>OY740769.1:112652976-113852976 GCA_963513935.1 Aphrophora alni
CCCCACCCTTATGAGTGCTAGGGGTATCTTACCCACACAGTATTTTTACCAGGTTTTAAGTCATATGTGTACCAAATTTGGTTCAAATTTCTCCAGGCGTTCCAGAGTTCTGCTGGAACATACACACAGATAACGTCAATGCAACAGGGAACTAGTTAACCCGACTAGTTCCCCCACAAAACAGATTAAACACTGCTAACACACATCCACTAGATTTCCATCGCGTCCCCGACCTTAAACAATTTTGCAAACCTCCGAATTAGTTAGCTAGCTTCTGATTGGCCGACAGCTTCGCGTTAGTTGTCGGAGACGCGAAAAAACGCGAATGAAATACATGGCGCTCCGTCAACAAGCTACGAACCAATCACACCCAGCTCTGATTAGTTCCTGCAATTCCAATACGAATACAAAGACTAGGTCAATGTTCTTGAAGTACAATTAGCTGATATTTGTTTGGGTGCGAAAACCAATAAAATTATTCACTTCTCTGCCGAGAGCTAACCAGCAGACTTCTCACTAGATTCACTTCACCTCCACTACACTACTCAAGAGTCATCACTACTTCTCTACAAGCACTCTACACTCTTCACCACCTGCCAGAAGAAGAACCAGCAACACACACTCCTTCTCCGGGAGAAAACTCGAGTATACACCCACTGCTGACAAGTGTTGGAGACCTCCTCACAGATCCTCGGTAGGACCAATACTCGTCTACCTCATTGAAGACTTCACCCTGTTCTCTTCTCCGCCTTCCTCAAGAGATCATCGCCCGGAGAAGACATCAAGAGTACCTCCCGCCGTGGTAATGGGAAATAAATAGGGGAAATCGTGGCACCGGCAGCACCACGAGAAACCCCATTGCCTCCAGAAAAGGAAATGGTTAGAGCTCTGACTCTGGCGATAGTGGTTAGGCTTTAGATGCCAAAGAATAACAAAGAGAGGCGAGTATCGCCCCGATAGGCCCGACTCCAAGGACGCCAGCAAAATCCCGCCTACCATTCTAAGCGCTTCTAGACCGGATCTCCGCACAAACAAATCTCCAGGGATTTATACCTATTCGGCCCGTCGTCCTTACCAATCCCTACTCCGGTGACTCTAGAGCTCCCAATTACGTTGTTCTCTGATCCTTTTCAGGACCAACAAGTGTGCCGTACATAATCCCACCATTCCTGGCACCAAACCTCCTCGACTCTCCCGGGTCAATCCTAACCTAACATATCCCAACGATAATGTATAATGGGTTACAAGCGTTGCCGGATTCGTTTGGATTAAAACAGATAAGCTATATAAAAGAGGCCAGCCAGTCAGTCTGATAAAACTCTTGTAATATTTCACATTTGATTATTTAGTATATATATTTATACTCTGTTTATTGAATTTGTGAACAATCTTTGACCATTCACCTACAGATTGAATTGAAACACAATCGTTGTATGATATCTAATTATTAAATTACACCCTCATCCTTTTTATATAAAACTACCTTCACTTCAACTTTACATCCTTGTAATATCTCATTAACTATACCTAAATCTATCTGTGTGCAATATAACATAACCTCAAGTATTTTATGTCGTCTTTGCGTAGAAAATAAATATAAAACCAGGCCTTACACTCGTAAAATGCTCTAAAGAAAGGGTCAGAAGGAAACAAAGGTTGTACGACCTCGAACCCTCCTAAGTCACTTAAACCCGTGTCCAATTTGTATTGTCCTTTTTTAGTGAAAGGAAGGATTTGCAATCCAAGGATATGTTTTACTTTAAAGGTCACGAATTAGGTATTAGAACAACTTAAAATAGTGTCCGTTTTTAAGTGTCTCAAAAATTATTCCATTAATGTGTTCCTTAAATAAGATAAGAATCTTTTTTTTCTTTTTAACTGTTAATTTTTATCCAACAAACATTCTAATATACTGAAGCTACAAATTATTCTTCAGACAATTAAAGTAATACAAAATACTCGTTTAAAATTAATAAACTATTACGAACTGTAGCGTATTTCTTTTGATGGTTATGCATACACCCTCTGGTTCATTTCTAACTTATTACTTGTATAATATATTATACAGATCTTCAAATTCAACGAAATGAGGTACAGTATTATAGCCGCATATATGACTTAAAAAATTACAAAAAACCGCTTAAAACTACTGCTATTTTAAATTCGTACAATTATTTATGTAATAAACATAGGCCTATTCATAATAATAGATATGATAATAATGGAATAATAAGACCTAGCAAAAGTTGTTTGTAACATAATTAAATGCTGACTACTCGTACATTAAACAAAATAATTAATGTCAGTTTCAAAACAAACTATCAGGAATCCATTCTTTGAATTCATTTTAAAGCTACCAACATTTGAAAAACCCAAGTTAAACAAAATATGTTATGGGACCAATTTAAAAAGGATTGGTGTAGATAGTCTCTTAAAAAGTTATCAAATTAGTTTATTGTCACGCCTTCAAAGTTTTGTGTCTACTTCATATCAACCTTCATTAGACTTAAAATAAGCGTTGTACGTAACTCTAAAGTGGACCTAAACAATAGTTTATATTTGTTATGTATTTTTCTAATTGAGTTTTTATTAAACTTAAAGCTGCACCACTTAGAACACCCCGGAGGGTGCGTGTTGAAATTTTTAAAAGCAAGTCCTATTTATCCAAAGATATTCCTAAAGATTCATTTTCCTATTTCAATCCATTCAAAAATGATGAAATACATTTTGAACACCCAGTACTATATATGCGTTCGTGTGTGAGTGTGGAGCGAGGGCGCGTGCGTGTGTGTTTTATGCTTTAATGACTGAAGATGATAGAAAAAAAATACGAATTTCAATATAGATTTTGTAATCTCATTAAGATGTTTGATCTATCAAGTTATTATTAAAAAGTCAGTTTAAAGCCTTACGGAATTGCAACACCGCATTTGTTTGTAACCATGTCGAAAGTATTAGTGGTCTTTTGATCTAGTATCTCCTTTACTTAGGAACGTTAAGGAAACCAAGTAAACACACGATGATTCCTTTGTATTCTTGTATATACACTGTATTTTATAATACTTAGATTTTGGCTTCTAAAGTTTAAGTTGTGACACCCAGTACAAAATCTCAGACGACTGTCACGTTTGAAAAACCCGTCCAACTCCAGTTGGAAAAACGTCCCACCTCTATATTTTTATCATATACGGAAATTAGCACAACTCTTCCCATGAAAGAAAATACATATAATGCCTATATAGTCTTTATATCATAATTTACATAATTTTTTATACCCATTTTTTTTTAATGAATATCGATTCTTTGGTTCCCTGACCAGATGTCCCTTCAATTTAAAAAAAAAATTTTCCGCACTACCAAAAAATACACAATGAATGGTATTTATGTTATATAAACTCATATTCATTAATTATTCCATTCTCATTTCTTTCTCTCTATATATACTTTATCACGTTTGTAACAACACAGCTTTTCCTCAAACAGTCGATGTATTATAACTGTTATGTAAATTAATTTCATCACAAGTAGGTTGTCACAAGAGGTATACGCTCCCTCTTATCTGTGATTTTGTAAAGCTCCTGGTAAATGTACAATTTGCGATTGTAAACCTTCACCATGCTTTTTAATATATCCTCAATTTGAAAAAGAATTGGCTCGCAGATACATCCCATATGGTCTAGTGGCTAGGATACCTGGCTTTCACCCAGGAGGCTCGGGTTCGATTCCCGGTATGGGAATTTTTTTTATTTTGTAAAGTAGAAATTCTTATCTTTACACTCACTTACTAATTTATTATTGTTATTATTTTTTGTTAACAGTTTTTGGAATAAATAAATTCCTAAATAGTGTCACGACCAATTTTACGTACAACCAATGACTTTAAAAAATACATTTTACCTTAAAAAAAAAGTGTTTTTTTCTAACTTTTACAGTACATTTATTAATAATATTTTATCAATATTTTCCAAATAACTTTTTCGTATAACGTTGAACGGAAATAATGTAGCGTAACGCAATACTGTAAATAAACGACTATCACATTAGTTTAAACTATCAACACTTTATTTTAAATGTCATTTCCTTTGTGTAGAAATCCATTCAGTTTGTCCGAGTATAATGACATTTCAAAGTATAACATATTTCCAGACTTTCATTAAAAAAACTAGACAAAAGGCTTTACTTCATACAAAGTTTAATTATCACTAAAAGCCAAGAGGAAATGTTAAGAACGTAGTGTAATTGGTAAACCGTGTTCAGAGCTTTAATGAAGAAGGAACGGCGTCACTCAAGTCTAATCCGATTCAGGTTTTACCTTGACTTTTCATGGGTCTGTCTTATGCTTTCACTGAAGTGGTTTTATTATAACTTTACTTTTCCTCTCCTCATCTTCTGCTTACACCGACTATGAATTATTCCTTTCCTCCTTTCACAGACCAAGTAGCTTATTATTGTTTTTCTCTATCCATCTTCTGCTTACAGGCGATATTATTGTACCCTTGCTTTTTCCGTTTCCACCTTCTGCTATCATCAACTCGGTATGATAGGTGCGTACTTTTATTATTCCTGTCGCCTCTAATAATTCCTAATCTTGTAACAATAACCTAACCTAACCTGGCCAAACCTACCATAACCAAACCAAATTTTTAGTCTTGTAACAAGTTTGTTTCCTTGCACGAAAGTGTGTAATTAACATTCCTAAAGCCATTGAAATGTAGTTTTACTAGAACTTTTATATTAATTTATGTTAACTATGTGTGGTTTTATGTGTTTCAAAATAGTAAAGGAAACAGCAACTCTTTACGTCATGTTTGTACGTAACGTTGAAGCTAAATAGGCGACTCTAGTTGTTTGTTAGTACAGTAATTGATATCGCAAATTATCAGTTTATAATTTTTGTAGTTTATGACATTAAGTTCTACGTGAAATTAAAAGAAAATATAGAGTATACAATGGAATTTATGAAAATGGTTTTTACACATTTTATAGAAAGACAGACAGTCAAAAATAACAGCGGCCTTTTTTTAAACAATAATTTTAATTGAAAAAGTAATTCTATTTTATATATTATTGTGAATATATATTATAACTTTTTATTTATTCCAAAATAATTACTATTTTTTACAAATAACTATTTGATTTTTAGACTAGTAAATTTTTTTTGAATGTAGAACAATTTGTTTTACGTATTTTTAGTTTAAAATGCAAAATTTATTAAACGTGTACTTCTAGAATAGTTTTGAAGATACAAAATCTTTCCTTAAATAGTAAATTTTCTATCCATATTATTTTATAATACGAGCCTCTTACAAAGAATTACTCCAATTATTATAAGTTCAATTTGTTGCTTTCATCGTTTTGAAGATTGTGTATGTAATTGGCAGGCCATAATCTCGTACTTGACAGATCACGTTATCTGCTCTACTATGAAACAAATCTCAGTGGAATAGTTTAACGCACGAATAAAATTACTTAATTAATAACTGAACTATTGAAAGATATTTAGTTTCATCTCGTGGTCAGGAAATCAGGAAATACGAATAATATTTGTCAGGAAGTTTTCGACGTCTTGTTGTTGAAATATTAACATACTGTAATGCTTATCAAATCTAATAAAAAACGTGCAACATTAAATAATTATTCAAGATGGGCTTAACAGTTCGTCATCATACAGTTATTATAATTTAATATATCCCATATGGTCTAGTGGCTAGGATACCTGGCTTTCACCCAGGAGGCTCGGGTTCGATTCCCGGTATGGGAAGAACTTTTTTCCCCTCTTCAATTAATAAATAAAATTCAAATTTTTATGTATTGTAGAAATGTCTGAGGTTACACAAAATCGGAGAGTATTTCAAGAATTACTGATGTATCCATATTTTCTAGATAATATTAAAAAGAAAAATATTTTTCAAAGTCTCCTTTACCATAAAAATACTGAGTTTTATTGTAATGGTTCAAAATATATTACTTTTACAAATTTTGCTTTTTATACAAATAAACTTTGAAAACAATACCTCTTGTCAAAATCGAAATTTGTTTAAACTGTTTTGATTTGTTTCCAGAGTAAAAACTAAATCAAAAGGTTTAGCGTACTTCGTAGTACACATTTAACCAAATAAAAAACACCCGTTTAACCGCATCAAAATCGATCCACCCGATTAATCTGTAGCGTCTAGCTGCTGTACAAAGAATAACAGCGTACAGGAAAAAAAAATTAAAGTTAAATTCTCAATAAATGATTTGTTCCTTATTTTTAAAATATTTTTTTATCATTCATAGAGATCTCAGTGTTAGTAAAAATTATACTTTATCCATTGATGTAGATATTGAAATGTTGCCAGCTTTAACTGAAAAAAGAAACTTATGTCGAAAAGAAATTACTGTACGTCGGTGGTTAGTAACCTAAATGAATGGAAGCGTAAATGATGAGATTACTGTTTATATTTTACTCTAATTCACACTGATGTAAATGTACTTGTTACATGGAAGTTAAATGATGTTTTAAGGGAAGTCTCAGTGAATAATCAGTGCGAATGTTATATAACTAATAATTTATTTGATCATTTGTACCTCTATTTAACTGGAATAGATTTTATTTCATAAAAATGAAGGAAAATGCCACAAATGAGAATTATTTTTATTTTTTGGTTAGGAATAAATTATTTTAAATTTCATTTTGCATTTGAAGCTTTTTGAAGGACTGTTCTTTATCCTTTTTCTCACTGATTATATTAAATATTTTGGTGCGCACACTTTATTCCTAGTCGTAGCACGCCATGGCTTGGTAGCGTGCAGTAACTGTTTTGAGTAGCCGCCATTTTATAAAATAAGATTTAAAAAATTTTAACTTGTATATAGATCATTCAGCCCAGTTGAAATTAATCTTATACCAAAACTTCTATGAAGATCGTTAACTGAGTAACAAACATGATCTCAAACAAAATAAAACGGTCGGTTTTGGTCCTACGGTCAATTCAAAATTAAATAATGAAATGTTGATACTTAGGGGAAAATACTACACTTTGCGAAGTTAAAGATTGAAATCTAACACCCAATACCACAATTCAATAAACCAAAAATTATTTCCTTATGAACATTTCATAGAATTCCTTATGATTTTCATAGTACCTTCGTCAGAGTACGTTGACTATTAAACCGAGGACTAATTTTATAAATATGTGACAATGTTATAGAAATTAATTGTAATTTATATAAATTAAGAATAGTTTGTTGATTAATAATTAGTATCTAAAAATGACAAGTTATTTTTCATGGATAACTTTCAATTCACTTTGTTTTTTTTTTTTGTTTTTTGAAATGTAAAGTTATTTAGGTAAGCATTATTTATTTTTCTTAAAAAATATTGTCCATGTAATTGACTAATTATAAAGGGAGTCACTCCCACTCCACCTAATGAGAGGGACAAGGTCATTGATCAGACTAATGACTTGGCTCAATCCCATTCGTAAGGTAAAATGGCTCCAATGCAATGCCTCGTAAGGTAAAAATTCGCATACATGCCTATTTTAACGTGTAATTCACTTAATGGACCTTAACATAAAAAAAGTTGTAATTATGTTGTTATGTTTTTTTTTACCGTGAAAAAGATAGCTCCTCGTTGAAATCTTATTTTATTAATAAGAAATAAGGTGTGTAGAATATGATTTTTTTTAAGTCCCCAAAACTACCCGTTACGTTCTTTGTAAACAATTACCTTCTGTCAATATTTCCTTGATACACACACACACACACACACACACACACACATATATATATATATATATATATATATATATATATATATATATATATATATATGTTTATATAAATAGATATAAAAACAACACATGTTTTTGAATATTTTTGTTTCTATTGTTATTCAAAATATAACCCCAGTAATTTAGTCAGAATTATATATCTAATTCAAATTACTTAATCTACCTTTCATACATAAATATCACCAAAATTAAGAAAACAAATGATGTATGTTTTGATACTAAGTGCACTAGTATTACATTTATCGTAAGATAGTAAGATATATCGAGACATTTATTTAATAACCTCTTATGAAATAAACAAAATGTATCAAAGATATGTGAGATAATCCTAAAGAAGGCTGCATAGGCTGTAGAAACTATTAATCCATCAAATACGTAACGATATACGTAGTAGTTTTGCATGTAAAAAAGTGTCACTACAGGAAAGTTATTCTTAAACAATTAATTTGTCAAATGAAACCCTAATAGGTTTAACTTTATGCAATAAAAAATGTTCAGAGATTAATAAAATTAATAATTAGGGTACAGTTGATGTAATACTATATCAATAATTAAACTTGTATTTAGTTTAAACTGTCTGTAAATACCTATTGACAAAGGGGTTATCATTCAATGCGCTGCCCAAGTGATTAGAAGTGCAAACACGAGGAAATAGGTCATCATAGTTTTAACATTAAATCTACATTAGTTGTTGTAGCCACAATGATTTAACATTTAAATATATGTCAACAGTCTGTTACATTGTTTGACAAACTGTTGAAGTTCGCTAATTATAATATTTTAATCAAATGTTTGTGTAACTAAAACGAATTTAAACTATCAGTTATTTCTGTATAATCTAAAAACAGTGATGGTGTACAAGCAAGAGGGGTATGATACGAAAATGTTCCACGTGTCCGTCTGTACCACTTTACCATTTTGTTATCATTTCTAATAGATCAGGAATTTGTTCATAAACTATAATTTGTAGGTAAATGTAAATATTAAATAATGAATGTATATGTAAAGGAGAGAAAACATTACTTTATGCTGAAGTATTTGAAAGAATTATAAATATTTTTACTGTTTTATTCATATCGTACAGTTAACCTCCTTTCAATTTTTTCTTATCATATTATGCAACGTAACACAACTTTAAACTCTAGAAGAAAAAGAACATAATCGTGTTTCTTTTTGAGTTGGAACTTGCTCAGTTCGCTGATCAAACTATAGTTTTAAATGTCTTCTTATTTCACACCTCCATGCAATATTTACACACTGTACACATACAAATTTGTTCCAGAAAATGTGTCGAAGAAAATTTCTGCTATTATTTCAAAAATCAAAAATGAAAGAGCAATTTCAAAATTGTGCTGTGTATTCCGAAATATTATTTTGTAGTTTTTCGTTATTAATATTTTCCCCTAAAGATTTAAATCAAACGGCCAATACCACAATTCAATAAAACAAGATTTTTTTCCTTATGTACATTTCAGTAACATAGTTACCATCTTCAGAGATTGAGTATTAAACACACTAATTCTATAAATATTATTAACAGTTATACAAGTGAAGTCACCTTACCTGACCTATGTGTAAATTTGAGAAGAAGAAAAAGAAATTATGCATGTGTTCACAAGCGGTCACCCATTCACTCAATGTTGCTTCACTTCGGATGATGTTTGGTCTATAAACGCATTCAATTCTGTAGTTTACAAATTGTGATTTTTCGGTGAAAAATTTAGCTTCGTGTTGGAAAAGTTTTCTTATTATTAAAGCATAAAGTATATAGAATATGACTTTTAAAAAATCGCCAAAAATACCGGTAACTTTCTTTGTAAACCTTGGCAGAATACTTGAGTTTTTAATGACAAATGAAAATTCGCACATAAAGAAACTTTAATCATCTTGTAATATCCAAATATATTGATTACCGCACTTTTTTATATAGACAAGCCGTTGTACAGTACGTTCAGACATGAAACAAACATCCCTTTCTCAAATCTAGCGTCACGTGTTTGAAAGTTTGTCATTGTGATTGATTTATAGTTGTAGCTAAAGAAACATTAATAAGAAACTGCAATCACGTTAATGTAAGCGGTACATCTGTTGAAAACATTGAGATATGGTAGAATCTGTTCTGCTGCAGTTCAGTAAGTTTGTAGTTATAATCATATTATTGTGTAATATTAAATTATGTGAAGACAATGCCGAACCTCAATCAATTTACACAATTAAAGCTCAAAGTTAATTATTAAGAACACTTATCTCCAGTAAAAAATAAAACAACAGATGTTGTGAGGTAACTTATGGAAATGTCTCAAACTGATTAGCAAACGAAGAGATTAAATTTATTCTAATAATATAATATGAACATTCTCAAAATGAACAACATTGTTCATACGACTGATATTTTTTCACTTTCTTAGCGCCATCTCCTAGTGCATTACCAGCCACCAACAATTCGCCCAGCTTCCGTCATCCTCGGCTAGCTTCACCCTGCAATATTACTTGAATCATAATTTTGTTCGCTCTTTTTTCATGTAAACGGAACGATTATGCTCTATATCATCCAGGAAGAATTTCCAAACATTAAAAGACATTTTAATCGATCTTGTAGTTTTTTAGATAACCTTAGATTAACGAACTTTATTTCTTTATATATAAGTAGTTTACAAAGAATTGTTTTTCTTCTAATTATTTTTAATTAATTCTTCCTCTTTATTGTGTTTTCTGAAAGGCATTGTATTTTGTTTGAATTTATTCATATGTGTAATTTGTTAATTGCATCCACTTCAGTAGACCTTCTTTCACATATCATAACTTCTCCTATAACCATCTTTGTCAGTTTTGAATTTAAAGCGATTTTTCTATAGATTTTATATTTATTCCTAAGTACCTGTCTGTGTAAAAAAATTGTAAAATTTCAATTTCTTTACAAATCAACTCCTGTGTTTTTACAAGACATTAATTTGTTCAAAACACATGTAGTCTCCTTGTGTGCCTTGTTTTGTGTTCTGTGTTACGTTACACAGACAAATAGGTTACCATTATATGTTACCATTATGACAAATAAGTTACCATTATGTGTTACCATTATGAAAAATAGGTTACCATTATGTGTTACCATTATCACAAATAGGTTATCATATGGGAACCATATAACGACTTCCTGTGAAAGGAACAAAATATTAATTGGTATACTTACGAGAGTAAAGTTGGCTGCATAAACGATAAAAACTGGTAATTTACTCTAACAGTACAAAAATAATGGAAAACTGAAAAATATTTATTCCTAAAGTATTAAGTAATATTTAATTTAAATATTTAGTTACACAATCCAAAATACAAATCTATTCAATTTCAAACTCCTGTAAAATAAATCAAGAATGTTAATTTTTCAGACAAGTTATTTAGATAAATTTTAACCCCTGTTCAAACTGAAATTAGCAGTTACTTTTTATCTTCCGGCACACTTCAATTTTGAGCTGAGCTTGGCTCTAGTTACAACGATTGGTTAAATTAAGTTTAGATCTAATCTGTGTTCTTATTAAGCTAAGCTGGTTACAAACGTTTAATCTAATTCTAACGAAACTAATCTTTTAATAGATTCCTCCTGGTCTCTTCCAATTTATTGTACTGAGCTAATTGGTAGAAGATAAACAATATAGCATTAAAAACATGAATATAAAGACTTAAACGAAAAAAATAATCGATATGGAAGTATTGAATAAAATGTAAACAACCAAAGATGTCGGTAGGACAACTATCGATGTTATAGTGAATTTGTCTAAATTTCATTTTAAATTAGAATGTTAGGTCAAATTAAATTTAAAGTGTTAAACACTATATAAACCCTCTACTTGTTGGAATGAGGTGCAGTTCAATTGGTTAATCCATACAACTATATCGCTACAATTTGAATTTGTGAACCGTCGGTGGTTGCACAAGTTCGAACCTGGTTAGAGTTGTTGGTTTTTCCTACGTTACGCTATTCCTCCGCTAAACAACAACAAAAATCAGTTTTTTAATAACGAAAAAAGGAAAGTATAATTATGTAATGTCAGACTTCTTTGATAGTTTTCGACGTTTTCTGAGGCGAATTTATGACACATTATCTCAAGAACGGGTGGACTGATGATTTACAATTTTCAAGTTTAATGTAAAGTGGGTCAAAGAGCGAGGATGGAAGTCAAACGTAATTGTAATATTGTCGCAAGAATGAGTGTTGTGATTGATTCAAAAAATTTTAGAAGAAATAGTACGGAATGACTTACTGTAGATCTTTTTATTGTGATATAGATGCAATTGAAATTATTTAAGGGATTGAGTAAAAACGGGAGATCTCCATTATAATGTATATGAATTTGTAGTAAAAATATTGTGTTAATCAAACTCTATAATATTTACGTATTTAAAATTGTCAGTAGTAATGTTAAAGTTACGAACATCTACGTATGTGTAAATATAAATGTATTTTTTTTGTTTTAATTCCAATATTCCCCCAGGGGCCCACATCTTGTGGGTACGGGATTGGCAATCCCGGGGTACCCGAGCTGGTCTTCACCATTCTTCATCTTGTCTTTGGTGAATTCCCTACTCTTTTCTTCTTTTCTATTGGGCACTAAGCCTTTTTTTCCGACCCCGACGCTGTTAGGTTTCCGAAGGCTAGGGGTCTCTAATTTATTCTTCCTTCTAATTCTTCTAACTCGTCGAATAGCAACCATGATGTGTGATCTAAATACTGAAATACCCCAGGTGGGTAAGCCTGCAAAGGTGAATCCCACCACTGGTTCCGATCGGGTGAGAGCCCCGGTGGCCGGTGTAGGTCGCGAGGATTCTGGGGGCGACCAGACACACGATGGAATGTCGGAGAGGGTGGCTCACTTGACCCAGAGTACTACAAGTGAAAATACCAAAAATAAAGAAAATCCATTTCAGAGAAGTAGCGTTACTCAAAGATCTCCAAAGGGTATGGCCAAGTTGGGGTCAGGCCTTCCTGTCATGGACATCGAGGAGAGTGGATCCTCGTCTCCTTCTGAAAGCAGTGACTTATCCACTCTGGTTAAGGAAAATAGAGAACTTCGTAAGAAGCTGAATGAAATTGAGTTGCTGTGTAGTGCACTAAGAAGTGAAATCACTGAACTTAAATCAAGTGCAGTTATACAAAAACCAACGACTAGTCAAGACAATGAACAGGCAGAATACTTCACTGATGAAGAAGAACTGACACGGGAAACCGATTGGGTGCTCAAGAAGTATAAACGATCTGCAAAGAAACGGAAGGCAGAGTATTCACCTGAATTTGGACAAACAAAATCTAAGAATACACCAATTAACCAATGTAGAACTAAAGAAAAGGAACACCAATCGCTGCCAATAAGTGACAGCAACAGAGAAAAGGTAAATGAAAAACCATCTAAAAAGTGTCATACACCTCCACCTATAATTGCTTCTAGAATAGAAACCTTTAGCACTTTGAAGGATCTTATCAATAAAGTAACAAATAATGAATGCAAATACGTCTCTTATAATAATAATGTCTGGAAAATAAATGTTCCAGACAGTGACACATATAGATCAGTTACTGCAGAACTAACAAATCAAAAGATACAGTGGCATTCATATGAGGATAAAACCGCGAGACCTATAAAGGTAATGGCTAGAGGACTTCACCCATCGTGTGAGGAAAATAACATTATTCAGGATCTATCCGGTAAGGGCTTTAAGATATTGGAAGCTAAGAATATCATCAAAAAAGAAACAATAGAAGATAGAAATGGTGAATACATTGCACATAGAAGAGGTTTGCAATTGTTCATGCTTACATTTCATAACGGGGAAGATATTAACCAAGTTTATGCTATTAAATCAATATTGGGAATAGGGGTAAAAATAGAGGCACTGAGGAGAAACGTAAATCTTATTCCACAGTGCAAGCGATGTCAAGCATTTGGGCATACACAACGTTATTGCCAAAGAGATTATGCCTGTGTGAAGTGTGCTGGTAAACATCCTACAAAGGTATGTACTTTGAAGATAGATCAAAAGCCTCAATGTATTAACTGTAAAGGTGAGCACCCTGCAAACTACAGGGGTTGTCTGATAGCGAAGGAAAATCAGGAAAGACGAAATAGACAGATTGGTCATCGACAAAAAGATTATGCTAGAGCTATTTCTGATAAAAAACACAGTGGTGTCTCGGGTAGCGAACAAGCGAAAGTAGATGAAAACAACAAAGAGCAAAATACAAAAACATATTCCGAAATTATTAAAAATAGAAGAAAAGATGAAGAGAATTCAATGAAAGACATGTGGACATCTATTATACAACGGTTAGACAGTCAAGATAAATCGATTAAATTTCTAACTGAAACAATAAGTATGCTAAACACAAATTCTAAAAAATCAACCGCTTCAAAGAAAAAATGAATTTTACTCTCCGTATTGGAAATTGGAATGCTAATGGTTTACTGAAACATTTATCTGAATTGGAATTGTTCTTGAAACATCAGAAAATAGACGTCTGCCTTATCTCTGAAACTCATTTTACAAAGCATTCATTTGTTAATATTCGTGGCTTTGTTTGCTATCACAGTCCACACCCAGCCAACAAAGCTAGAGGAGGATCAGCTGTACTGATAAAAGATAATATACTACACTGGGAGGAACCTGCAGTTGAAGAAGAAATGATGCAAGTAACAACAGTCAGCATACAGTCTAAGAAGAAATTGCTTAAAATTTCTGCAATTTACTGTCCGCCAAGACACTCGCCCTCCAAAGATGACTTCAAAAGTCTCTTTAAAACCTTGGGTTCATGTTTTGTTATTGGAGGAGATTATAATGCAAAACATACACACTGGGGCTCTAGACTGATCACTACAAAAGGTAAAGAGCTATATCATGCAGGACTAGAATATAAATGCACATTTCTTTCCTCTGGATCACCAACTTACTGGCCCACCGATCCCCAAAAATTGCCTGATTTGATTGATTTCTTTGTCGCCAAGGGCATAAACTGTAATTATATTTCTGTTGAAAGTAACCACGATTTGTCATCTGACCACACGCCAGTGATTTTAACAGTCAGTAAATCAATAATACAGAAACCAAATCTCCCAAGACTATGTACAAAGAAAACAAACTGGGACGAGTTTAGAGCAAAGTTGCAGATGTACTTGGACCTTGAAGTTCCACTTGAAACCAAGGAAGAGATTGATAGAGGGGTCGAACAATTCATTGCTGACATACAGCAGGCAGCAGAAGAAAGTACACCACCTCAAAGTCGAAACATTGGATTGGATACGAGTTACCCAATGGAGGTCAGAGAGCTGGTTCTAGAAAAAAGACGCGCTCGAAGAAAGTGGCAGCAATCCAGATGTCCAGACGATAAAGTTAGGTTTAATCGACTCAGTAACCAACTAAAAAAACGTATCAAGGAAATTAAAAATGAAGCGTTGTGTAGATTTCTCAGCAATTTAACTGCTGATGAAAATACAGAATATTCACTTTGGAAGGTTGCTAAAAAAATAAAGAGGCCTAAAATTCAAAATCCACCATTAAATATGGAGAATGGTTTGTGGGCCACAAACTCTATGCAGAAAGCGAATCTGTTTGCCAAATATCTAGCCGGTGTTTTTAGTCCCTTTCCAAAAAGTACAGATCAGGAAAATATCAGTTCTTTAGATAGAAATGACAAAAAAGACATCCAATTCGTGACCCTAAAAGAGCTTAAGAATATGATAAGGTGCAACATATCAGCAAAGAAATCACCAGGATATGATCTTATAACTGGCCAGATAATGAAAGAGCTCCCAGACATGGCTATCATAAGGCTTCAACATATGATAAATGCCTGCTTTAAGGTGAAATATGTACCTCACCATTGGAAAATTGCGGAGGTAATACTAATATTAAAACCAGGAAAACCCTCTTCCGCTGTAACATCATACCGTCCGATATCATTACTACCAGTCATGTCTAAGATCTTCGAAAAGCTGCTTCTAAGAAGGCTTGAGCCGATCATTCGAGACAGACAGCTGATTCCTACACATCAGTTTGGGTTTAGACGTAGGCATTCTACTATAGATCAGATTCACCGTATTATCAATGTAATCGAAAAAGCTCTTGAAGAGAAAAAAATATGTTCAGCTGTTTTTCTTGATGTTGCCCAGGCCTTTGATAAGGTTTGGCACGAGGGCCTTGAATATAAACTACACAGGGACCTACCTACTCAGTACTTTGAGTTATTACAATCGTATATTAAAGGAAGGTACTTTCGAGTTCGTCATGGCTGTGACTACTCAGAATTAAAGAGGATAACAGCAGGTGTACCGCAAGGTAGTGTCCTTGGACCTGTGCTCTATTTGTTGTATACGCGTGATATTCCAGATGTTGTTGATTCAATTGTTGCCACATTTGCTGATGACACTGCTATCCTTGCTGTTGATGCTTGTATTGAGAAGGCCACGAGTAGACTACAGGGTGCAATGGATAAGATAAGTACCTGGACAAAGTGCTGGCGAATTAAACTAAATAAGGCAAAATCAACGCACATAAACTTTACGAATAGGAAGATTATCACCCATCCATTGTTTATCAATGCTCAAGCTGTTCCTTACTCCAACAATGCCAAATACTTGGGGATGACCTTAGATACTAAGCTCAAATGGAAAGTCCATGTAAAGAAAAAAGTTGAAGAGCTTAGAATAAAATATAGAAAACTTTACTGGCTGCTTGGACGTAACTCTGGGCTTACAGTGCAGAATAAAATCTTAATATACAATCAAATATTGAAACCAGTATGGACATATGGCATACAACTATGGGGCTGCACAAAGCAGTCTAATATCCAAATAATTCAAAAATTCCAGAACAAGGTATTACGGGGAATAGTCAATGCCCCATGGTATATTAGAAATGGTGATTTACATCGCGACTTGAACATCAGACTTGTTGAGGAGGAAATCAAGAAATGTGCAATAAGTCACAATTTGCGTCTTCTCACTCATGAGAATTTAGAAATGAGAGCAGTGCTTGAAGTGGCCGATAATGTTCGCCGCCTCAAGAGGATTAAGCCTCACGAACTGCTTCAGTAATAATAAGGAAGTTATTATTATAATGATTATCCTCTAATGTGATTTAGTATTTAAGAATGAATCATTGGTCGATTTTGTTTATAAATTGGTTATGAATAAATAAAATTAAAATTAAAAAAAAAAAAAAAAAAAAAAAAAAAAAAAAAAAAAAAAAAATCCAATATTTCATGATTATTTGAAGGTTAATTTGATTATTTTACGATTTTTTTCACAAACCGTAATTATAATTTTCTTGTCAGCTTTGCTTAATTTACACGGTTTTGATCATGCAACTTTCACTTAATTGATGTTTATTACGCTCTCCTTTAGTTTAAGCTATTTGATCTCTTTTAGAACAGAATCGAATTGGATTTTTTTAGAGAAGATCAGTCCTAGGACTTTGGGTCTTTATGAAATTGACTTTATGAAATTTGATGAAAGTGTTAGACCTTATATAGAAAACCCGTTATTAAGTGTTTTTGTATTAAATCTGGCAACCCTAAACTTAAAAATGAATAATTTAAATTGAATCAAATATGGTTGTCTACCAACAATTAATAAAAATAATTCAATAATTTTAGATTTCAGAATAAATTTATCTGAATTTATACCGTTGTTATAGTGTCAAAAAACAAAATGAATATATCCACAAGTTGACTTGTTTAACCATCCCAACAAGTTTTACACATACAACAAACTATAAAACAAATCTCACACATTATATGTAACATTCCAATAGACATTAAATACACAAAAGAATTAAAATCAGTTAAAAACTTTATGTACCTGTTATTTGTTGTAAAAATATTGTATTTAGTAATAAAGTTTTGTTATTTTATTATTATTTCCGTTAGAAAAATAAATTCACATATTAAACAATGAGGATTTAAAGATAGGAGGATAGATTACAGTTTTATAACCTGCACAACACCAAAATATACAGTATTTAATCGCTAACGATGTGTCACAAAATTCCGCCGCATATGCAGTTCCATTAAAAACAGATTTTAAATTTATATCTCTCTATTCCCCTCACATGAGCCGAGAAGAAAGAGTTAACCTAAATGAGGCGGGGAATATTATCATGTACTCATACTCTGCGCCCTATTGTTTAAATATGGACGTTTTACAAATTTACGCAATTTGAGATCGAGGAAAACAATGTGGGGAGGGAAACAATGGCATGGGTAAAAGAGGATTAGCTTCACAGATGCATATTTAAAGGAGAGAAGGTAATCAGTGCACAGATTTTAATCGGGTTTGTTACTCCCGTCTTTCGTTTCTAAGGCCTATCTATACAACAAATCTAAAATTATTGTTTTGCCTTCAAAAAATAGTAAAGCAAAGGTAAAAACATATTGTAAAACTAGAAAAAAATTGGAGATTTTTACGCATAACTTAATTTTTCCTTTAATTAAATAAATGTAAGTTTTTACAAATTGTAGTGCACATTATATATATAAGAGTATTAGTAGGACTTGCAATAAACGGTTCAGATAGTTATATAAATTAGCCCAGACTATTATGGAAACTAAAAATTTGAACATAAGATCTAAATAAAAATGTTGATTTTATCAATTTAGCTCGATTTTGAAAAGAAAATGTATTAATCACAAATGGCTCAAACATGCCAGTTCTGGAGTTATCTTGAGAAAAGTGAAAGCGAACCGTTTATTTCTACCAAATTTTGTTAAATCGTCAAGATAATGGCCATGATGTCAATCCGCATATAAAATAAAATTACGTGAATTGGAACCTTGACGGCTATAGAGTTTTGTTGGTTTTCCCTACTAATTAGGCTACTTAATAATATTAATTTTAATTTACTTGTTGGAACAAAGGTTTAAATCATAAATTGTCGGCCGATTCAGTCTAACCTTCTACGATTCATTTTAATTATTTCACCGATAAGCATTTTGAGTAATTGGTAATTTTTAGGGCAGAAGAATGACAAAACTATTGATTGTCAAGGGTATTGTTGTGGGGAAATAGTATATTTCATCATTAGGACCAAAAGTGAAGCTTTTCGATACAAGTTTAAGTTTAATTTAAGCTCAAGGAAAATGAGCGAGGATCGAAAAACTTCTTTTGGTCCAAGTGATAAATTATATTTTTCGTTATACTGCAAATAATATAAGAAATCAATTTTACAAAAACTAAAATGTTATAACCTATTTACCTTCAAATCAATGGTAACAGCTGTTTTAACGGTTATTTACAATCGAGAGTATCGGTTGTTATTTTTAATGCTTTACAATAGTTAATTAACTCGTATAAACGAAGTAACACCTGATGACCTCGACCTCAGCTGATGTTTTTTAGCATCTATTGCATTGATTGAAAACAGCTGTTTTTGAAGCATTATGACGAAAAATAATTGTTATTTGTTTGTAGTTAAGTTCTAATAAAAGCTGTCACGTTAATTTTATTTTTTGTCAATTAAATGTATTTGGTTTAAATTTGTTAATCGTCACTATAACTTTATTAAAATTAGTATAATAATTTCTATTAATTTATAGTTAAAGATGAGGATTAAATCCATTAGATTTTTACCTCCTAGACTATACTATTTATCTGATTATTAATCGCAAAGTTTAAGCAATACGTTGTTATAAATGTTACAACGAATTTAAAAACAGGAAATATAATTTAGCAGGGAAAAATGAATATAATGTGTTACAGTCTTATTTTAAAAGAATATTTCCAGATCTGCAAAACCTGTATGTAGGTTATTTGTAAACCATCAGAATGGCCGTTTGTTTAATCGATTTTTTTTGGGATCATTATACTTTCTCCTTTAATAATCTAAATATATGAAAATAAAATCAATAATTTGGCATAAATATAAAACTATATTAAAAATGAATTAAATAATAATAACAATATGTTAACATTTATTTTGCTATTGTGAGTAATTGTAATAGTCAACTGTGTTTTCAGTGTTATTTGCGTTTAGAAGTAGGTCACATTAAATACACCAGTTTGTGTACCAACAATTATTAAAAGTTTTATACACGTGAAATAAACATTGCAAAGTTAATGTTTGACTCGTGCATATTAAAATTTATTTACAATTGTAAGTTTATAACTAACAAAACGTTCCCTTAAAAACTACCAGCTGTTACAGTTGAATGATTTGTTCATATCAAAACAATCGCGCTATATCAGTATATGTTATTTCAGTTAATGTTTACTTAACTTGGCGACAGGTAACGCTACATAAATTGATTCGTCGAAATCAAAATAGAGTCAGCTGTATAAAAATAGACTTCAAGTTGTTGAGAGTCTGCACCCATCATCAAACTAAAAATGTGATTAAAAATCAATAAATAAATGTTGCACAAACTTGCAGGCACAACCATTCACAAAACTAAATAATAAACAAATAAAATAAAAGAAATATCTACTTATACTTGAGAGAGAATCCATTTTGTCTTCATTACTAAGTTTCAATCTATGTATTACTTATGTGTAGCTTTTTGAGAATTTATCACGAATAATCTTTTGAAATAATAATAATAATTTCGAAACTTAAGATTGTTTCACTTATTCCATAAATTCTTTCTAAACGTAAATCTTATTAAATTTATTCTAAACTTTAATGACAGCCGTCAAGATTAGTTTTTTTTTGTTTTATAATTATTGTCAAATTGTATTTTTTTTTACTTGTGGTTTGGCATAAAAGTTTGAGTTCACATTGCATGCATGTTTGACCATAGTTTAAGTAGATAGGTCTTTAGAGGTTCGACGAACTCAGTAGATGACTTAGAGGAAATCTCAGTTTTTTGTTTTTGTCGTCGACAGCTACCTCCAACATAGGTTAACTTGTTTAAGCTGTAGATTACAACACGGAATATGTACAGACAAACAGACTGACAGGCAGAGATCATTCCAATACCTTTTTTTTTAGATTCAGCCTGTTTCAAAATGGATGTTTCCATGAAAAACCTAACATCCATATTTTTGCCTTTTTTGTGAAAACTACTTATAAAGTATTTAATAATATATAAGAGTAAAAAAGGATGGCACAATATTTATTATTTCCGGGTATAAAGGTGTATAATCTTTATAACTGATATATTTATCTCTTTAACCTAGTGTATTGTATTATATATTATGGGTTACCACTATAAAGCGACCTTCATAGATCTATTGTGCCTGTCTTCGTTATTCCTGATATACTCAGTTATAACATCCTTCCCAATCCTGTAGCTACCATAAATTGTATAATTTTAAGAGGTTTTAGAGAGGTTAGATTTTCCACTTGTAATTTTTATCTTCCTAAAGTTCTCGCTGTATTAATAGCTACCCCTCGCAATCTATTTAGCAGATGACGAGATGTTTTCTCACCCTCCTTGGAGTAACTACAGGTCGTACCATCCGTTAGGCTGTTTCCCAACATGTCCTCTGAGTCGACCATGCCCCCATAGACTAATGCAAGCCCTGGATCTTTTACGATCGTAAATCCCGAGCAGCTCCTTAGCCTACCTCAGTACATTTACTGTAAAACCGGTTACTTATAGAGATAAAAACACACTTTATTTTCTTATGAATAAATTTTGTACAGAGTAGTTTATAAATTTATTTCAACTAAATTGTAAAAATTATTTTATATTTACATAAATAATAATAGGACAAGAATATTTTCATTTTTTTCGGTCTTTAATTGTTAAGACTTGCCGCATCTTCTTGATATTTAGCCCAAAGTGTTTTTAATTCATCGAAAGATATTTTAATCCCTGTTATATCATCTGGTTTCAAATCTTGAAATTTCTTTTTTACAAATTCCAAATCAACCTTGATTTTTAAATGTTGTGGTCCACCTATATTCAAAATCGCATTGTAAACTCTCAAACCTGCTTCTCTCTCTTGCGAATCTTTACTTATCATGAAGTAATTTGCATCGTCCATAGTTTAGTCCACATCTACTCGGGTTTAGTTTACTCCAGTCGGTTTATGTCTAAATGAGTCGGTCAAAGGGTTTATCCTACAGCTTAGACGTCAAACATGATGCTAAAGAACTATTTAGCCATTATAATACTTTCTATAATTTACGTATACTAAACACAATACGTGTAAGAACAAATTTGTTTGGTACTCTAAAATTTATATTTTGGTATATTTACTTGTGAGAGAGTTCATGCAGTTTTTGTAAACCGTTTATTATGATTTAAAATTTTCTGGACATGCATACTTTGTATTAAATAATTCTTTAAAACAAACCAAAACCACATTAGATTTCAACGAACGTTAGACCTTATTTCCCTCACAAATACTGACATATGAGAGGAAGTGAGTGTGGGATGAAATAATCGTAAAATTATTAGATTCAATCACATACTGTAAATGAAAATTTTAGTGAAGCAATTTAGTTGAAATCATCCCCAAATCAAACTGTTTATTAGCAGCAGCTTCATGTCTGTCTTCCGGCAGACTTCAATTTAGAGCTGAGTTACCGTGTACTTAATCACTATTGGTTAAATTAAGTAGAGATGGAATCTCACTTTTATTAGAGTAATCTGTTTTGTTAAAATGGAGTAATAATATCTTTCTTTCATTGATAGCTTGACGACTTGTTTATTTAACAGAACGAGCTATGAATAGTGAATGACCATAGATAACAAAAAAAAAACTGATTATTTATATAGTTTGTTAGGATATTTGTCATATAAAAATAATACGGAACGTTTCAAAAGTGTTGATCAACTTTCGCTATCAAGGGATAAATTTAGAACATATGAAACATAAAAATGGTCAACATAGTCTGGTAGCCTAGGACTATGTTGCAACTAAAACTAAAATTATTATCCTATGACAGGAACTCGTATCCTGGCGGTTAAAATAACTACAAAAGGATTTTAGAAAAACACAAGTCAACAGGAGGAATACACTGACGTAGCCACGAAGTTGAATCAATATCATACACTGGAAAACTAAACAAAAACGGGATCAATGTCAACGGGGAGGTTACCTAACGATGTTTTCGTGTGAAAGAACTTTTGTCCCTTCTATTAATTTAAGGTGCACATAGAATTGACTAACATGAACATGTCAACATTCCAGAGGAATTGGTATACATAGTGTAATGAAAGTTATATGATGGGTCATGTAATCAAAGTCGAGTTTTTTTAGAATATATTCGTTTTAAGATCCTTTGTGTCCAAAAATATGGTCTTCGGTATTATGTCTGTCTGTCGTATGTCTACCGCATGTGCAGTAAACCACAAACGCATTTGACGATTTTAGTCAAGTTTAGTACGTGGATATATTTTATCCATATCTCGAGACTCCTTTTTTCATTTTTCGATTACTTTTTCGAAGTTTTTGGGGGTACAAGAAAAACTTCAATTTTTTTTCAAAATCATCTCTAGTAATGATGATGAAATGTTTCTCTAGTGTAGCCTCTAAGTACCCAAACAAAACTTATTCGTCGCCATATATCCACAAATTTTAGTTATTAAAAATCAACTCTATCAATTTTAGTAAATTGTAAAAAATAATGACCATAACGCCTGTACAAAATCGCAAATAAATAAATTTAAAAGTTTAAAAAAAAAGAAAATGATCATTAATTCGTTCATTAAAAGCTCGATTTTAATGAAATATGATTTACGCTGAGGACGTTTATGGCTCAAACAAATCAAGTTTAGGCCCTAATTTAAATATGAACATATATATGTAAGATATAAGATAGCGCCATGCTGTTTTTAACTTTTACATTGACAATTGCTCAAGTGACATATTTGTAGATGATTATTGTGTACGCGTAGGACATCTTGTACAATATTTATTGCACCGTTTATTAATTCAGTTTTTAATTAATAATTTCATACACAAAATTTTGTCAAGATAACAGCTTTTAGGATATTGAATACATAAACTTTAAAATTGCCTCCATATTGAAATAGTTATTACTAAATTACAACTTTTGGTTGAAACTTAATAATTTATATAAGTATCAGTGTGAAATTCCATTTTTTCCCCCAATTCATTCATGAAATTGTAAAATGATAACATAATATACAAGAGTCAAACGAACCAAAAGCAGTTTACCAGTAAATTAATATTGAGCTTGACTGCGAGATGGACAACTTATTAGAATAAACTTCAACACATATTCACACAAATAATACGTTTATTTATTCAAACGCGTTTCAACTGCAAAGTCGCCATCTTCAGTGATGCGCGTGCTACAATAATTAAGCTATAACTCCAGTAAACTAGTAAACTAAAACGTAATACTTGTGAGAATTTGTCTTCAAGTTTTACGTCATAAATTTATTGAATATTTTGTTGTTCTTTTTTAATTTTAACTATCCGCCTAAATAAGTACCCTTCGTCCAAGACCATTCTGTATATTAATTAACTTACCTCTATTGTCTACTTTCAAAGTGGAAAAATTCTCTTCTTTGTATTTAAAGCACTAAAGCTATTTATAAATTATACTCGTGTTCAGATAGTCGTCAAATTTGTTAAAATAAAATCATACACATTCCAAGCACTTTCACATATAACAAACAATAAAAAAGTACTTTTAAAAACCAGATTCATAAATAACCAGTGCTTTGTCATTTATAATTACTGTAATCATACTACAAATACAATGCAGTTTTATGTCTTGTGTTATACTAAATGTTACTGTTAGTTATCCATCTAATTTTATTTCATTAAACGTAACGAGGACAAAAAACACAACATAATTTTTTTCACATTTTACTTAGTCTACTTCTGTTTAGTTAGTTATGTTCAGTATATTGTTTGTCTAAAATTTCACAGTAATATATATAACAATTTAATCATACCATTTTTTGAACCATTTATTAAATTACTTTGTAATTTTTTATACAAATATAAAAACTTATTGGTATTTATAAATTGTGTATTAGTAAATAAAAATTTTACACGTTTAATTAATGAGGTAGGATTACTTATTTATTGCTGAATTTTATATGTTGATTAATAAGCACATATTCATTGTTTTAAACCGTAGATCTAAATATATTATATAATACAATATTTACTCCTTGTGAATTGTAGTCTTTGTTTTACTATACCTTAATTTATACGTGGCTACATGTTTCACTGCCACAGCCAGCATCATCAGACCAGTTCTTTATGTTCACGTAAAAACTCATTTGATTTTAAATACAACACTTAATTTTATACTCTTTACGTACCTTTGTTGTACACTTCAAACATATAAAAGTTTGTTTATACAATATTATTTTAATTCAATCTCGCCATTTATCTACTTCTTGTCTTCTAGGAAGTGCCACATAGGCAAGAAGTAGATCATAAATGGCGAGATTGAGTTAAAATAATATTGTATAAACAAACTTTTATATGTTTGAAATGTACAACAAAGGTAAGAAAAGAGTGTAAAATTAATTGTTGTAATTAAAATCAAATGAGTTTTTAAGTAAACATAAAGAACTGACCTGATGATGCTGTCTGTTGAAGTGAAACATGTAGCCACTTATAATTGAGGTATAGTAAAACAAAGACTACAATTGACATGGAGTAAATATTGTATTATATAATATATACAACTTATCTATGTACGTTATTTTTTTATATTACTTGAAAATGAGGACATAGATATCCTGAATCGGTGGTCCTTTTAGAATTTATTGAAATACAAAGAAACATGCTTCTTAATTTAATATACATTTATGTGTGGGTCTACATGTACCGATTATTTGTCTAGGATTTTCTCACGAAACTTAATACAAATGTCGGTTTTTATAATAGCTAAATGATTTTGTTATGAAATCGTGAAATCGGAAGTTGAGGATTTCAACCAATTTATCGATTCGTCCTAACCTAGTATTCACAATTTACACAATTAAAATATATATATTACATTTTTAACAGGTTTTGTATGTTTTTACGAATGTAAAATGCTGTTATTGAAATTCAATTGACGAACATTTGAAACAGTGTATGCTTTTTCAATCTGGTAAATATATATACCAGTGGTGGTATATAGATAGATATTTTTAGGTTCCGTTTAAAAAAAACTATACAAATAATCGTCAATGAATATCGATAAACTTGTACTAATTATTTGTTCAAATCCTAATTCATCCTATAAACTTGTTTTTTACAAAAATAAATTCACATATTGAACAATGAGGGTTTAAAGAAAGGAAAATAAATTACAGTTTAATATGGAAGGTATACGGCATTTAATCACCAGCGATGTGTCACAAATATCCACCGCTTGCAGTTCCATTAAAAACAGTTTTAAAATTTATCTCTCTCTATCCCCCCCCCCACATATAAGCTGAGAAGAAATAATAGTTAACCTAATTGGACGGGGATGAATATAATTATCCTGTACACATAGTCTGTGTCATATGGACGCTTTACAAATTTGTACAGTTTGATAGCGGATAAAATACAATGTGGGGAGAAAAATACGCAATGGATCAAAAGAGGATCTGGTTTACAGAATGTATATTTAAATATAACACTGATTAATTTACGTGAGATTGAAATAATACTAATTTAACAAAATCTGACTTTTGAATAGTATAATATTAGTTAAAACATAAACATTTCATGTTTTGTGTTGTAGCAGGATTTAAATCTAACTCAATCCTGAGGGAAATGTTTATTGTTCGCCGACTATATAAACCCATATTGGCAGTTAAGTTGAATAGAAACTAAATCTACATGTTGAGAAACTTTTATTTAAATATACTACATATATAGAAATATATTTCATCAAATTTTTCATTATTTAGGATGTCTTCATACCATATGTTTTATATATTTATTACAAAGTCAATAAATTACCGCAAACCAACATCCATACTCTGCACTTTACAGATTCTTTAAATCTTTTAAGGTGATATTTTATTCACGATAGTGTTGAAGTCACGTTACTATGATAAATGGAAGGTTTTATCTCTTCACTTATAATGAAAGATGTAGTTCACATAATCAGAACAATGAATTGGTTCTTGAGTAGGTATCATAGGAAAGAAATCATAGTTAAATAAAAAGTGAATGTGATTAAATGTATTCTATCAATGAATAATAGATTATTTCAACCAGTTCATTTGTAACCAAATAAAAGAAGAAGCTCAATTTTTCACGTTAATGGTTTATTTGTAACAAGAGGACGTTTCAATAACCAAGTAATTATCTTCAGTTGTCACATGCACACCAACCTTTGTGGCACTGAATTACAAGAGACAAGGCCCATGCTTTATCTATTTAGCAGCAAGTAAGACTTGTGGCCACGCCCCCGTTACATTTGCCTTCATGTGTTTTTTACCTTCCGTATTTGACATGGTTTTGTTTGCTTTTATATTTTATTGTTATAAGAAAATCTATTATTTTTAGTAATCATAGAATTAAAAAGGGTTTTCTTTATTGATAATTTACTTTTATTATTTTAATGAAAATCATATTATGAAAGGTTCAGTTAAACATATTATTCATCCAGCACTAGCAAAACAAATATCCGTTAGGCTTAGAGAAATTACATATCTTGACTTCTTTAACCCCGAAACATAAATATGACAAGCATAAAATTAAAATTAATTGAATGTAAGTTAATTAAATCATCGCATATCAAACAATACTAGTTTTCTAATTACTAGCCTATATTAGTACTGTATTTTGCTCCAAACTAATTTATCTTTAATAGTTTATCTTGCTTATATAGGTAGTCTAAAACTTTGTAATGATACAAAAAGTTGTGAAATAAACATCAGATAGTGCTAAGATCACCTTGTATATTCGTTCCCTAAACCACTAACTAACAGAAACAAGAGAAGGCTGGATTATTTCTAGTTAATTTTATCTTACAACCCTGATCTTTTAAGCACTATTTTCTGCATATTTTGCTTGTTTTATTGTCTATAATTTTATTAAATAACTACTTTGGAATAATTTAGGTATAAATGATTATAAAAAGCCTTGATTATTAAAATTTTTCGTAACAATTCACTAAGTCAACTACTATATAATTACCGAGTTAAGAAATGGATAAATCTTATAAATAATAAAACACTTTTATTTATCGTTAAACTTGAACGAAGATAAATCTAAACATTCTTTAAAGTGAGGATTTTAAATTATAATTTATTATATTTGAATCTGAATTTATCGAGTGTATTTTGTTTGTTTTGTTTTTTCTTTGTGAAATATTTAAACAGTAACACAGTTCTATCACTTTCGGTTTTTTGAATCTCAATTTGTAGGATTGGAATTGACCTGATGACAGAGTGTAGACTGCTTTGGGAAGACATCTAGTAGGGTGTATATAAAGTTAACACATAGATGGATTACTTTACTGAGCCATTCAATTTGAAAGGATTTCTTTGTACTACAACTCTTTGACACTGTAACCAAAAATGTATTTTTCTGACTACCACAAGTCTAACGTTATCAGGGTTTATTTCAGTATAACAAGATAATGTCTTATTTTACCAACACATTAGTAGCAGTCATCAACCAAACCTTACAGGATTTAATGTCGTATTATACCTCTAATCCTTTCAAAATATTAATTTAGCTCCAGGTTGAGATAATCAGTGCAGAGAGATGAATATGGGGTTTGGAGGGGATATACAATACACACTGGAACACATTGCTTTATGTTCACGATTAATTATCATGAAATATCATCCCCTCTCCTTTCATCTTTGTTTCACTTATCCATTCTCCATTTTTTGTATCTACATATATAAGTGGCATTGAATGATTTAAATCTGCAAGTTGAGTGTGTCAGATATTATTCCTTAAATGAGGTATTTCGAATTTATTAAACAAGATAGTCGTCTAAATCCTCATTTCTTTAAAAAAATTGTTTTTGTAATAAAAATTTATTTACTGTCAATGGTGTGTCAAAACTGGGTCACGCAACCCTTGAAAATATTTGAAGTTCCATTTAGAAATTATATATTTAAAAATATGATGGTTTATATAAGGCATGTATTGACAAAGTTATGATGATTTATTAGCCTGTTGTTTTGCTTTTTATTGCTTCTGACTATGAGGTTAGGTTTATTTATGATAATTTTTTATGTTGTTTTATTTGCGTGATAACTAATCACAATTACTTCTAAAAATGTTTGTTCTTAATATAAGGTTATCTTCAGTTTCTGCTTTTTATATATTTTCTATTATGATGGAGGGTCCAATATATGCTATTCCTTAGGACGCCCTACATTTCTTTTGTGCAATTTTGTTTGTGTCAGTTTTTTAATTTTATTTTCTTTTAAATAAATTCAATCGACCGATCACTTTTAATTGTATAAATTTTAACTTTTTTTTAAATAATAGTTTCCAACTTTTTAATCAAATATTTGGTAGAATATAAAGGGAAAAACCCCATTGGTCACTATCTCCCGAACCGTTTGTATTCTGTTCGTTTCCGTCAAATCTTAAAATATACCAAAGAAGTCTTTATAAAGTCCCATGTATCTCAAAGCAATTATATAATGTTTTACGTTAATTTTAATATTCGCAACAAACATTTTACAATACATATAAATAACAATTAATCATCCAAAAATACAATATTAGGTGAAGAATATTTATTTTCAAATTACTTGCAAACATTAATTTTCTTTTTCATTTCACATTTATTGAGCAAATTTCGAAATATTTTGTTGGCAACCATTGTTCATTTTTATTTCGGTAACAACTCTTTCAAAAATTTCGGACAATTTGTAACCCATATGTGTATTTAGGTTTAATATATTTTCTATAGCCAAATTTAGTCAAAATTGTTAGAGTCGATTCCCAGAAAACTAATTTATCAAATGAACTATAAGAAACATATTAAAAAATAGTATGTTTTGGTAGCCTGTTTGGTTTCAGTTTGGGAGAGATGCACAGTCTTTTTGGGACAATCTTTTTTTTTGGCACTATGGGTTTAAAATGTATGTTTTTAAAAGTTATTTTGTTGGGTATGATGAACTTAGAGACCTCTAGTTTGTGCCATTATTCTTATTTATAAAAGACCATTAAAATGAGATATCACTCAATAGGGGTTGTTATTTAAAATTCTAGACACCCCCAAACAACCCAATTTTGGGGGTAAGGGTTGAAAATTTTGATACTTCAAAAAACTCCTCCTTTGGTTATCTAAACTTTCCCCAAAGCAAATCTGTCTATTTCCATTAATAAAAAATAATAATAGGGGGGTGGGAGTTTTAGGACACTTGGTATAAAACTCCCATACGATTAGAAAGACCCGTACAAATGAAATGTTTATCAACTAATAAAATTTCTATATAAAACAATACTACAAGTAAAAACATGTATTATTGAAATAATTAATATTAATATTTATATTTAAGTTTTTAATTTAAAAGTTATATATGCCAGTATAAAACTTTGTACATACCAACTAATTAGCTAATAACTTGTTAAATTAGTCCATTGTATTTACAGTAGGTATTTTGTTCTAATTTTATTAAATTAACAACATTAACATGCTTCCTAAGTTTAACATTTCGTAGAGATCTTTAGCTCACCGCAAACCACACCCTAGTATCTTGTGAATAACTACTCAGTTAGGACCAGTGACATCTGTACTGTTGTTATTTTAATAAATCTACGTGTTTATTGTCATCATATGAGGTTTGTTGTTAATATTTGACAATAAACATAGTTAAATTGAATATTAATTAATAACACTTGAAATTGATTGTTATTTTTATTAATCATATATAATCCTGATCAAACAATATTATTGAAAATGTTTCAAAGTATAGAAAGCTATTTATCATTTTGTAATATGTTATGTTAATACAAACCTTTTACATGTTATATCCAGAGATCCAATACACTTTCAAACGAAAATCATACTATAGTTTTTCTATTGGAATAATACCTAACGAAATTGTTTGGCATAATCAACAATATTAAGTTTGTTTGTCTTATGAACAAAACAGGTCAGTTAACATAAATTTAACGCTAAGCGTTGTGGAAAGATGCTAAAGTGTGAAAATAAAACCTGTGTAATTTTATATAATAGTTAGTTCTGTAATGGTCTGGGAAATTTAAATTACCTGTTTAATGTGTAAAACGTAAAGTAAATAAATTTTTTTTAAATTTTCTTTCTTTGGTTTTAATATTAAAACGGGTTGTCATGCACCATAGAAGATTAATAATTGTTAGAAGGTTTTTTTAATCTTTTAACTGACATAGTTCATATTTATTTTGAAAATTTGTACATATATACAAATTCACACACGCGTTAAATGTAGCAAGAATAAAACTAAATAAGTTGGTCATAAAAAGGTTAAACAATCACAACAATTTGTTCTCTTTAAAAAATAATATAAAAATACCTGCCATAATTTTCAACCGGGAATTCATACAGATTTGATAAAACTTAGTTTCTTAATTTACTTGAATGTTATACACAGTTTTTTTTTTATATATCCATTTTGCTTTTATTAAGCAAAAGTTCCATTTTAAAGACGCAATAGCAAATTCAAATACGTTCAACTGAATTAATTATTTAATTTTTTGATAACACTTAATAAGCTTTTCATTATTTTTTTGGCGCTTTTTTTTCATGTTTTTTGGGCGCTGAATATGAAGTTTTCATTAGCTTTAATACAGTAATTTAAAAAATTAAAACAAAATCAAGTTGCAAACTAACGTCTGTGGAACTGAGCTGTAATAACTGTAGAAAGCGCACAGTTATTATTTACCGTAGTCGCAATGTACCTAAACGTAATGTTATAAATAAATTACTAAAATGTTTAAAATAACGGCTGCCTAACTTTAACATTAAAAAAATACTAAATGTAGTCAATTTATAAATATATGTTTAAGTAGTATCAACATTTCGTACCTTTTTCTATATCTATAGTTCTTAATTTATGTGCGTATATTATCTATAATATATATTTTTGATCTTTATTCTGTGTATTCTTGAACATTATCTGATGAGTGTGTAGGGAGATCGATGAAGGTGTCTTGCACTTAAATTCGAGTAAACTCAAAAATAAACTTTAAAACTAAATGAGATTATTATGGTTAGAGTTACAAAAGTTTTTTTAAGTAATTAAAAACTGGTAGATATGCTATTTACTGCTATACATGTGTAAAATAAAAATTTTAATGTTTGACAGTATGTATAACTAATTTATACATTAATGTACATTTTGGGAGGGGGAAGAACGATGAAGGGTTATTATTTGGTTGAATAACGATGAATGACTTCAACGTTTTTTCACCAAATTTTACACACATTATTTATTTTATTACAATAATATTAATTTTGTAAACACCTTAGAAACAAATAACTTTTAACCACCAATTAGATTACTGGAAAACATTATTATTTGACCTAGTAAGGTCATCTTAAGTTATACCAGATCAAATTATAACACCAGGTAAAAGAGACAATTTTTATTACACAAGAACAAAGATTATGTATGCTTATCTCATACCCATATTTGGTTCACAATAAACATTTAAAAAAAGTTAAATTTAAGTTCTGCGTTAGGCATCCTCAATATCATTAACATCAGCATGAGGTAAGTTGAGGTAAGTTGAGGTAGTAGTTTTTTATAGTATAACAAACACACAGAACACAATTCTCATAAAAAATACGCCTAAGTATTAGACGCGTTTCAACGACAAGGTCGTCCTCTTCAGTGATACACCAGCTACACCAACCAAACAACAACTGTGTAGCTGTGTAGCTTTGTTGTGGTTTGGTTGGTGTAGCTGGTGTATCACTGAAGAGGACGACCTTGTCGTTGAAACGCGTCTGATACTTAGGCGTATTTTTTATGAGAATTGTGTTCTGTGTGTTTGTTATACTATATAATTTTTCTCATAAGTCAAGCTCAACACTTAGTATAGTAGGTTTTTGTTTCTTCTCATTGTAAAAACGGAACCAGGTCCTGAAACAATGAACGATCTTTGTGTAGGTTTATTTTAACTTGATATATTCAGTTTTAAAAATGTTAAACTTTTAACAACATTGAATTTAAATTTAATTTAGCTGTTTTATTTGGGTTTTTGAAAATAAGCTTGGGAATCTGTAGGCTGTTATATAATTTAATAGGTAACATACTAATACCGATAATTCAAGACATACCTGTAAGTCTTTCCATTTGGCAGTGGCAACTGAGATGAGCCCGTTGTAAGCTTCGTCTGGAAACAGAAATTCCACTTTGTGTAGCTCTGGTGGTTGATTAGAAAGTTTCGTTTTATTTGCAGTTACAATACTGGATTCCCAAGCTCCATTGTAGGTTGTGGGAAAGGTCACTGTTCTATGGTGGTTTCTTTCGATCTTAAGCTCTTTGATAGGCCTTGTTGGTACAGATAGTGTTTTCTTGTAAGACCCAGTTTTGTCAAAGAAGTTTACCCAGTCTTTAATCATTTATTGATCACATTCGATCACATTGAAAGGCTTTGGCTTAGCCCTTGTTTCTTTGATGGCAATGTAAAAATCTTGTGGTAGATCACAAGCCTTCTTTTTTTGGGATTAGTGTCATATTAACACCATAATAATTAAACTGTATTAAAGTGTTAGACGACAGGTGTTTTAAAACCAGAATGAGAGACATTTGAACCACAGTTTCTCCATCAGTTCAATGCTGAATTGAAAATAAAATCATTTATCAGATCATAAATTCATTGGGTCTGTTGATTTCAGTCACCGGCATTTTTCCGTTTTCTCTAAAACTGTATTTATGTAGGAGAACTGTGGCTAAGATAGAATCCTACAATGTAGTTCAATAAACGGAAATAAATAATACTTAACGTTGAAAAATATTGTAAATCTTATTTTATAAATGTGTATTTAATAATAATGGCTTATTGGTACATATTTTTATAATAAAAGTTAACTTGCTTATTAACATACTAGATTTGTTACGTATAACAAAATATCCCAAATGTACTTTTATGATATTCTAATTTTTCTAAATGTATTATTATTACAAATTTTCAGAATAAAAGAAACTGTTTTTTCGCCTTCTTATTTTGCGTTCGGAGTGATCTATAACGATGTCCCATAGATCGTATGTTTTAAATGTTAACTTTTTTTATTTAGACAAATCATAAACTATTATTTTTTAGTAGATATTGCTTTACTAAACACTTTAATAAAATTATTGTTATTTATACTAATTCTTTTTTCCCATTCATTCTACGGCGAAATTTCTTTAAATTTTAAATCATTATTTTCCTTAATAAGAGACCAATTAATCTTACAGTTGAATATTGCTTAATTAAATACATAAATCATAATTAAACGTGTCTTTTAAATCAGTTTGATTAACTGAAAATTAATTGCAAGATATTTTAAGTATATACTATATAGAAACTTATTTTGACTATGAAATTATTTAATTATAAAAAACATATAGTTTATCAAAGGGTTAAAATTATTATAATGATGTGCCAATCCCGAAACCCATCGACAAATATAAATAAAGCAATGTTAGGATTCTAGAAGATTGTACTCAAATTAATTATTGAAGGGTAATAGTTATGAAGCATCGTATAAGTAACTCCACTAGGCAAATGTAGAGCTTGCCATGTGGGATGGATCGACAATGGGATGTGACGAATTGATTGTCATGTGGGAAGAGGAGCAGTGACATTACAGTTAGGTGACTTACTCTCAGAAATGACCAACTGGCTACTTGGCATGCTCGTCTGGCCATTTAGTGAAATTAAATTAGAAATTTCGCTGTCGCATTATTGTGTTCTGTGTCGTGTTTATTACACTAAAATGTCTGTGGTGATTTTGATTTGTCCTTAGATCAAATTAAACACAGACTTCTTTACGTTTGTTAATTACTACTCGCATGAGGTTTTAAATTATTGATAGATAACACTTTATAATGGAGGCTCGTGTTTCCAATGTAATTCCTAATAATCTAAATGAAAATGTATTACTAAAAACGAGGGATATAATTTATTCACACTAATTCTCTCCCTCCCTCAATACCTCCATCCGTATCCCTCCATCCCACCCTCCCTCCTCCCTTCCTCTCCCCCCTCTCCCCTCCCTTTCCCCCCTCTCTCTCTCTCTCTCTCTCTCTCTCTCTCTCTCTCTCTCTCTCTCTCTCTCTCTCTCTCTCTCTCTCTCTCTCTCTCTCTCTCTCTCTCTCTCTCTCTCTCTCTCTCTCTCTCTCTCTCTCTCTCTCTCTCTCTCTCTCTCTCTCTCTCTCTCTCTCTCTCTCTCTCTCTCTCTCTCTCTCTCTCTCTCTCTCTCTCTCTCTCTCTCTCTCTCTCTCTCTCTCTCTCTCTCTCTCTCTCTCTCTCTCTCTCTCTCTCTCTCTCTCTCTCTCTCTCTCTCTCTCTCTCTTTCTCTCTTTCTCTCTCGTAAAATTGGAAAATATGCTTAAACACTTTTTTTAGTGACAAAAAAATATTGTAACGTAAACATAGGCCTACAAACATTAACTTCAATCTAAACGTTTAAGTATTTTATGTTTGTCCAAACTAAATTCATCAATATTTGTCATGAATGGATTTTTTCCTGGTCGTAAGTCAAGTTAAAGCCCGCACAAAACGCAAAGTCTAAGAGGGAAATAAAGTCCAATGTTGGGTTGCACGTTCGTTCAAATGAAAGAAACCAATGAATATAAGGGAAAAGCAACACCTCTATTTTCCTAGCTAGAGGAAAATGTAGTTTTTAATATGCCTTTACAGTTTATGACGACATATAGTATAGCATAGTAGTATATTTGTATTTACTTGTAAAATTATTTTCAGTTGTGTATTTATTGTACAAACATACTATAATATACCTTTTGGTTTTTCTGAGGTTCTGTCGCTTAAAATATCGTTATTACTGATCTTTCTGACTACTTTATTTCTCGTTTACATGTTCAAATAGAGAAAGAAAGCACGAGAAAGCAAGAGATGAATAATTTGTGTAATTCAGTATATTACAAAGTATAGAGCTACACATAAGTATATTGTATAAAATAAATGCTGTATAGAAACAATTCTCAAAATTAACTTTCTTAAATCTTGTTTCTGAAAGAATAACCATGAAAAGTAAATGAAATGTTTGAAAATGTAGGGTACATCAAAATAACTTATTTATTTTTTGAAAGTTTTCCATATAGTATTAGTGGTCAATTATACCCAATTTATGTATTGGTTTTCCCTTTTCTGTCCAAAATGACGATCAATTAAAGATCTAAACACAATTACCTCCACTGGACACCTGTTTTTTCTAGAATATTCAAACTTTACCTCCATTGCACGACTTTCGAAAATAGTAATGTTCATAGAAGAGATTAAAAATTACGAATAAACCGAAAGGGGTTCGATATTCTTTAAAATCTGTGTTCATTAAAAAAGCGAAAAGTAATAATGATTATAAATAGATTTGAATATTGACTGAACTGCACTCAATAATTTATAGCTCAGTTTCATCGTCAAGTTTGTAATTCCGACTGTAAACACTAATTTTCTGTTTCCTTGAGGTTAGGTTACTAAAAATACGTTTATTAATTTAATTTATAATTGATAACCATTTGAAACGAAAGTATTTTTATTAAATGATTTATATTATTATTTATATCTAGCATCTCGTATTTTATTATAACAACAAATCATATTTTTATCGTATTTGGATGAAGATAAAATATTTTCTCAATAAGTTTCGAGACTTCAAAAGGAAGGTTTATGAACTTTTTTATATATTTTTTTATTGTAATAATTATTCAATAAGATGATTGATTCTCCTGGGAAATAAATTTTAAGAAAATAAAAAATACTCATAACTCGAAATGCTGAGTGAGACAACATTTGTAGCAACTAGTTTTCTTAAAACTGTCCACGATTTCTACTTCACGGCTTAATTTAATATCATTTAAATAATTAACGTTGTTTTTATATTGAAGTGAAACTTTTTGTTCTGAATCATGTATTTAATAGAAATTGATTAGAATGTAATTTAAAAAGTTTATATACTTCCAATGGAAAACCGATTTCATTCACTGAAAGGGAAAAACAATAGTAGATGAGGCAGAAAAACTTCGAGTAAACAGCACACAATTCTTAAAACAATGAAACAAAGAATGTCACATTTTCATTGCAAGATGGCGGACATTTTTGTTTTAGTAAAATAACTTTGAAGAATACAAATATTTCCCTTTTTAATTAAAGCTGTCAAAAAAAAGAAATATTTTCGAGATGACTCTTTTCAGCTTTATAAATTCAATAACTTTTAAGCTTACTTAAATAAGTAAGTCAGAAAATGAGTCAATAGTTTTAGTGGAACTGTTGTATGTATTAGTTACTATGGCAATGAATGAAAATGTAATAAATTATCAGTAAAGTTAGTTTCTTTTACTTTCGCGCATATAGGCCGAAGTTCTTAACAATCCATATTACGTATTTTTAATGAAATAACCGCTTTGAGGTAAACTGAATTTAAAAAGGTATTTTGGGATGGAGTTCTGTCGGTATATCTCATTGTAGTGGCCTAGAAGCCAAAGGTGAACAGATGTGATCACATTTTGTAAGAGGGAATGTTTGTCTATATATGATATATAGAAGCTTCCCCCTTTAAATACATTTTTCAAGTGTATGAAACTTGGTTTTATCAGTGGACTAAACATATTTTTGATCAAATGTAGCCCCTAAAAATATCAGGAAAAAATTATTGGGCGAAATCTTCCAAATAAGAGATTTTGGGATTATCGATGAGTATGTCAATATGAACTATGGCCATTGCCTTATAAGATGGACTATCGCTAAAACGGCCATTGCATTAAAACTTTAGAAATTGTGAATTGTGAAAGCTTATAATTCGAAAAAATGTGCCAAACACTAGGAAAACTAATTGAATAGATGGGTAGTAAATAAGAAAATACTTAGAAAACCCTAACAGCTGCCCGTCGGGTATATTTTAGTCGTAAAGTTATATCTCTAAAATGTTTAATATTGTTGTATTTTTATGCTGCTTTATTGAACTTCGTTGTAACTTCACTTACAGATTATACTTTATACTGACTAACTACTGTTGCATTCGTTTTAAATTAATAAATAATAAATTAAACCAAAGAACCATGATCTAAAATTCAGTTTTGTGACATAAAAGTAATCTGTTTTGTTGAATCCAACTTATCGCCAAAAGGTCCAAGGTCAATACTATCGATACGCCTTTAAGTGGCATAGTCTTGCAGATCAAGTCTAACACAATTGTTCACAGACACAAAACGTCTATCATATTGCCTTGAAATCAAACAAATTTAATAAAACGTCTAAATGTTCACAACAAAATATATCTCGAATAATCGTAGTGAATGGTCGATTAAACAATGTGCTCGAAAGTTTTATTCTAAATGAAGTTTCTTTAAAAAAAAAAAAAAAAGAAGAAGAAGAAGAAGTTTTTAGCTAATTTTTAAATATATTGGAACGCTGAACACTCCGTTTTTCTACAAACAAATAATACACCTCTAATTTTATACAAGTTGTATGCAGGATTGAGTTTCTAATGAATCTAAATGTAACAGTTTGTAATTAATTTTATTAATCATCTTGTAAAATGATTTTCAACTATAAAATGTGCTTGGTGAGATCTTTGTATAAACCTGTCTGAATCTATTTTATCTTGGAGACTCAAAGCTTGCCTGATGTAAAGTGATTTAAAAAATTTCATTATTTAAATAATATTTATTTTATTAAACTCTTAATAACTAAATGGTTTACTTTTTTAAAACTTATTTAAAATTAATTTCTTAACTTTTCATTAAAATTTTGTTTACAAGTTATTAGAGATTTGTTACATCTCACTTTGTAATTTTTTATTGTATTAATTTAGTATATTATGTGTTTAGAGGCTGTTTAATCGTTTTTTAATTTTCACAGTTTTTAGTTACCCTAACAAATGAAGGAATAAATAATTTTTAAAAAGGAACAACTGTCTACTATCATATTACTAGATCTGTTAAAACTATTGTAAAACATAATAATTTAAATTATATGATAATTCTAAGCATTTTTTTTTTAAATATGGGTGGTGTAGGTAGCTAATTCTAAAAATTTAAAACAAAGAATTTTTTTTCGTAAACCAAAATAAATAATATTAAACCAACTATAAAACTTTTTCAACATTTGGGGGGGGGGAGGAAGAGGTTAAATTAAATTGTATTATTTTTTTACTCAAAAATGATGAATCAAAATTACTTAATTTTTTCATATTTTTTTATCACTGTCTAATTAGCTCCTCAACCTTGAGTTAAATAATATTTGTTTTCAGAAGGTGCATGTACGAAATTTCTTTCAGACAGGTATGCGTTGTGAAAAAAATGTGTTATTTATAAATCACTTTAACGTACGCACTCCTTCAGATAAATTATCACACTACAAAATCCTCCTCTGATTTCCATTGATATATCTTTAAAATGTGTAGGAAGGGGAGAACTGTCGCTTTGGTTAAACTTTGTAACTAGCGTCGCATTAACTATGTATAAAGTTGTCATAAATTCATTTCATATGCAAATTGACTACATTAGGGTGCTTCTTGAATATGACAACCGTTCTCATTGTTTTAAGCTAAATTGCATAATATAGTTTCTTAATATATAGCAAATTACGAAACACGATGTCATTATATTTATTGACATAGACGTAGTTTAGAGAATGTTATTCCATTCGTAACTAATAATTAATTTTTCGTCAAACTGCTTCAAAAATAGCTGTTTTCAATACATTTATTGAGATGCTAAAGTTTTTTTTTAAACCCTAGGACCTAAAACATCAACTGAGTTCGAAATCATCAGCTGTTACTTCGTTTATACAAATCAACTAACGACAGTAAAGTATCTATAAAAACAACCGATACTCTCGATTGTAAATAACCGTTAAAACAGCTGTTATTAACCGATTTGAAGGTAAATAAGTTATAACATTTTAGTTTTGTGAAATTGATTTCTTATATTATTTTGCAGTATAGCGTAATATATAGTTTATCACTTGGACGTTTTATCACAAGTTTTTACGTTAAGATTTATTATTTATGTTCAAAATCAGGTAATGTGTTAAAATAAAATAAAGTAGTCGTAATGTATATTTCTGCAAATTTAACCTCAATAAAAATACTTATTTATAAACTCGGTTGAAATTAATCTCATCTATCGTTCACTACCTTTATAGAAAGTATTCTGTTGTAAACAAAATTCCGCGCAAGCTGTTATCCTGCTTTCAAACTGTAATATTTCGTAGAGATCCTTAGCTCATCGTAAACCGCAGAGAGTTACAGCAGGGTCCTTTTGGTTAATATCATAACTGGGATAGTTTACTTGGTACTGCAGGAGTAACAACATGGTATATTATTTACTAAGTTGTGCTTTTAATAAGTCATGTCTACGTGTTTATTGTCAGAATCGTACATAAGGATTGAGTCACTGTGACTTCTCGAGTCTCTTCCATTTCAAAGTTGAGTAACAACAGAGCACAACACGTGGTTTATTATTAATGTTATCTTACAAAAAATGTGATTCTTACGATATTAATAAAGAAACTAGAAAGTCCTTTCCAGTTTTTTTTGAAAATACACAATATTAAAATATTTTAATAATATTAAATTTAATATTTTAGTAATAAAATTATTAAATTATTACTCAACATTTAATATGTCAAAAATTGTAATATAAAGTTTATCCCATGATATCGGAACATCCTAAGCTCTTTCGGTCGAAAATCTCACTAAAGTTTTCATAATGAAGGAAAATATAATATAAATATCTGGAGAATAGATTATGAGCAGTTTGTCTTATGAACAAAATATGTCAGTTGTAAAGGCAACGCCAAACGTTGTGGAAAAAATGGGAAAACTTTAAGTTAAAACTATATAATCTGTCTGTAATGGTCTGAGAAAACTAGTTTAACTGTTTAACATGGAAAACCTAAAGTAAAGTGTTTATATAAATATGTTTTCTTGTATATAAATAGAAAAACAGTTACGTTTTGTGACGGTATCAAATATTACTTTGTTTGATTCTACAGGACCTGTTCAAATGTTAAAAGATTTTTGTAACCTGATATGTTTGGTTACCGTTAACAAAGTTATTGGCGAATTTAATTTCATTTACGTTAAGGAAACAATCATAGAAATTCAGTCATTTTTAACAGAACGCAACAATCACATATTTTTTACTGTTAAAACCAAAACAATCCGGTAGCTGTAATTATTCACTGCCGGTATATTAATTTAAAACTGATTGTCATAAATTTTCATATTTTAAACGTTCAACACAATTTTGCCTGATTTAAAATTACGACCATAAATGTCAACTTTATTTGTTTCATTAATTTGGATTTGAAATGAGTTTCCTTGTTTATTTAGAAATAACAAATTCAAATTAAAAAAGGAACTATTGTTCAATTAAACTAAAATAAATATCTGCCTATATTATTTCTATTACATCTATAAATGTATCAACTATGAAAAAGAATTTCTTCGTCGCCTAAATTTAATATTTAAAAGTTACTAAGACATCGTATATTTATATTATTTTATGCAAAACTATAAGTTCCTTATATACACATTTTTAACTAGTATATCATTTATTCCCATTACATTGATTTTCAAACTCTCCAGTTCTTGAAATGTTGTTATATTCTTGAGATTATATAATTTTATTCTTGAGTTAATACTAATTATTACATAATAATTATTTTAAAAAAGTACATACAATTGGTTTTATAAAGACACGTCTATTTATTACAACCAATTAGACTGATACGTTTAAACAGAGTTTAATATTTCAAATTACTGTTGAAAATAATATCATTTTCTGATCATAAATTGATTGGATGTCTCAGCGTCTGTCTTTGGAAATTGTTCCCTGTTTATAAAGTTGAATTTTACGGGATAACAGTGTCAAAATATATAATCCTACATTCAGGTTTCATAGAAAGGAAATAACAAGCACATAAAGTTGAAAATATTTGACTTTACATTTTATAAAAGTATGATTGTATATTATGACTTGTTTTCATGTCGTTGAACTAAAATAGAAAGATTTAATAATTTATTCGTATTCGCCGGCTAGACTCAATTCTCAAGAATGTACTTGTGTCATATTTTGAAACAATACTACATTTTCTAACAAATGAAGCTATGGCATTACATTTTGGTGCCCTAGTGTCACTGACTACTTGAGGTGCGGATTTTTATGTTCATTGTTTTTGTGGAATACAATTAGTAAACTATGTCTTATTCTTGTTAATATGGTATTCACGTCTTTAGCTTGATTTAATTAATTTAACAAACCAAGGTCTGACATACCAGCAGCTGACTCAGGGCCATACATTCGATCAGTTTTACTTCTTTTTTAACGTACGATTTCTGATCTCTTTATATTAATATTCCTTTTAAAGCGATTAGTTCTAGGCAACATCTATTGAAACCATTGTTTACCTTAGTGTTTTGTTTTAAAGATATGTTTAAAGAACCGGTGTTTCCCATCAGGACACTCCAAGGAATATAAGACCTTTTCAGGAGCTACTAACTGTAGTAGCCTGTAACTTCAATTACAACAGCACTAGGATATGTTAGCAACGTATCAATGCTAGTTTTGAAACACTATTTTCTTTATCAACCAAATCTATTATTTTAACAATTACTTTCATACAACACTGCTAAAAGTGTGTACATCTAAACGTTTATGTATTTTATATTTAAACTAAAATGAAACAATTTAATATGACTCTTTGCAGGTCGCAAGTTATAATAAATCCAACTGGAAAATGAAGTCGACGAATGGGTTTCGCGTTTATTCAGGTGGAAGAAGTCAATGAAGATATTTACGGCTGGGAACGGGAAATATACCTGTTTTCTTTTTGCTTGATGTACGAGGGAAACATACTTTTTACAATATATGACTTTACCAATTGTATAATACAATAAAATTTACGTTGGCTTGTTAAATTATTTTCAAATGTGTATTATACAACAACTGTGTTATTATATCATGTTATTTAGAATGTTTCTTTATATTAAAATATTAATTTTTATTTATCTTTGTTTTTGTTTTTTGTTGCAGGTAAGTGTTTACCTGAGCGATTAAAGTATGTATATAAGTTATATAATTCAATATTTTCAGAATAGATATATAAATAATTACGTTCTATACAGTAACCCAAGAACACAATAATTGTTGTTTAGAAAATTTCTCAAAATTAATTTTATTCTATGTGGTTCCAAGGGCAGCTGATTAAACATTTAAGTGTTTAGGGAAGTGTCTGCCTTAAGGTATAACGGAATACTTATTCCATTGTTGAAAATTGCCTAATATATTATTTATGGTCCATTGCACACAATTTGTATTTTAATTCTTTAATTTGTGTTAAAATTGATGATGAATAATACTATGTCAGATCCATATCTATAATAAACAAAAATTGCAGCCCCTGGGCAGTCATTCTATTCTTGAGTTTTGAATATTTATATCGAGATTATGTAAAAATTCGATGTTTATAGATTGTACTACAAATTTTGTATAAACTCATTTGGGTTTATTGGAAGATTTTTTTTTTTAATGGGGCCTGTAATAATGATTTTGGAGTATCGGTTTAAACGTTATTCAATTATTTATTTCCTAAGTTTAACTTGTTTATATTATTTTAAGTGAGGACAAATTAAAAACCAATGTTATATTTTTATCCTATTAATCCAGTACATTATTTCTTATGAAAAATCTACCGACCTTTAAAGACAAGATTATAAAATATACACATAAACTAAACTAGTATTGTATTATGACAACAAATGCTATGTTAGCCACATTTGGTTGGAAATGATATCAGTTCATGGCTTCAAAAGGAGAACTCAGGCTAAAATTTATTTTTATAATATAATATGACGATACATCTCAAAATAAGTTTTAGGAAAAAAAAAATTCAAACTATGTCGTTTCAAACCTAACTTTTTGTGTGGTACGACATTTGTAGAAACTAGTTTATTAAACCTTACCTCTGGGATATTCATCTTATTTTACATAAGCTTAGTATTAGATTACATATTTCAAATTTTTTTCATGCGTTAGAAATCTGATTTATATTCATAAAATTTCATTTGCGTGAAATGCAAATGCACTGCAGAATAGGAGAGAAATACTTCAATACAATTCTTGAACATAAAACAAGAGACAAAGAATATAATATTTTCATTGCAAGATGGCGACATTTGTTTAAAAAAAATAACAATGCAGGGTAAAAATATTTTTCTTTATAATAAAGCTGTCAGCTGAACTTTTTACACTTGGCTCTTTTTAGATTTTTATGTCGCTCTAAGGAAATAATTCAGAAAATGAGTTCCGTTTTAGTGTAATTGCTGTATGAATGAGTCAGTAGGGTATATATAATATTAATTACTTACGTGTTGTATCATTGAATTATAAACCATCACATTAAAATTAGTGTTGTGTTTTATATTCTCACATATATGTTTATTATCTCACATAAAAAAAAAAATCGTCATTAGGATTTTACAGAAATATTTGTTGATGTTCCCTGCCTCATATTAAAGTGTTTTGTGAATGTTGTCCAACTATCTATTGACCGTACAGTGACCTGCAAATCAAAGAAGCTGATAGAATGTGATTAAGATTAATTATGGGCATATTTTGGCCTTATACTGAAACTCATTATTTATTCATTGTACGAAAACAAAACCTTGGAAATTTCTTTCAAAGAACAAAATACACTCTTTTATTATTCTAAAAATAACTACTCTAATAGTTTACCAAACGTAGCCTTCAAGGACAATAGGTATTTTTCACTATTTTCAAAAAATGAAGGTTTGTGAATATAGGAGTTTTAGAAAGTGAAAATAGAACTAAAGACGCTATCTTAGAAGGATTATCTTAAATGCAGTTCTTGCTATGGCGATCACACTTTGGTAATTAACCGGAATCTATGTGCCAAACCTTTTGATAACTAATATATCGCTAATCGATAGTAAGTTGGTAAATACTAAAAAAAAACCTATACTGTCGTATTTTCATTTTGGTATTTTCTAATTAATTGTAAATCTTTATATCGTAAAATCTTTCATATTTGACATCGTGTAATTTTTGTTGTGATTGAATACTTCAATAATGCATTGGATCTTTACCTACAGGTTTTAATTCATACTAATAATACGAAATTTCCTCCTCTGTTTTTATGTAAATATGTCACAAAATCTTGTCAGGAGGGAGGAGCTGTCATATTGGTTAAACTTTGTAATTGTTCAAAATGTTGTTTGTAACTAGAGTCGTATTAACTATGCATAAAGTTGTCAAACTCGTTTCATATGCAAATAGACTACGTTAGCATGTTTCTTCCATATGACAACCATATTAATTGCTTTAAGTGATTACATAAAATATGAATTATATATGGTATAAAACACCATTTCATTTTAATTATTGATCTATATAGATATAAAGAAAGCTTATGTAATGGTAAAAAAACTTGTCGGCTATTTTGTAGAAATGTCAGTTTCAAAAAAAAAAAACTCCGTGCATCATTTTACACCCCAAACGGATCAGTATAGTTTAATTAAATTTAATACATTAGTGTTGTTTGATGACCCACGTTTTCCCACCATTCAATTTATTGAAATATTTATTATTTGTTATTTTAAATATAAAAATGTATTAAATTATCAATACATAAATAGAAAAAAAACTCGAACACAAGATCTCACAAAATTACGTTTACTTAATCAAACGCAGTTCAACGACAAAGTTGCCGTCCTCAGTAAAACGCGTTTGATTAAGTAAATGTATTTTTTGTGAGATCTTGTGTTCGAGTTTTTTTTTTTATTTAATATTATCTCACAAGTCAAGCTCAATATTTATTTATATCAATACATAATTTAGACTCTTCACACTCAAAGTTACTAGCACGATATGCTTTCGCTTCCCAATATTTATTTGTAAACGACAAACTAAAATTTAGTGAAACACAGAAAATTTTTCTTTTTTATTTTATTTTTTAATCTAAAGGTTTCTACTTTAAGCCTTGTAATCTTTAGAACCCGAAATTTTAAACCGATTTCCATATGGTTCGTGGTTATTTAAAAGTAACGATAGTATTGTAACGATAAGTTCAACAGTATTGTAATAAAAAGTATATTTTAATTTTAGATAGCGTTTTTATTTTTAATTTTCTTAGAGTTAACCTTTTTCTATATTGTAACACACAACAATTTAGGCTGAAAGTTGTGTTCAGCTGCGTTGTCGCACTTTTTAAATGCATAAATACAATTTGTATTCAAGTAAAATGCAGAGCCCAACAATCGATATTACATTTATTTCTAAGCTGTCCTTTCTGCTTAACATTACATTCTTTGTGGATGTCCAAATTTTAAATAAAATCTAATGTTTACCTGTGATTTTAAAGTTAAATTGGAAGGTTTAATTACCTTCTCAATAATATTGTAGTGTAAGTAACATATAGCCTCACATTCAGGGAGCAAAATGACATATATCTTAACATGCAGGGAGCAGAATAACATATAACCTCTCACGCAGGGAGCAGAATGACATAACTTCTCACGCAAGGAGCAGAATGACATATAACCTCAGATGCAGGGAACAAAATGAGATAGGTCTATAGCTTAACATGCAGGGAGCAGAATGACATATAACCTCCCACGCAGGGAGCAGAATGACATATAACCTCCCACGCAGGGAGCAGAATGACATATAACCTCCCACGCAGGGAGCAGAATGACATATAACCTCCCACGCAGGGAGCAGAATGACATATAACCTCCCACGCAGGGAGCAGAATGACATATAATCTCCCACGCAGGGAGCAGAATGACATATAACCTCCCACGCAGGGAGCAGAATGACATATAACCTCCCACGCAGGGAGCAGAATGACATATAACCTCCCACGCAAGGAGCAGAATGACATATAATTTGACACTAAAGTAGTAAAACTCTTACGGCTTTGACTAATTGTAGCATCTCTACTGCACCGATATAAACCTCAAGATAAAAACAAATAAATTATATCGGCTGACTCATTACTTCCCAAATATTAAGCCCCAACACGTGTGGATGTAAATCAACGGTACGTGAAGAAATGAAAAGCCAAGTCAGTTATTGACAAACGTTTAGTTTTGTTTAATTAAATTAAGTGTTTTAATAATACAGTTATTTCAAAGGTTCTTACAAACTAAAAACGTAATATTTCATTACCGAGTTTTTCTTTTTACTTCTTTAATGAAAAGATGGCTTTGAAGACGTCTTACCTCATGATGTGTTTACACCGGTTTTTTATAGCTTCAAAATAAAAACAATTTTTTGGATTTAACTAAACCATTTTGTCGGTCTTTAACAAAACATTAAAAAATTGTGGTTCATAATACACAACTAATCCAGCAAAAATATATCAATGAAAATAGATTGCAAATCAATTCAGTCGTTTTCACAGTAAAAACAATGTATTGGACATCCGATTTGTGTAGCTTTAGTGTTAAATATATTTGAGTAATTGTAAAGACGTACACACACACCCACATATATTTTGTTTTACTTTCGCCTACATCCTAAAAAAACTGAAACAAAAGAGAATTGTGAATTTTCTACTTATAAAACTGCTTATACAAACTAAGGATATAATTTTGTAAAATTGTTCATTACGAGCCTAACAAGTGTATACAGCACAATATAATCGTTTCACATGATTTTCCTTTTAAGGATGAATACGCCTTGATGATGCAAATATAACCTTTGTAAAAGCTAGCATTAGTTTGATTATGTGATCGTAATAAAAAATCCAATCCAAATTAAGCAACCTGACGGCTGGAGAAGGGGGTTATAGGTTAAAAATGAATTTAATTTCCAAAACAGTTTTATAGTAAACGATATTCATGATGTTTTTTTCTGTAAACGTGATTTATAAAACAACATTTATAACTGTTTTATGACAGTACACATTTCTCAACACTCCCTGTCAAAACTGTAATAAATATGGTCATAAAATGCATACAAGCATATCGCAGATATAAACTGTTGCTATATAATGTATGGAAATAGATTATTGGGACATATATTCATGGTTGCCGAGTTTGATAAAATACAACATTAAAGTACATAGTTTAAATATTGCAGTATTGAGGTCTTTGGATAAGATCGAGGATATTCAAATAACGTTTAATATATCATCATTACCATCATCTTGACATCATCATTATCAAAGACTGGCAGGATAATAAAGTCAAGCTGTATGATTTATTCAAAGTTATGTCTCAACGACGTATAAGAGTTTTAAATTTTTAATATAAAAAAATACAAGTAAAATATGTTCTAAAATTATTTAAAGTTAAACTATAAACAGATACATTGTAACCATTCTACAATCGCACAGTAATTTATTAGAAACACAATCTATTAGAAACAAACAAATGTACATATATATATACACGTTGATTTTGGTATGGCACAATAGCCAACATTGCAATTTAAAAATTACTAATGGAGCTCTGATTTCCAATGGAAACGAAAAATAAAGATAATTGGTGCGAAATTTGTTCAGCATCTAAATCGCCAAGAGAGCAACAGGCTTAAACAAAGTAGGTAAACTTTTTTTAATATCTGAATTTTGCCTCGAAATTTTTGTATTAGAGCTAAAGGACAAAAGTTGTATAAGTGTAGAAAAGTCTCCTATTCAGACGTTTTGGGGGAATTGCTTGAATGGTTTTTGTTTGGAGAGGGAGGTTTATGTTCTAAAATGAAAAATCAGGCTTCATGTTACACAACTAGTGGAATTTATTGACAACGGCTTGAAAATAGATCCAACTGTTGTTGATTCGAAGTAATAATACATCAGGACGTCTGGATATCATCCACCTTTGTATTGGATTTGGTCTCGGATTGGTCTGAAATGAAAAGTTATCAAAACTAAGGAGTTATCTTAGATGCAATTTATAGTCATAACAAATAATATTTATTAATGTTTTTTTTTAAAATAATTATACTGTTGTGTTTTTATTACAATAATATTCATGTGACAACTTAATTACAGATTATGTTGATTATCATTTAGATTATAAGCCGTCATTACTTTCTGACTGTACCATTCCTTATCACTATCGGTAGAGTAAGACTCGGTAATAGCTTTAAGATCTGATTAAAATTTCAAACATCAAAATGCCTCCCCCCTCCCCCATATGGAAAAATAATTTATTTAGTAGTAATGACACATTTAACTTAACTTAAAATGTATTTTTTAGCTACACTTAAAGTTAGATGAATTTAATTGCTAAATTAATCAACAAATAAAGTGTTTTATTTATAATATTTAGTAGGGTGATTATTTCAACATGTGTTTTCTGCGTGTTCTTTAAATCAGGTATGTTGGGCGTTTATGTTTTTTATTTTGTTTTTATTTTATTTACCTACTTTTTTAGAACTAATTTTAGATTCCAACCTTTGAATACCAACACGACTTTGAGCTTGTAAACAACTGTTTAGACATAATTACAAACTAATGTAGAACACTTTTTTTTAATATATATATGAACTTGTTTGTGTCTACAATTTATTATTTGTATAGCTTATATACCTAATTTAAATGATAAAGCATTATTAGGAAAAAAAAAGTAATAAACCTAGATTTAAATCAGTTATTTTTTGAATCAAACAACTGACCTTTGAGGGTTCAACACTCATTAACGTGTCTCTTACTTATTATTATATGCTAAATTTATAAAAATAGAGAAAACGACCTGCGAATTTAGATTTATTATTTGTACAAAACGGATTTCACAAAATGATTTCCCCCTACTGAGTAGGATTTTATATTCATTCTATAGGATTGTTATTTCGTTCACAAAAATAAATGCACATATTGGACAATGAGGTTTTAAGGAAAGGAAGATAAATTACAGGTTTGTATGCAGCACAATACATTGTATACGGTGTTTAATCACCAGCGATGTGTCACAAATATCCACCACATATGCAGTTCCATTAGAAACAGTTTTTAAATTTAACTCCTTCCATCCCCCACGAGAACCGAGAAGAAAGAGTTAACCTAAATGGGGAGGGGGAAATATAATTATCCTGTACTCATACTCTGCGTCCTATTGTTTAACTATGGAGGTTTTGCAAATTTATACAGCTCGAGAGAGGGAAAAACACAATGTTTGGAGGATAACAATGGCCATGGGTAGATTTGTAGGATGTATACTAAAAACTGTAATGGGAAACATTGGTATGCTTTCGTCGTGACTTTAACGGAATTTACCTCTTTTTAATGGTGACCGATACAAGAAATCCTTTACCTACAACGATAAATAATATATTGAAAACTGAACAAAATCACAGAATTTCCCAAAATACTTTTCCTTTACGGCTGATTTAAAAATGTCTTTCTTATAAATTGTATATCTATGTAAACATGATGTCTGTTAGTACTAGTTCCAATAAATGGTTTATTTTGTTATATAAAGTATTAGATTTATATTTCGTGAAAAGTTCGTATCGTGGAAAAGAAGGAATTTAGTTTTTTCACCTAATTTGTCCACTCTTCGGGAAAAGTTGGTAAAATTATATATTTTATTTCAATGTAGGTTTGGAAATTATTTGAAATTTGGATGATTAGTTCAGGGAACCAGTTAACAAATTTCATCTTTGTAACGTGTCTTGTCCCGAAAACAATAAGAAGATTTTTCTTTTTAATGGAGTTTCTCCTGTGTAGCTTACCAAAGTAATGTCCATACGTAATTTTGTAGCATTTTAATGGCAGTCGTGTAGTAGATCAAATACACACTGACCTACAGAGATTCTTTACTAAAAATGTTGATTTCGATTTTTTTCAAATTCCGTCAGACTGTTTTAAACAATAATTTATTTTCTACTCCGGTTGAATCGTTTGTAATACAGCAACCCAATTTTAAATAAAATACTTTTAAGTTTGACATATAAATAATGAAAACATAACTAATAAATACTGCATTCAAAACATAAGATATCAACGCTTTCCTGTTTTCGAAGACGATTTGTCATGTACTCCCGTATTGTTATAGCTTCGATATTTTACTCTCATTGGTTTTTGTTATTATCCCTCATTGTTTCCCAGCTTATCCCTTTTTTATCCCAGCTTATTCCTCAATGTCTCGTTACTTATCCCTCATTGCTCCGTTTGTTATCTCATTAATTTCTATCATCGTTAAGTCCCACATTGCTTCGATGATTATCCCCTCATTGCCTTGGTGATTATTCCCATTGTTTCTTAGCTTATCACTTATTGATTTAGTGCTTAATCTTCATTGTCTCGTTAATTATTCCTCATTGCCCCGTTTGTTATCATTCATTGCCATCATAGTTAAGTCTGCTTCGATGATTATCCCTTCATTGCCTTGGTGATTATCCCATTGTTTCGCAACTTATCACTTATTGAGTTAGTACTAATCTTCATTGTCTCGTTACTTATCCCTCATTGCCCCGTTTGTTATCATTCATTGCTTAAGTCCCATTGCTTCGATGATTATCCCCTCATTAGCTTGGTGATTATCTCCTATTGTTTCGCAGCTTATCCCTTATTCATTCTATAACATAAGAAATTGTTATATATTATTTATTTTTAATTTAATTTACTTTTTCAAGCCACACGTTGTGCGACCAAATATAACATAAGCGATTTCACTTTGCTATATATTTTAATTTACTTTTAATTAACCTTTTCAAATTTATCTTATTAGCCACACTTTTTAGTGCCAAATATAACAATGAAGTTGTTATCTTTTAATTATTTTAAACTCTACTAAAAAGAACAATTTATAATTATGAACTCATTGACAAACAACGTTTACCTGGATAAAAACTCTTTCTTTTAATTTATCCTTCAATAAATTACTACAAACAATAAACATATACATGAAATATCAATTCTTACTTAACTAAAAGCCATTTATTCCTCATTCATTCCTTAAATTTAATTCATTTATAATAGACATTTAAAAATACAAAAATTACTTTATTTTAACATTTGTTAAAACTTGAATCTGCAAATTATTTGTTCCCTTTGATTTTAATATATTTCTTTACAATTTCAATTATTACTTTTCTTTATATTAACATTTATTATCTTTTTTGAATCTCGGCTAGCTCAGTTTTTTAAAATTTATTTGAACAAACAAAATCTCTTAATCTCGGGTCATAGGTCTTTTAATGGCTCAATTGAAAGTGAAGTAGAATGTAAATGAATTTAATAATTATACAATTTGTTTGGTACTTATCAATTTGCTGGTCCTTCTGATCGGTCGATTTGCACTATTCCACTATACATAAACTTTAATTTACTCCTTTATTAAAAGACACCACACTGCTTAAAACACTTTCTTCTTTGGTGATAACGCTTTCTCTCCCTCCCTGAAGTTGTTCCAAATTTCCAGCTTCTTTCTGCGATGACTGATATCCTTTGACTCTGGTGAATTGAAAACTCCTTTTCTTGATCTGCTTTTTAAAGAAAACTCCTAATCTAACTTCCTATTATTACTTAAATCTTCCTTTCCTTTGACTCTACTTTAAATTAAAAACTTATCAAACTTTCAATAACAAAGAAACTTCTAGTCCCTTATTCGCTGTTAAAACAATGCTATGGAACACAGAGCTGACTAGCTGTGCCCACAACCTTACGTCTCGGCGACCCTTGTAAGACTCCCCCTAAGAAACTATTTTTTAAGACTCCTTCTCTCTAACACTGGTTTTCGCGCCCTGTTCGCTGATTCGTGGATTTTTACTAACTTTCTTTACATGTGTTCTTTCTCGATTTCTAGTGGTTGTTTTTAAATCTTTCCGTTGTGTTTTTAAGCTTGAAACCGTCTTCGATTGGCCGACCCACTTTCTCCTTGCGTTTTTGTGTTTTTTCTGAAGTACCGTTAGGATGCTGGCTTTCCCTTGATTTCTCTTTTTAGTAAAAAAAACTCTGCTACCCCAAGAATTCCGTTACTGTACACACGTGTTTGCTTCAAGGTTCTTGAAATCCTAGTTCTATTGTAACCTAACACGTACATTTTTTAATTGCAGGCGGCAGCTGCCGTCTCCCTTCATTTGTTTAACATTGTTCTATATTTTCCATATTTATTATTTTATACAAGTTATTTTAATTATTTTATTATTAGATTTCATGATTGCGATGTTTTATTTAGTTGAGATCATGATATCGTTACAATTCTGTGTTTATTCTTAATTGTTCCGTTTGTTATCATTCATTGTTTTGGTGAGTACTTATCATTGTTTCTTTATTTACTCCTTATTACTTTGGAGTTAATTCTCTTAGTGTCACTTTACTTATTAACCATTGCATTAATGTGTATCCCTCATTGTCTCGATTCTTATCCCCACACTGCTTTCCTGCTTATCTCTCATTGTTTCGCGACTTTACCCCATTGTTTCACTGTTTAGACGACGTTTTAATAATAAAATAATAATAAAAGCACTAATAAGCCTAAATACTAATTTCAACAAAACCAGTTTTCTGGATTCGATTTTATAACTTTAAATTGAAGTTTAATTATTTCATATAAATAAATACGTGACTTTTTATAACCTCCCGAGATTAACACAATAATTCTTGCTTTTGAGAATCGTATATTGTTCTGTGAAGCACTCCGTCTAATAAAATCTGTGCTATTGGAGAGATTTAAGTGAAATAGAAACTGAAGTGTCCGGATGCAACATCTGTTGAAAAATGTAATTTAAACGAGTATGAACTATATGGATTAATTTATCTGTTTATGGTTACGTCAAACTTTAGGGATAGTCATTATTTTGCTTATTTATTACAACGATAAAGAAATTACAGCATAATATACATGAAATTATTCACACTTTGTGACACATTCGTTAAATCTTTTTATACGATGTTTTACTCACTGTTTTGAGCCTTTTATGAAATGTTTGTTGCTGTCAGCTGTAATGAAGAACCTATTTGAAATAACCCTAATGAATAGATCGGTTACACAGAGATAGTTGGAACGGTAAGTGTATTATACTTTATTAATCTTATATTTGTTAACGTTTAATCAAGCTAATGAGATCACATTTTTATTTTTATTCATAATTGATACAATCTGATACTTTTATAACGCTCTTAAAAGTTTTTTGTTTATCTTTATGGGTTTTTATTTTATTAAAGTCTACTTAAATATTTATATAATTATCAATTACAAAGTATATAATATTTAGTTGATTTATTTTCCTCTTAACAGGAGAATAAAATGACGAGGAAGAATTTCATTTGGTCTTAGCGAAAATTCATATTTGGCCCTTTTTTCATTTTGAACAATAAATGTATAACCACCTCTAACATTTAACTCAGTATTCACTAATTAGAACCACAGGGTAATTATAATTTCTAATTAAACTAACGTAGATAAACAAAATTATTAAATTTTAATTTAAAATTATTAATAGGTTAAATTATTATTATAATGACTGGACAAATTGGATGAAAAGTAATAAATAATATTCTATTCATTACAAAGAATCTAATGCTGCAGTTTGTTTACACAGGGAATAAATTTATTTGAAAGCAAAATCAAAAAGTTATAGACAATTTTTCAAAAAATACGATTTGTGTCGTAAAGAAGGACAGAAACTGACTTCTGATAATTTCAATATGAAAATGTTTATTTAAGAATACATATTAGTTTCACCCAAGTCTATTTTCCAAAAATGAAAAATATGGACTATTTAAAATTTTATGATTCATCTAAAACCCTTTAAAACTACAACTCAAAAATTAACCCTTGTGTGATGATTACCACAATATGTCAACTTGTGTCTTGTCTGTAGCCAGATATATCATGTTTGCCAATATTCGCCCCAATAATCAAACAAACTCTAATAGTTTTAATTTGATATTATACCGGAAATCCTGGCAAATAATTAATTTACCTCTGGTTTGGTATAATCAATTCAGAGGGAGGGTTGGAGGGGAGTATACATGGAACACAGTGATTTCTCTTTACTGTGAACACCATGATTAATTGCCATGCAAAACCACCCCTCCACTTTCATCTTTGTCTCAACCATTCCTGTACACACATTTCCTGCACATGTCTGTATTCGAAGTGATGATGTCTAAGTGACATTGAAGGACTTGTGTGCGAGTTGAGTTTCCTTAGTACCATATAATATTGATTTAAGGTATTTTTAATTTAGATGACGAGAACACCCATTGTTATTTAATCAAAAAATGTTTGGAAAATAAATTTATTACTGTCAGAGTTACACGATATTAAAATAGAAGTTTGTTTATAAAAAAAAGATAAGGATAGTATCTTCTCCCGAATCTCTACAGGTCTTCGTGAGCTTTGCTTCCAAAACTATCCAACTCCAATCTCTTCTCTTCCCATCAACTCTCTCCAGTTCCGTACATCCAAAATACTCAAGTCTCGCTCTATGTCCTGCATCAATACCCTTCATGGCCTCCCTCTGTTCTTCACGTGCCATCCATCCCTTCCTGACAAAGTCTGTCTCGATAACCTTTCCGGTAGCACCCTCTTCACATGTCCTACTCAACTCTATCTCCTCGCTTTCACAAATCGCACAATGTTTTCACTGTCCAGCATGCTGTCTATTTCCACATTTCTTAGGGTTCTCAACTCTCCGCACTCATACTCCGGCCCATTAATTTGTCTAATTATTTTCGTTCTCAAAAACAATACACTTATAAATTACACTTACAAAATAAACTTCCGTATATAGGTATATAGTCGGCTTGGATTATACAAAACAAGTTGTTGTCTAACCCGTTGTATGCTTTCTTTAAATTCGACCGATTGGTTAATAATTTGTGAATCTCTACTACAAAAATATAATTTTATTAAATGAGCTCTGGCGTTTAAATTTTGTTCAAGTATATCTAAAAAAAAGAAGAAAAAAATAAACACATTCTGGTACTACCTATTCTTTAATTTTAAAAAGTTAAAATGAACCATGGATGTCATCATAAAGATTCTTCTATTGTGTAAAGCTTTTGATCGTTCTTACTTTATTTTTCATATTAATTTTAATTAACGTAACAAACAAAATAAAAGAATGTATTTAAATTACAATATTAGTGTTTCAAATATTTTTAATAATATAAAATTTCTAGAGGAACTTTAGTTTTTTTAATTAATCGTGAACGTGAATTTTCTTTTGCACTTTTATACGTAGGTTTAAAAAACTACCACTTTTTATTCGAAAATTACGGAATCCTTGGTCAGCATATCTTCATTTTCATTCTGGATCGAATAACTCGTTTATTGGAATTTTTAAGCGATATTGAACAATGTGTTATGTGGATCCTTAAGAGCATGGGCTATATTTGAGCCAAATTTAGACCTAACCATTATATTTATAGTCGATTTAGGTAATATGGGTAATCTTTTTTGTTATTAATGGTGAATCAGTAAGACAATTTGTTAATTTTAGTTTAAATATATTAAAATACGTCTACTAATCCATTAATTTGAGTATTTCTTACCTTAACTCTACTCACACATTGACCATCACGTGATTAACAATTTGTTTACTTTGACAGTAACCAGTTTAATAATTTTGTCAGTAACTTGGAAGTAATGCACGTGTACAAAAATGGACAGTATATAAATGCTATAGAAAAATATGAGATATATAAGACAACAAAATGTAATTCTGCCAATTTATTAAATGACCAACTTTTTTTCAAATCAACATAACATTCGACACTATTTAAAACACTAGTCCACTCGCAACGACTGGAGATAAGATTCAGGATAACAGAACTAACCCCAGTGTCGACTTACCAAGGAGATGTACACGTCTATGATAACAAGACTCCTCTACAATGAACAACCTCCGAACTGAGTGAAATGTGTTTGTGTAGCGTTTGTATGTGCTTTCCTGATGATGGGTGGCTCACTCCAAAGTGCAGTACAGTTTAGGTAAAAAAAATACCTATAAATTAAAGGATGAGTAGTCGTATTTTAATATACCGAAATTAAATTTTCACTAATCTTTGGGCTACCACAATGGAATTTAAAATTTGTTTTACTCAAATTATATATGAGAAGCTTACTCACAGACCAAATGTACCAAATTTCTACGTTACCATTTTGTTTTAGCTTTTGGTTTGATCTCCAGGAATTTTCAACAATTATTGGGAAAGTATATTTTATAATATAAATCTATTTATATTTAATGTAACAGCAGAATTTCTTTTTAAAAGTCAGTATTATAGGATTATAATATGCTACAAGAATTAGTTGTCCGAAGCCCGAAGATGCCGCAAGGCGAAACAATTATAGCTCATTTATATTATTAAATTGTTTGTGCTTTATTTAATCCTACAAATCTAATTTCTAAATCTCTGTATTTTTTAGTATATTGTTTAAAGTAAACTCAAAAACCCGGTAGAATATTTCAAATAGGATTTTTTAATTTATTAATATTTTCCTGCAGCTTATATTACATCAAGCAATATTGCATCGCCTGTATTATAACAAAGAAGTCATATGTTAACTTTGATAATAATTTTTTTTTATAAAATATTGTCAATATTTTTGTTTTGTTGTGTTCCTTTAAACAATTAATTAACGTTTTGTCGTTTAGGATGTACAAAATAAACTAAAAGACAGTTAATATTAGTATAACCTAACTTTTGGGGAAAACTACGGAGTTATTATTACTGATTTATTATTTCTATGTTAAAGATATTAAATAAATCATTTGGTTTTTCTTTAATAGAACACAAATCTTGGAGTCATTAAATGACGAATGTAAATCTATTGTAGTTTATAGTTTGTATATGTTTATCAAAATCTGCTAAAAATATAAACAAATTGTTTGCCAAAAGTGGTGTGATACCATCTTGAAACGGGAAATTCATATTGTTTCACTGGCGAACCCATTGGTTTCCTCTTTTATTTGGACATTATTTCCGAACATTATAATTACGGTTGTTGCCATTCGATCACATACTCAGACACATTTTCAGTTTGTCTATTATAAACTAGAAGTAAAAAATTGTAAAATAACAGTTGAACAACTTTTTACTAACTTGTACGTTTTACCAATTCTATAATATGACAGATGTATGGACAAACCTAAATCTAGGTTTGGTTTAACTTAAGATGCCCAATGTATTCTTATTAAAAGCAATTATAAATCAATTGGAGATTTACTTGTTAAATCAGCATTTACATAATAAAAGTAAACGTATTTTGTTCTACTTTTAACTTTATTAATATCCTCTACAAAATATATATTTAATATCATTATCTCCTGGTTTCAAAGTTTAATATTACGTAGAGATACTTAGCTTACCGCAGACCACAGAGAATTACCTCAGGCTCTCAGCCCTTATCTGATGGTTAATATCATAACTGGGCTAGGTTAGCTCAGTTAAATCTGTCCTGTTAATAATATCTATTTGATCGCTGTTAGAGTATGTGGATTAACAACAAACATAATAAATGTAATAGTAATAACAAATGTAAAAAATCTGTCCGATATTTGGCTAACCATAAATAAATATAAAATCGATAATGCTGATCGAAACATTTTCGTCAATTTGTCTAAATTTTACAACATTACATTATATCTCATTCCATAAAATATGAAGATATTTAATTATTACTCAGTTTACAATTTGTGAAGATTTTTTTAAATATAATAACTCATGTTGCATTTTAACGATGAGACATCCAATAATCATTCATCCTATTATTATAATTAAGACATTTTAATATATAAATACTTAGTTACTAGTTCGTAGGTTAGATATGATCAGCAGTAGAGAGTTTATCTGTCTTATCAACTATAATAAATCGTTTAAAATAAAGGAAACTTTAAACTTTGTGGAAAAAACTAAAGCATAAAATTAAAATAATGTAATCTTATATTTGTTGTGTTGAAACTGTTTAACAAAAAACTTTAAAGGGAATTATTAATACAAATACGATTTTTTTTTGTGTAAATCGTAGAACGGCTTTCTTTTTCACACAATGAATTTCGAATTGGGTTTCAGTAAAACCATCTGTAGAATATCACTTATATAGAGAAAAAAGCAATGACTGTTTTTACAAATCTTATCCTATTAAAAGTTTTATTAATTATAATTATGATTTTTAATATCTATAATTGGCAATAATGAATATAGAAAAGGGTTTTGTATTATAATAATATGCAATCTCACAACTTTGGCACTTTAAAAGAAAATTCCCAGCTATAATGTTCAACTACCAGTAGTTATATTAATATTTATAAACTTTGAGTTTCTCCAATTTTGTAATATTGTCAACATAATTTTATCAGTTAACTATATCCTATCATACGTTAAAATACTTTAAAATGTCTCATTATTTACTATTTATTGATTTTATACGTATTTTTATAAAACAGATTTTCCTCATATTTATGGAACGAATTTTTCATTTGGTTGAGTTAAGTTAATTAAAATAAATTAAAGTTCAAACTGACAGCAAATAATCTTTTGTAGCCCTATTAGATGGTGTAATAAAATTTTAAAATGCTTGAAAATAATACTCTTTTCTCATGAATTAAAAGTTTAGAAGGTAATTAACTCCTGACATCGTATGAGTTAATTTTACATAAATATATAAAATCTTACAAATTTATTAAATAATTGTTTTAACGTTTCCAATACATTTTTTAGTAATGGAGTATTTTATATATTGTTGATATTATATAGTTACCCCTGTTATTTATATTATTTATTCCTGAACTAAAATAAATTTACATAAAAATTGAGTTGAATTGACGTTCGTAGAACTGTGTTCATAAGCTTTAATTCATTTTGCTACCACCAATAAAAGAGAGATGCCTGAACCGCAGTTTCCTTCAAATCACCAGGAAGCTGAAAATAAATTCTTATTCCAGACATAAATTTGTTATGAAGTATATTTGGGTCTCATCAAGTGCAACCTAAAGCTGAATTTTATCGGCAAATTGTGTCAAAAATAAAGTATCCCTACATTCTGATTTATAGATAGAAAATATCAAATACACAAAATCAAAACTATTCCACTTTTTATTTTATACATACATGTTTTTACATTATAAATTATTATTATAAAGTTGGTTGAGAAATTAACATTGAACATATTTGACAGCTTTTGACTCACAATAGATATTAGCTCTTTCCCAATTGATTTTCCATCACATTGTGAAACACTAATAAATTTTTGAAGGACAAAATCTGAATTTTTCGTTTCTTTATTGTAAGTGATAATGTCTTTACCAGTTTTAAATATTTTTTTATATTTTTTATTAAAGCTACTCAGCTGTTGCTATGTTAAATTAGAATATTGTTTTAATAACACACACATTATAATCTAAAATATATTTGAAATGAGTTCGATCAACTGAAGCAAGATATAATTTATCGAATACAGTAAATTAAATTCCCTATGGAATTAATATATTTCAAGGATATATTGGTATCAAAGAATAACGGTTATCAAAGATCATATCAGGTTTCGAAATTGGAACGGGACGAATCGAATGAGTAAGGATGCCTCTAGAAGGGTGTACCTCTTTTTGGGACACACTGTATATCGTAGTTTTATATAATCTAATACTATTTGACAAGCATACCTGAAATTAATTCTGAACTAACATCTTTAGCTACGATATCTACTTTCATAAATTCTAATCTTACTTTTTGTTAAAATAACAAATACATTATTTATTCTTGAAAGATATATTTAATGTATATATACTTTACTTTTTGTTAAACCTACAATTGATTTATAACAAATAGTATGCTAATTACAAACAATGAACAATTTTTAATGTTAAATCCTATTTTTATTGCGTAACAAACCCTTTTTATTTAAGGTAAACGTAAAAGCAAACATTCATTTCCCGCTATATGTTTAAGTATTTTTTGTTTGCTCAAACTAAATCCAAACCGTTTTTGCTATGAAGGAATTTTTTCCTGGTCGTAAGTCAAGGTAAATCCCGCTCAGAACGCAAAGTCCAAGAGGGAAATAAAGTAGAAATTGGGTTTCGCGTTCGTTCAGGTGAAAGAAATCAATGAACATATATTTACTGAAGGAAAGAAAACACACGTGTTTTCTCCTAGCTTGAAGTAAAAGAGAAAATGTAGGCCTACCTTTTAATATTTTTTTTACAATTTATGATGTTGCATATTATGTCGCCCAATACCACATAATAGGCTACATAATAGGCTATAGGCTATTATGTAAAACCATTAGTATATTTGTGTATTATACGATTTGCTTTGTAATATGATAAAACAAGTATATTTATTCATTAATAATTTGTAATTTAGGAAAAGTTTCAGCCTTAAGGTAAATAGTCCATTCCCTACTAATTTCCTTTATGTAAATTTTGTTAAATAGTATTTGTGGTGGATTACACACTATTTGTTTTTTTTTTTTTTTATTTATCCTTTTTGTGTTGAATATGGCGATAAATCGTTGCATGTCATATCCACTTCTATGATCTAAACACAATTACCGCCCCTGGACAATCGTTTTATTCTCGGTTATTTGAAATTTATCTGCTTTATTAGTATATAAATAATGACATTGTTCGTAGAAAATATTGCACATTATATATTTCACTAAGATGAATTTATTTCTATGTCCTAATGAAATATGCTTATGAACACGTCACTAGTAATAATGATTTTAAATAGTTTATTATAGATTTTATATTGTCTTAATCTAAGTTAATATCGCTTTATTTTTAACGTCAACTTTCAACTCAATTATCGTTTTAAAAAGCTAATCACTTGTAAATATTGTAATTAATAAAATACCAAATGTAATAATTTAATTTCCTATGAATATCAGTTTCATACATACATTTGTTCTCATCAATTGCCATATAATATTCGTAATGAAAATCTACCAACTAATAAATTTATACATTCAATGCTAACTAAACTTATATTTGTTAGCGCAACAAATGCCATATTAACTGCTATGTGTTAAAAAAATATCTCTCCAAAGTATTGAGACTTCAAAAGCTCACTTATTTTATTGTTTTCTAATTTATTTATCAAAGAATAATTTCACGATCTGTCAATTCATTTAAAAAGTACGTTTTAAGAAAAATAAAATCAAACTATTTTTGTTTTCATAACCTAAAATTTGGGCGGGACAACATTCCATTAACTAGTTCCCTTAAACATTTCCCTTAAACATCTTCAAGTTGGCCTAATGTTATATTCCGTAACTAAGAGAGTTTACCTCTGAAAACCTTTTTATGTTTAAATTGTTCATGTTTAAAGTTGCATGGGAAAAGAAATTTAATAGAATTTCAGCGTCTTGTTTCATACATTAAAAATCTAATTTTATATTCATTAAAATTGCATTCACGTGAATGGCAAATGTAATGAATAAAAGAACGAAATAATTCGAGTATTCAACACACATTTCTTGAACAAAGAGAGGAAGAATATATCATTTTCAATGCAAGATGGAGGACAATTGTTTTATAAAAATAACAAAGAAGTGTAGAAACATTTCGCTTTTTAATTAAAGCTGTTAGCAGAAATTATTTTAGAGATAACTTTTACAGCTTTAAAAAATCAACATGTTTTATGTTGCAGTAATTGAATTATCTGTTTTAGTGATTTATTGTAATACTAATAATAAAATATTATTAATATTCGTGGTTTTGTTTCGTCGTAGAAAAAAAAATTCTCTAATATACTTTTGTTCTTGTAAAATATTCATTTGGGTTTGATCTTATACCGAAGCTCTTAGTTTTTTCATTTTATCTAAGGTACCTCAAGACAAGCTGCTTAAGAACAAAATACGAGTACAATATTCGAATTTTCTTAATTTTTAAAATTTTGATCACATTAATTTTAAAAACGCGATTAATTAAAAAAATTTCTAAAAATTAAAGTTTGTGAGTTATCGAAGTGAAAAAAAGGGAGAATAAACTTTCTACGCCGTCATAGCAGATAGATTATATGTCGCAGAACATCAGTCTTTGCTATTATATTCAAATTGTGGTGAACTATGAAAGTGTACAACCAATGTCCCAGACGATAGGTAAAAAACTCTGTCACTGTTGGGTTCATTTAATATTTTCATACTCTCATAAAATGTAAATTTCTAAATTGTGCTACCTGACTATAGAACCATTGTTGTGATTTTATATTTTTGTAATGCATTGGATAAACTTTACTGACAATTTTTAAATTTTTATTAATATTAATACTAATTAAATTAACTGTATATCTATCTTTTGATTTCAATGTGTTTGTGTGTGTGTGTGTTTGTGTATATATATATATATATATATATATATATATATATATATATATATTCAGGTTAATAAGTTTTTCATATTCTGGTTTCATCTGGAATTTTAATCCTTAATTATTTCCAGTTAATTGTAAACGAATTACAATTCTTGTTGCATTTAAGTAAACAGAAAAACTTTAGGTTTTTTACGTTTACTGGCGTCCATAAATATTTCCAATAACCCTAAATAATGCTGCATTACGGAATGAATTTATTGCTATTAAAATCAGTAACAATTTCTGAGAATTATCTTAATTGCCTTAAAGTAATGCATATTCAAAGAAGTTTAGAATTAGTAGAAACTTCTACTGTACTGATATATATCATTAAGTTGTCCCTTTGATTGAAGTTGTAACTGGAGTCGCATTAGGTGTATGTATATTTGTCTGAAACTCATTTCAAAAGACTCCATACTTTATTTTTTACCTAAACTAATTGGAGGGGAAATTTTTTGTATGGTTAAGAAACAATTAAATTTTTTTGAAATGTCAATTTCAAAATATAGTTTTTGGTACAATGTCTGTTTTTCGTCAATCGTCCAAACTGTGGCCAAAACAGATGAAAATTTGCAGAGTTTGTTTTCTTTTGTTTTGTTGTTGTTGATATTTTAAACAGTAAAATATATTCAATTACCAATTAACATTTATTAATTAGTACTATTGTAGGCTTACATACATAGAGTGCAAAACATACAAATTTAATAAATTTCCTAATATGTGTACTTTTGTGTTTGTCGTCTATACTGCTACGAAAATAACATTTTGTTCTGCAAGTAAGTGGAATAAATAGAAGTGGAATAAATATAACTCTGGCGAGTCAAATAAAATAAATAAGCCAAACGTTGGGGGTTGCAAACAAGCAGAGTAAGTTAAACTTTTGGGAAGATCCAAAATAATCTCTGAACTACATTTTCAATTATTCTTTCGGGAAAACATTACATTACGCATGGCCATATTTATAAATAAATTTTGATTCTCAATTGTGACTCAAAATTAAGTTTGAAGAATGACACAATCACGTGTTCAAAACGTTCATCCTGTGACATGCCCTTTAATTAATTCGGAGGCGTCAGTAACATATAGCCTCATACTAAAGGAGTTGAACTCTTGTGGCTATGACTAATTAATTGTGGCATTTCTCTTTTGTACAGACATAAATCTCTAGATACAAATAAATAAATAATATCTGCTGACTTGTTACGTCTAAAATATAATTACTAATCTACTGAGATTGATGTTAAAGGTAAAAACATGGGGAAAGTATAAACTTTTAAAATTGTAATCACTTGTAAAGAAAAAACTAAACTAATTTTTTAACTCAACTGTAACAAAACACAAATCTCGATTAGATAGTAAATTGGAGAGGGCGAAGAAAATAAAATAATTCTCGGCAATCCAAGAGAGTAGTGGAAATGTGAGAGTTCATTGCAAGAAAGAGATTTTTTGTCTTGTGTTAAATGTTGTAAGTTGGAAATTTCACAAAGAAGAAGTAAAATCTGATTTAAATATACGTTTTTTTCAATAATAGTTGCATAATTGGTTTTTAAAATATATTATATCTTCTTTTTTTTAAATTGTGTGTCAGTAGTGTTTGGGTTTGGGTTTATAGATAGGTTTTAAAGTTTTTTTTATTAACAATTATAAATTTATAAAAAATGTTTATAAATATAAATGTTATTTATTTACGAAGGCAACGAAGTCGAGGAGGATGATGTCCCGCACCTGAAGTTGACGGTATTCCGTCGAAACCGGTAGTCCACTAGACTATACAAGTATTGTGGATGTTAAGGTAATTAACCTATATTAGGTTAATGAAGTTAATTAAGTATTTAAGTTTCATAAATCTGATACTTTACGAAACATAATAATAATGTATTGTAATCGCCTGCCTCATTAACCTACACAAAGTTATTGAAGTGGGTATTTTAGACTTCAAAACCATATTTTGTATCGTTACTGTCTAGTGCTGTTTATATTAACTGTACAAACAAGAGGGAGTGGGGGGGGATAGTATTAACTTGAAATTCAGTTGTAAGAGGAAAGTAAACTCTTATTTTTAAGTAACTAAAAAAAAATAAAAAAATTATAATTTTTAAAAAAATTTAAAAAACACTAATCTTGATTAGGCAATAAATGGTTTTTGGTCACAGCGAAAAAGTAAAATAATGCCCATAAATAATTGCAGCAAGTTTAAATATAGAGGATCTTGGAAATGTACGAGTTCATTGCAAGACAGAAATTTTTCTTTATTGTGGCAAATTGCGCAATTTCCCCAAGGGGAACGAAAACTGAATACCTTATAAATCTATTAATGATTTATCCTAAAGGACATCTCTCATTTTGCCAACACACAACGAATTGTTAGTATTTTGTATAACTAAACGGCCGAAGGGTATTTCAATACAAACAGCATTAAAATAGCATTTTATTTATTTTATTATTTTTTAAACTTATTTTACTGTTACGTAATTTAAAGAAAAAATTGTATATATATATATATATATATATATATATATATATATATATATATATTATAACATAAGAGAAGTTATCTATATTTAATTTAATTAAAAGCCACACGTTGTGCGACCAAATATAACATAAGAATCGCAAGCTTTGCTACGTTATTTTAATTTACTTTAATTATACCTTCTCAATTTAATTATTAGCCACACTTTTGTAGTGCCAATATAACAATGAAGTTGTTATCTTTCGATTATTTTCTACTCTACTAAAAGAACAATTTATAATTATGAACTCATTAACAAACAACGTTTACCTGGATAAAATCTTTCTTTTAATTTATCCTTGAATAATTTTACTACAAAACAATGAACATGTACATGAAATATCAATTCTTACTTAACTAAAAATCATTTATTCCTCATTCATTCCTTAATTTTAATTCATTTATAATAGACATTTAAAATACAAAAAATTACTTTATTTTAACATTCGTTAAAACTTGAATCTGCAAATTATTAGTTCCCTTTGATTTTAATATATTTCTTTAAAATTTTAATTATTACTTTACTTTATATTAACATTTATTATCTTTTTAAATCTCGGCTAGCTCAGTTTTTAAATTTATTTAAACAACAAAAGCTCTTAATCTCGGGTCATAGGTCTTTTAATGGCTCAATTGAAAGTGAAATAGAATTCAAAATGAATTTAATAATTATACAAAATTTTAGGTACTTATCAGTTTGCTGGTCCTTTTGATCGGTCGATTTGCACTTTATCACTACATATCAACTTTAATTTACTCTTTTATTAAAAAGACACCACACTGCTCAAAACACTTTCTTCTTTGGTGATAACGCTTTCTCTCCCTCCCTGAGGTTGTTCCAATTTCTAGCTTCTTTCTGCGGTGACTGAAATCCTTCGGCTCTGATGAATTGAAACTCCTTTTCTCGATCTGCTTTTTAAAGAAAACTCCACAAAACTCCTAATCTGTACTTCCAATTATTACTTAAATCTTCCTTTCCTTTGACTCTACTTTAAATTAAAACTTATCAAACTTTTCAATAAACAAAGAGACTTCTTGTCCCTTTATTTGTTGTTAAACAATTCTATGGAACACAGAGCAGACTAGCTGTGCCCACAACCTTACGTCTCGGCGACCCTTGTAAGACTCTCTCTAAGAAACTTTTTTTTAAGACTCCTTCTCTCGAACACTGGTTTTCGCGCCCTGTTCGCTGATTCGTGGATTTTCACTAACTTTCTCTACATGTGTTCTTTCTCGATTTCTAGTGGTTGTTTTTAAATCTTTCCGTTGTGTTTTTGAGCTTGAGAACGTCTTCGATTGGCCGACCTACTTTCTCCTTGCGTTTTTTTTGTGTTTTTTTCTGAAGTACCGTTAGGCTTTCTACTTTTATACCGTTAAGACGCTGGCTTTACCTTGATTTATCTTTTTAGTAAAAAAAAACTCTCTGCTACCCCAAAATTCCGTTACTGTACACACGTGTTTGCTTCAAGGTTGTTGTAATCCTAGTTCTATTGTAATCTAACACGTACATTTTTTAACTGCAGGCGACAGCTGCCGTCTCCCTTCATTTATTTAACATTGTTCTATTTTTCCATATTTATTATTTTTAAACAAGTTATTTTTAATTAATTTATTATTAGATGTCATGATTGCGATGTTATTATTTAGGTGAGATCATGATATCGTTACAATATATATATATATATATATATATATATATATATATATATATATATATATATATATATTATATATATTTGTAGTTTTGACTGTCATTTGTAGCTTTTATAAAACGGAAACATAAAATGCTTGAAATTTTCTGTGTGAAAAAACTTCACCTAAAAATTAAACATAGGGTATGGTGAAATTGTTCATTTTCTCAAAAATAATTATAACTTTCGGAGCCATTTCTCTTGTTGAAATTTTCAAGCGACATATTATAATAGTCTCGTATGTATGTGTTTCTAATTTGTTTCTTTAATGTTGATCGGAACATAACCTTAAATGTAACATAAATATGTAAAGGAATAATGCACTTAAACACGTAATTTTGATTATGCGATAAAAATCTGGTACAGTATAAACCAATACAGTATATTATTAGCTGGGGGAGGGAATGGGGAAGTTATAGGCTGAGTGAACTTACCCAGTGCAGTTTTATATTAAAAGATTTCCATGAGACTTTGTATTTCTTATCGTGATTATATATAATGGCACGACATTATACATCATATACATAATTATACATTATATATCATTATGTTTTATAGTAGGAGGCTACACACTTTTCCAATACTCCCTGTAAAGACTGCAATAAGATCATTAAATAAATGGAAATATGATATAAACTGTTGCTGTATTATGTTGGAGAGTATGGAATAGATTATTGGCACAAGTAGGCTAGGCATGGTTACAGGGTTTGATAAAACTTAACAGCAAAGTGCATAGTTAAATATTAAATTATTTTAGCGATACTTCGGAGAATAAACACATAGAATAAATTTTCATATAGTTTAACTTCTGAGTTTTTTCATTGAATATTTTACGTAAGAAGTAAAAAGATCAATGAATTTTGTAACAAAAGTCCCAATTTCCAGGTTTATAAGAAGCTATTATAGTATTTTTTTTTTTTTTTTGAGAGGAGATGGTTTAAAAACGAAACATTCTAAAATGATCTTCATAATGCACACCTAGACCAACTGGTGAGATTTGTGTCAACAGCTTGAAATATCAGTATAGTCGTTACGGCTGTAGTTATTAGAGCTAATGATTCCTAGAGGTCCTCAGATTTTGTCTTAGATGAGTCTAAATGAAACTTAAAAACTAACAAGTTATAATCTTAGGTGAAGTTCCTAACATCGTAGGTTATTTTAAGACACTAATTATATGACTTCACTTCAGAAAAAAATTGCCTCTTCACTAATACTAGACTTCCTCTTTTATTGTTATTATAAACTCAACTTATAACTAATTCACAGATTATATTCAGTGTATTAATTGGATTGATTCCTGATTATCCTATTTGCTATAGCTTTATTATTATTGGAGGGGGCATTAAATTGCTTTCATGTTTGATGACATTATTTGCAAACTATTACAAAAATAATGTGTGTACTAGTAAAAACACATTTAACTCGTATCACGGAATCGATTTTGATAGTTGAAATAATGCAATCTGAAATTAATTTTTTTTTTTCAAATGATAAAGTAATCGACGGATAAAGTGTTTTATTAAAATACTTTATAATAGAGTGATTGCTCTAATTTACGTTGTCCGCTAGTTCTCTACAGTTATTATAGCGGGGTTATGTGTTTGAATATTGATTTTATTACTTATCCACCTTTTATAGAATTAATTTTATATCTCAGTAGTAATAAAATAGCAACTATCAAAGTTAAGTCGTTCCATAGATCCCCAAACTGTGAATACCAACACGCTGTGTGGTTGTAAGGAACTGTATAAACATACTAATAAAAAGTAATTGTTTCGTTTAAATAAATGTTATTGCTAATTAAAGGTAATATTTTAAAAGTGTATAGCTTCATATTTGAGAATTTAATACGAGGAAAAGTAATAAAACTAATTTTAAATAAATGTTTATCTTATAAAGAATATAAAATTGAAAATGACAACACACTTTAGTTGTTCAATACGTATAGTTGTATATCTAAGTATTAATGCTCAATGTATTAAACTACAAAAATTATTGTCATTTTGTGTCACTTTGTGTGTAAACATACATACATGTTAGGACATTTGAATCTTATATTTATAGATCACAACAAAAATGTGATTTATATGGAACAAACTTTAAGCCAGCTACTGACTGAATAAAGAAATTCTATAGAAATTTTGAGACCATAAAAAGTAGTGGTGTTTTTTCGAAATGGATTCATATTTTCACAAAGTAACTCAAATATTCAAATATAAGGCATTTTGTATCTGGGCTAATTAATGTGTATCACTTTTGTGTCATTTTTTAACTGAGTAAGACTTTACACTCATCCTATAAACTTGTTATTTCTGATAAATTTATATACTGGACAATAAGGGTATTAATAAAGGAAGATAAATTACAGTTTAATACTGAAGGTATAAAAACGTTTAATCGCCAGCGATGTGTCACAAATATCCACCGCATGTGCAGTTTTTTGATTTATCTCTCTCTGTCGTTCACATGAGTTAAGAAGAAAGAGTCAACCTAAATGGGGCTGGGAAGTATATACACATACTATGCGTCAAATTATTTATGGGCAATGGACATTTTGAAAATTTATATAGTTTGAAAGCGGTCAAAACACAATGTTGTGTGGAAAACAATGCCAATGGGGAAAAGGGACGAGCTCTATATAATCATACGAAAAACATCGGTAGATTTTAATCGCGCTTTAAACCTTTGATCCACTTCTTTTTAAATGTGATCTGTACAATAAAATATACATTTTACGGTTTACCTACAAATAGTAATATTACTGTAAAAATCTGTTGAAAAGTGAAAAATCTATAAATAAGTTGAAATCTATAAGTTAAAAAAAGTTATAAATTTTACGACTTCGTTCTCATAGTTTATGTTGTTGCCAGTTGATAAATGATTCAGAAGTTTATACGAAGGTGTTGGTTTATACTGTGGAAACGAACAGAGCAAATTTTGTCATTGCAGCTTAACCTTAAGTGTACCTGTAGAGGGGGAAGACTTGCCAAATATTGTGTGTATGGCTCAACACGTTCCGAAAAGAATAGGAAATTAGTGTTTATTTTATTTTTGTACAGTGACTAAAGTTTGATACAGTTCACCTGTGAACTAGCACACAGATCTACAGACATTCTTTTTGGGTATATGAATTGTTACAATTCATCCTAAATATTTTATTTTCTATATTATATTAATATATATATATATATTCGATTGTATTAGTATATTTTCTATACTGGCTGAATCATTTCTAATACAGCAAGCCATTTTAAAAAAAAAGTCATATTTTAAAATATATACAAACAACCAAATAACTGATTTATTACTGTATAAAACAAATATGATTACTTTAATACATTATTTTGCAGTTCTAGAATTGTCTTATTATTTATATTTGCCAACTCGTTTCGGAGTTTCTTCATCTTCGAGGCCTACTTTAGGACTCGTACATAATTACAACCATTTACTATAGGATGAATTTAAACGAAACAAAGTGGTTTTTTTTCATGTGTTTCTCATAATTGTAATAACATTGCTTGGCGTCAATCCCTCATTGCTTCACTGCTAATCCTTCTTATTGATTTAGCACTATTTTCTTATTATCTTTTCGCTTATCCCACCTTGCTAGTTTCTTATCATTTATTGATATGATGCTTATTCCTATTGTTTCCCAGTTTATGTCTCATTACTTCGTAGTAATTGTTCAAGGCCTCCTGCTTATCCCTCATTGCTTCGACTATCTTTCTTGAATCAAGGCGTTTAAATATATGAGAATAAAATGTTTGGAAGTAAAAATAAGCCTAAATGTTAGTTTTAATAAAATCAGTCTTCTAGATATGATTTCGTAACTGTAATTGAATATAAAGATTTATAAATAATAAACTTAGCTTTTTATAACTTCTCGATATTAACACAACTACCTTCATAGAATCGTATATTGATCTGGGAAGCAAGTCGTCTAATCTGTGCCATTAGAGCGAGTTAGGTGGAACAGAAAATGAAGTCTCCTTGTACAACACCTGTTGAGAAATATTGGTTCAAACTCTTACGATCTATAGGTAAATATATTATTACATATGAGTGTGGTCTTACTTTGCGACAAGTCATATTTTACATTTTTTTTCTTAAATATTTTACACAAGGTTATATTCACAGGTAAGTTCTCGAGTTGTATACAATTTTTCATCCTGTCAGATGCAATGAAGAATGTAAGAATGCAATACTTTTGTAAGACGATTAGTATTAACAAAAACAACGACTCTACAGACAAAGTGACAGAACTGTATGTAGAATACTTTTGTAAGACGATTACTATTAACAAAAACAACGACTCTACAGACAAAGTGACAGAACTGTATGTAGAATACTTTTGTAAGACGATTACTATTAACAAAAACAACGACTCTACAGACAAAGTGACAGAACTGTATGTAGAATACTTTTGTAAGACGATTACTATTAACAAAAACAACGACTCTACAGACAAAGTGACAGAACTGTATGTAGAATACTTTTGTAAGACGATTACTATTAACAAAAACAACGACTCTACAGACAAAGTGACAGAACTGTATGTAGAATACTTTTGTAAGACGATTACTATTAACAAAAACAACGACTCTACAGACAAAGTGACAGAACTGTATGTAGAATACTTTTGTAAGACGATTACTATTAACAAAAACAACGACTCTACAGACAAGGTGACAGAACTCTATGTAGAATACTTTTGTAAGACGATTACTATTAACAAAAACAACGACTCTACAGACAAAGTGACAGAACTCTATGTAGAATACTTTTGTAGGACGATTACTATTAACAAAAACAACGACTCTACAGACAAAGTGACAGAACTCTATGTAGAATACTTTAGTAAGACGATTAGTATTAACAAAAACAACGACTCTACAGACAAGGTGACAGAACTCTATGTAGAATACTTTTGTAAGACGATTACTATTAACAAAAACAACGACTCTACAGACAAAGTGACAGAACTCTATGTAGAATACTTTTGTAGGACGATTACTATTAACAAAAACAACGACTCTACAGACAAAGTGACAGAACTCTATGTAGAATACTTTAGTAAGACGATTACTATTAACAAAAACAACGACTCTACAGACAAAGTGACAGAACTCTATGTAGAATACTTTTGTAAGACGATTACTATTAACAAAAACAACGACTCTACAGACAAAGTGACAGAACTCTATGTAGAATACTTTTGTAGGACGATTACTATTAACAAAAACAACGACTCTACAGACAAGGTGACAGAACTCTATGTAGAATACTTTTGTAAGACGATTACTATTAACAAAAACAACGACTCTACAGACAAAGTGACAGAACTCTATGTAGAATACTTTTGTAGGACGATTACTATTAACAAAAACAACGACTCTACAGACAAAGTGACAGAACTCTATGTAGAATACTTTAGTAAGACGATTAGTATTAACAAAAACAACGACTCTACAGACAAGGTGACAGAACTCTATGTAGAATACTTTTGTAAGACGATTACTATTAACAAAAACAACGACTCTACAGACAAAGTGACAGAACTCTATGTAGAATACTTTTGTAGGACGATTACTATTAACAAAAACAACGACTCTACAGACAAAGTGACAGAACTCTATGTAGAATACTTTAGTAAGACGATTACTATTAACAAAAACAACGACTCTACAGACAAAGTGACAGAACTCTATGTAGAATACTTTTGTAAGACGATTACTATTAACAAAAACAACGACTCTACAGACAAAGTGACAGAACTCTATGTAGAATACTTTTGTAGGACGATTACTATTAACAAAAACAACGACTCTACAGACAAAGTGACAGAACTCTATGTAGAATACTTTAGTAAGACGATTAGTATTAACAAAAACAACGACTCTACAGACAAGGTGACAGAACTCTATGTAGAATACTTTTGTAAGACGATTACTATTAACAAAAACAACGACTCTACAGACAAAGTGACAGAACTCTATGTAGAATACTTTAGTAAGACGATTAGTATTAACAAAAACAACGACTCTACAGACAAGGTGACAGAACTCTATGTAGAATACTTTTGTAGGACGATTACTATTAACAAAAACAACGACTCTACAGACAAAGTGACAGAACTCTATGTAGAATACTTTAGTAAGACGATTAGTATTAACAAAAACAACGACTCTACAGACAAGGTGACAGAACTCTATGTAGAATACTTTTGTAAGACGATTACTATTAACAAAAACAACGACTCTACAGACAAAGTGACAGAACTCTATGTAGAATACTTTTGTAGGACGATTACTATTAACAAAAACAACGACTCTACAGACAAAGTGACAGAACTCTATGTAGAATACTTTAGTAAGACGATTACTATTAACAAAAACAACGACTCTACAGACAAAGTGACAGAACTCTATGTAGAATACTTTTGTAGGACGATTACTATTAACAAAAACAACGACTCTACAGACAAAGTGACAGAACTCTATGTAGAATACTTTTGTAGGACGATTACTATTAACAAAAACAACGACTCTACAGACAAAGTGACAGAACTGTATGTAGAATACTTTTGTAAGACGATTACTATTAACAAAAACAACGACTCTACAGACAAAGTGACAGAACTCTATGTAGAATACTTTTGTAGGACGATTACTATTAACAAAAACAACGACTCTACAGACAAAGTGACAGAACTCTATGTAGAATACTTTAGTAAGACGATTAGTATTAACAAAAACAACGACTCTACAGACAAGGTGACAGAACTCTATGTAGAATACTTTTGTAAGACGATTACTATTAACAAAAACAACGACTCTACAGACAAAGTGACAGAACTCTATGTAGAATACTTTAGTAAGACGATTAGTATTAACAAAAACAACGACTCTACAGACAAGGTGACAGAACTCTATGTAGAATACTTTTGTAGGACGATTACTATTAACAAAAACAACGACTCTACAGACAAAGTGACAGAACTCTATGTAGAATACTTTAGTAAGACGATTACTATTAACAAAAACAACGACTCTACAGACAAAGTGACAGAACTCTATGTAGAATACTTTTGTAAGACGATTACTATTAACAAAAACAACGACTCTACAGACAAAGTGACAGAACTCTATGTAGAATACTTTTGTAGGACGATTACTATTAACAAAAACAACGACTCTACAGACAAAGTGACAGAACTCTATGTAGAATACTTTAGTAAGACGATTAGTATTAACAAAAACAACGACTCTACAGACAAGGTGACAGAACTCTATGTAGAATACTTTTGTAAGACGATTACTATTAACAAAAACAACGACTCTACAGACAAAGTGACAGAACTGTATGTAGAATACTTTTGTAGGACGATTACTATTAACAAAAACAACGACTCTACAGACAAAGTGACAGAACTCTATGTAGAATACTTTAGTAAGACGATTAGTATTAACAAAAACAACGACTCTACAGACAAGGTGACAGAACTCTATGTAGAATACTTTTGTAAGACGATTACTATTAACAAAAACAACGACTCTACAGACAAAGTGACAGAACTCTATGTAGAATACTTTAGTAAGACGATTAGTATTAACAAAAACAACGACTCTACAGACAAGGTGACAGAACTCTATGTAGAATACTTTTGTAGGACGATTACTATTAACAAAAACAACGACTCTACAGACAAAGTGACAGAACTCTATGTAGAATACTTTAGTAAGACGATTAGTATTAACAAAAACAACGACTCTACAGACAAGGTGACAGAACTCTATGTAGAATACTTTTGTAAGACGATTACTATTAACAAAAACAACGACTCTACAGACAAAGTGACAGAACTCTATGTAGAATACTTTTGTAGGACGATTACTATTAACAAAAACAACGACTCTACAGACAAAGTGACAGAACTCTATGTAGAATACTTTAGTAAGACGATTACTATTAACAAAAACAACGACTCTACAGACAAAGTGACAGAACTCTATGTAGAATACTTTTGTAGGACGATTACTATTAACAAAAACAACGACTCTACAGACAAAGTGACAGAACTCTATGTAGAATACTTTTGTAGGACGATTACTATTAACAAAAACAACGACTCTACAGACAAAGTGACAGAACTGTATGTAGAATACTTTTGTAAGACGATTACTATTAACAAAAACAACGACTCTACAGACAAAGTGACAGAACTCTATGTAGAATACTTTTGTAGGACGATTACTATTAACAAAAACAACGACTCTACAGACAAAGTGACAGAACTCTATGTAGAATACTTTAGTAAGACGATTAGTATTAACAAAAACAACGACTCTACAGACAAGGTGACAGAACTCTATGTAGAATACTTTTGTAAGACGATTACTATTAACAAAAACAACGACTCTACAGACAAAGTGACAGAACTCTATGTAGAATACTTTAGTAAGACGATTAGTATTAACAAAAACAACGACTCTACAGACAAGGTGACAGAACTCTATGTAGAATACTTTTGTAGGACGATTACTATTAACAAAAACAACGACTCTACAGACAAAGTGACAGAACTCTATGTAGAATACTTTAGTAAGACGATTACTATTAACAAAAACAACGACTCTACAGACAAAGTGACAGAACTCTATGTAGAATACTTTTGTAAGACGATTACTATTAACAAAAACAACGACTCTACAGACAAAGTGACAGAACTCTATGTAGAATACTTTTGTAGGACGATTACTATTAACAAAAACAACGACTCTACAGACAAAGTGACAGAACTCTATGTAGAATACTTTAGTAAGACGATTAGTATTAACAAAAACAACGACTCTACAGACAAGGTGACAGAACTCTATGTAGAATACTTTTGTAAGACGATTACTATTAACAAAAACAACGACTCTACAGACAAAGTGACAGAACTGTATGTAGAATACTTTTGTAGGACGATTACTATTAACAAAAACAACGACTCTACAGACAAAGTGACAGAACTCTATGTAGAATACTTTAGTAAGACGATTAGTATTAACAAAAACAACGACTCTACAGACAAGGTGACAATGTGCGTTTAAATGTGAGTAATAATGCGAGTATGCGCATGATAAAATGTACATAAAAATACAGTTGTTCCATCTAGTAATAAAAAATGTATTTTTTAACATTTTACCATATATATTCTGCAAAATAAAAGAGACAGATAAAAAATGACAACTCGGATATATTGGTTTCTAAATATTTTGAAAACGTTAATCTTTTTCACTGTTTATCAAAAACTTTTGTCTGTAATGGACATTTTATAGGTGCTTAATGGGAGTTTAATTACCCTTTTAACTAAGTAATAAACTTTTATATTTTACACTACTAAAGATAGGGAAAAGTTGAGATAACGGAAGTGTTAACTTTTGTAATGCCTTTAAACGCTCTTTATATTATAATATGGCAACTGGAACGTCGAACTCAATGTAAATGTTACGGATTATCTTAAACAGTTAGGGCGTGTTGCTAAGTATTATAAAATACGCGCAGCTCCCAGTAATTACAACACTGTTATTCAATATCTCGTTAAAGCAAACAGTTACAGTAATGAATGTAAATATAACTGGCAAATTATGGACTTAAAGACCTCTAAATATAAGAATTATTAACATAAAAAGGACGTTCGATTAGGTCTAACGGATAAATCTAAAATAGCTCAAGATATTTGATACGAAAATCATTAATTTATTTGCCAAAGTAAAATAATACACCTGTGCATAAACGAAAATTAACGAGCTTTCAAAGATAAAGTTATCGGAAAATCCGATCAGCCAAACCAGTGTAGAAATATGGTCTTTATTAAACTAAATTAAAAATACGAAATAAAAATTCTTCTAATTTACATGAGGTTGAAATTTTGCCTCTTCATTCCTAGTTGAAATAATGACAAGATCACGGACAAAACTTTTAAAAGAAGGCGTGAAAGATTGTTCACTAATAAAGAGTTAGGACACTTGATACTACTTAACAGTCAGTTATTTGCTACACTTTGTGTGATCTGAGACTAGTATTTTTCTGAAATCTCGTTTGTAGTCTTAGTTTGATTAGGTCTAAATTTAGGCCTAAATTTGTTTCCAGGTTTATATTTAGTTTTAGTTCCCAATATTGCCCTATGATAGATGGCGTTTTCACTTTTATGCTATGTTTATCACTTGATAACGAAAGTTGATTTATATTCTCAAAAGTCCTGTATTACTTTTTATATCAAATGTCCTACTAAACCATATTGATAATGTGAACAATCCATCATTATTAAATAACTTTAAAACCATAATTTCTAATTACTTTGTTTTAAGAATTCAATTTATTCCGAAGAAAATATTGGTTACATTCAAATGGGTTATAGTAAGTTATAGAAATGTAGGTAATAAACCATCAATAAATCATTATTAAATTTATAATACGGGACCTAATCCAATACTAATGCTGCCGTCTTTTCAAACAAACGCGTAATAAATGTACGAGTGTATAACCAAAAAAATCAAAAGTTTACTAATATGTATAATAATTTTTTAATTTTTTTTCCATGGTTGCCAACACATTCGCGGTACACATCAAATTCTACAAAATTTAATTTGATATTATACTTTTTTAAATAATTAATTTATCTCAATTTTTTGATAATCAATGCAGAGATGAGGAGAAAGGGTCGGAGGGTGTAAACATTACACACTGAAACACAGTGATTTTTATCTATGACTAATTATCATGCAAAACCTCCCTTTTTTTCATCCTTGTCTCTCATTACCATTCTTCATGTCTATATTCTAAGTGGCATTAAATGATGTAAGTGTGTGGGTTTAATTTCTCAGTGACAGATAATGTTTATTAAAAGCATTTCGAATTTAGATAGTGAGGAAAACCAATATTATTTGTTCAACTTTGAAAATAACTTTATTTCAATACTGTTAATGGTTTTAGGATTTAAACTCGGGATCAAGAAAGAAGTTTCGAATTAAAATGATAGAAATAAATAAAAACCAATACCTTTTATAAGAACGCTTACATGGGTAAATAGTCGACATGTATTAAACTGTATATACCTGTACTATCATAAGTTTTGTCATATTGAATTGACATTCTGTACGAAATTTAAACCTACGTTTTACTGTGCAAATTTACCATACTTTGAATTCCTAGATCAAGTTAAAAACAAAAACATCCTACTTAAGTTGTGATATAAATGGTTGAATACGTTTTTTACACTAACTAAACTTGTTGAAAAATTTTCGTTGATGTTTACCATAAAAATTTAATTTTATAAATATGAGATCTGATTGTGATTAAATTTTGGTCAAATGTAACTCTAAAAACACATGGTTGTTAAACATACATTTCAAAACAATTTTGATTCTTTCTTTCTTTTTTGTTCTAATTTTAGCGAACGAAACTAACAAAACAACAAATTCACGTAACGTACAATTATTTGCAAATTATTTCAAAAATACAAAATTTCAAGACGTATATGGATTTTTCAATTCCTCACAAAGATGGATCGTCAAAATAAAGTTTGTTTATTACAGGAAAATTTAATATAAATAACTGGTTTTATCTCATAGATTTAATTATCATGAATAGTAGAAAGTTCATTTGTCTTATGAACAAAAATAGGTCAGTTAAAATAGAAGTCAACGCTAAACAAGCTTCAGATAGTAGCTTTAAAAGTTTTCTATGTAATCTTATGTAGTTGTTCTATCTGTAATGGTCTGAGAAAATTAAGTTAACCGTTTTAACGTAGAAAACTTACTGTGAATTATTACTAACAATTTGCTTTCTGAGGTTTTAATATTAAAACCGTTTTATTTGAAACTCAATGACTTTCGAATTGAGTTACAGGAAAAACATCTTTAGAATAGTTTTATAAGCACGAAAGCAATAACTATTTTTAAAAGGAAGTCTATAACAGGGGAATAATAGTTACTGTATAAGGATTTATAGTTTATTTTTTGTTTGACAAATTTAATCTCGTTCACTTTAATTGCTAATCATTCCAATTCAATGAATTGGAGATAAAACAAAATTTTAAATAATATTAAAATTCTGGCTCTTTAAAAGAAAATTAAATTGCCAGTTATAATTTTCTACTACCGATTTTGGTAACGCACAGTATTTTGAATTTTTTGAACCGCCAACACAATTTTATTACCTAATTCTTGCCTTATTCAAGCCTTAGTTTATTTATAATATATATTATAAATTTCAGTACCTACGATATATTGACTTTATACGTATTTTCATAAAACACAGTTTTCTTATCTTTTTTGGAACGCTGAACACGAACTTTTCGTTAAGTTAATTTTAAAAATTATAATATATTAAAGATCAATCTAACGGCGAGTTTTGTGCACTGATAATTATGTTAAAAAAACTTTTACGTTTTTATTAAGTATGGATTAAAATTAATATTTTAATCCGATAAATAGCCTAGGTAATTGTGTAAAATATTGTTTAAATATTTTCCTCTAACGTAAACCTAAATTTGCAAAAAAAACTCAAGACTTTGAATTTTCAAAAATTGTAAAATGTTACAGATTTCTTAAATCATTATTTTTCAGTACTTCATTACATTTTTTATAAAACTAAATATCCATGTTTCGTATCATTCTTTATATACTTGGAGTTTTAAATTTACTTATATATACTCGTATTCTTTATATTTATTCTCAAATAAAATACATTTCCATAATAATTCAATTTATACTGTTATCAATAAGAGAGAAAGTAACTTCTGAGCCACAGTTTCTCCTTCAAATTCCTGCCTTCATCCTTTACTAGATTTTTTTTGTAAATCCAAGGGAGAAAACTGTATACAAAATGTAATCCTAGATTATGGTTTGTTAAAAGTAACAACTAGTGCACAAAAATTCGTAAATAATTTACTTTACATTTTATATAAGCGTGTTCTTAAATTAGCACGTAAGTTGCTTAAACACGTGTTGTTAGTTGAGAATAGACACAATTATAAATTGACTTATCCCTGATCAAATTTTATAGTTTTTAACCCACATTAAGTTTAGATCTTTCCTAAATGATTTCCATCACATTCTGAAATACTAATAATTTTTCTAAAAAAAAAGTTTTTCGTTTATTTGTTGGAAATGATGTATAAAAATGTCTCTTTAAGTTTTAAATAGTAATTTTGCTTATTCATATATTGCTTTTATAAATACATACATTGTAATTTAAAATACCTTTGAAATATGTTTGATACTTGAAATTTAATTGCACGTTATAATATGTCAAATATACTAAATTATATTGACTGGAAATATCAAGGATATATCAAAGGATCAGGATCGTATTACTCGGCATAAGGGTTCGAAAGTGGGACGTGATAAATTGAATGCATGTGAGAGAAGGAAGGAGTGGTGAAGGGGTCCAATTGAAACTAAGACATTACAGCTTGGTGACTTACTGTCAGCAATGAGACAACTGCCTACTAACAAGCACACTGCTTTTAGTAAAAATAAAATTAGTAAATTATGCTGCGTATGTGTTAAATAGACGTTGTCTTTACTTTTGTTTGATTTGACCGAAAGATTCAAATTGTGAATCACCAAAGAACTATAAAACGACAACGTAAACAAAATGAAAATTCAAGCAAATCAATCTTCATGCCATGCTGTCAATAACTTTAATAACATGAATTTCATTCATATAACAATATATTCAATACGTTCAAGCAAATAAATTCTGCAGACTACATCTATTGTACAGGAAACCGTTCTCAGGTTCTCAGGGTTAATTAATAAATAATTAACTGAGCCAAGGCACATTTCATGTGATTGGTTGTTTATTGCTCTCTTAGACTCATTACATCTTGTCTCTTCCACATACCATTTAAATTTATCAAATAAAATTGCCGGAAGCAATCCGTTAGACAATCCGTATAACCTTGAACAAATGAGTATTCGGTTTCAATTTCAGGGTTTCTTCATTCACTTAGATTTCAAATATACTGTATATACTCTCTCTCTCTCTCTCTCTCTCTCTCTCTCTCTCTCTCTCTCTCTCTCTCTCTCTCTCTCTCTCTCTCTCTCTCTCTCTCTCTCTCTCTCTCTCTCTCTCTCTCTCTCTCTCTCTCTCTCTCTCTCTCTCTCTCTCTCTCTCTCTCTCTCTCTCTCTCTCTCTCTCTCTCTCTCTCTCTCTCTCTCTCTCTCTCTCTCTCTCTCTCTCTCTCTCTCTCTCTCTCTCTCATCCCTCCTAAATATGGTACTCTTGATAGTTATTCTAATAATTTTACTTTTGTATAAGCTACAATTGATTTATCATATATTATTATGTTATGCAAATTATACAACAATAATCAATTTATTGATTTTAAACCCTATTTCCATTTCCTACCAAACCCTTTTTTATTTAACGTAAGCATACAATCAAACCTTCACTTCTGTCTAGACGTTTAAGTACTTTTTGTTAGTTAAAACTAAATCGAAACATTTTTTGCCATGATGGGTATTTTTCTCTTTCATAAGTCAAGTTAAATCCCGCTCAGAACGCAAAGTCTAAGCGGGAAATAAAGTCCAAGATTGGATTTCGTGTTCATCCAGGTGAAAGAAACCTATAAACATATATTTACAGAAGGAGAGGGGGGAGAACACCTCTTTTCTTCTCTCTTGAAGTAAGAGAAAAATGTAATTTTCCAATATTTGTTTACAATTTATGACCTTACACAAAATATTCCATGCTATTACTTGAATATTGCAGTTCATAGTGTAAATGGCCGAGTTTACTATATTTGTATTATTTTGTGAATAATATTTTCAGATGTATATTTATTGAACAAACATCATTGTTATTATATACCTTTGTGATTTTATATGTTGCTCTTTATTAATGTATGTTTAACTCATATTTTTGTTTTATTTTGTTCCCAGGTAAGTGGTCAACACACCTGACAAAGCAAGTATGTCTAGAGATTAATAATTAAAAATTCAATATTATTAAAATATAAAATTTATTCTTTAAAAAACTGTATGAAGTAAATATTTGTTTACAATGTCTCAAAACTAATTTTGAAAAATTTGATTAATGAGGCTACAGGATCAAAAAGAAAGTGTTTGAGAATGTTTCTACTTTAAGGTAGATGTTGCTTTCCTTACTTATTACCTTTTTCAAAATTTGTGTTGCACAGTATTTGTGGTTGATTACACATAAATTGTTTCTCCCTTTTGTGTTCAAAATGGCGATAAATCATTACGTGTCAGATCCACATCTATGATCTACACACAATTACCGTGCGTTCAATTCTCGGTTATTCGAAATTTATCTCCTTTATGACACTCTGAGAAATGGTAATGTTTAAAAAAAATATTGTAAATTCCGTGTGTTTTTATATCCAAAGAAATATACGTGTTTAAAAATGGGAATGGTTATTATATTAAATAGTTTGCCATAGATTTTTATATTGTCTTAGAACAAATCAATAACAGCTTCGATTTTTAACTGAACTTTTAACTGGAATAACTCTCTTCACATCTTTAAAACTCTATACACATTTATCCTCCTATAAAATTTTCTCGACTAAATGTAATAATTTCTAATGAATTACAATTTAAAACGAAAATGTATAACTTATTCGTGTATAATATCTACCTGATACAAATACAAAGATATAAAACACACACAAATTGAACTTGTCTTTTGTATAACAAATGCTATGTTGACCACATTTAGTACAGGGAAAATGTTTCAATATGCTTGACGGTTCAAGGAAATTTCTCTTCGTTTTGTAATTTATTTAATGATTCTCTAATATATTTAACTTTAATTCCACAATGTGTCAATGTATCTAAAAAAAAAGGAAATGTTGGGAAATGTAATCTTACTATTTCTTAATGACTTAATATTTTGAGTGTGACAACATTCGCAAAAACTAGTTTTTTAACGTTACTCCAGAGAAACTCTTACAAATAAGTCTAATAATAGATTGTGTAATTAAGACACTTTACCTTGTAGCGAAAATATTTGTCTTCATTGGAAAATTAAATTGTACACAGTCTTGTTTCATACATTCAAAAAACAAATTTTATATTAAGTAAAATTGCATTCACGTGAACGGCAAAGAAAAGAACGAAATACTTTTGGTATTCAACACACATTTCTTGAACCTAGAAAAAAGAGATTGTATTTGTTTTTCATCTGGAAGATGTCGGACTTCGTTTTATAATAACGATGAGTAAAAATATTTCTCTTATTAATTGAAACGGCAGAAACTATTTTAGAGTAACTTTTTGATCATTAAAAAATTCAAACTGTTCAACTTTTGAATAATGTAGACAAAAAAGCTAAAGTTGTGTATTGTCCTTAAACGTTAGCAATTTTATTCGAAGAACTTGAGGTTTTGTCCAATGTGTGGTTTTCTGATGAAAGTTACCTCCACCTGAGTGGATTTATTAATCGGCAGGCAACCCGTTTTCTTAGATTTAAGCGACCAGATGTAGTCCTGGAAAACCCACAACACTGTATACTTGTGATCTTATAGTGTGCAGTGTCGATAAGTGGCATATTAGGACCTATATTATTATTTTTTTTAGAACGAAGACGAAAATCACTGTAAATCAGGTTTATTGCACAGAGACGATCATCGAATATTTTATAACATGTTAGGAGGTTTTTCCACATAGAAACATAGCTTTGGTTCTCATTGTTTTCCTTAGGGTGATGCTACATCCTAATTGGCAAGAGACGCTTCGTTTGGTTCAAGCAAGATTTCGCGACTTCATATTCTGTGAAACATAATTATCATACCCTTCTCACTCACCAGATTAAACCACCTGACATTTGGGGAACGCCCAAGGAAGTCATTTTTCCGAGAACAATCACCTACTTCTATCACCGAACTACGAGAAAAGAACTACGATGAAAGTGGAATGTAACAACCGCTCTTTAGAGAAATATTTCATTTTCGAATGCTATAATTTTTTTATTAAACAGAAAAGAAGGAATATAAAACACATTTTGTATTCCTAGAAATAAAACGATCATGTATATATTATAATCTAACAATATTTAATACATAAAATATTGTGTAATCCAATGTTGTTAACTGTTTACAATTTGTACACATCCTGTAATTCTTAAACTACTTCTTTCTACAAAAAAGAAACGTAAATCACGTTACGACTGCATCTGTATTTATATGTTGTAGTTTAACAGTTATTCTTAAAATTAATTTAAAAGTTTACAGTCCCGTTTTAACCATGTGAATGTGACTATTAATTGATACCGAAGCGTTAGTAACATATAGCCTCACATGCAGGGAGCAAAATAATATATAGTCTCGCACTAAATGAGTTGAACTCTTGTAGCTATGACTAATATGTGGCATATCTCTGCTGTACAGATATGAATCTAGAGATATAAAGAAAGAAATAAATGATATCTGCTGACTCGTTAGTTCTAAAATATAATTATTGCTTCATCGCGTGTTTACTGAAGCTTATGTTGGGTCCGGATAATTTGTAAGCGAAACGTCGGCACTTATTGTATCCTAACTCCAGTTTAGCACAAATCTCGAATTGGAAGTAAATAGTGATTAGAGAGGGCGTAGAAAATTAATCTATTGACTTGATTAATTGTAGAAAGTTTAATGTAAATAAAACTCAACAATCTGCTGTTTCCACAGCTGAGTAGTGGAAAAGTCGGGGTTCATTGGCGGGCAGAGATTTTGTATATTTTGTCTAATGTTGTAATATGGCAATTTCTCCTAGGGAACGGGGATACTAATAATTTATGAAATATAATAATATATTCAAAAGTCCAAGGATCACTGTGGCGATATTCACAATAAGGAAAACAAGGATACCCACAAAAACTTTAATAACATGTTTTAAATGGATTGCGTTATTTTTTCCAACACGGATGTAGTATTGAAATGTGAAGAACAAATCATATATTCTCATTAGGATTACAATCCTTTTTTACTTATAGGTGAAAACTTTGTCACCATTAAAAAAACCTTGTTAATTTTTTACTATCACCAAAAAAAGTAATAGCATGAAATAGAAACTGCCTAGCCATCGGACACTCTAATAGTATCCGGGCCGGAACAGTTGGTCATGACAGACTTGATAAGAAAGTTAAAAGTGGGGGATCTAACCCAGGACTATATGAATAAAGATATAGATCCAGCTAGTATATCTCGGTATTGTGATTAAGTGAGCCTCTGAGGGAGACAATGCTTTCTTTAAACTCCCTGAAATGTAATAGCACAAACGAAGACATTTATTAATGTTAGTTTTATTAAATGTTAATCTTGTTTGAACCATCACTACAACTAGCTTAGTTGTTTATGAAATATGAAGAGATCTTGTGCTTGAATTTATTTTTAAGAAATCATAAAGTCGGAAGTGTATATATTTAAAAATACTGATGCTGTTTTATTTTTAATACAAATGAGAGAAAAACACGAGATAGAGTTATTGTTTTAGGAATGAGTATTAATGTACTGTTTTATTATTCATAGTAATATAAGTTATATCAAAATTTCTCGTAAACGAAGTACGTAATATTTCAATTCCAGGATTTTATCAAATATTTCTGGTGGAAAGTAATTTAAGGAAAATTTTCCTCTTGAAAATTTTGCGAAATTAAAAATCTTTTTTTCACGATTTAAAAAATCCAAAATTTGTGTCATGTAATACACTACTACACCACTAAAGAAAGAAAAAACGTGAAGAAAGATGGAAACATTATTTTTATTTTTTTTTTTAGTGTCTGTTGTTAGATAATTTTTATAAAAATTTATAAATTAAGAAAAATGTTGATTGTCGTTTATAACCTTCAAAAACGGAATCCCAATATTTGCTACAATTTTTTCCACTCAAAAAGATCCTTATAAAACTCTTAGTATATGATTTAGTTGAATTTTTCGTTTTCTAAAACAATTATCTTTCATTGCAAGCAATTTTATGGTTTTCGTATGATGCATCATAATTATTTCATGTGGAGTCTCTTTTCTAAGTTTTATACACGTTCTTAATCCTAATATAACTTATAAAATACGAAACTTACACTTTTATAAAATACGTTTAATAAATTATGAAGAAGAACTCGGAAAAAAAATCATACAAAATTCATAAAACTGATTTCTCATTACAGTTTTGTAGTAAAATATATTTATGATGCTTTGTCAATGTAATCTTGATTTTATATAATGACATTCATAAGTGTTTTATGGCAGTATTCATTTCGCGAATATTTCTCGTCAAAACTGCAATAAGTATACTCATAAAATACATGGCAACATGATATAAAAGTTGCTATACAATGTACTAAAAATAAGGAATACTTTACCGGGACATGTAGCCATTATTACAGGGTTTAATAAAATATAACATAAACGTTAGGAGTTAAATATTTAAGTATTGTGATTTTTATAAAGGGTTATCATAAACGAAAGGTGGGGTTTTGAACATGATTTAAATGAAAACAGAATTACTTACAGCTGATGTTGTTTATTTATCTAAATCGTCATCTGAAAGAGTTTTTTTACGTAACTAATAAGTTTCGATATGTGCGCCATTAGTCGCTCGGCAAATGTCCAATCGATAATCAAGTTCTGCCCAAACATGTCCTTGTATGATAAACAATGTTTTTGATGTACCCCTACAATACCACAAGAATATATCGCAAGGTGTCTGGTCTGGACTCCTTGGAGGCCAGCGTATAGGTCCTTGTCAGCCTATAAATCGATATCCAAACATTTCAAAGTGTCTGTGACAAATACACTAGAGTGCAGGGGTGTGCCATCTTGATGGAAATGAAGTTGTTGAATGTTTTCAAGTTCATCCAGCTGAGGAAAACAATAATTGATTAACATATCGAGAAACCCAATTCTATTACCGGTAATTGTCTTTTCAGCAAAGACAGGCGATTTTTCATCACACCACACCAAACATTACCTTTAGGCGAGTCGATTATTTTCTCAAAATATGTACGTGGATTTTCAGATCCCCATATGCGTGAATTGTGTCTGTTACAGACCCATATGGAATGTAGCTTCTTCTGAAAAAATTATATCCTTTAAAAATGATTGGTTTTCATCAATCTTGTTCAACATTTCAACAGCGAAATTAAAACGTTGTTCACCATCATCAGGTTCCAATTCATGCAATAGCTGGATTTTATATGCGTGTAACTTCAGTCTTTTGTGTAAAATTTGTGGATTGTTGTTGTATGTTATTTTCATGTATTCGCGTCGAAATGCATGTTGCACTGAAATTAAAGACTTGAATGCATGCAGCCTGCAACGAAACACACTTTGCTTTTTCTTTGTTAGAGAATATAATAACACACTCCACACTTAACACTCAAGAAAACACAAAACACACTATCACAACAATGCAAGAACTAATTTTGAGGTTACAACAACTGTTAAACAAACTTTTAGGGTTATAGGCAATCGGCGATACCATAAGAATTCGTGAAACTCCACTATTCTTTTATGATAACCCTGTATAATAAGATCAAGGGTATGAAAAAGTTTAATATAGTGTCATGATCATTATAAAACACTGGCAGAAATAGTAAAACCAGATTAATTTATTCAAAGTTGTCGTTTAAATTTTCCACTTACAAAATGTTTTAATATTTTAAATTTAAAGTGATTGATAAATACTATATTGTCCTACAATTACTTAATGTGAAATATTAAGATATACTAAATGAAATCCGTCCTTTTCTTAAGCCACTGAAATATGTAACTATTTTCACATTAAACAAAGCAAATTTATTCAGACATATTACTAATGAGGCTATATTTTTTGGTTATTAATGAAAAATGAAAAGCTAGTGCCACATTTGTTTACGTACTATAGTCACGAAAGTATTAATTTTGGTCAAAAAACGTCCCTTCCCCGAGTTTTTGGTATGAAATAAATGTAAGTCTTATTATTATTTTTTTTGAAATTGTTGAGTTAAAAAAATAAATAGTTTTGAACTACAAAATAAATAGTTTGACCTACAAAATCATAAGTTCACCTTTTCAGCTAAACCACCTAATGAAATTAGATCAAATTCATTAAAAAAGATCTTACTGTTTGTGATGTAGGTAGGTGGAATGTCCTGGCACTCTTATAGTTTTATTCGATTTAATAACAGATGTTTCTAAATTGGAAAGTGACCACGACAAACAGTTATATATTCAGATAGTGATTTTGCGGAGCAAAATGCCTAGGATCAATTTTTTCTCCTTTTATGTAGTTATTGTGTTGACTCAACGTCGATTAAAAAAAGTGGAAACTACTATAAGTAGCGAAAGTCTTTTTTTATCACGTAGTAATTATTTTCCTTTTCTCTCGTAAGAAATACACAGACAATAGAATAGTTTTTCCCACTGTTTTAATAAAATTTAAAATTTTCATGATTACTGTGAATTTGAATAAATATCTCGCACTAATTTTCTCTTATTTTTTAATTCCTACTGACGAATATAGCCGCATCCATATTTTTTAATTACTCTCCTAACGTATTATTTAAACACTTGCTCAGTTTACAAATAATTCGAGTCTATCAATCGGAGAGATAGGTAACAATTAAATAGTCGTTGATTTACACACGGACTGTACTATTTCCTATCGTTTTATCACTAAGGATAAGACTGTAGTCTCAGTAATGACTGTTAGAACTGATTAATTTTTTTTTTAAAAATCAACATACTCAACCTCCCCCTCCCCAATGTGGTAACATATTTAGTGGTAACGACACTTGTAATTTGTAAGATGAAATTTTTTTCCGATAGTTACAGTAATGCGTTTAGAAACTTATTTGTTTTCCAATGCCAAAGTGTTTAATTTACTCCAATTTATGTTTAATGCTTGTTCTTTACACCCGGTATCTCTATAACTTTATGTCTTATTGTGATTTTATTTGACCTTTTTAAAACTAATTTCAGTGACCAGTAGTAACATCGTTCTGATATCCCAATCTTTGAATAATAATAAAATATTGCGCTTGTATCTAATTGTTTAAACTTAGCATCTATAAACCAACCTAGATAAATATGTTTTATTTATTATATTTATCTTGTTTATAAGAGATAATTTTTTAATAGTCTAGAATAATATTTGACAAATGTAAATAATGCAAGTATTATTAAAAAGTAAACTTTTAAAACTGTATATAAAAATTTGTAAATCTATTATTTATCTTATAATGAATATAAATATGGAAAAACAACGCACCTATGAGTTCTTCATTAGCTACCTTAATTATGGACAATAATGTACCCCTAAATATTATTTAAATGAAACATAATTCTCAAAATGTATTCAATATCCGAGTAGGACTTTATATTTATCCTATAAACTTTGTTTTTCAGTCACAAGTAGAAATCTACATTTTGGTCAATCCTTTAACCAAAGGAAGATAAATTATAGTTTTGTTCGCTGCACAATACACCGTTTAATCGCCAGCGATGTGTCACAAATATCCACAGTATGCAGTTCCATTATGAACAGTTTTTTTAATTTACCTCTGTCCATCCTCTACATGAGCCGAGATGAAATATTTAACCTAAACGGCAAGGGAAGAATAGAATTATCCTCTACTGATACTCTTTGTCCTATTGTTTAACTATGGACATTTTACTAATTTATACAGTTTGGAAGAGGGAAAAACACAATGTGTGATGGAAAACAATAGAAATGGGTAAAAATATGGTCGGTTCACAATTTTAATCACACCTTGTACTCCATGTACTCCAGTCGTCTCCCTTCCAATGTGATATATTCCAACAAATACAAAATTATTTTCCTTACTTACTATTAGTAAGGTAATAATGAAATCTTATTGTAGTCTTGAATTAACAGGGAAACAGAGATTTCCACAGATTTATGTTACAGTTTACGAATCTAATTGATGGATTTTTTTTGTAATTTTGAAAAGATTTATAAGGCTTATATTATGGGAAAGAACAAAGCAAATTTCCCCTTTGTAGTTTAACTAATTCAGAAAATATTTATTAAAGTAATATACTTAATTTTAATGTATTGTTTATGTTGAAAAATGCTGTACAATTAAATCCAATATACTTAATGGAAACTCATGCCACATTTAATCTGTTTAGCTAAACCTCTGGTTGAAGAAATTTTCGAAACATTGTTCGGGCTCGTTCTGTATACTACCTTAGGTATAAACCTAATTTTATAGATTAGGGCAATTTTAAGGTAATTATGTAAGAGACAGACATACATATGAACACTCATATTTATTTAGCAATCTACGTTTCAATACAGTATTACAAATTTAATTTGATTTTGTAAACTTTTTTTTTTTTTTTCTAAATAGACTAAATCATTTACAATAATGTAAGTCGGTTTTAGAAATTTAAAAATATAATAAATAAAATTTTTAAAAAAGTATGAAATTGTCTAAGAAATTTATAATTACTAAACTTTCTCATGTTATAGATGAATGTGATCTATTCGTCTTCATTGCCTCGTTAAATTAATGAATTGATGTTCGAATGAAACTCTTAAAATCCCCCCCCCCCCATAAGCCGACATATTAATTATAAACAAAACCAGTTGATTCGTTTTTATAACAGTAAATTGAGATATGAGGATTACATAAATAATAAACGAGCATTTGCGTTTTATAACTTTCAGAGTTAAACACAGTAACTTCAGCCTGAAAGAACTTTATCTTGTTATAGAAAACACGCCGTCTAATAAAACTTGTCTTTTATAGATAATTAAATAGAACTGAAAATAAACTCTCTATGTACAAAACATGTTTTTGATTTAAATGATTATGAATTATTGTTATTATATTATTTATGTATGATGTGTTTATACTTTGTATTGCATATTATATTCATAAGGTTTTATTGCACGATTCACCTTATATACTTGGAACTTTTCAGATTCCTTAAATCTTCTTACGTGATGTTTTATTCACAGTTTGTTGTTATCAAATTACTTGTGGTTGATGGAGGTTTTATTCTGTCAACCTCACTAAAGGATATTATTAATTTAATTATAACTGTGAATTGGTTTCTAAGTAGGTAACACACAAAAAGATAGTCTAATATTATGTCAATACATATTTGTTAACAGCTCAGAAAAAAACGTTTATTGACCAAAGTATAAATGCTCACTTGTATTTAAAGAATAATATTTGTAAAATACTTAGTTTATTATTGTAACGCTCTCATTTTACATCTTTTTTTGTAATTTTTGTATTTTGTTATACTATAATCTATTGTGTTGGGTAAATATGGGACAAAAAGTATCTAATGTAAAATTTACTGATTTGTTTGAATTAATTTAATATCTAAATACAATTATAATACATCCTCAGATACACGCCCTGATTCGGCGGATTAAGATTGAATTTCTATGAGGTTTTAGGGAAATTTTCCTAGACCTCTTTTTATCTTGAACAACCACTATTACCATTAAAGCTAATTAATCGTTAATTTGAGCTAAAGGCTAATTATGATTGCTAATTACATCATAGCAGATTAATCTATACAAATATTCTAATGACATTTTCAATGTTTTACTAAATCGTAATTTATATAGTTATGTGTTTTTAGTTGTTTTTTAATTATATTATTTAAAACTCTACACCACTTATATATTCTAAAACATAAGGCAAAGATTTATGAATTACACGCGTGATAGTCAATATACTTTTGAAGGTGTGTATTAATTATCAGAAGTGATCAAACCTTCAAAGATAAATTTATTTTAATAACTTTATATACAGACTGCATTTATATTTAAGTCAATTTTTGTTTTCATACTCTATATATTTTCAGTATATATTTACATGGTTTGTAATACGTAATTAAAGTAAACAGTTTGAATATAATAAAAGTTATTTTCTTAAATATTCGTTATCATTTAATATCCTCGCACTTTTTCCATTGTTTTTAATTTTATTTTTATTTTTTTTTACACTTTGAATATTTTTAACTTAACAAAATAGTTAATAACTGCGACGATACTATTGTTTATTAAATCTCAATTGATAATAATGAAGTTGTACAGAAAACAACAGCTCTGGTGTAAAGTGACATTTTACTTTACTTTTATAATCTAATGTAATGAGAATAGTTAATAATGAACTCATAAATCGCAAACTTTCTCTTAAACGCACACATTTATATAAACAAAACAGTATAACGCAAACTTTGCCACTACACTTAACTCAAAATACGCAATACACATTATTGTTATTGTGAATAAACTAAAGTATAATGTTTTGTATGAAAAAACTACAAAGTAAAAAGGTAGAAGAAATATTATAATGCCTAAATATAATAAAATTAAAATAAAATTTCCTAAATCTTTATAACTTCTGTCAGTAACGTTGATATATAATGGATGTTTGTGTTCAGAGTTAATTACCGTTTTAACTAGGTAAATTAAATGTGGGAAAAGTGTTACGACATTGACGGAGGTTTTTTAAGTTTTAACGAGAAGTGTGATAAACTCGCTTTCACGTACCTAGGAAAGACCAAACGTTATGTGGATATGTTTCTGTGACGACCCTTTAAACAACACACCTCTTTTCTGAGGCCCTTATGGGTATCAGATTCTAGCCAAGTTATCTCCTAACAGCATAACGCCTTGGTTAGCCAGTATATTCTTTAAACTCTACTGTCTTGAATGCCAGGTTTCTTATATATCCTATTATCTAAGTGGTTTTAGCTTCAGTGATCCTCGATTTATCTTGATCTTTCAACATGATTGTAACCCTACTTATTTCTTCCCTACCTGTCTTTTCAACTTGGCTCTATCTGTTCCCCATATCCTTCACATAAATAGAGAGTGTTTCTATTTATCTTCTTCGTGACCACATCTGTTGCAGTAGTTACTTTCAGTCTTCTTGAATCTCTGGAGGTACTGTTTAAAATACCCATTACCAATGAAAACTGTTCATAAATAAGACCCTATTTCTCCATTTCTACGAAGTCACTTTTACAGATCTTTCATTAATCTATGCGGCCATGTTCCAGTCGCCTCACATCATACCAAAGCACAATCTATCTCTGTTTAATCCTCGCTCGAACTCTGGCTTTTACCGGGTTTGTTTATCCTGTCCTTTTCTTGTGAGTTTCCCTCAACTTCTTTAAACTCGTGGTACTTCTTATTTCTTTCCTATATCGGGAGGTTGATAGGTGGCATTCAGACACTGTATGATTTTCTGAAACGATATGACGGAGGTTTTAATTTTCTTAGATCTTTACATCATAATATAAACATCTACATCGAACTCAGTGTCAATGGCTGGAATTATGATAAGTTAATGCAAATACAAAATAAGTTGCTGATCGACTTTTTACTTGGTAGTCTGTAATTCTCACTCTTTCCAATACTTCCTGATCTTAAAAAAAAGTCCTTACACACTATCCCCTCTGAACTCCTCGTCGAGTGTTGTTTAGGCGAGTTACTGCACACAGAAATTCTGACGTGTTTGTTGGTTTTCTCAATTATTACTTTCTCATAATGATTAGTAATCGTCAAATGATTCTTCTTCTTTCATTTATTTCTTCCGCTTTTACAAAGAAGCTACAAATAAACTATTTCTGCTGGCTATTCACACATTATTAATGAACAATTTATATGAAAATTTTCGTTATTTTTTTTTTAAATATGTGTAAATATTGAAATAGTTTTTATCTTGAAACAACTAAGTCCACGGATAATGGAAATATTCAATTAAAAAATTTGTAATTAATTTAAAATGAATATTGGTTTGTTCTAAACTATTGTTTATAGCTGAAAAATGTATACTGTATCAAATTCCAAAGATATGGCATCCTAAAGTGGATTAATATTTATACGGGGTCAATACAATTTTTCACTTAATGTATTTTAATTCACGACACTAGCCAACTTTGATAATGTAAAACACATAATACCAAACAACCGTAGCAGGCTATTGTTAACTATTAAAAGCAAATGGCCGTCGATCGCGATACGTGAGAAAGCTATCCCCTAACTTGTAACTAGTTCACTACTTCGGGAAATTCGCATGCATGAGCATTTATTAACGATGTGTCCTCGGCATCACCAGACACGTCTAAACGAGGTTAGTCGAAAATTTTCCGGAGAAACAGAGAAATCAAGAAAAACTTATTAATACCAAAAACACACAAACAATCTCGTCTATCGCTCACCAGACACTGTGGGTTTACTATGTCGGATGTTCGCACAGCTTACAAATTTCCATACTTTGTTAGGTTCCATACCAACGTATGCAACTCGTAACGCAACAATGTAGCATTGGAAACAGAAATAAAAAAAAAACTAAATGTTCAATTCACCACAAAATTTCACAAGTTTATCTCATCTCGTAAGTTAATTAATACTATATTGAAGGCGATGATGACTAAAGTTTTTTATTTTCAACCACCTCCCTTCTCTCTCATTCTCCTCTCCTCCCACTTCCCCTCCCCAAATAACAATAAAACAGTAATAATTGAAACTATAAGAAAATCTTTATTTGTTTGCCTAGTTCTGATTACAATAAGAATATTTTTGTCAGTTTGTATAACCATTTATATCTTGTTTGCAACAAACTAATCAAACAAATTCTACAACGTTTAATTTGATATTATACCCTAAAATCCATGCAAATAATTAATTTAGCTCCCAGGTTGTGATAATCAATGCGAAGTGGTAGAGATAGAGTGGCAGGGGTGTACAATACACAGTGATTCCTGTCCGTGATTAATTATCATGCCAAACCACTCTTCATCTTTGTCTCACTTAACCATTCTCTGATTGCTATAGCTCCGTGTCAGTATTCAAAGTGACATTGAATGACTTAAGTGTGAAAGTTGAGTTTGCTTACTGCCAAATACTATTGATTAGAAGTGATTCGAAATTAGACGAGGAAAACCGATATTTTGGTTTAAAATATTATGACGGGAGTTAAACACTGAACCTAAATTTAGTTTCTGGGAAATAAAAACTAAAACTAAAAAACAAAAAACAATGACTTCAAAACAATCCATTTTTTAAATTATCTAGTTGTATATTCTGCTTGTTTTATACTATTAATTTAGTATTAAATTAAAATTCTGTACTGAAATTAAGCTGTAGAAATTCTTGATCAAGATTTATAAAATGAATACACCATGAAATAGTGGTGTATCCGATTGTATGCGTTGTTCGCACTGAGTGTTTGAGCTTAACTCATAAATGTTTGTCCTTTCGTTTATCGTCCTGCGCACTACATCCTGATAGCTACTTTGGCGAAATTTGATTAACAATTTTCAGATGTCTACCACAGAAATCTAATTATAATAAATCATTTACAACTTTTTTAAAAAAAAATTAATGTGTTTCCTCTAAATGTATTGGTCTTATGTCTCCCGAAAAATCCTATTCTTTACTTATCGATTAAAAAGTTAAAACTACCTTGGATGTCGTAATGAAGGTGCTTAAATCAAAAACGATTTGTATGATTTTGTCGAATGTTTAAATTTATTTTAATGAAAATTCCAAATTATATATAAAATACAATGACTGTATACAAATAGCTTCAAAATTAAATGAAGTATTATGTTTTAAATTACTCATAAACATTTTATTAAAGTTAAAATCGAAAACCACTTAGAATATTTCTAACAGATATTTATAACTTTTAAAGACATTTTTACTTTACGTTTTACTGATTTGCAAACAGGTTTTATAATGTAAATAAATATAACATCACCTATATTATACAATACTAGGTATATACATCTTAGTTTCGTTCCATGAAGTACAATTTTACTATTTATTTCTGTTTGCAACGTTTCTTTAAAAAAATTTATTGATTTTTTTTTGTCATTTTGGTTGCAAATAATAAACTACAAGTCGGCCTATAGTGTATCATAGCTTAAACGCAAAATTACTGCTTCTATTTAAAGTTATTGGTACTGATTTAGTGTTGTAATTTTGAAGTTGTGACGAATGGAAAGTTATTTTTAGCAATAACTCTCTTATTTTCTATCAAATGACACAAATATTGATACCACCTAATACTTAATGAAAAATTTAAAAAAAATTGTCAACCAGGATTGAAATCCCTCTGCAATTAAAACGTTTATAAAAAAATGTAGTAAAAATATTAAAATTATAATAAACACTTTTACCAAACGTAACATCTTCAAAAGAAAAATTTATTTCACCAGCAGCCGTCTCCTCTTATGACAGATATTATTTCCATTAAAACAATTACGATACTTGCCATGCGGAGTTCAAAGAGTATTTTACTTTGTTCTGGCTTTTGATTTCCAACCAAATTTGATGTCTATTGGTTTCCCTAAAATAGGACTTGATACTCAGATCTGAAATTTGTTGAACTTTTGCCGGTTATGAACCAGAATTAAGATATGAAGACAACTAAATGTTTTACACATTACTTAACTTTCTGTAATGTATAGATTCGATTCTATAGTGTAAAGTGTATTTTGGTTTTAGAAATGTCTTTATCTATACAGTATTTAACGTTTAACAGATATTGCAAAAAATTAAATCTATTAGAATATATATATTTGTGTCAATTAGCCCGTAAATAAAATATGTACTGATGAGCTTAGAGATTGAACTTGTTAAATCAGTCCATTGCATTTATTAAAAGTATTTTATTCTAATTTATTTTAATATTATTAAATTTCTCTGCAATGTTTAATAACATTATCTTATTTTCCAATTCAAATATATCATAGAGATTCTTGGCTTACTCCAGACTGCAGAGAGTTATTCTTAGTCCGTATCTCATAGGTAATATCATAACTGGGATACTTTAGCCACAGACAAGAGTGTACACCCCCTCTCATGTCTGAGGTTTAACTTAGTTACATATGTTCAATTTGAAGTAACAAAATTTTATCATAATCATTGTTTCTACTTGATTTAATTGGAAAATATTTCATAAAGTCTTTGTAAATATGCCATCAAATTATTGTATCGTTATATAATAATAATAAACCATATGTTCTGATAGTAAAGATGTAGCTTAGCATTATTAAAAGCACAAAAAACTACTAAATAATTATAGTTACATCTTTACTATCAGAACATATGGTTTATTATTATTATATAATGATAAAATGATTTGATGGAATATATACAAAGAATGTATGAAATATTTTCGAATTAAATCTGGTAGAAATAATGATTATCAGAAAATTTCAATGTGAATAGTTTAAAGTATATTATATTTCTTTTATAATATGAAATTATTTTAAAATACTACTAAACATGCAATATATTTGTTAAAAATACTAACATTAACTTTTTGCATGTTATCACATCATCCCTTAGACTGTTAGAGTATTCGCTATTGATCTAAAACTATACTCATATTTTAATAAATGTTTCTTTTTTATTATGGTCAGTTTGTTTGTCTTATACAAAGAAATAGGTCAGTTAAGATAAAGACATCGCCAAACGTTGTGGAAAGATGCTAAAGCGTGAAATTAAAACTATGTAATTTTATACATTTGTTCTGTCTGCAATGGTCTGAGAAAATTAGGTTAACTGTTTAACATGAAAACTTAAACTATTAATACAAGCAAATATTTTTGTGTAGCACTCATAGAACTAACTATTTCAAATGTTGTGTAATTTCTTTGTTACCGAATTAAATGAGTAATATTTGTCAACTAATATAATATTAAATAGCACGTAATTTAATTAGAATTAGTTTTAAAAAATCGAAATGCCAGTCTATATTTTTTAATGATTGATTTTATATTAACTTGATAGAGATAAAACGCAGTTTTTCCATTATTTAAACTAAGGACACTACTTTGTTAAGCTTGGGTTTAATTTGAAAATCATATATTTAACTTTTAGTACGCCTACAGTAAAATAACTCTAAATTTCTCTCGAAATGGAAAAAATTATGTCTCAAAGAACTATTGGAAATTGCTTTAAAATACTTTTTTCTTTTTTTTTTTTTTTTTAAATGTATGATGCCAGGGTTCTTGGAAGAGTCTTATTGTAAGTGGGGCGGGTGAAAGATGGAAAAATAAATATTTTAGAAATTAACTCTTTAAATATGAATTCTACGAAAAAGGTAATAGCGTCTCTAATATGTCACCAAACCGATCTTCAATTGTTATACTTCACATCATCTAAAATTTCAAAAATAATAATTTTATGTAATTTAATTACCTTAAATTGGAATTTATACGTTTTAGATTATGATGAAATTGATCAAGGTTGGATCGAAATGGGGGGGGGGAGGTTGCGAATACACGCGTAAACCAAAAATTAAAATTCTATCACTGCTTGAACAACCACAACATAATATTTGATCCAAATAACAATAGAACATTAAGTTTTCATTATTAATCTATAGAAATTTATTTGTTTCTTGTTATTTTGTAATCTTGATTTTTCAATAAAAATAAGAATTGGATTTTAAAGATTTAAAACATTGTAGGTGACGATTTGTATATATTCAAAAATCGCAACTTTTAATTAATAATTGTGAACTAAGGGTAACTGTGCGTTTTAAAAACAATGCCGTTTATATAGGATAACAAACAAACAGAACACAATTCTCAAAAAAAAAATACACCTAAGTATCAGACGCGTTTCAACGACAAGGTCGTCCTCTTCAGTGATACACGAGCTACACCAATCAAACTATAAACTCTGTATAAATGTTTCTGTATAAACTGTATAAAAGTAACCTCTTATGACGTATTTTAGTATTTAAAAAAAAATTAACATCTAAATATATGTCTTTTATTAATCTTTTTTTTTCGATATTTTAAAAAAATGGTCTTTTATATAATTTTTGTTAAATAACTACAACAATTAAAAAAAAACAAAACAAATTAACTAAAAAATTGTAAGAGATTTTTTGGAATGTTGATACATGTAGTCTATTGTTAATTTCGTTTCTTGTTTGTTTTTCTACGATTTACACCCTTGGAAATACAAAACTTTGCAGTCACTAAATGAATTAATAATACTTATCTCTTTTACATAAATAAGTGTTATAATATCTAAGAGTTTGAAAAAAAATTCATAATTGCGCATTCATAAGTCCTGAAAAAGACAAATATCTCGTTTTTACATAATTAATTGATTGGAATCATTTTAAAATTGTCAATATTTTAAAGCAGTTATTTGTAATGTTTCATTGATTTTCTATCTATATAGTTGTTGATAAATTTATTCCTCCACTTTTATTAATTAAAAATATATTGTTTAGTTGAAAAGCCTATTCGACTGATTTATAAGCATAATTTATTTTATTACGACCAATTAGAGTGACAGAAGTCTGAATCAGAATTTCTCCTTGAAATCACTGCTCAATTGAAAATAAAATCCTTTTTCAGTTCATAAATTGATTTCATGTCTGCTCGTCTGTCATCGGCAATCATTCGTTTTTAAGGAGCGAATTGTGTCACAAAGTGTAATCCTATATTCTGGTTTATTGAAAGAAAATAACAAGCTCACAAAGTCATAAAATATTCGACTTTACATTTATAAATATGTACATTATGACTTGTCGTGTTTATGTGAATAGAAAAATTAAAAATAGACTTAGAAATCAATTTTATTAAGATTCAGGAAATTAAATTTGATTAAAATTAAATACTAACTATGTAATTTAACATAAGTTTGAATTAATTTTGATTATTTGAATGTGTAAGTAGATTGTGTTACATTTACTAAATTATATTGGCCATGAAATTAATTGTAAAGGATAATAGAGTTAGTTATCAAAATGTTTCAGATATCAAGGATTGTATAACTGGACAATTCAAATATAGGTTTAGGCAATGGGTTGTGACGAATTAAATGCATATGTGGGAGGAGGAAGACGGGGGGCAACAGGGTCCAATAATTGAAACTATGACATTACAGTTTGGTAACTGTCGACAATGACAAACTGGCTACTTGACATTCGAATTTTTCTGCTCGTTGTTTTTACTGAAATGAAGTTAGTATTCGTGTTACTTTAGTATTACTTCAGCTTGATTTGATATATTTAACAGACCAACGAGAGTAAGACTTCACTTGTCTGCAGCAGCTAACGTAGTTGCGCATTATAGTCTATAAAGGTCTGCAAGTATATTCATATCAGTATTGAGATTTGTTGATAGAACTAACTATTCTATTATTTTCTACAGTTTTTTAGTGTTTTTCATGAAAGAGATATAAATAAGAACATTAATAAACTCAAGATTAAGAAAACAGCGTGACGAATATTATGGACCACTTAAGAATTAAATATAACCAACATCTCCAGATCCCATCTAATCGATTAAGACTTGTGATTATCAGTTGTTTAACTATCATAGCCTCTCATATGATCGCCGCTTAATTTTTTAAAGGCATTTAAAACCCACTATTATAATATTCATATGGTAAAACATTCTCTTCTTGCAGCATCATTGAATAGGAAACAATCCTGTAATGCGATTACTGATTTTATGTCAATATCAATATTACCATAACATATCATCTCTTTCTTCCAATTGCAATTTAAATTCTTCAGATCACATTTTCTGATAACGTTATGTTTATCAGACGGAAAACATTGAACATTACTTTATTGTAAGCTTACTCACTTCCAGATTTATTGTTTTCCTTTTTAGATAGTCATTATTTTAAAATATTCATAAATAACTTTTCATATCGGTGCCTATATATTCCTTTTTGGAACATATCAATAGTTATTTGTGCAACTAGTCAGCAAAGTGGCACTTTTTTAAACGAGAGAAAAATGTTGACGTACGAGACTTGCCGAGTGCGTCAATTTTATCGAGTTTTAAAAAAACACTTTGTTCACGAATTTCACATTATACTTTGTCTACAGTTGTTATTTTGTGACAAATAAAAAACACACTTCAGCAGTAACACAATTTAATAAAACATTAGTTTAATACAATAGTGTTAAACCTCACGTCAAAACTGAGGTTATTTATGAATATTACAAATAACTTTGGTGTATTGTTGAGGAAACGGGATTGCCAACTTCAAAACTCGGCAAACGAAAAATACTCTCCGTGTACATACACTGTCAATCATTTTTATGAATAATTACTTCCTTTTTCAACTTTAAAACGTTGTTTTGTTGTTTATTTATGTTATTTTACATTGTAAGAATTAACATACATACGGGACATTTCCTGTATATTATTAATCAATTCAAATAAACTTAACCTAAATTTCGTTTTGTTCGGTTGCCATTCGGAGTGAGTAAAGTAGTGTGCAAAGTAGTGGGCAAAGTGAAACTGTTGAGAAATCAGCTGTTTTGCAAACTAATTTTAAATGAACAAAATGCCACTTTGTCAACAACTGTAGGTAAAATATCTTTCTGATTTCATAAATATTTAGTTATAATTATGTGTAATAACTATGATTCAGAACAAAATAAACTTGATTTTTGATAATATCCCACAAGAGGTCTACTTTCAGATATTAAAATCTTACTTTTTGTGAGATTCTTGCATCTTATTTCATTATTCATAATACAAATAAATATTCTACTTTATTTTATTACACTTGTTAAAACTACAATATACTTTTTCAGTAGAAAGGTATGAAAATTATACAACAAAAATCTATGATTGTTTTTAACCTTGCTTTCTGTATCCACAAAACTTTTAGATTTAACGTAAACATAAACTTCTGGGTAAACATTTATGTAATTTATATATTTCTAAACAATCTTTCTCACGAAGAAAACCGGTCGTTAGTCAAGTTAAATACCGTTCAAACGCAGAGTCCAAGAGGGAAAATAAAGTCCGAGATTGGGTTTCGCTTTTTTTCAAGTGAAAGAAAACGATGATCATAATTTACAGAAGTGAAGAGAAACGCATCTCTTTTCTCGTAGCTTTAAGAACGATGGAAACATGTGGCTTTTAATATATGTTTAGATTTTTTTATGTAGTTACATACTGTATGTGCATAGATGCTTGACATTTGTAATTTTTTGTATGCAATATACAAACATCTGTGATATTGTATAGCTTTGTGATTGTTGTTATTTCTCTTTATTAATTTTTTTTCACTCCGTTTTATGCTTTCTTTTTGTTCCCAAGTAGTGCTTAAATCAACACATCTGACAAAGCAAGTATATAACATAAAAATATAATCCGAGATAATTTATCTTTCTAATATCTGGGTTAAATATATTAATAATTTACATGTTTACATATAAGTTATGGAAATGACTTATTTCAATTTTGTAAATTGTCTTAAATAGTATTTATAGTCGATTACACACAAGTGTTTTGGTTCTCCCTTTTGTGTTTAAAATGGCTATAAATCGTTACATGTCAGATACACATCCATGATATACAACAATTGCCGCCTCTGGACAGTTGTTCTATTTTCGGTTATTCGAAATTTATCTCCATTGTGCGACTATGAAAAATGGGAATGTTCACAGAAGATATTAAATTCAGTTGGGTTTTATTGTATACTGTATACAATGTGTATACAAAACGCAAATTGTCACGTGATTTTAAATAGTCTGTCATAGATTGTTAAACTGTCTTAAATGAAAGAATAGTTTAATATCAACGTCAGCTTATAATTTGAAATATTGTATTAAAACTAAATTCAATTTCCAGGAGCTAAGTTTTATTTATTTATATATTTTTTATTGAATAACGATTACAAACTAAAGTTATGACAATCTATTTATTAACGATGCGTACGTACTAAACATGCACACACACACACACACACACAAACTGTATATTTTATGACAAGAACAAATGCTTTGTCGAAAACATGTGGTTGGAAATTAAACGATCTCACAATATGTATCGATGCTTTAAATGATACTGGGTGTTCAAAAAAATATCTAAACAGTTTTCTATCATTTGTTCCAGTAAAGATAGAAACATGAAGAAACGGAATTTTGTTAGAAATTAGCATCATTTTACAGGATGAGTGAAGAGTCAGATGCCAAAAGAATGAAATTTTATTTATGTTCTCTAAAAAAAGAGCAAAAAATCAATTAATTGCTTTTTTTCAAAAATGTTTAGATATTATTTTGTAGAGTTTTAGTGGTTTAAAGTTTTAATGAGAAACTACCATTATTTTGTTCCGATTACAAGACAAACTTCTGATTAAAGTACCTGACTTTTTACTCACTAGTAGATAGATGATATCAGTTTCTACAAAATGCCGATTGTTTCATGTTTTTATCTTTCTGAAACAAAAAATAGTAACTAGTTCAAGTATTTTTGTAACAACCTATGTATTTATAAAACGAACAAATTAGAACCTAGAACCTAGAATTTTGAGTGGTGCAGCTTCTGTAGTAAAAAATGTCTTACGTTTTAGCTCCGCGACTATTTTCATGTGTTAAAATAGGCTTAATATAGATTGTATGATTAAATGATTTTACATTAGGGTGAAACCCATTAATTGTAATCTTTGAAGCGTTTATTCGAATTTAGTTTCAACATCTTATTCCGTTCATTGGAAAATTATTTTATATTCATTAAATTTTCATTTATTTACGTAACTTAAGTTGCCAAATTGTTGAGAAAATAACAAACATATTTCACGAATTCAACACGGAATTATTGAAAAGAAAAGTAAAAGAAACTAAGAATGTAACATTTTCATTGCAATTTGGCGGTTATTTGTTTTATAAAAATAACAATGAAGAGTAAACATATTTCTCTTTTAAAGTAGAGCTGTCGACAAAAAAGTATTTTATAGATGAAGCTTTTTTTTTTCATCGTTAAAAATTCAAAAGTTTTAAGTCTTTTTAAGGAAATAACGCATAAACGTATTCCTACATTTAATGGAACGTTGTATGAATAAGTCAAAACATACATTAATAATAACTTGGATGTTATAGTATTGAATTAACAAAAAAAAAGATTGTTTTTAATTTCCCACATCTTTAACGGGAATATCCCCTGCTGTATTTTGATTTAATTATAATATTGTTGAGGTCCCCTACGTCTAAAGAAAGTGTATATTCAAGGTAATGAATTTCTGTAGAAACCATCCCTATTGTTTAAAAGAGGTGGACATATCTGTGAAAAGATAATTGCTGGCCGTTTTTTTTTATTATTATTTTTATTTTGAGGGGGAAACACAGAACTTGGGGGTATTTTAACATAGGGGAAACATATTTAACATAAATTTCTCAATAATAAAAAAAAAATCTAATTACCCGAACAAAACAATGTATCAAAAATGAGTTTCTGAAGGTAAATGAGTTTCAAAAAGTAAAAATGAACTAAGGATGTCACTTAGGAGTTGGTTGGAATATCTTAAAATTAGAACCGATTTACCAAACCTAAGATAGACTAATACATACACAGACTGTAAATAGGAAAATGCCAAGAAAACCTTGACTCCGTTGAGCTAATTTTACAATTATTTTCATATTACTCACAACTTGTGTTTTTATACTTCAGTAAGATACTGGATAAATATTTTTATTCTATTTCAATTTAAATATCTTTCCAATATTTTAGGAAGGAAAGAACTGTCATATTTATTAAACTTTGTAATTGTCCAAAATGTTGTTTGTAACTAAGGTCGCATTAACTATGTATAAAGTTGTCAGAAACTCATTTCATATGCAAATAGACTACGTTAGCCTGCATCTTCCATATGACAACCATATTAATTGCTTTGACTTAGATTGGGTAAAGTGTTCTAATATAAGGTCAATTATAAAACACAATTGCCTTTTGTTTTTTTATATATATAAGTAGTATACAGAAAGATATAGGCCTACAGTGAGTAAAAAACTGATGTAGGATTTTGCGGAAATGCCAATCATAAAAAATTGTATTTTAATAACGTCTCATTATTGTTACACGAACTGGATAAACTGATTTTCATTAAACTATGTCACTATGTTTGGCGACCCTCCGGGCCATGCCCCTCCATTTTTGGTTATTACTTATTTCACACTATAAAGTGTATTATATGAACAATATTATTTAGTATATAAGCAAAGTACTAGCATCTTAATATGTCTTTCATTCAATATTTATTGACAATATTAAAAATTCCGAAATCAATTTACCACTTATAATTGACCATTTGAAGTATAATTTCTAAGGATGTTCGGATTTTTGATCTTGTAGTTTTCCATCCCGAATAAGTGGTGGAAAATAATGTTCGTTGTCTTTTTGTTAGTTAGCACTTTTATAAATTGCAAAACATCTGAGACTGGATGATGCTTTCGTCACTCTAGCGGGGTATTTCGCAAGTTCGGGTAAAATACTAAAGCCAAAAATTGAGAAATACAAATAAGGAAGTTAGAAACAATAGTGGCCACTTCCAATATAACTTATGAAATATATTTCTAAATTTTTCTTTCTGCTAAACATTACGTTATCTTATCAGTTATGTTCAAAATTAAATTGAGGGGTTTAAACAGTCACGTGTTCAACACTTTCATCGTGTTATGTTATGTACCCATTAATTTAAGTAACATGGCCTCACAAGAAGGGAGCAGAATGACATATAGCCTAACAGTAAAGGAGTTGAACTCTGTGCGGCTATGACTAATTGTGGCATATCTCTACTGTACAGACATGAACCTGAAAATACAAACAAGTAATCATATCAGCTGACTCGTTATTTCTCAAATATAATTGCTACTCCACCTCGTGTCTACTGAAGTTTATATTAACGGTACAAACAGAGGGTGAGGGGTGTTTCAAATTGTTACAATCACTTGTAAGGAAAACGTACACACTTGTATTAATCTAAATCCAACCAAATACAAATCTCGATTTAGCAGTAAATAACTATTGGTGAGGGCTGAGAAAGTTAAACAATACCCGTAAATAATTGCATGAAATTAAATTTAAAGTCGGCATTTTAACTGAGTAGAGTAAATGTAAGTTCAATGAAAAACAGAAGTTGAGTCTTGTGTTAAATGCTATAAAATAGACAGTTTAATCTAGAGGAAATAAAATAAAATAGTTTATGAAATATATCGCAAAGGGCGTGGCTCATTTTTCCAACATCGGCGAAATGTTCAAATCTATATGTAATTTATATTCCAACATTCTACACAAAGAAAATAGCCCCTGGATTGGAGTGAGCACCTGTGTGATCACAACTTGTACCAAATATGCATATAATGAGGAAGCTTAATATATCTCCCATTCATTCATACATACCCAAAGATGTACTCACAAAGATTCAATTCATATTCACACAGATGTATTCAGTAATTACCTACACACATAATCAAATACCGCCATATGTACTCACAGATATAACAAAAAATTGTTATATAAAAAATAGAATATACTACAAGATGTGTTAGACTGAGAAAAACAAAAATTAAAAACAAACAATGAAACTATGTTAACTTGATAAATGCTGCTTAGATATCTTGAAGAAAGTATATTGAGAACAAATACTAGCGAAGTAGATAAAGATAGGTATTGAGTTTCTATTTTTATTTTGTAGTCGAAATGGGAGAACAAAAATCATACCAATAACTTGACCACATATGGGGGCTTGTGTTATAGTTGACTAACCTCATACTAATTTTATATTCAACATGATATTTTCTCTTGTAATAGTGATTTTATACCATGGCTATTAATGGTTATTAATTCATATCTATTTCATATGAGTAGTACACATATTTCCAACAGTCCTTGTTAAAACTGTAATAAATATGCTCATAAACTATATGGCAATATGATATAATCTGTTGCTGTGTAATGTGCGGAAACTATGGAATAGATTATTGGACAATGTAACAACGTTTGATAAAATAAAATATAAAAGTACTTAGTTTAATATTTAGGTGTTGCTGTGTAGTGTTTGGGCATTATCGAGACAAAAAACTTTTATGATAATGTCTTTCTTATTATCAAAAACCTTTAATTATTGCAAAGCGTTCTTAATTTTTGTTTCGTCATTTATGTTTCTAATCTTCTATGGAAGTCTGACATAGGAACTTTAAAGTAATAAAATTAACTCTTGAATCTTGGTTGGAGTTCGTTTTTCGACCCTAAAATTGCTGCAATTCTAGGAATGTATGAAAAGTACAGCATTTATATTTAATTTTTACTTTGTATAGCCAACTATATAACTTTAGATATAAAACACTTCGAAATTGACAAATATTTAGTTGTTTTTTTTAACGAAATACAATGCTAAAATACTCTCCTAAACTACTATCACTTAAAGTAGTATTTCTCCAAAAACAATTTTCATACTGTAAAAGAAAATAGAAGTAGATAAATACACTGGGTGGACCCATTTATAAAACAACAACTTTTAATTGTTCTTAGAGTTAAGATATTGCACTAATGTTTATTTAATGAGAGGTTTTTTCTTTTAAACAACAAGGAGGAAAGCAAAATTTCCAAGAAGATTTTCCATCATTCACTAATAAGAAAATAAAAAGGGCTATAATCATTCTAGTCTTAACTTCTACAACAATCCAATACTTTTATGGGGTTGTTTAAGTATTTTTATTCTGTTATCGTTGTTAATACGAGGCGTATTTATTTTGTACTTTGGTTTAGAATGGTAAAGGCATTAATAAACAGCATTAATAATAACGAGAACTATTGTTAAAATTGTAACAAAGAACCAATCTTAATGCTTTCAATAAAAAAATTTCATTAATTTGAACATCCGGAAAATAAAGATTTAAAGATTTTCCTATAATATCAGTAGTATTATTACACACCAATATGTCATGATACATGAAAAAGTCCTATCATCCTTCAATTTTGTATTGTCTAAAATTAAAAGTTGTCCAACAAACAAGTTATACAACTTTTGCGCAACAAAATTCCTTGCATATATTTTTTTTTCTTTTCGTACCTACGGTAACTACATCTTTTTATTTTTAACATTAAAAATACATAGAATCAAATACGATAATTTTGTATTTAAAATTTTTCCGTATATTTACAATAGGGTTTTCCTTTTTTAAATACCGCATCAATTACGTTACTGTCGTATTATTCAAACATTTGGTCAGTTTACAACCAATTCCCTAATAATTATTTTGAGTGTATCAGTCGGAAAACTAGATTAGTTAAGTAGTAGTTGCTTTTCACATGAAATGTAACATTTCCTATGGTTTTATCACAGTGGATGGGGGGGGGTGTCAGTAAATGGAATGTAACAGATGATTAAATTTGCAAACATCAACAAATTCAATCATTCCTCGCTCCCCCAATATTTCAAAATAATGTATTCCGTATGAACGACACTTTTAACTCTTCTGTTTTGTAACGTTAATACATTTTGAAACTAAATTGGGATTTAATGGTAAACAATAAATAAAGCGTTTAATTTACGATAACATTAAAACGGCAAGAATTTTATTATTTCACTCCATTGTGGAGTAAAGTGTTTCCCTTAATAAAGAGACTCATGTAGATTCGTCCAACAGACGGTACTTTTCTTATTTGTTCGTCATGAATAGTCAATGAATTGCGGTTGTTTTGATGATGTTTAACAGCAACCAGGAATATAAATTTGTTTTCTCTGTTTAATACAGTGCTACTTTCAGAAAAGAAGGTTTTTTACTTGTAAACTGAATTAATTTGAACACAATTCTAAAAACACGTAGTTTCATCACGATAGTACCTGGTTTTTATTAGTAACATTTTATGCTTTGAATGTAAAAGACACTTTAAGTAAAAAAAATAAAAATAAAACGCATCTAAGTGTAGTTCATTATATCAACTTTATGGTGCCTAATTCTTGGTTACAATTGATTACTTCTGACTTCAGTGATTTTGACGTTTTATACTTCTGTTAAAAATATACAAGTAATAATACTGAGGTTGCTAATAGAATATTACTGAATGCGTAGTTTATTAACTTACGTTGACAGTTAAACTACTATAAGACTTTATGTAAAATCGGTAATTATGTATAAAATAAACTACTAAATGTGAACTTTTATCATATAAAACATTTGTAACAAAACCCTATTTAGTAACGAAGGAAGAGTATAATGAATCCAATTCATAGTAAGTAGATATCATTATTACATTTCTAAAAGTTTGTAATTTATAGATACGTATAATTGTAACGGTATTGCGTGAAAACGTTATGCTCCACTATTTTTTGATTGATAAATACTTAACCTTTTGAACATAAGCTATTTAAAACATTTATTTCAGATGATTTAAAAAAATTAATCCCTTAAATATGATGGGTGATCATCGTCCAAACGATTGAACCATTTTTACTAATACCCTGGTTTACCATCGTTTTCATCAGTGGTCTGATAATTATTTATCACATTATTTATTATCAAAAAACCTATTAAATGAGGAATTAGCTTTTTAATACATATGAATAAAGCCTACATGATATATTTATTTTTATGAAAATGTTTGCAATAATTATAAGTCTAGTTTTTACGATTTTTTATTTTACAACTTTCTATATTTTATTCCCATATTTTTAAGGTAATTATTGTGTGAAATGAACACCTACAACTAGTGTTGGGTTTACGATCACTTAAGTATCGCCTTAAAATTGTAGAATAGGCAACTAGAGTTCAGTCGACATTGTAGTCTGTATACAAGTTTGAAGGGACAATATAAATTCTGATTATGTTTTTTTCTGATTTTTTTATAATACATAAAATAAAGAAACAAATAATTGTATATTAATATTTTTGTATACAAATCTCCAATTTTAATTATTGTGACTGTGTTTATATTGTTTAATATAGATTTAATCAAAACGAGTAATTTGAGTCCTGAGTCAATATGTACTTGTGAATGTGTATCGTTCAAAATATACAGTGTGTTTGTAAAACACCTCTCCCCCACCTTAACGTTTGTATGAACTTAAATAAATCCAAACCTTTTGGCACTGTTAACTAGGTCAACTGAAGTTTATTTTATGATTGTTTGGAATTTTGCACCTACTCCTAAAGGAGGGAATTTAGGGGTACTCAGAATTTTCAAATAGTATTATCTTGTGACATGTCAAATGTCCCAAACTATGGTACTTTTGAAAACACTCATAATAATAATAAGGTGTAAAATTCCAAACTATCATAAAAGAAACTTCAGGTGACTGAGTTAACAGTTCGTATAAAAGTTAGGGAGGGGGCTTTACTAACACACTGGATATAACCTAGTTGTAGATACATTCTTCATAAATTTGGTATGGGGATTATGTTTTGATATGCCTTGTACATGATTATTATTTAATAAATCCCAAATTCAGTTGGTTGTTTATACTCGATTTTCCACTCTAAATTTAGTAATTACTCCTAATTTTCACTACATTTGTTATAAACTTTGATTTGATTGTAACTTTTAAATTTTAAATTGGAGGTTGATGTTCTAATCAGCTGATTTATTAGCTATAAACGGGTGTATTTTGATCATTTTCAACAAATCTGAGCGAACTTTGACAATTAGAAAGGCTAAGACGAACAAATCTGAAAAAGTTTACTGTTGAATATAAGTAGGGACATAATGCAGGTTATATAGCCTCGTTTCTATTACAACAATTTGAATATATCAACTTTATTATATAGACTTACAATTTTTCATAGTTGTAGCAAACTTTTTTAAATATTTTGTTCATGCCATCACTTTTTTTTATTAAAAAGCCGATATAATATTATGCAAACAAGTTCACAGTTCTTGTTTGGAGTGTGACAAAGAGCTTCAATTTGTATGGTAATTTTAGGGCTCCAATTCGAAAATTAACATCATTGCATTACCTCCATAAATATCTGAAAAATAATATTGTTCCAAAACTTGCTGTTGTAGTCATTGGTTATTTGTGTTTCATTATGAGAACTGTACATTTACATATTGTTTTCACAGACACTTTGAGTGATTCCGAATAAGCGTCTGAATTACCCTTATATTACGCAAAAATTCCAATTTTGAAAAAATAAAACTCTGAATTTGTATATTACTTCTACACTACAGAGAAAGTTAATAATTAATGCAAATATCCCCTGTAGACAATGCCCAACCTAGTAGTTAAGTCTGATATGATTGATTTATCTACACAATTTAGAAACGTTACTGAATTCCAGTAGAAGTTAGAGTGAAATTTTTTCAAACATGAAGTTGTATAGTCTGATAATATGCTAATAAAGTAACAGTGATGGTAAAAAATAATAATATTCTATTACAGAGGAAAATCTCACTTCTACCATTGTTATAGATCTAGAATAATTCAATACAAACGAGTACAATCACGTAAATTAAATCGTCGTCAATTGTTACATATGAAGTTTTAAACTTGTAGTTCTCAAGTTTAATATATTCTAAAGAAATAGGAAATTCCTCAAGAGAGCTTTATTTAACGATCCTTAGAGTTCTCCCATAGTTGTGAAATATACTCCTGATATTTGTGACAGTGAAATAAATTTGAATATGTTTACCAGAAGAAAATTTACATTGTTTCATTGTCAGTAGAGTTTACTAACACATATTTGGCGTAATTTATTCTGGTTTTGCATATTTTAGAAAATATATATGTAGATATAGTATGGTTATACATGCAATTTACACTGGCGAAATTAGGGTTAACAATCGGAATTTACCTTGGGATCTAGCATATAGAAACGAGAACTACTCTGGGAATAAGCTATTTATTTGCTCACAAGGTTGATCAAATACAAAACCACTAATATCACAAAACCTTTAGTGATATTTTTAGATTGAATTTTGTTCAAATATTTTGCAAATTATGTATTGAAGAAATTCTGAATATGGAAATGTAAATAAATAAAATGCGAAAATCAGTGAAAAATGAATAAACAATTAATTATAAAGTTGCTTTGTATTCATAGAGTGTTAAACAAATCTTGGCATATATTGTCGTAAATTTGTTGGTTGCATATCAACGAATTTTTCGTTTAATTGTAAAAACTCCTTTGACATCATCGCTTATAAAAATGAAGAAAAGAATATAAAATAAAAACTTCACCTCTCAAATACTCTAACAGCTTCAAAGTCTGAAAGAGAACAAGATTTGTTCAAAAGAGACCGATAAGAAATATAAAAGAGAGGGGTCTACCCAAGACTACCTGAATAAAAGTGTAAAGCCTGCTAGGTTCATCAGGATTGTCAATCTCGTACTCACTGTAATGAAGCCCTGAGGGGATTAACAACAATAATTAAATACATTCACTTTTAATAGCCATCTAACAACAAAAGAAGTCCAATAGAGCTTGTTGAATAATGTGACACCTCTGTATTTGTTTAAATAAGTTACAGTTAATTTCCTTGATACTTTTCTATAACTTTAGAATAGACCTCATCAACTGGGCAACTATTAATTATTCTGAATTTGGAACTCGGCTTTTAATTTTTCACATAATTTAATTAAGTATTTAAAAACTCTAGCTTAACAACAATATTAGTATTATTTTTATAAATGTCGTTCTTAATAAATAAAACATTGAAATAGATAAAAATAATGAAGTTTTGTTTTATTTGACCCAAGGGTAAAGATTCTAATATCAAGAACGATAACATTAAATTAATCAACAAACGATCAAATTTGGTTACAGATTTATATGCTTATTTAAACACATGGGTATTGGTTAATTATGAGCAAATATGAAATTATTTTCCAATTAAATATTATATAATTTAAAAATAAATTGTCCTTATTATTAAAGTAATAATTTAAAATTAGTACATTTTAATGATGTTGCACAGTTTAAAGAAAATACTCGGCAGTACTTGAGAATTGAATACAGGTTCAAAAGACTTTTGATTTATAACAGAGTTCGTCATTAAAATATAAATATTATTATCTTTAACTGAGAAATAAATGTTGGAATTGCTTATAAATATGTTTCTAATGTTTCTGTTGGTGACACTAATGATCAACCACCTCCCCAATCCATTTGCCTCTTCTCTAAAAAAAAGTAAGGAATATTTACAATTAAAATCTCATTTTCATTTAAAAACCCTTATAGTAGCTTTACCTTTTGACATCGTGTTTTTTTTCCAAATTAAACGTATTAACTAAGGTTTAGAATATAATAATCAAAGATATAAAGGTAAAAGATTGATTATAGATTATGCTTAGTTAATACAAATATGTGTATCAAAGTATAATATTAGGTGGTTTTTAAATTCAAAAAGAAATAAATACTGTTTTACTTTGACTGTTTAAAGAACTTATGTTTCTTCATTCAACCGTTTTTAAATGTCAGTTAATCTTTTTTGCTGTAAAATTATTTCTTTTGACCTTATTCGCCTTGTACAACAACGGTAACTATTATTAATTTACCCCCCCCCCCATATTTTATGAATACACATTAAAATCATATACCATTATGTTTAGAGTAAAAACTGTGAAACGAGCTTATATTTAGTTGTAATCGTTTAGAAAGTAATTCCGTGGCTGCTTAGTGACTAAGAATAATAATTGCCAATTATCTCGAAAGAAACTTCTCCTTTTCCTTACGATTCACCTTTGCTGACTGGAAATCCTTTCAAACGGTTCTGTTAACTTGGTCTTATTCTTCAAATAAAATATTTACCATTTAAAAACACACAAATAAATCTTTCTTTCGTGGAATGTTGAATATTTAAAATGTTTTCTTTTTTGTTTTCCAAATATTTCCCTTGTATTTTGTTATTTCGATATCCTACAGCTCCGTTTCATGCATTTCTATTATGAAGACAAAAGGCAAACGTACCAATAAAAGCCTGATATTCAACCAAATGAAAACCTATTCACTTCAAATTCCTCTGTTTCAAAACTCGATCCATTATTCAAGGAATCGGTAAAATAGTTTTATCTGTAGTCTATAGACACATTTTATATAACCTATTCCATGGATTTTTATTTAATTATTATGTCTTATTTCATTTTATAATATTTTTCCCCTAAGGTAAGATGTCATAGAAATTAATTGCATTTACCAACACTGAGTGTATATGTGAAATTTCAACCATTGATCACCATTTCACCAAAGTTGAAAACTGAAAACAAATATTTTCCTTGTAAACAACAAATAATAAACACTGTTTTTTAAATTCACAACAAGTGTAATTTAGAATGGCAATTTGTTATAAATAAGGACATGATACACCTTCTATAACATAAAGTTTTTTTAATTTCTGTTCGCCAATTAATGATTACTTCAAAATTAATTGATATAGTTAAAACGTATATACATTCAAATTATCGTTCATTGTACTATCTACAGTACTTATGTAAAAGTGTATTCCCATACCGGGAATCGAACCCGAGCCTCCTGGGTGAAAGCCAGGTATTCTAGACCATATGGGATAAAAATAGCACATACTAACCGCGCTCGGGTGTACTGTAATTGTAAACATTTAGAATTTTGGTATATTATTTACGATAGAATAATATAAAAATGATTTGTTTTACCTTAGCTAATTCCACTGTAAGGCGTTGCTTATCGCAGACAGTCTATAATTTGTAATTACTTACAGTAAACTTTGTTAATGTCAATATGAACGTGTTTAAATAGATATGTGTTCTTTATGATTCTATTAGCTCAGATGTACAATAAAATAAGACAACAAATCCATATTGCACAAATCGTTTGTGAATAAATGGAACAGAATATTGGATCCGGGAAGTTTTCCTTAAATAAACCCGCAAGTGATGAGATGAACTTTACAAACTTGGAGAAACCTACAAAATTATTCGCGTTTGCCAGAGAGACTACTGGTTTTTACTTTTGTTATCATTGAATTACAGTAAAATATGAATATACTCTATTCCATCGTTTAATCAACAACCAAATTTGTATTTATACATTTTAATAAAATATTGAATGATTTCATATAAAAATATTGACAAATTTGACACATTAAAAAAATTAATTGTTTAATATCTAACATAATAATTGTTTAATAAAACAATAAAATAAAATACAAAATTATGTACATCTGCAAATTAGTGACAAATTCAAAGTGTAGTGCATATGCGTATTTATACCTGGGATAAAAGGGCTATAGAACAGGGCGGCAACTTTAGAAAGCGACAAAATATAGGAAATACAAAAATCCTTTACTATTCAATAAAAAGCTGAAAAAGCGTGATTGCCGTTGTCGGTTCCACCTTGTGTCGCAGGCGTCGTTACACAAGAGCTAAACAAAATTGTATCCATATGTTGAAATCATATTGATAATCTTCTTGACGATACCGGTCTCAAATTGCACAGCTGAGAGGTCGTTTTCAGTCATGAAAAGATTGAAAAACTATCTACGGTCCACAGAAAGCAACGATCGACTCAACTGGCTGGCAATTTTGAAAATTGTGAGCTACTTGACACAGTTCCTAGACTTTGACGACTTAATAACTGCCTTCGTTCAAGGACATTCAAGAAGAAAATCATTTTTATTATAAAAACTTGACTACACATAACTTATTCATACTGTAACACCTTCAAATGACATTTTTTTTATTTGAATCAGACTGATTCATTTGATTATACCTGTTATATGCAATATATATTTCAATTACTTTGATGTGTAAATTTCTGTTAACCAACTTTTTACAACATATTTTTAGAATGGGTATATATGGAAAGGAATGAATCATTATGGGCTCATATATTTTTCATACTCTGAGTAAGTAAATTCTAACGAATAGAATAGTTGTAAATTATCAGCAACTTAGTTCAAAAATAAACATAAACATCAGTATAGTATATATTCAGACAGGAGAGTCAGGTGGAAGAGCGGCAAATCTGACATAGCCCATAGCCGGCAAAAGTGTAAATCCGCCACTGATACGCTCAATGATAAAATATGTGTATTTTTGTAACCAATTATAAATATATGCACTCTACTTAAAGTATTTGTGTTCCTTTCTATTAAGTACATCTTCAGGGTTCCATAATATATATTTAAATAAGTGATATTATTATTGAGGTTTCACATGATATCTATATTATATTTAGTTTCGTTTTTGATTATTTTAACGTTCTTGACTGGCTTAATTGGCAAAGCACCAACGGACATGTTCCACAAACAATATATTTAATACAAAACGAAGCACATTTGATTCGACGTCTGATAGATGGATGATGCTATCACACTGTTGGAGTTAAATGTCCTGCAAAAAGTATTAATTTACATCGAAAACAACACGAAACCAACTGTAACCATTTGTTGACGTTTATCGAAAAACTAATAAATAGGTGAATGTATTTATGAGGACGACGTGCAAAAGTTCTACTTCAGTGTGAAATGTATTTGGGTGTGTTTCAGTCACAAATACTTACAATTTTAATAATAAATTGTGTTAAAAGAGCAGTGAAAAGATGATAGAAAGATAGATTTATGTTTGTGTTATTTTTTATTACAACAGGTATATCTTGTGAGGTTTTTGAATAAATTACTTCATATCAACGATTAACCAAATTTTCGTTCTTGGTTATTCTAGAAAAGACAAAAATTCAGAATTAATTTATTACCTTTTAGATATGTAATTTAGTTTTGGCAATACGTGATGAAATAAGCTGAATTAAAAAATAATCAGGAGATTTCAATTTTATAAAATTATTTCGTCCTTCAGTATTAACTAAAATATCAAATTACACGGGATTACTATTGATTACACGATACTAATCCATTGCATTTAAAAGAAACTGGTATTGTTAAAGTTTCAACATTCCTGTAATTTAATCTGAAACATTCATACAAATAACAAGGATCATTAAGCTTTATTATATTCTCACTCATATATAGTAAAGACTAAAATTAGGAAACTTTAAAGTAAACTCAGTTTAAAAGAGAATTAATCTCAAAAACATCGAATTGTTTTTAAACAGTGTCAACGTAAAGAAATAACATTTTAACAAGGAATATTTAAACAAAAACTGTAAAAAAGTGGGACGTAGAAAAAAGTGTCTGTGATTTCAAATGTAAATGACATGAACAATTATTAACCAATCTTCTTGATTTCATTGGCAAATTGAGATCAATTATCTCCTAGAGCAACGTGAAATGCTCACATTGAAATTCCCTAGGTAATATAAAAAACTTCAATATTTTCTGCATCTTTTGACATAAAAATAAATAATTTACTTTAACCACAAACTTAGTTAATTTTTTCATGTTTTAGTTTATCACTTGAAAACGGGAGAAACTTTACACTCTCGAAACGTCATGCACTAGTTTTAATACACACAAATTATGGCAAATGTCCAATTAAACCGTATTAATAATAGTTATTTTACCTCGTAATCACTTATACTTTTTTCGATGGCCATATATTTAAAAGATGCTGAATATTGAGTTTAAAAAGAGTATATTTTCAATAACTTTAGGATATTATATTTATGTCTAGAAATATTTACATTAACTAGAACTGTAGAAAATAAATAAGTTTATTGTTTTGTACGGTAAATATTTAAATACTAATTTAATAATACATTATAAAATAAAGTCTTAATTGAACTAATGTGTAAATACACATGATAACATAACGGTCCCTTCAGAAACAGATCAATATCAATAATGAGACATCAAGTGGAAAGATTTATTAGCTACTCGCAACTCCCAAGTTTAATCCATCCCTACAAATAGGACATGCCTCAAGGGAGCTTCACTCCCTCTTAGTCCTGCCATTGTCTCAAAATACTTTACTCCAAAATATATGATGTTAAATATATTTGAATATATTATACTTATCGTAATTATATTATACACTGTTTTGAATGTTTTTAAATATAATTTGTATCAAGGTTTTATAAAGTTCGGTTACATATAAACCGAACCGCCGAAAGAGGTTTAACAATCAAACTTTACCTTTGAGAGAGAAACTTGTATAGGAATTCGTAACTTGCTCAGAGGGTCGTACCCAGAAGGCATGCTAGTGACGGAATACTTCCACAGAAATAACTTCATACTATTAGAATCTGTTAAAAAGAAAATATTGTATGGATTTTGTATTTCAAAACTTCTGCGTTTTTTTTTAAACAATACGTAAATGAAATAAACAATTTAAAAATTGCACACAAATTAAATCTAGTGAGAGTTTAAAAATTGCACACAAATTAAATCTAGTGAGAGTTTAAAATAATCTCGGGTATATTCCCGTTGCAATATCTGCTTCATAATAAAAGAAATACATTCAGAAGCACACATTAAAAATGAAGTACATGAAGGCAAGTCGTGCGTGAGACTCAAGGCACCTCACTTTATGTACATACATATTTATAATGGTAACCGTGTTAACCCGTACCAATTGGCAGTGTAAGGTGATTTGATTTTCACCTAATTGTAAAACAAGTTTGACGTATTATTGAAACAGTTATTTAAGGCGTTCGAGCTCTCTAGTAGACTTATGTGAACAGTTTTATAAATTTAAAAAACTGGATTTTAAGTATTTCATGTATTGATTAGAAAACAAGACTTTGATTTACAACTGAGTTTGACGTTAAAATATTAAGATTGTATATATTTGTGAATAAAACAAGTGTTATATTAGTTATAAATATGTTTGTTTTCAATGTGACGCTAATAACAAATCCACCCCCCCCCCCTTATGGTAATGTGTTCCTATATGTAAAATATATTAAAAAATATATAAAAATTAATAATAAAAGAAAAATCATCAATGAAATAGTGTATTAACCCCCCCCCCCCCACCTATAATTTAACCTAAATTAATTTTTCCAATGATAAGTAGAAACAAAAAAAATTAATATTTAATTTAAAAAATTGAAACAGCAATATAACAAATAAATTTAAAAATATAGATATATATATAAATCATTTTGTTGTGATCAGCCATAACCTGCGTGTAAAGATTTGGATTTTTCTTAAACGTTAAAAAAGGTTAGATATACCAAAAGGTTAGATTCAATTGCCAATTATCTTGAAGAAAACTTTTCCTTACCACTCACCTTTATAGTCTACAAGCCCTTTTTCTTCTTCATATAAAAGACTTCCTCTACTTGTATTTCTTTCATGGAGCTGCGAATGTTATTTAATTTTCTCAATATTTTGATATCTAACAGGAACGATAGGTGTATTTATGTTATGAAAACAGTAGACAAACTATATGCTACTAGCTTTTTATTACGTCATAAGCTTTCAACTATAGATAACAAATAATTCACTTTATGTTATAGTATTGTCAAGACTCAGTGAGGTTTTCAAAGCATCTGTAAAGAATTCAGATCAATTTGTATCTTTTATTTATATATTTGTACATAATTAACTGTTTCAAAAAGGCTGACATTGAAGCTTTTTGGAATCAAATATCTTAAAACTCCCAAACAAGGGTTTGTATTGGAAAAAGTATACTTTAAATTCGTTAATTTGTGAAATTTATTAAATTTATAAATAAGAGTTTGTTGTCGTTTTAAGGATGGATTAATTTATTCTTATTTTATACTGTAAGTTAAATATAACCCAAGTTAAAAAACAAAGTGGTTTGTCATTATAAACTGTATACATTTCTAGTTTAGCTAATAACTAGTGAGTTTATTTGAGCAATCAAAACAATCCTGATTCTATTATTCTGCTTTATTTAGTATCAGAGGAATTATTATGTATGCATTGCGAGCACGTTTGTCCTATTTCATAATAATATACTGTACACGAGCTAAATATAATAATGAGCTTATTCAATCACAATTAATATATTGCACTGTATTACATTACACATTCGCTTTATTATTTTGACAGAATATTACTATATTACTAATAGGTTACTGAATCTAAACACCAAGAATCTGTCGATCGTCTGGTGTTCTCTCAATTATTTACTGGATAAACCTAAATCCCAATTGTGACTAATATAATAAAAAATTGGTATATCCCATATGGTCTAGTGGCTAGGATACCTGGCTTTCACCCAGGAGGCTCGGGTTCGATTCCCGGTATGGGAAGTAATTTTTGTATGTATTTTTAATTTGTAATTTAATTGGTGGAAACGCAATAATGAAATGTATTTAATTTTAAAAAATTAACAAAATATTCTTTTTCTTTTATACTTGTTTTGTAAGAAATGTACTACAATTTGATGTGATAAATACATCTTTTCATTACATCTTAACTAAGAATTATACAATTAAAATTAATTCCTCACAGTTAAACAATTAGCATTTGTGGAGATAACGTGCTGTACAACTTCAGTGTGATTTATAAATCACATTACGCTAATTGTAAACACTAATGAGGTGTGATCGTTACAAATATAACCAACTGTAACAAAACTAATGTGATCTGTTACTATTTTCATTACGATTTAGAATAATAGAAAAACATTTTTCTAGCTGAAAAAGTCTTTTGTTTCTTAATATTTATTAAGTAATAAATTGTGCTCAAAATACCGAGGAGATTAAGGTGTTGTTTCTTATAAATAAATAATATCATTTAACCACACATATCTACTCAATTATGACAAAAAACTGGAATTAGTTGGCAAAACCTAGTCGTTAGGCTTGAGATTTAAAATTTGTACGAGCCTAACTTCACACTTCTTGAACAAGAGCTTTACTTAGACCAATAAAAATGACATTTTATAGTTATTTCTTCCTACAATATAACTAATAGATCAAACCTATTACAATGCAAACATGACTAAAAAGCTAGATGTTTAGTTCCAAAATTGCAGTATTTTAAGCTGAATTGTAAATATCATAGATTTACCTTTATTTTATTCTCACCCGTCCATACACCAACATGGGTTAAATGGTCTGCAAAAAGTATAATTTTCATGGAAAACACGAAACTCTACCAACCGTAACCATTTGGCGTTGTTTACAGGGAAACTAATGGGTGAGAGAAACGAGCAAAAGTTCAATTTCCGTGTTAAATAGAAATTTAGATACAATACGTAATGGGGTACAAGTCACAAATATTAAAAATTGTAATAAATAAGTGGTGCGTCAATGATATTTAGAAATATAGAAAGATAAATTAATGTTTAAGCTCTCCTAAATCTGGTGAGCTTACTGAAGGTATAATAAATAACATCGATTAATCAAAATTATGTACTTCATAATATTGAAATTAATTTTAGACTTTATACAGTTATTTCTTTATGGAAGAACACATTTATTATATAGTCTTAATATTGCTAAATGCACAATTTAATCCAAGAGTTTTTTTTAACTGTATTGTAAGTTTTAAAAGTGCTACAATTTAATTCGAAACATGCATAGAAATATCATGAATTAAAGATCTTTCAAAAGGTAGATTTTTTTTCAAACAACAATCTAAAATAACTTTAAGTTATTTAGATTATTTGATTTAACAATATAAATAAAGAATTATTTTTGATTTACAATAGTGTATACGCTTTTAAAGAAGCCGGATATCTAGCTTTTAAACATGAGTTACTTTCAATAATCGTAAACAATATTTACGTCAACGAGTATTTATAGATAGTGAACCCGAAGAAGATAAATCCAATTACCATTTCATAAAGTAATTAATTAGGGGGACTTAAATATAAATAATTCATTGTAAATTGGAGTTTCAATTCAAGCAATGTAGAAGGGTAGTAAAATTATATACAGTATCTCTTCTGTACTAGAACATCATCAATAATGAAACATCAAGTTAAAAGACTTGTTAGTTACTCGCAACTCCAAAGTTTAATCTATCCTAAACAGGACATTCCTCTAGGGAGCTTCATTTATCGATCCTTTAAGTCCTGCTATAGTAGATGCTTATATCATATATGATATTAAATTAATTTAAATATATTCACTGGACAAATTTTTAAAAAATATTTCGATTACTGGGAGTTTGTCAATGGAGTTTCTTTGTGTGCATTTTTTAAATTTGTGTAGCAAAAGTTTATAAAAAGATTTTGGTTATACACATAACCCAAACGGCTTATAAGTGTTTTATAATCAAACTCTACTGAAACAGAAACTGAGAGTCCGTAACTTGGTCACATGGTTGGACCCAGAAAGCATTGTAGTGACGCAATACCATTAATCACTTCTCTTGGTAAAACTATTATATTCAATATCTTTATCAAAACTCATGAATTTAATAAAGCTTAAAAAGTAATCACAAGTCAATAAAACCAATGAAATAATTTTAAAATTTTTCAATAAAATAAATTTTGCCTGAATTTAAAACGTAACTAGTACAGTATTTCCATTAAAAATTCTCTGTTTTAAAATAAAAGAAATAACGAAGTACATTCAGTTTGTATTGCCATCTCTCATACGACAAATAAAGTGCATCTGTGTTATTTGTAATGCAATACCAGGTGTAACAACGCAGACACAAGCCACTTTAGTAAACATGGCTTTGTCTGGAGTTTTATTTTGACCACTTTTCGAAGATTCCACCAACGTGTTCATTAGCATGTCACTATTAACACATTCTGTATTAAGTACTTATATTTGGAACCATACTAGATAACTTGGATAAAATGCCCATTCTGTATAAATACAGTTCTCAAATTACTTTAAACATATAAATAAATGACAAAATAAAATTAATTGGACATATGAAGTAATGTTGGTTTTATTCACATAAGATATAAAGTCTATTGAGATTTTTTTATTTTCTATGCATGAATGAGTACACGGTATTAATCAATATTTTACGGATGCATTAAGATAACCGTTTTACCTCATACCAATTATACAGTTAAATATAAATATAAAGTGATTGTCTATACAACTTTCATTATTATTATAAAACATGTTTGAAGTATTTTTATTAAATAGTTATCTAAGACAGATGAGAGATTTCAAATTTTAATTACATTGAACAAATTTTATGAATATTAAGTACTTCAAAACTCAATTACTAAAGAAATAATTTTTATTTATAACTAAATTCTAAGTTATGTAGGTGAATTATTTTGTTTTTGAAATTGTTTTCCCTCCCTCCAATAGTCCTTAAAATAATCTACGTCACCCTGACGTTCCTCTCGTATGAGAGAGTTATATTTATTTTTCTGGTGGTCATTTTACTTAAATTAGTTTTTCCCACCTCAAAGAGAAAGCCGGGAAACTATTTTTATCAGCAAAATGGAAACATACTGAATGAATGTATTAAAAGACTATTAAAAATAATATTATTTTACTGGAATTAACCTGGTGAATGAATTTCAGCATACTACACTCTGTACGAGAAGTTTAGATTACCCTGGTTAAAGCGGGATTACTTTAGACTGGATGAAAGTAATTTACAAGCTGCTGAACCACCTGGGGATGCTGTGACAAAGAATAACAATTGCCAATTATCTCGGAGGAAAGTGTTATGTTTCCTGACAACTAACCTTTAATGCTTACAAATCCTTTCAGTCTGCTCTGTTAACATAGTTTTATTTTATCAAATAAAAATATTTCCATTTACATATTCTGACTAGTAGTCTTTTCCTCAAAAAATGCTAGAAGAATTTCAATGATTAACTTTCCAATATTCCCTTTTTTCAATATCCCTTAGCAGAGATTCATATTTTGTTATTAAAACAAAAGGCAAATGCACCAACCAAAGCGAAATATTTATACAGATTAAAAATATTCACTTCAAGTTTCTGTTTTATCAAGACTCATTCTATTATTTAGACAATCAATAAATCTTTCTTCTCTGCAGTCTTCAGATAAACTTCATTGTTCTAATTTTAGCTTTTATTTATATATGTACGTAATTTTACTTTACAATGTTACAATATGTTAATTGGGATTAAATAATTTGACATTTTTATGAAAATTATCAATGGGAATTTGATTATCGTCTTAAATGTAAATAAAATTAATTATTCATATTTTAACTAATTATTTTTAAGAATAAACTAAAGCAATAAAGCTTAAAATTTCAAAATATTTTAATAATATAAATAAGCTACAATTGTTTCGCCTTGTGGCTTCATCGGGCAAATATTGATGATGATGCCGCAAGGCGAAACAATTGTAGCTCATTTATATTATTAAAATATTTTGAAACTTTAAGCTTTATTGCTTTATTTTATCCTTGACATGGAGTTTCATCAAGAAATATCTGCTGTTACATTAAAATTAATTATTTTTATTCTCTTATATTCTTAATATAACAACATCTTAAATGTCTACCGAGTGTGGATTATATGAAACCACTTTACATATCCCATATGGTCTAGTGGCTAGGATACCTGGCTTTCACCCAGGAGGCTCGGGTTCGATTCCCGGTATGGGAAATCCTTTTTTTACATTGTATATGTAGTCGGTGAAGAATTTTTTTAAAATTTAACAGTAGAAACAACTTTACGTATTCCTCAATTAAAAAATCAGAATTAAGTTTTATAGCAAAAAATTTCTGCTTTTTTTCTATGTTTTTTATGAGGAAAACAACAGAATTAAGTGATTTTCAACAGGTTTTAAAAAAGTAAAATGTATACTACTGTGTTAAATTGATCAACATAGTTTTATTTGTCGACAAAAGTAGTTCTGTTTGACGTTTGTCACTACAGCTGTTTCTACCTGAATAGAAGCGTCACAGGCGCAACTCTTATTTGGTAAGATTATAATGAATGGATGAGGCCACAATCAACAGCAATTAGTTTAGTAAACCAATATGACAAATAAAAAATTAGTATGCAATTTTAAATGTGTAAGTGTTAATACATGAGTTAGTGTATGTGTAGAGTGAACGTGTTTTATATACGTGTGTTGCACCGAAACAACTGTAGCGACCTACAAGCGAACAGAAATAATTTTGTCGACAAATGAAAGTAGGCTATGTTAAATTAATACTATATATGCTTTAAATAAAAAGCATTGGTGCAAAGGTGCAACTGATTATGGTTGAAAATGAAGATTGATGTACTTCACTATCTCGTCAATATTTTTATTTTGTTTGTTACTTTACAACAAAATATACTCTGAAATGGCGATGTCTTTAAGAAGAAACCTTTATTAAATAACATAAATTAATCAGAATTACATTCTAAATGACGGATAACCGGAATTAAAATGTTAGGTATATTATTTTGTTTGGTGTAATGGATTGAAACTTGAATAAATGTTTTTTTAAATTCTATAGAACCATAATTATACATTTTAAATATTTTTTTGGCTTATTTTATTGTTCAATATAGTATAAAAGCTTTTTACGTTATAAAGCAAACGTACCAACGAAATCTGATGAAATTTATTAACTTCAAGTTTCTGTTTTATGATGACTCTTTTCCTTATTCAAAGAATCTATTTTTCTGTAATCTTTCAATGACTTTCCTTATTCTACTTGTAGTATTTATATAATATCTTTTACACTGTTGGACAATGGTGGAAATTCAAATTGTTTGATATATTAAGTTTTATATATTTTTATTTTTACACATTAAATAATTTAACAAAATTTATATATAGAAAATTTTAGATTTAGTTATTCTCCATTAAGTCATCAAAGACAACCTAAGGGAAAACCAAATGATATTTCAGAAAAAAATAAAGAATAAGTTATATCTTAAAGATTCTCCAAGTAGTAAAGTTCAGCTCATTACTCGTGGGTTTACTTGAGCAATCAAAACATCCCAGATCCAATTATTCTGTACCATTTAGTCCCAGAGGATTTATGCCTTATCAACACGTTTGTCCATTTCATAGTAATGTACATGTGATCTAATTTAATCATAGTTAACAATGTTTGGACGTATTAAATGATGAGCTTGACTTATGAGAAAAATTATACAGTATCACAAACTATTAATAATTTTGGTGCCTATTAATATAAAAAGTTTCTCAAGCATCCATAGTATTTAATTTTGTATTTGAGAATTGTGTTCTGTGCGTTTGTTATACTTTAATGTTTGAACGTATGCGTTACTACTCAAACAGAACAACTTCATTTAAACGTCACGAATACCTTTCAACAATTGCTTCTTTTTATTATTTTTTATGAGAAAAATAGGACAATTTAAGTTAGTGACTGCAGTAGATTCGTTTGCATCTTATTTATGTAAAAAATACACTAAATGAAAGCTACACGTGCAGTATATTAATAGAAACTTATATTTCTCTAGCTTGTAACATTTGTATTTTGTTGTTACTTTTTGGTAAGCAGGAATATGTTCTCAGAAGTTATTTAAGAGGTAGCCTTTGAATAAATAACATGGATTAACACAATTACGTACTTGATTTTTCATATTATGACAGAAAACTGGAGATAAATCGTTAGGCTAAAAGTGTAAAATTTTGTTTGGTGCAATTAACAGTAAGCATGGTTACCTATAGTCCGAGATTTGGACTTTATAAAGTTATTTCTTCCTGAAATAGAGGAAACCTATTAGATAGGCTTAGAATTGATCAAAAACCATCACAATAAAGTTAGTGATTTATTAAAATAATAGATTTAATTTTATTACATATTTTCCGACAAACAATAACAAAGAACTTAATTTCGGATATCTTGAGGTAAACCTTTAAACAAGATTGTATAAAAATGAGAAAGTTTTCTTCAAATTATACAGAGAACTTTAAGATATTTTAGGTTTTTAAAAATTACATCCTTTAACAATATAATTGGAGAATTATTTGATTTACAAATAATAAATCCTACATAAACTGTACGTATTTAAAAGGAAAAGAATATTGAGAATAAAATGGCGTCCTTTCAATTAACGTATTGGACATTTATATTTCCGAATATTACCACTTTCCAGAACATTAAAGGATAAATAAATTTTGTTGTTGTGTTCAGTAAACATTAGGGGTACTTAAGATAATAATAATTAATATTAAAGTAGACTTTCAAATGAATCAAATATTCAATATTTTTCAGACTTTTAATATTGTTGTGTTGAATATTTCAAGAGGAAGCAATAGCCATCCCTTCTATACAGGATCATCATCAATATTGATACATCCAGTTGAAAAACTTATTAGTTTCGCGAAACTCTCAAGTTCATCATATCGTAAACAAATATTGTTGTATCAAGGGAACATCATGTATCGATCCAATGACTCCTTCCTCAGTACTGAAAACATGCTATGGACATATTATGGTATTGAAATTCAACAATAGATGAACATTTATTTTATTATTTAAATAAAACCGTTATCTGTTTTTGCACATATTTTAGTTTAATGCTTCCAGTTTTGCATTTTTAAATATGTATGAATGTAGGATGGTTTTATAAAGAGATATTGATTATATATGCATGACCCAAACTGCTGAAAATAGTGTTAAAAATCAAGCTTTACCTTAGGGACTTCAACAGGAACATAAACTTGAGTGAGAGTACGTTTCTACACAGGGTCAGTCCCAGAAGGCACGATAGGGACAAAACCAGTCGTCGGAAATTCATCCACACACCCCTTAGTGATACTTTTACGTTGTAAAGTAAATTATTTATACTGGATGTTTATCTAAAAGTCGAAAAAAACAGTTATAAGTAAATAAAAATAGTGAATACACAATTTGTTATCTCCCAATAACATAAATTTGAGAGATTTTTAAAGAAATCTCAGCATATTTTTGCATTTACACTTTTCTCTTTCACATTTAGTTTTAATGGCCAATGAAATGAAACAGCGATATGTTGTATAATGCAACGCAAGATGCCTCAGTATATTTAGGGGTAATCTTCCTGTAACTAAGCTGGAGATAATTTCCTTTATCACTTTTAGAGTCCAACACCAACAAGCTCGCCAACTTGTCTAATATTAACGCACTCTCTACTTGAAACTCATCTTTTATTCTTTCGCCCTAATTGTATACATTGGAAATAAAATATCATGATAACATATTAAGTAAATAAATATTGAGCTTAACTTGTGAGATAATATTATTATGTAGAACAAAAACTCGAAAACAAGATCTCACAAAAACTACGTTTTTCAATCAAACGCGTTTCAACCACAAAGCAGCCATCGTCAATGATAACAAAACTATAACTCTAACGAAATGTTATGTACGATATGTTAAGTAACTATTAGGACCACACCCCCACCTAACCACCCCTAGCATAGAATATAACCCTACATTAACTGAACTATCTAATAAGCAGGAATTGAACAGTCTTATTGAAACGCTCTGTATAAAGTATTTTCATAGCTGTCATTGTAGACATTTAGGTTTTACAAAAAGAAAATTATTCTATCCATCTGCCTTTTTCCATCGACACTAAACGGCGTAATTTTGAAATATCCCGTTGACCCATTTCCAACAACAAATAGAAAACTGTTCATTATGATTGAATTAGTTCAGATGTGTATTAATTAATGTGGTTTATAAAATATTACAACGTACACCGCAATGCTCAAATCCTCTGGGACTAAATGAAACAGAATAATTGGATCCGGAATGTTTTGATTGCTCAAGTAAACCCACAATTAATGAGCTACATTTTATGACTTTATTCCTCTTTTACAGAGATACCACAAGGATATCTTTGCGCTTGTTTCAAAGTGAACGAAACTTAATTTATCGTTTAAAAATAACCACGTTGCTATTTATAAATTTCATTAAAATGTGAAATATTTAATGTCAACTACATTTCATTATATTAGTCAGTTTAACGGTAAATCAAAATGTTTATATTCGAAATAGCTAATAGTACAATTATACACATATGTTAGATAATTTTTAATATACACATTTTTTATTGTGAAGTCTCCATTTTTATCTCCATATTTATAGGTAAAGTGTACACGTAATACCTTAATGTTAGTATATTTTTGTTACAAGCTTCTGATTGATTCAAATTAATAAAACATTAAGTAAATCTTCAATTCATTATTTTATGTTATGACGGATAAGTTAAAACCTAGGTTAACACATTAATAATGAAATTTTGCATTTAAAATACTCTAAAAACAGATATTAACAAATAAATCAACAAATATTTAATAGCATAAAATATTTTTAAAGCTACTTTGGAAGTTCATAATTTTAAGTACAGCAATTATAATTTTAGTGATTTAAAAAATAGAATTTTTATTTAAGGTGTAATATAAAAATTAATTTAGTAAATAATATAATTAATTTAGTTGGTAAAATGCATACAAATGTAGAAAGCTTAGGAAACAAGTGCTTTAGTGTTTTACACAAAGTAAAACTACAAAAATTTAAATACAAGTAATTAAAAATCATGTAAAATTTGAATTCTATAAAGTTATTTAAAAAGTATTATATAATTTGTTAAGTTTAAACACATAAATGTGTACGAGCTTTCACATTGTTTCAGAATTATAATTTATCATCTAATTTCTTTTACACCTGGTTGAACAGCAGTAAAATAATTTTTTAGGTTATAATTTTTACTAAGCTTGTTAAAGTACAAACGGGAAAGTCGTCTAAAAAATATTTCCAACTGTACAAAATGAAGCACATGAGGTTTGACTTTTGATGGGTAGGTGGATGGTGCTATTGTAATTAAAAGTTAAATGATCTGAAAAGTGTATTTTTTATTACAAATATTAAACTGTGACTGTTTGGCGTTTTCTACCTGTTAACTAATGAGTGGGTGGATAGATGGAAGCCACGTGCAACTTCAATGTAAAATAGAAATGTCAATAAAATTACCATAAGATACGATGGTGAAACAATTAATTGTTATAGAAAATGATATTTATTATTATGTTTACCGGTGATACTGCTATTTTTGTTTTAACAATTAAATCTGCTTAAAAATGGAAAGTTTATTAAATAAATAGAGTCATATAAATAATGTTGAAAATAATATGCTGGGCTTTTATATATATATAGCAGAAACCTGGATTTAAGTTGAATTTTTGTTTACATCTAATTTAGTTATTGCGGTTTATAAAATATTTAAAACAGCTATTGCTTAAACTGTATTATTCTCAAAACAGTATATTTTTATAGGTTCGAACCAGCTCTAAAAGAACTACAAATCAAGGTTAAATTTCTCTTTACCTAGAGAGCGGGATTTGTTTAGGTGGCTGCAGGCCTACCTGGGGATGCAGTGACAAAAAATAAAAATTGCTAGTTATTTCTAAGAAAAGTTTTACTTTTCCTTACAATTTACCTATTTTGTTTACAAATCCTTTGAAGCTATTTCATTATTTAGTGTTTCTCTTTAAACACAAAGAAACTACTATTTTATTTTTTTGCATGAAACGTTGAATGCGTGTTATGGGGTATTTTCTTTTGTTTTTTCACTCCTTCTTTGGCTTTTTGTTATTTTTATATCTGAGAGTATCGTTTCATGTATTTATACTATTCAAACAAACTCACGAACAAAAGCTAAATATGCAACCAGATGAAAAATGATTTACTTCAAGTTTCTGTTTTATCAAGGACTCTTTCCCTTATTCAAAGAACCAATAAGATATTATTCTTTGAAGTGTACGGATGTGTTCTACTCCGTGAATCGTTTTTCTCTTCCACGTGTCCCATCCATTTTCTTTCTTGTAAACTATTGTAGAATACTGTCGCATTCATCAGCTCCTGCAAAGATGTAGTTTTATTGTAAATGGAAATGTATATTCATTAGTTGTCAAAAGTAATTACTTGTATTCGTCGCAAATATAAATAACAGTATAGCCTTGGTATTTTGTTATTACACTTATCCTTGACATTTATGAAACTAAAAAGATAAATTAATACATTTTTATATCATACTCAGTTATTCTAAGACATCAGAAATTTTTAGGTTCAGGAACTATTTTTCTAAGTTTGTTTGTTTTGTAATTCTATAGTCTTAATTTACCATCATTAAGGCTTTATTCTGTATTCTTCTTCTTTTATATTAGTCATAACTTTATAATCAGTCAACAATTTTGAAAATTTTGTATGCCGCATTACTTGTCAAACTAAAGGCTTTTCAACGATGAGTCACAAGCTATATAGCCTCATCAAAATTAAACATTTTGGTTTTAATTTGTCATATTTCATTTGTGGTTTAATATTTATATTTTTTTATTTAAAATAATCGTTAAAATTGGATTTAATTTACATATTGGCATTGTTTTAAATACTTTTAAAAAAATTCGTCGTTTAACCCTATCGTTTAATTACCTGTTTGAAGTTATTTGTTAATGATGGATTTTTAGTCACTTGATAACGGGAATTGATTCTTATTCCCGAAACGTCGTGTTTTGATTTTTAACACACAAGTGATGTCAAATGTCCGAAAAATGTATAATATTAAAGTTTATTATAAAATTCTTAAAATGCCTGTAAATACACTTTTTTAAACGTAGAGAACAGATAGACCAATTTTAGTTTTATTATTACAAAAATTCGACATATTTTATGATTTTTAATTTTGGCATAACAAGCTATATTAGTTAGCTATTACAAATTTTAAAGTTTGGTTAGTGTGAGTGGGTAGAGGTTACCCTATTTCTAAAATATTTTAAAATTTGTTTCCCTTATGAATAATAAACATTGACAGAACAAGAACCTCTGTACATATTATAGTAAATGTGGAAAGATTTTAAATTAACACTCTCTATACTAACGATATTTACCTTAAACTACGTCGGCGCATATTTCCTTAACCACAATGTGGGAGACTCCACCGAGATCGTCGACCGGGTCCACCATTCATACTTTCTCTACTTAAAATGGAGCTTCGCATAATTAAATTAAATATGCATAAGTATAATCACAGTCTCATAAAAACTGTATTAATTAAAAGTGTTGAAATAGATGACTCTATAATTTTAAATATAGATTTAGTCTTTTAGTAATAAACATCTATTGATATTTTCAAGCTGATTGTGGCAAAAGATGTAGATATTAACTTTACCTACATTTTATATTGGTTAAATCTGTTTTAACCCATTACCATTAGAGTAAATACAAGTTCAGTTTTCAATTCAACTGCATCTAACAAAAGCTAATTTAATTAAATGTTGAACTAATTACTCATGAACCCACGTTTGCCTCATTCCATAAGATAAGTAGATTCCTCTTGGGTATTTATAAGTGTACACAATTTTGAGACTGTTCTTTATTAGAGAGTATATGTAGGATTTTCGATTTGAACATGTTGGAAAATATTGTTAAATGTAAAATTATTGTTTTTACGAGGTCTGTTGCTTTCAAAATTTACAAAGCCCTACTAAAACATTTAGTTAATATTACCTCACATTATAAAATTAATAGGTAATTTGTATTGTTGCCACTTTTGTAAGAAAGATTATCAGGTTTATTTAGGTTTATAAGTGGTAATTGTTTAGGAGGTGAAGAAATGTCCTAAACATATTACCTATTACCTATTTTATATTACCATATTCTACTATCGATTTTTTCCCTTGTTATAATTTTTTTCATATGATAGTTTAAACAGTTTTTTTTAAATAAGCTGATGATACTGACGTCACATACTGACATTATTTTATTCTTTAAAATTTCTTTTTATATACATGTTTAATTTTATAGCAACCGCAGACGAAACATTTCGGGAAATAAAATTTATCACTCCTGTATTGTTTATAACCGTAATTAATTTTGTGTGCTATTTTATGTAATATATAAAATATGGAGTAAGTAAATACTAGACAATTGGTTTTTTATGTTTCCATGAAAAGAGAAAATAGCCACTGGGAAGCACGTGTTCCATGTAGTGTGTATTACTCACTAAAAACCAACTTCCTGCCTGTTAGTATCCCTATCGCTTAGGAAAAGGATACAGGAATGGTTTTCCATGTACCAAACTAATAATCAAAAGATTATCCATGAACTTATCGACAATGTATGGTGAAAAACGTGAGTATGTATTTGTATATCCGTAAGAAAGAAACAAATCACAAGCCCTCTCAGCTGTATACCAGCATCTAATTATTTCTTGCATCAGTTTTACCAACGCTTCCACAATTAAAATGTTCTCTACTGTAATAATTAAAAACACTGAAATACATTTTTTATTTTAGTTTAGTAATATATTACTTAATAATCTATTGTTACTTTCAATTGAGTTATAGCCATAATGATACTATGTTATTAATCAAGAAACTATATATACGGTATTTCATATACAAAATTATATAGGTCAGATCTTCATCATGACCTATATAAACACGTGAGCATTATGCACAGTTAAATGTAAATATAAAGTGATTTTATAATTAAATTTCACCTAACACAAGTATGTTTGGAGTAATTACTCGTGGACCCTCTTTTTTCTTATTTCATGAGATAACCAACTTCTATTACAAGGTTTAGAGAAAGAAAACCAATTTTTAATTTGTGCGCTGAAGCTGAGGGTTAATGACAATTTCGTTCTATGAAAACCTAGTGACGTTTGTTTAAAAAGGATTGCGTCAAACAGTTCCTACCATATGATTTAGGTGGTTAATATTGCACCATGTATTAAAATCAATAATCAATTGAAATTGTTCTTACTTGGATTATTGTAGGTGGGTGGAGTTTAACCTATTTTCAAAGTATATAAAAGTTGTTTCTCCAATGAATAGTAAACATTGACTGTTGTATTAAAGTGACAATTGGTTGAAGTTAGGTAGGGTGTTTGATTTTGATGGATTTTTAATTTGTTTATAATTTTAATTTGTGTTATACTATATATGTGGTTTCTTTGTTATATTATCATTTTTCTACAATAATTTTAAAATATTTTTTTAATCTTTATATATATATATATATATATAATTCTTGTTTCGTTAATTCTTCAACTTATGGAAGTCCATTAAAAGACTAGCCTCTGGCATAAATAAAATTTGCCATAGAGTAAAATAATAATATAAAAATTTCACTTTTTGTTAAAATTTATTTTGTAAAGAAATACTTCCATCAATCATTGTTATTAATTCAATCAAATTTTGATAATGTGAAGTTTCAGTAACTTTATTAAATTTGGTTCATAAAACATTGATCACAATTTTCAAGTGTGTTTTGATTTTTTAATTATTTTCACTGACTTAATCATTAAATATGAATACTGTTATGCTTTTGTGACTAAATTAAATATTCGCATTGCTTACAAATATGTTTGTAATGTAACACTTTTATTCTCATAAGACAACTCTCATTCTTCATCCCACTGCCATTCCTACAAAGTATTATACTTTCGTACTGGTGTCCCTTCTCAAGAGACAAAAGAAGTGAATACATTTTATTTTGGAGATATTTTGACTTAAATTTGAATTTTTTTGAAGACCTTGAAGAAAATTTAATTTTCAAACAATAAATATATTATATACAGTATGTACTGAAATTGGTTGGGATTAGCCTGTGAAATGATAAATGTAAAATTTTCTTAAAGATCAGAGTAAAAACTGTGACACAAACTTACATTTACCTGCGTTTATAAAACAGGAGTAATTTATAATGGATGAAAGTAAATGCGAGGCTCATATGGGGTGTACTGATAATGAATTACCAATTATCTGGGGGGGGGGGGTATTCACCTTTCCTGTTCACACATTTTTCAAACTATTGTGTAAAGTTACTCTTATTTTTCAAATAAATGCATCCTTTTAAATGTACACAAATTAAAAATTAAAATAGTGTTTTCTATTTTCCTTTATTTCTCTGGTATATTTGTTTCTGGCAGAACGATTTCATGTATTTAAAAAAAACGTATGAGCATTATCACAATTAAAATATTGAACCAGATGAAAAATGGTTTACTTCATCTTTATATTTTCAAATAAAATCATATTTAGGAACATCAACTTTAAGTCTAATATAGAACGTCAATATGTTATAAATAGGTCATACATACAAATTTTACAGTGTAAATTAAAAACATACTACTTGTTTCCAATTATTACTGCAAACTAATTGGTACAGTTCAAATAAATACGTTGAATAGAACATTCAAATGACTTTCTCAATTTAAAATATAGAAAAGTATTTAAATACATTGAAAGCTTCTTTGAGGTTATCCTATCGAATAGATGACAGTATATTTGGAGTGATTACAGAATAAGCTTTTTCGGCTGCATTTTATCTTTAAATTTATTTAGAATATAATATAAAGAAAATGATTCAACACATTAATTCTGAAGGGCTTTGCTAGTCGTAGACAGACTAACTAGTTTCATCGTTTTTCATCGTTATTAAGGGGAGTTATAAATTTATAAATATATAATAAATTTTCATTGACGCAATGATGGACACAAACAAAATCGTTATAATGTTGATTGTTTTTAGAGTGCTTGGTTAACAAATTGACAAAGCACTATCGGAAATATTCTAAAAACATTCTAACTCTATAAAATGAAACACGTGTGATTTGTCTTCTGAAGGATGAATAATCCACTGTGTGGTTTTAATGAGCAGCAAAAAATATTAATTTTCAACGAAAACACCAAACATTTCAAACTTTGACCTTTTATCCATTTTATCGAGAAACTAGGGTGGGTGGTTTTTATTCGTGGGAACAACGTTCAATGGTTCAATTTCAATATGAAATAGAAATGTAGGTACAGCAATTGTTTAATATATTCGTCAGAAATATAAGGACTGTATATAAAAATAGTATTGATACATTTAATATGGGGTTTAATTTGCTGGGTCTAAAGGTATGAATTTTTCTCTAGGCGGAACATGATGTAATTTGAATGTAGGTGGTTGTTAGAGCTGTAAATAACAATAATCTGAGATTTGGACTTTAGTCTGCATAGAATATAGAAGATCTAACTAATTTATTAGACAGGGTTATTAATTAATTCAGACACACAACACTATAAATCTGGGTAATAAATTTCAAACTTCTTGTAATCCAAGTTATAAGATTCATATCAAGGATATAAATAAATATTGAGCTTGACTTGTGCGTTTCAACTGTTATAGTTTACTTATTGTATCACTGACGATGGCAACTTTGTCATTGAAACGCGTTTAATTAAGTAAACGTAATTTTTGTGAGATCTTGTGTTCGAGTTTTATTCTACCCATACCAAGGGTATTTGTTTATTTTATTCTCGTATATCCTTTTTTGTAAAATAAAACTGAAATTTAGTAGGTTTTGAATTAATCAAAGTTAACAAGAAAATGGAGATGAACCGTTAAAGGACAGAAGTGTTTTAAATCTGCATAATCTTTACAGTATTCACACTTTAGATAATAACAATATACAATTCTAGGCTTTGCTTACAAAGAATAAATTAAACACACTCGCGATTAAAACTATCTGGATACTAAGTTGCGAACTGAGTATTTTTAATAAAAATAAGAGATATTTAGGACTACTAATATTTAAAAACACTGATAAATAGACTTACAGTGAACATGTGTAGGTTCACTTAAATAATAATGATTGGTTGTAAAATAGAACTCTAATTGAAACAATGCTGTAGGTACTAGAACAATCAGAGGGAGCAGCCACGTTCCCTCCTGAATTAGATCATCATCAATTATGATAAATCAAATTTAAAGAGTTACTTCTAGCTTACAAGCTCGATCCATTATACACAAATAGGACAATTCTCAAGAGAGTTTCACTTATTGATCTTAAGTAAAGCACCCTTTCACGAATATCTGAGAGGGGGATACATTTTAATACTTTCACCCTATAAAATATCTGGATTTTCTATCAGTAGATATTAGAATTCATTGTTTTTATATTTATAGAATGTGTATAAATGTAGTAAGGTTTCATTAAGCGATATTGTTTATACATACACATTTCAGCGCCTAAAAGAGGTTTAGAAATCAGAATTTACCTTAGAGACTGAAACAGAAACATAAACATGTCGGAAATAAGTAACGTGCACACAGGGCCGATCCCAGAAGGCATTGTAGCGGTGAAACCATTCAACAGGAGTATTTACTTACCAACTAATCCTTAGAATACTGTTCAAAAGTAAAATACGTTGTTCAGTGTATATCTCAACATTCCTTGTATCAGAGTTATCAATATAAAATATTTTAAAGTTTTAAACAAGAAGTCTACTTTTTGAGTATGTTATGTTATATATGATTAATGACTCTATTTAAGTTATCAGCTGTTTGTATTAATAATTCAAATGTGTATTGTTGTTCCAATTGAAACTTATTGTATTAGTGAAATATAATGTTATTACTACAATTAAGATTGATTATTTATTTGTGATTTCAGTAATTTTATTATCTTACATATTTTATAAAAGTACAACATGTTATGATAAAATAACAATAACATTTTTTTTCGTTTTTGGTTTTTTCTCAATAACTTAATTATTTTACAAAGTACAGAAAAATATTTTGTTTGTCATAAAAAAATATAAATATTTAATCTCTTATAAAATTTCCCTTAAATTTACGGTTTCCGAGATAGTTGACTTTTAAAAATTTCGACAGCTTTCATTTTGAATATTTAAATAGTAAAGTTTAGGATCATGATATAGTGTTAAAGAAATAGTATAAACAATGCGCGTACCAAATTTAAATTCATAATTTTACTAATTTTAAAAGTTGTTAATTTTTTTTTTAACACAAAATGGCCGTCAGACGGAAAACGAAGCATTTCCGGATCTATGTTTATATGAACTTTTTTTCATTTTTTTCCCCAATAGAACTTGTCCTGAATTTCAAACCTTTTCTTTGTGAAACACCCTATACATACAGGCTGTCATATAAAACCTTGGCACGCTTTAAATTTTCGGAATCTTTAAATCAAAAGAAACAAAAAGTTTAATGTAAGATTTTCTAATTCGCCTTCGTTTAGATGTCATCCTCCATTTTGATTTTGTACAAAAAAACTTTACAACCTTTGAAATAGATAAGATGTTAATTTCATATTTGGTAAACGCACTTTAAATGATACAAGTTTACTAAAAACCAAAACTTTATTTTGTAAATCTTCAACATGACATCAGTTTGAAATTTTTATTATAGAATATTTCGATAGCCGGTAATTATACAAAGAATTTTTAAGACACCAATTTTTTTTTAATGATAAACAAAAACGGATTTTTAATTATTTCTGTACGTCAAAGTATTCCCGAGTTATTGATCAAAATTCAAAACATTATCTCTTGGTAATTGTCTACAACACCAATGATTAGCCTATAACTAAAATCTTTTTTGAGTTATGATAATCGTAGATAATAATAATAAAATTCATTACCCTGACATATACCAAAACAAAAATGTTCTCCATACCATTTAAAATAGGTTACGTTTGTGTTGAATTGGATGTGTTTAATAATTAATTATAACCTTTAAAACACTACAGTAGAGGCAGTTAAGAGAAATTTATATTTAGAGGCAATTTAGAATCCGAATATGTATAGCGCGCTAAGGCTTTTTGTGACAACCTGTATAATTGTCGTTCTGTAATTATTTAAACATTGAAGATGGCCAAATAAACGTGAACTAAAATCTTACATAACCTAAAATCGTTGGGATTATAAATATACAGTTTTCCAAATAAATTAAAATTATAAAACAAGTTTTGACGTATTGTCGAAGTAATTAAACATGGAAGAGTAATAAATTTCAAAATTTAATGACTTTGAAAAGTTATTGAAAGTACAACTTTCTTGAATTTTAAATACTTGAGAATTGATTACCCAAGTTCAGACAGGAAGGTTTGACTTCCAACAGTGTTCGTCGTTAAAACATTAAGGACACATCTGTGACTGAGTGGTAAATATTGGAATTGTTTGCAAGAGAACCTTTATGGGCATCTTTCTTTCACTCATTATTTCCTCAAAAGAAATGTACTTGTGACCTTTCTTCATTCGATAAAATTATTTTTGTTCAAAATTTGACTTAATGAGTTATTTTTTCAACATCAGGCAAAAACAAAAACTGAAATTAAATTTAAGTTAAGCAATAGAAACAAACACTATGAATAAAAACAAATTCTAATAAATATCGACATGGTTGGGATTGGCAGATGAAATGAAACATTTAAACTGTAATAAAACGTAAGAATACATCTGCTAAAGAAGCTAATATTCCCTTAGAACTAAACACTAGGGCCAACGAGTTGTTTAGAATGGATGTAACTAATTTACAGGCTACTTGACCATCTGGGGAGGCTGTGACAAAGAATAACAATCTTGGAGGATAGTTTTACTTTTACTGACAATTCGCTTTTCCTACAAATCCTTTCTAACTGGCTCTTATTTTAGTCTTATTCTTAAAATTAAGGTTTTTCCTTTTAAATACACACATGCTATTGAATACTTGGAGAGTTTTTTTACCCCTATATTTTCCTAGAATTTCGTTATTTCCATAGTTGACAGAAAACTTTGTTATAAATACAGAACAAGTTCACCAACAAAAACTAAATATTACATCAGATGACATATTATTCACTTCAAGTTTCTGTTTTATCAAGGCTTGAATCCATTATCTAAATATATATTCAGTAAAATATTATTCTCTCTAGTCTTCAGATTTTTATCTCTTTATCCGAGTGTCTTTATTTTATTTGCTGCAGTTTTAGCATATTAGTTAAATATTATGCATTTCTTATGTGTTCGTAAAATTTCTTCTCAATAGCTGAACCGAATTTGACATAATTATTTCAGTATATTTGTCTCAAATACTGTCATTTTCCTTATTAAAATAAAATAAAAAACTAAATATTTTTTTAATAACTGTCTGATTTGTAGTCAAAATTATCAAAGTAAAATGTACAAAATTATTAAATTTCTAATTTGTGAAGTATATTTCACATTTAACTAATGCTAATAAATTTAACTGAGTAAAAATTTAATACATTAAAATTACAGTTTAAAGTACTTTTCATCAATGTTTAAAAAAAACTATTCCCATACCGGGAATCGAACCCGAGCCTCCTGGGTGAAAGCCAGGTATCCTAACCACTAGACCATATGGGATATGTTTAGCGCACTCATAATAATCTTATTCGGACGTAATTGAAGGTATTTGTATATTGGATTTAGTATTAATAAAATAGAAATAAATGTAATAATTCCACCCACCTTTTTATTTTAAATATCTACCTTGGTTGTATATTTCTAAATACAGTACACATATCAATAATACAGTAGTTTGTTTTAATGAGAATGTCCATATGCTTGCAATAACACATGGTAAAGTTGTTAATTACAATCTAATTATCTCAGATGTACATTGTTATGAAATGAAACAAACGTGCTCGTAATGCACAAATCCTCTGGGACTAAATGAAACAGAATAATTGGATCCGGGATGTTTTGATTGCGCAAATAAACCCACAAGTAATGAGCTGAACTTTACAACTTTATTCTGCTTTTAGAAAGAAACCACTGATTTTCGCTCGATTTATCTTTGAATTACTGTCAAAAATTAGAATAATTTAATTTGTAAGAACAACGAAATTAATATTTATATGTTTCGTTAAAATGTTGAAACATATAATATCAGTTATACATTATTTGACAACTTTAAGATAATCGATGACAAGGTATTTGATGAAACAATTTAATGGATATGCGTATACCATGGTAAGCCAAAATTTATTCCATGAAACCAATATGCAAAAGTTGAGTAAAACCGGACTTGCTTCGCTCTGTCAATATTCTAGGTACATTACCTCGCTCCATTCTAATTGAAGTATTACATAACAATAATTGTGATTTTATATTTAACAAAACATTCCTACTTTCACAAATTTTATAATTACACAAATACATTTCTAAATAGTTTCACCTCCTTGAGCACTCGGGTTTTAAAAATCAAATAAATCTTTTGTAAAATTGTTTCGGATAAATATGAAGTCCTTTTTTATGCAAATTATTATTATTTTTTTTTAATTTGGATATAAGGTAGTACTGAATAGTCTCATATTAAGCTATACTACTATTTTTTTTAAAATACAGCTTTCTAGAATTAACTTTAAAGTTAAAACTAGTTTTATTTTCATGTCGAATTGTTTATCTTTGTGATTAATAGTTCCATTGTTAGTTATACCAAGGCAGGTGTGGGATATGATAGTAATTTACCATCGAAAATGAATCACCGCTGCTGATCTAGGCTGTGCAACACTGAGATCAGGATGTAGGACGCAGCCTGTGTGACTGATCCAAAATATTAGAGTTGTAAATCAGTATGACTATGCAAAAACACGTACTTTTTTAATAAATTATATCTAATAGTGCTGTTTCAATACGTATTGCATTTTTTTTAAAATTTCGTTTCCACCACAATGGGCTTATTTATACTCAATCTCCGGAGCGGAAAAGATAAAGAGATTTTGCAGTATACCTTCTGTTGATTCCTAATGTAATTGTTAGAGTTTTGTGTTTAGGGTGAATTTTCCAAGAGAATCCAAAACGAGGCCAAAATTCGCTTGCATTTTTGGTTCTTTTAAGTTATTGGATGTATTGTTCTTATTACTGATATTTGTTTATTCGGACATTGCCAATTCAAAAGGCTATCGTTCTAGAAGGCAGTGGATATATATTGTTATATTCCTGTTATTTAGTTAAAGGTTTTGGTTGAACCTTAACTAAAATAAAAAGATATTTTAAAATAAAATCCCCAACATTTACTTTGATCTTTAAATATTTTTCTCCTGATCCTTCAAAAGCCTCTAAACGAAAGTAATAAATTCACTAACTAGTAAAATCGAGGTTTTTCCGAAAAAAAATGTACCCCGTAGCCTAAACTTTTTTTTTTTTTTTTTTTTTTTTTTTTTTTTTTTTTTTTTTTTTTTTTTCTTTTTCAAAAAGTAATTTCTATGGTATCACTAGGTAAGTTTAAAGTACAGGAAAATATTCACTACAGATGAGAATATTACATAGGTTCAATTTATTTTATTTTTACTTTATTTATAATATATAGGTAATTTCTTTTTGTTTAATTATATAAGTTTGGCTATTAAGACTATGTCTACTTAAGATTTAGATTTGACCAGATTAATGTTTAGAGTGTAACCCTTTAAATTAAAACGAAGAAACTTTAGCTGGAATCATTTATTAGTCGCTTGTAAGTCAAGACTAAATTAATAGCCTTAACCCTTCCAGTCTGCGATCTGACAATCCAGCCTTGACACCAGGTTTTAAAGTAAGACCTCTTAATGAAACATTTAGAAATGTTAAGGGTTTATTTTATAGATGAGTTTATCTGTATTTTCTTGTATTGTAAAATATTTTACTGTGTACTTAAAGTACAATCTCAAAAACTAATATCTTAGTGTTTAAATACATTCTAGAGGAGCAAGGATGTTTAATGTTTTATAATGTGTGTCAATGATATATTTTGTTTTGACAATTATTCACAGCACTTGTGAACAGTTTATACATCTCCTTAAGGTGAGATTATGTACATCATCGAAACTGATAGTCAACTAAAATTTAGAATGATTGTTGTCAATTAACATTTACTATGCTGCGCGCATGCGTGAAACAGAAGAGCAATATTACATACGATAACAATTTATTCTACACGAAAATCTCAAAAACTTTTAAAACTTGTGACAATTGTCTCTTCTACTTGGATGTATGTCCATGTTCAGATTTTTTGTTTGGACAATATTTTTTTTTGTTATCATTTTCAATCTTAATTGGAGTTTATAAAAAAGTGTTTACAGCGTAAGTGGTTGTTAATACAAATCGATCATTCGTAGATAGCATCATTATCTCTGCGCACACTCGTGATGCCACGTGAAGCGGCGTATTTTTGGGACCAATATCGCCTTCAAATAATCACAATAACTCATGTGAGTCTTCGAACCGTTCTCTGGATTTAACTCCCCGCCCCGCCCCGACGTGAAAGGTTTCTCACTTGCTTTGGGACCAATATCGCCTTCGAATAATCACAATAACTCGTGTGAGGCTCCGATCCATTCTCTGGATTCAACTCCCCCCCCCCCCGACATGAAAGATCTCTCGCATGCTTTGGGACCAATATCGCCTTCGAATAATCACAATAACACGTGTGAGGCTCCGAACCGTTCTCTGGATTCAACTCCCCGCCCCTCCTCGACATGAAAGATCTCTCATATGTTTTGGGACCAATATCGCCTTTCGAATAATCACAATAACACGTGTGAGGCTCCGAACCGTTCTCTGGATTCAACTCCCCGCCCCTCCTCGACATGAAAGATCTCTCATATGTTTTGGGACCAATATCGCCTTTCGAATAATCACAATAACACGTGTGAGGCTCCGAACCGTTCTCTGGATTCAACTCCCCGCCCCGCCCCGACATGAAAGATCTCTCACATGCTTTTAATTGTCTCACTTGACCAGCCATTTTTGACGAGTCTATTATTATTTTCTAATTAATATTACTAAATTTGACTTGCGTGAAAATATAGTTGGGCACTAAGGTTATTGCATAAGTCCTTCAACACCGAAGGCCTATTCGACCATTTTTGGTTTAATTTACTGTGCTTAATTTGTTAGTGGTGGGCGAGAAGCTCAAACTGCCAAGGGGTTGTCCGACCAATTTCCAAAAACTTCTAGTCATTCATTTTTGTGAGTTTGGCCCACAAATACTCGATTCGCCGAGAGCTAAACACTCCTCTCTGCACGACATCTGTGCGCTCTATTAGTCCGCTTGTTGCTATCAGTTCAGACTTGGTCAAGATAATGGGAGCAGTACTCGATTTTCGAAGCAGCAGAACGCCCGCTTTTCAAAGGTATGCAACTTATGGTGCTTGTGGTGCGGAGCATCACATCTCATTACTTAAACAATATTACTTTTTGAGTGTTTTTACTGATTTTAATGAAACTAAGCTTTTACAAAATGTGTATAGAAAAACTGTACGATACCATAAATAATCCAAAAAGGGAGATTAAGTTGTTTACAATTGCTTTTGTTATAAATTAGTAAAACTACTCACCCTTTAGTTTGGCAACATATTTAATTCTTTTGATGGCTTATTTCAGAATGTTTTAATAAATTGAGATGTAATTATTACGTAGTTATGTAATAAGGTTTCAATTTAGATAATAGTCAATAGCAGATTACAGAGTGTTTGAAATGTCTAGAAACTGCTAATATCTCAAAATGTATGAGTTTTATGAGATAAATTCAGTTATTCAGAGTCATAAAATATCCACTTTTTGGTGAGTTTTAAATAAACATTTTTTTTTTTTTTTTTTTTTTAATGGGAAGGTGGTTGCGTGAAACATTATTTTAATTTAAAATTTGACGAAAGAAATGTTGTTCAAATCAGGTTTAAATAGGTTTTTTAAGTTATCTTCAGTCAAAAGAGCGAAAACGCAAAATCGTGGGTAAAAAAATCAAAGATAAACCACATCGCATATTACTATAAATCTTTTAAACTTTAAAACTTTCCTTTTAAAACGTGATTAAAAAAATACTAATTGTAATTAACGCACTAAACTTTGTTAATTAACATGATTAGAGGAATTAAATAACTTAGAATAAATAAACAACCTCAGACTGAAACACAAGTTTGCAAGCCAACAAATAATAAGATCATTTGTTTTTTTAAATAATTTATTTAAATTCAAAACAGTTATTAACAAAAATAAAATTACTAAGAAGAAGAAAATAACTTATTTCAAAAGAAATCATTTTTATAAAATCATTTTTTCTTTGATTATTTTGACTCATGATTTTCCGTTTTTTGCTCATTTGACTGACGATAACTTAAAAACAGAATTATTTATTCGAAAATGGATATGACCATCCAAAAAAATGGAGTTCATTTCAAGATGATGGACAAAAATGTCCAACTCATCGAAATTTTATGGCTGTGAATAACTGCGTTTATTTTTATTTCATAAAACTCATACATTTTGAGATATTAAATCGTTTCCAGACTTTTCAAACACTCTGTATAATAGTATATTTTAATTTGTTTTAATGGAAGAAAGACATTATTTGTCTATCAAGTGTATATGTTATTAAATACAATTTATACTTCGACAGAAGGTAGAATTCCATATTAAATGAAACACAAACACAATATTTTATAATAATCTTCGATATTTATTGAGTATTGCAAGACTCAATAAATTGTAGAATTTTATAAAATATTGTGTTTGTGTTTCATTTGTCATTAAATATATCGTACATAGGTAACTAATAGTATAAGAAAAAGAGAATACATCTTTTATCTTTATCTTATATACAAGAGAGATTATGACTTTGTTTAACTAATAAAAAGTTGGCCTATTAGCCAACTCTACACCACAATCTTATATTCCCCTCCCAAGTATCTTAATATTCTTAGTTTACCATCTACAGTAAACAAGCAACTAATTTGTTGGCAATGTTTATTTAACTAGCACAATCTCCAAAACAAAAACAAAAATCTATATAACTCATACCTGTAGTTTTTGTTCGTAGATTTGACTTTTTTGTTTACACAGCAAAAAGTCTTGTTCGTATTCAGAGATATATGAATTCCTATCCTTTCGGAAAAACTAATATATAGAAAGTTGCACCAAAACTTCCGAAATTTCGCTCGTTTCAAAAATTAATAGTAGACATGCAGTTGCTATGCTAACATACAACGCTCATTAGCGACTGGACTTTGGTGATCTTAAGTTGTATAAACGAGATATTACAGACCTAATTAAGATGACGTTTAAAACGGCTGTCATTTTGACCTTTTGAGACAATTATTCAATAATTATCAAGGAATATACCTAATTCATATTCTAAAATTCTGTTTATTAAATATTTCTTTTTCAAATTTTGGTGTTCAAAACTAAACATTTTTTCTAGTAATAATGTACTTAATGTACTCTTATGTACTTTTTGATTATATTAATATTTATCACATCTGGATGCAGGTTTTAGAGCTCCAAAAATTCGCTAGTGTGGAAAGTTGAATTACGTTTGGTTACAATTTATTCTCAATTTTATTTAATTTATTTTTTTAATCCGATCAGTTTTTCTGGTTAAACAAACTTGTTCAATGATTTATAAAATCAAGTCTCTAACCAAAATTTGAACGAAAAATGCGACCTTCACTAATTTAAGACCTACTTTTCTGACTATGATATTACTTGACTAATTTAAAGCCTACTTTCCTTACCATAATATTACTTTACTAATGTAAGGCCTACTTTTAACTTCACCAATTTAAGGCTTACTTTTCTGACAATAAAATACCAATAATTGTTGTTTTTTATTTAACAATAATTTTCAAAACATTCTAAATCTACAATATTTGAACAAATACTTTACAAAATGTTTTACGAAGATTTTAAAATCCATAGGTAATAAATAGTACATTCCTTTAATTTTAGTAATAAGGTCAGACAAATATTTTATACACAATTTTTTTTCTACATGACCTGAAAGATAATAAACTCGTAATAAATACTTAAATTATACTGTTTAAATTGAATTGTTACTATTGTGAAACATGTTTAGAATAGCAACTTTCGATAAAAGGTTAGATAGAATTGTATTTATATTTTATAATACCTAACCGAATTACATAATAACCTCCTAGAATTATGATTTTTTAAACTGATGTTATGTGTATCAGATTGTTTATCTTTGTGATTAGTAGTTCCATTGTTAGTTTTCAAACCAAGGCAGGTGTGGGATATCATGGTAATTTACCAACGAAAATAAATCACCGCTGCAGAACTAGGCTGTACAAACAAAGAGAGTAAGATGAGATATATTGGATGTAGCCTGTGTGACAGATCCCGTAAATATTAGAGTTGTGGTTGTTGTAAATCAGTATGGCTATGCAAAAACACGTACCCTTGTAATAAATTGTATCTAATACTTATTGCATTTTTCTGATGAGTTTGGGGTTCCGTTGCAATCAAGTTTAGCTTATTTATTGTTGACCCTTCGAAATTAAAATTATTGAGAGATTTTGAAGTTAAAACTTTGGTTGATTCCGAGTGTAAGCTTATAAGTTCTGAGTTGAGGATTAGATTACTGTCATTCCTAAGTGTATCCGTTTTCAGATCTCCCTGAGTAAAACAAAACTATTTTTAGAATGATATCTGGCGTCTGTCATGTGTCGTAATGTGACCAAACGTGTAGACCAACTTTAATCGAACTTCCTATGCGGGCATATTTTATCCGTTATCCCATTTTTTTCTATTTTTTCAACTCAAAATTTTATGTAACTGCCTATAAAATAGATAACACTAAATTACATTTTGTTTCTCAAAATCAGCTCTAACGATTTTGATCAAATTTGTTTGAAGTGTAGTCTTGAAGAAATCAAACAAAATATGTTGGTTGCCATCTCTCTAAGAATTCCGGTTCATGAGTTATCGTTTAGAAACTAAAAATCGCCATGAGGCTGTTTCTTAAAATAGACGCTACTGATTTCGATTAAATTTTAATGAAATGGAACAAAACCTGAAACGCAAGTACAAAATATTAACGTTCAGGAATAATTGACAAAAAAAGGAATTTGAGAACCGTCATTTAAAGGCTGTATTAAAATTGAATACGATTTACAGACTTGTTTGTAGCACAAAGAAGCAAGTTTAAGGATATTAAATACTTTTTTTTTTCAAAAGTCCATGACTTATTTTCATTTTTGATAAACAATTACAGAACTAGCATTTTTTACGACGATTACGTTTGGTTCGTTTTTACTTAGTTTTAGCGACGATTGAATCTGTGCAGTTTTTTGCATTATTTATTTGGATTGTTAAGTTACTGGATAATGATGGATTGTTCATATTATGGATGTAATTTATTTGGACATTTGTTGTATATAAAATTAATAATACACAAAATAAAATCTTGATCTTACATACTGTAAATTATGGAAAATATTTTCTCCTAATATACTCGTATATCACAAATTATTGAACATACTTATACCAGGTTCGGTCAGTAGGAATGATGGGGTTGATAAATAAAACCCCTACTAATGACAAACTACGAGAAAGGCTTTAACTCTTCGGGGTTTAAAACAACACAAAAGTAGATTTTATTTATGATTTTTTTAATTATACCAAACTTAAAATACGAAGTTGAAAATATAAAACTCGAAGCAAAGCCGAGTGAATATAATAATAGAAATGTTATATAGGGCGTTGTTAGCACCTGCTCTGACATTTACCCCCACTTTGACATTTAGATTTTGTTTCAATAGGCTATTGTTCTTGAAGGCAGTGGTTATTGTTATATTCTCTGTTATATAGTTTCAATAACATTCTCCTACGATTTTCTATGCGTGTTCAAGAAGACTAATTACAACTGTTTTTTATATTTTGTAATTTTTTTTACATTTTACATTGAATGGAAATTAAACTATCTTTTGGAATACTTCGTTACCAACATGTTAAAAGAGAATCAATTTTTTTTGTAAAAATGTTCAAGATTAAATTGAAGATATTCTTTAATAATACGATGATTGTACTTCTTGCGATTGTGAGTTGCAATTGGGACAATTAACAACCAAGATCTTAGTGTCGTTCAATATTTTACTAATTTACGACTTAAACCAGCAAGATTCATTTAATTGTGGCAGGTTTAATGACTTTGGGAATATGAATGATTGATTAAATGGTATTTCATAACCGGAGTAGAATTGTCAGTGCCTTGGAGTAAAAATTGACTTATAACGGAATTTTTTATATTCCCAATTATTAACACTGTTGCATATTTGTATTACACCCCTTTAAAATATATTGCATTTAGAATACATTTTGTATCTTATCAACATTAAAACCAGTTATATTATGTCCTTGTGCATCTGTTATGTAATAAGTTATAAAACTGCACTCTAAGGAAGTTCTTCGGAATATGAGATGGATTTTTAAAATCTAAACGACACTAATTAGATATATCCTGAACATTCATGTGGAATTTAGTACAATTAATTAATTAATAAATCTTAAAAATTCGAAGGATATTTATTTTGAAAGTATGTGGTACGTTGAAGTATATAAAACCTACAATGTGCATGACTTTAAACATAATAAAAACCATTTTAATTTTAGTTCTATAAATTTAAGTCGTTCAAGTAGAATTTCTCCTATACAGAAGCAAATTTACTTAAAACGTTACTGTAATAGTTTGTAATACAATAGTCACTTACCATTTTTTTATTTTAATTTAATGAGTTATTTGTACAAAATTTCTATGTTTAAATATTAAATAAATTACTAAATTAGATTATGAATAAATATTTTAATTGCGTACCTTTAAATCTTGGTCACTACAATTTGTAAAAAATAGTATTTATTTATGTTTGGCCCAAGTGTGGGTTTCACTACATTTCTAAATTAAAAATAAAATTTTAGATATATTTACATTTTATAGGTTCATTGGGCAGAGAAACAAATTATATATTTTGAATAAATTATTGTGTTAACCGACGATTCATTTTTATTTTTGTAACTCGATAAGTTTACCAATTTTAAAAATATAATTTTCTTGATTGTACTTCAAAATATATTTGAGTTTTACGTAATCTATTTTGATTTCTATAGCTCTCAATATATATTAATATATTAGTTAGAAGTTTTAAAAAGAAGCAAAGTATCTACAAACTTTCTGTATTTTATTTCATCATCAGATATGAAATTTGACGAGGTAACGAAGTCTCCCTATTTAATTTGTCGAGTTACATTATTAGTTTGTCCAATTCAATTTTCTTCTTCGTTGATAAGATTGGCAACTCATTACTTTCCGCTAGACTCTATGAAACTAAATTAGCCTGAGCGCAGCCATATTGAGCGTCAGCTCCATTAAATTAGTAACTGTTACTCCTTTTAAGGGTTTATTATTTTCTATTTTTATTTTTAGGTTTTACACTATAAAGCTACACTTTTATATCCTCCGCTCTCCAGTTTGTATTAAAGTTCAGAAATAAAATGTTAAAGTTCTAATCGAATTTCATTTCTCGTTTAATAAGGTCTACAATAACACAAGAATAGACCTCATGAATGTTTAATTTTATACAATGGGTCGTTCTCGTCGTTATCAATTCTCGATATTAGCTAGCAAACTATCGATATGAAGCGATATTTTACTTGAAAAGGCAAAACATTGTAGTAATATTTGAATATATAATGAAGGGAAATATTCTCTCCCTTTGTTAAATAGTGGAGGAAGCACCATGATGTAAAATATTATACTAACTTAATACTGTAATTATATTCACTAAGTTTGAAATTTATGTTAAGCATGGAATTTTAGTTGTTGCATTTCGTATTATTTTAATAAAATATTTTGTTACTGTACAAGAAAATAAAATCACAAAATTATCTTAAATAGTTAGAAATTTAAAATTAATTTTGTTTTTAATATATGCGTATAAATTACCTTTGTCTGTCTTTGCAATTTTTTCTTTGTTTCTCACTACAGCGGTCAGCTGTTTCGCCGATCAATATTAACTGACAAATTTTTAATTTTAATTTTGTATTTCTATTACATATATTTATGTGTGTGTATATATACCGGGTGTTCAAAAAGTCTGGAAACCCCTTAATATTAATTGTATTAATAAACGCAGAACAATGAAACTCTAGGATTACGTTCTCACTGTAGTTACCGACTTTTTGCTCATTTTAACTGTCTTTTTTCACTTTGGGGGGACGTCCTGTGGAGGAAGTCAAAAAAAATCTTAAATGTAAGCATAGGTCGAATTATACCTCATTTTAAAGGTCTTTGTTAGAGGAACACATTGCCGCAATCCCGACTGAAAAAGGATCATGGTAGCCTCTTAAGGTTTGTTTGATTTTAATGCTAATTCAATGGCAAAATTTTAGTAAGCTTTACATTAGAATACAATGTCACTTAGTGAGACAGAGCAAATAACCATTCTGATGATGAGGGGTTATGGGGATAGAACTCGTTCATATGAGGAGGTAAGCCGCTTGTTCAATGAAACTTGTCCCAATTGAGCACCTATTCAAAAAATAACAGTGTGGAAGACCGTACAGCGCGGTTCTGTAACAGATCGGTCAAGATCCGGACGGCCAAAATCAGCAACCAATGCGACCAATCAGCTACACAAGGACACCACTTCGAGCACCTTCTGTAATACCTTCCAAGGTTTGTTTATTTTTTTATAATTATTGTCTTGCAAAGTAAGTAATTTAAACATAAACAACTGACATACTGTCTGTTCAATTTGATTAATAATGATAATTGTCCCCGATTACATCTGTGCACTCTTAACGTTTTTAAACAATTAAATCGACCATTACTGATATTTCCTATCCCTCTACACTCCAGCTGTGAAATTCTCATAGCTAAAACACTAACATAACCAACACGGTTGAGTATTCACTTCTGCCTCTTAATCTTCGCAACGTAAAGTTAACAAATTGTAAAAGGTTGCCCTTTCCAAACGAATGGTCATTTTTCAGTCGGGATTGCGGCAATGTGTTCCTCTAACAAATACCTTTAAAATGAGGTATAATTCGACCTATGCTTACATTTAAGATTTTTTATACTTCCTCCACAGGACGTCCCCCCAAAGCGAAAAAAGATAGTTAAAATGAGCAAAAGTCAGTAACTACAATGAGGACGTAATCCTAGAGTTTCATTGTTCTGCGTTTATTAATAAAATAAATATTGAGGTGTTTCCAGACTTTTTGAACACCCGGTATATATATGTAACTCAGATTTGGTCTTTATCAAGAACTATGTTAAATAATGATAGATATATGTTATAGTTATTATAATTCATACAACATTTTTCACTTTTATTAAAGAAAAATGTTTTATCGTTTCTATATTTATTTATAATTGAATCGGTCCTTCTAACAACCTGATAATATTTCATAGTTACAATAATATATTTCTATAGAGTAAACGATAGACTTGCAAACAATTGTTTTTGTCTTACCTCGATAAACAATTATGTGAGTCACTTACAATCGAAGTTCAAGGTAAAACTAAAATTTAATTGAGTTTGTTTACACGTTAAAAAAAGATTTTATACTGTTGTCGCTACACATTTAGGAATTCCGTCAGTAAAAATGAATACATTTAGAGAATAGTCAAATTAAGAGACTTTCAGTTTAATGTTTTGACAATTTTAAATAATTTCGTAAAAATATTATATCCCTAAAGGAATAAAAGGTAATACAAGTATAATGGAATGTTTGTAGTAGGGGTTTTGCAATCTATTTGCAAATTAAAATTAGAAGTGTAATCTAGAACAAAGCAAAAAACAAAACCCTATTTCATAGGGACAAACTGTTATTCTAAATATAAACATTTTGTCAGTAAAACAAAACAACGATTTATGGTAAAATTGATACGAACATTTCTATTAATTCAATTTCTTAATAATTACTTTCACGTTTTTTAAAATAATGGACACGCTTAATGTAATCATTTATTTATTTTTAATAAATTTATTTGCCTTATTTCGACTTGTTTTATAAATGATGATGAGAAATAATCGTAATAAATTTATAATAAACTGTTTTAATGTTGGATGTTTCCTTTAATATCAAGTAAAACGTTTTTAGTAATTCCACCATTTTAGTGTTAACATTTTTATTATCAATCTTTCTCTTTATTAATTTAATTAATGCAAAATAATTATTTTATCATAGGTAAGGGAATTACATATATTGGATTGTTTTTCTGTGAAAAGATATTCTGTATCGTGAATGTATTTTAGCTCGACCGTTCTTCTACAATAATAACTGTTGATTTATAGATCGGTTTTAAATCGATCGAATTTAAAATATTGCATTATTTGGAAATACGAAACCAAGAAAGATATGAAACTAACAAAACTATTGTTAAAATAAGCATTTTCTTTCTGCCGTATATTGAGACAAGAAGAAAATTCTAATGGAACGAAAAAGCCACCGTCTACAACTGGGCTTGAACTAGCAGATTTGGTGATTCAAAAAGATAAGTTAAGTGAGAAGTATAGAATACGGTACGCTTCTCCTCTTTGTATGACTTAAAGTCGTTTATAAGCTTCTTGGTTAAGTACAATGTGCAAATATTGTAAATAATGGTTGATATTATATTTAGAACAGATTATATGACTCCCTCATGACTAGAAAAGATGAATATATATAGAAATAGTGAAGATGATAGAACAGATGAATTTTTTTTTATTTGATATTATAATATTATCAGAGGATATTTCAATAAAACATTGTTGAATTATTATACAAGTGGGGCACATTTTGTATTGACGCAATAAAATATAGTAGGGGTGATTCAGCGTGGAACTGAATATTTAAAATGGTTTTTAAAACAATGAATATTCATTATAGATTGGGAAAATAAAATATGGATGTAACTCAATAAAAATTATATAAAATAAATAAATCTCTCATGGTCTCCAGCGTTATTTTCTCATAATTTATTCACTTCTAAAATGTATCTTTTTTTTTTTATTTACATCGATATTTATATTATTGTTGTTATTAAACTGTTTATTTTAAAAAAATTGTATTTAGAATAATTAATTTTAATTATCCACTGATACAATAAAATTAATACAATATAAATTTATAGAGCTATAATTCAAACAATACATTTGGTAATGAACTATCTTTCTGCTACGCTTAAATGTAGTCGAATATATTAAAAATACTTACAGCATGGCAATACATCAACTATATTTCATCCGAATACTCTATGGTCAATTTGCATGCAAGTAATCAAACTCCAAGTCAGTCTTGGGCACCAGAAATTCACTATTGATTGGCGTTATCTACCTCAACACAATCAAGTTTGGCAATGCAATAATTACAATTCAGTCAACAGTAACTAGTTTCTCTGTCACCAGATATGCCAATACTGTAGTTTGGTGCATCAAACTGTTTACCAAGTATATCCACAATCAGTTTGTTAATGCTCCTGTCCAAGTGAATGCATAAACTTGTGAAGCTGACATTGTTATTTGACAAAGCCATAATTGGCATTACATAAGTTTAATATGGTCGTGTTTTCAAGATTACGAGTAATTTCACTACACGGCCAACGTGTAGAACGGGGCGAAAATCAGGCTACAGTCTCCACTGCTCCTGTGATGTTAGCCAGCTTTTTATAACTTTAGAAACCAACATTAATGAGAATTCGATTTGTATACTGGGAAATAATTACAAGAGGATTGCGGTCCTTGTTCTTTTTCAATTGGCGGTTTATTAAATATCATTGTGTTCTATCTATGGAACGATGACAAAAAAAATGTGTAACGAAAATTTTCAATAGTTACGAATTGCCATCTTTGGTGACCATTACATGACGAAAAGTAGTTTATGTTAATTAGAAAGTAAAAAAATAACACCAATTAATTATTTGCAATATGATGTTACATTATACAGTAAATATGTTATTAATATTATTTACTGAAAAATATTCTGCCAAACCCACTTTTGTTTTACTTTTAGTGATTTTTTTTTACATACATTGGCATTAAAATACTCGATGAAATTAAATCAGGTTAAAGATGATAATTCAGGAAAAATATTATTATTATTATTATTATTTATTATTATTATTTTTATTTATTTATTTTTTATTTTTTTAATAAAACTACAAATATATTATTTGTTTAGTAAAACACGAAACGTAAATCCTGAATATTTTGTGACGTACAAGTTGAGTTTATATGTATTTTTTCATTAAAAAAAATGTGTATATGTTTGTTTTTATTTATCAATGAACAAAGGATATAATTGAGTGATGATAAAAATAGAAATTTAAAAATCAGTTTCTATTTTACTGTAACATTGTATTTTGAGTTAATCCGAAGTATTATGTTGTATAGTGTTGTGGCTTTGTATTAAAGTGCATTGTACTGATATAAAATGTATTGGCATGATTTCTGACTTATATTATATATATATATATATATATATATATATATATATACTTTCTCGTTATTATATTTATTAATATTTAAATTATTCTGTTTTCCCTTAAGCTAAAGCAGATTAAATCATAATATTAAAACATTTATTGTGTTTCTAATCTTTTTTTCAATTTATATATACAGTATAATATATATATATATATATATATATATATATATATATATATATATATATATATACACAGTATAATATATGTATATATATTTAATTAGAAAATATATTTATTACAAAGAATTTTTTTTAATGAAACTTCTTACCTTTAACACATATTAATTTTAATTTCGATAAAATTTTAAATGGTTTCGTGTAAAAACAACTTTTTAAAATGTTGCAAACCATTTACATATTAAAATAAGTTAAATTTAATCAAGTCTGTCAATATTTACAGTTCCTTTTATTTATAATCAAAGTAAATCAGGAATCGTTCACAAAGAAGTATTCAAAATATTTGACACGACAAATCCTCCAAGGAAGTTGTGCGTGACTTGACGCCTTGTTCTGTCTTTCTATATATAGTAACACAACCGCAAGACTATATATATTTACAGATGATGACGTAATACGTTTGTCAACGAAGATAGTTAAATAAATCCGCTTTACAGACGTAAATATCCAACAAAGTATTCGAGCACGCGCTACTGCAAGGGTTCAACTGTACTATTCACCACCATTTAATTCCAATTAATAAATATACATCTACACCATTTTTTAATTGAATTTAATCCAATAAGATTTAAGGAACGGTATAATTAAATATGTCGTAATCAAATGACATAGATTAGCGCGAAGCGAGGTACTTAGCCTTGATCGTTTCCATTAAGAACTTGGTTTCGTACGAAAACCCTATTCTTCATTTCGTAATGCATTTTCTAATAGAGTGAAAATGTGTTTGCTGTAGCTCTTTCATCTAAAAGAGGTAAACATACACATTAGTGCTATATACGACATAACAGAAATAATACATATTATTATAATTTTTCGTGTGGATGTTAACCTAAACTTAAATTGACAGTATGGTTATTATAATAAATAAGCTGTTATTAAATTTGCACAATTGATTGTTTTGGTAACGATTTTGAAATGGTTTAAACTCTCAAGAATTAGACACTTGATGTGTAGGCTTGGTGTATTAAAATTATAGTAAATTACAACTTTTGAGTCAAACTTAGTCACCACAGACAGATTATTAAATTTACGTATAAAAAAAGTTGGTTATGAGTTAAATATTTTTAGAGATACTACAGATTTTACGATTTCCACCTTCTGACAAGTTGATTTAATTATTTAAATACGTGAAAAAATTTTTTTTTAATCCTGTCATAACTATGTTGAGTCAGTCAACTGTAAATTTAAATCAATGTTGTAAGGAAATTTTGAGAAAATTTGTATTATCCGGCATAATTATCAGAATTACTAGAATGAACTGTGTAGAAATACGGCACGAAATTTCCCATTCCCCCATCTTCAAAACCAAAAAAACTAACCGAAACTAATCTTCACCAAAACGGCATTTCGGTAATTGTCAATCAAAAAATTTAAATGAAGCATGGACGTTGTTTCGCTTGTCCAGATTGTAAGTAATATTTGGTTGAAATGGAAATTTAATGACGGCGTTCTTGATTTTTGCCAATTATTCCTGAACCGTAATAATTTTTTACTTGTGATTTTGCATTCGAGTTTAGATCATTAAGTTTCGCATTGCACTAAATTTCAACTGAATTGGTTGAGCCGAATTTGAAAAATTAAGTATTTTTAACAGTCCAATGACAGATTTCTTTTGTTTTGTTTTTTGCGGATATCTCATGAACCTGCCTTTTTGGAGTAGCCTAGTGGCGATCAATAACTGTTGTTTGGGTCCTTAGAGGGTACATTTGATCAAAATTTTATCACAATCGTTGTAACCAATTTTCATAAAGTGGTAAATTTGTGTTTTTTTTCTTGGTTACCCACCCGCAAATTTCTCGTTGGCAAAAAACATGAATGGAAGTCTTGAGATGTGGCCAAAATATGTCCTCATATCAAATTTGATTAAAATCGGTCCACTTGTTTGGGTTGTATAGCACTGGTGACACGACAGGGGACAGACAGACATTCCAAAAACTATTATTTAAGACTCAGAATGCTGAAACATCGACTTTGATTCTTCCCATGACTTACGGATATTTGGGAAAGTAAAACAATCAAAAATCTATTTTACTGATTCATTGTATACACAGGCATAAGACGAACAATCGGCCAAACTCTTGGCCACTTTAATAATCTAAAATGACCAAATAATATTTCTTAAAACATTTTGCTATTTCAATTTCCTATATTGATACTACTAACACTATCAAATAACCAAACAAGTGGATAGATTGTCATCAAAGACCTAGATCAGAATATATAAATTACGATGTCATTTTAATCCCACAAAGGCTAATCTCAAAGAGCAAAGCAAATTATTAGCATCCTTTGAAAGATTGATTTAATATCACAGACTAGATGTGCAATGCAAGCAAATTGAGAACGCTATATTACATTAGAATGGTAGATACATAAATGCAATCTGCGACATTTCAGGTTGATCGTCAGAAAGATATGCAATTTCCTGTATGAAATGAGCACAGATCGTAAATACAGTACTTTGAGTCTAGAGCGATGAAAACTTTATCAATTTAGGTATGTCGTAGTGTCTTCCCGTGACCTACATAGGAATACCGCTTTAGTTTATTTAACACTAAACATTTACAAAGTACGATATTTTGTTTTGTCGTACTTCTCTCAAATAATCACTTAAAGAGAATGATTTTTGTTTAATTCGTGACTAAATGTGTTGCAAATAAACTACTTCTATAAGCTAACTTAGGTGAAACTTCTTAATTGAAACCAAACCTCATTGTAAAATTGCAAAATAAATTACTTCCTATGTTATTATATACGACATAGCCTATACTTTTAATGAGACCATATATTTATCTGTTTTACTTCCACAAATGATCTAGTAAATAATTAAATTATCTTTTCTAGTATGTTTTGTTAGGAACGTCCATCTATAAAGTAGTTTTAAAAAAATTTCACTTCTGTATTATTAAACTATCTAAGGATTTTCAGTGTTCGTTCTATCAATGTATCAATTCTATACATGACATTATTTTGGAAGGAGGTACCACATTTTAGCAACGAGTTAATATATTTGGGATAGTAGAATGTGAACTAATTTTTAAAATATATGGAGGAAATGGAAGTATTTTGTTTTAAATCTTATGAAACTTCCCACAACTTAGACCCACAGAGCAAATTTAATAGTTTATGGCTGAATTCAAAAAGAAATTAACAGAACGACAAATAAATAGATATATTAACATTGTACAAAATGTTGTACTTTCTTTTCTACAGAAGTAAATTTGATAATTATTTTTATCTTTGTAACACAATTTATAGTAAGTAATTTAAGAGGAAAAAATCATACGAAATTATAGAATACTTTTATACTATCATAACTAGATTCTAGCCAACGTTATTTGACAGTTATTTTTGTTAATTACACTTAAGCTCAGTCCGTACTTCTTAAATTGTTCTGAATTTATTTTGAGTATTCCCTTTAAAATAATATTTAAAAAATACGTGATTGTTCAAAGTATTTGTACAGAATTAAATTTAAATCTAAATTTAATTTCATTTCATTTCACCGAGTATTTAAATACTATTTTTTTTTTTTTTTTTTTTTTTTTACACTAAAGAAAAAAAAACTAGTTGATTCTAAAAATAATTAAATTAAGTAGACCATTAATAACATTATATTAAATAATAACACTACAGCAATAAAATCTTTACAATCATAATATACAGCTAAATTAACAATAAATTAACAATGCTCAAAGCTTTGTAACTCTATCTGTAATGGTTAAAAAAATATTAACCAGTCCCAGGACTTATTTATCACGAGGTATATTGAAAACAGTATGTTTAGGTTGTTATAGTTTTTACCTTCTAAGTAACACTAACTATGTTACTTTTCATCATGTAATTATCATCAAAGCTCGCTTTCCTGAACTATTGAAATCATCCTATTCTATTTTGAAAAGAAGAGGAACCAAATATACCTTCTAATTGTTTCCAAGTGTACAAATCATTTCATTAAGGCCTGTTTTCAATGATACAACAAGGTGGCAAACATCACAGCAGCAGTGCCTGTTTTTTAGCCAGTTTTTTATGGTTGTCGTATTTTCCCGTTGGTTATAATCTTGGGAATACGATTAGTGATGTTAGCCCTTTTAAACCAAATTACTGTCATTAATAAATAAAGTATAATAGCGGACTGATTCATAGCCTTGTTTGTATCAAATGGAAAACAATTTTCCAGAATCACAGCATAAGAATTCTGTTTTAAAAAGTTGGTTAGCCTGAAAAATCATTAATTCAGAAGTTGGTTTTTAATCGATATTCAACGATTTTTAATGTATTTTTTGTTTAACAAAATTTGATATAAACATTGTGTTTTTACAATACTTTGAATAAGTATGAATTCCACAGCACTTTAAAATCAGAATTAGTTTTATTCAAATTTTTACAATTTTCTTCTATAACGATTGCGATTTTTGTAGGTTTTCACTACATTTGGTACAAATAGTAATATTTATATTAACTGAAAGAAACTCTTTAGATGGGAAATAAATTTGAAGTTATTATATTTTTTTTTATTTTCTGCTGATTTGATCAAAGCAATCATATGTATTCAAGTTAGTTGTTTTTTCTTCAAGTCAAATGAATTCAAAAACGAAATGTTAAGATTGTATCCAACTATAGTTTTCCTTATTCCCGAAATATAAGGGGGGTGAGGTGAATTGAGATTTGATCAATTAAATTGCATGACATTTTGTACTCAGCTGCGTGTTTCGAATATTTTTATTTATATAAATACTTATCTATTCTGGTAAAACCTTTACCAGAAAGTAATCAATTTGTAATTTACTTTCTCGAGGTACCACAATCAGATCAATTAGTCCAAATTGTAAGTGAAGAAGTTCAATCACTAAATATGTAATAAAACTTTCAAATTTAGCACTAAGCAAACTTGGGCTTAAATGCAGATTTTATTATTAATTACTTTTGTTCTGAAGAACTACTCATCACGGAGTTATTTTCTGATATAAAATATCAAGATAGCATAAAGTCATTAGTTAGCAAACAACAAAAGTCTAATGCAATATCGTTGTAAGAACAACAAAACTTAGCACTTAACAAAGATTAGCATGAATACGTAACCTACATCTGTAGATAATAAATATGAATACAGCAATCTGACAGGAAAGGTTTTTCTGACAGTGATAGTTTCATTTAATAATATGACCTGTGCTTCCTCAAGTGATGTACAACCTTAACAAAGGAACATGTGGATGACGTTTAAACTGTAAAGTGTTTTATCTAAATAAAGACACAACATTTTTAACAGCTGAGATCTGTTCATATTTAAAAGCGCCAGACACTTCTGTATTTAAACAGACACCCTCCCAGCGACAGTAATTCTAAACTCGCTTTGATAATAATATTCATAAAATATTCTCAAAAACCTGTTTATTACCTTTTTCCCGAACACCACAGAATTGAAATATCTAGCTTATGCTTATATTGCTTATCTGTATGAACTTTTTTGCTATCTCCTTTGTATATTTATTATATTTACTTGTTACTAATTTGTACATAGTTACACAAAACTACTTACTGTAAACAGATAAAGTTTAGACAAATACCTATTGTTTAATAATATGAACAATTTGTTTGAATTATATTTGTAAATAATTTGTTTGGAAAAGGATTATATATCCATTTTACGAAAAATACTTAATACATTATTTGGTTAAATATATCTGTTTTAAATGGTCAGTACTAGTTCGGAAACTACTAGAGTGAGCGAATGCTCTTATTCCACATTTTCTAATTACTAATATTTTTCTGCGACATATTCTTACATCACATTCTTTTCACAAAATTGTTCTTACTTGTTCAAATACTTTTAATCCGTTTGTTTTTTACATAAGACACTTGTATTCTGCCTATTATTATTTCTTATACTTTTTCCCGCCTATTTTTAAATCTATTACTGTGATTGTGTCTATTTTTTTATACCTCACTTTTATTCCGTTTACTTTAACTTTAGATACTTTTATTCCGCCCAATTCTATATACAGTGTCATATTATTATTACATATACTTTTATTTCTAAAATACTTTTATTACGCCTGTTTTTATGTCTGTTACTTTTATTCTACCTATTTGTATATATCATATTACTATTCCATTATTTTTTACTTCAGATAAATTTATTCTCTTTATTTCTACACTTTATAATTTTGTTCCGCCTGTTTCTATTGCTGATGCTTTTTTTCCGCCGTTTTTTACATTTCAAACTTTTATTCAAATTTATTATTTTATTTTTTGAACAGTTTCTGAGATTTTATAAAGTATATTTTAATTTTGTTGAAATAAATGAAATAAAATAGGCTTGGTTTAATATCCACAACATTATATGTATTATGACACTACATGTTTTTGAACTATTTTATTAAAGATGCAAATGTAAAAGTAAAAAGATCAGTAAAATTAAAGAAACAATCATTCTTTAAATAATTTAATTGTTGTAAAATCTGGAGTAAACGTTGATTTATCGAAGTAGATTTAATGTTACAAACATTAATATTTCGTCGACAAATGTAAAGTCTTTGTTTCACTAAATAACATTAAATGACACAGTGAGTCAGCATTTTACAGCAAATGACATCAGTTGTGGTTAGCTTCAATTCACAATAATTAGGTTATCTTCATCTGATTGTTTCGTGATTCATTACAGCAGAAGTAATATTGCATTGTTCCTTGATTATGTGATATGAGGTTTAGTTTTATGAATAGTTTGACCTCAGTGGTATTTAGAATATTGTAGAACTTGGAAACGTGAAACAAACGGCAGGGTGGTTAATACAAAAGTGTTTCAAGTTTTGGGAATTAAAATTTTGGAGAGAGCAATTCTGTTACTAAGTATAATTAATAATAAATAGTTACCGTAGATGAGATTTTTGAGCGCTTGTAGAACATAATACTATAGGCCTACCAGAAAGAAAAAAATCCTGCGCAGAACCGTCATCTCGAGAGTGGCTCGCGCACGCATGTAGGGGCGATGGCGGGGAGGGGATTAGAGGTGTGATGGGGATAAATTGTTACATTTTTGCCATAATAACAAGGATTTTAAAACTTATAATTTAATGTCTTTTTACGTCTTTTACTTTATAGAATATTTAAATTTACTAATTGTAGTTGATTGGAACATAAACAACACACATTCAAAGTTTTTTAGCGCTGTAGTAGGTTTGAAAAAGAAAAATTAAGCCCTACGCAAAGAAGCAGTGGGCGTGTATGTCTGGCCTAACTCGGGCTCTCCCTCTCCCACCACAGTTCTATCTGCGCGAGACACAATCGGCGACGGTTCTTTTCTAAGCGGTACCCCTATAGTGGCTGTGAACTGCGACCTCGCGCCTTGGAAGTTTTACTACGATTTGGCTATTGTCTAGCGCGACCTGACATACAAATATTAATGACCAAGAAGTCGGAGAAATAATACCACATCTATTGTACACTTGACCAAATAACACTAATAATAAAAGATAAATGCTTCAAATGTGGCTTTATCCTTACAATGTGCTTTTAATGTACTAGTGAATAGGATGACAGTGGTAGTACATAATATTATGGTTCTCTTTTTATCACTCACAGAAGGTGTTCCATCATCTGTGCTATTAAATGATTTGTTTATTATCCATCTATGTATTTAAATCCTGGAAAGCTGACAGTATTAAATGAAACACGAAATTTACCTCTAACACTGATAAGCCGTGGTGGTTGGTGATTCAATTTTTAGGAATCGTAAATGATCTGACAACTGTTCATATTTTACTCTTATTTACTTTGTTATATCCATATATGTAAGTTATATGAAAATATATCAAGTTTTATAGAAAACCTGAGGGATGCAAATAGTTCAACTGTTAGTTAAATAATAATTTCTTTTGTTTTGTAACTTTTTAATCTAAAAAAGATTTAAATTCATGCAAATGACACATCTGCACAGAAGTTTTTTTACTTTACAGCCAAAGTTGCATTGTGGTGAATTTTTTAATTCAACGAGGAACAGCTAACATATCCAATGAGACTTTACTGTGGTAATACTGTACTCCTTATTTAAAGTGTGAGCATTCCCATCCGTATCTTGGAATCGTGCAGTAAAGTGGCTACTATTCCTAAACATATTTCAAATAAACCTTGACATTCATCGTTCGGCCTAGTTGCAAAAAAAGTCATTTGTAAATTTCAAAACAATTGGTTTACTAGTAATTGCGTAACAAATATACATCAAATTTATCATCCATACGAAATGCTAAATGATCGGGGAAAATCAGATTCTAGTTCCACAAATTCAGAAAATACTAATGCTAATTTTTAATTTCAAAATCAAAATTCAGATTTTAAAATATATATTTATATAATATCTATGAGTCTATTAGTATCTATAGTAAAAAATAATATATATATATATATATATATATATATATATATATATATATATAAGTAAACTTAAGTTTACATCTACTTCTTCAGTTCAAACATCTTACCAACCAACTTTCATATAAAAATAAACTTCCAAAGTAAAAATAGTTTAAAGTACCTCCGCTGAGTTCATTGATCTCTCCGGAAATGTTGCTCTTCTTCCTGACAGTTGTCACCAAATGGTTTTGTTTCTAAAACTGGAGCTACTTCCTTTGTTGTGGAAGACCAGGAACTTGCTTTGTAGTCAGTTTATTCAGGCGCCGTTCATTTGCCATAATGTATACACCCTCCACAAGGGTCGGCATAGTAAAACCTTGGATAAATTTACGTCATTTCAAAAACGATATAGAATTAATTAACATAATCTTCTACGAATTCTTCTACTAACAAAAGGTTATAAAATGTAACTTCAAAAGAAATAGTATATATAAAATTTGGGTTCAAAATTCCATATAAAAAAAAGTAATGTTCTAGATTTGCCTATAGTCCAATTATCTAGACCTATCTTCCATTCGGTGTGCTACAACCCAAACCGTTAGACCGATTTAAATAAATTTGGATCTTTATTGGAAATCTACATATTTCTGCTGTAACTTCAAACTTTTTCAATTTCTTTCATTCGTAACTAAACTATAAAAATCTATGTCAAATTTGTTAAAAACATAATTTTTACTAGTTTCGCCATAAATGATCAATAATAAATATTTTTAAAACATGCAACGTAATGGCGGAAAATGAGCGAGGATCGAAAATCTTCTTTTGGTCCAGTGATGAACTATATTTTACGTTATACTACAAATAATATAAGAAAACAATTTCACAAAACTACAATGGTATAACCTATTTACCTTCAAATCGATGGTAACAGCTGTTTTAACGGTTATGTACAATCAAGAAGATCGGTTGTTTTTATAGATGCTTTACATTCGCTAATTAATTCGTATAAACTAAGTAACAGCTGATGACCTCGACCTCAGCTGATGTTTTTAGGTCCTAAGACTAAAAAGAACTACTTTAGCATCTCATTCATGTGTATAAAACAGCTGTTTTTGAAGCAGTATGACGAAAAAACCCTTTATTAAATTTAAAGTTGTTTATGTTAATATAAATAAAATAATAAAACCAATTGGGATTTCCCCTTGTAGTGAAATTTTAGAAGCCTATTGCTAATTATTATAACCTCTCAACCTATCTTTAATACTATAAAGATACTTTTTTCTGATGAATATTTATCAACATATTAAAACGCAAATCTTTTTTTTATGTTTATATATAATTTATATATATATATATATATATATATTTATTTATTTATTTATATATAAAGTAAAATATGTGTATTTTTATGAAACAAAAAGTATGTTTAGATAAATAAATAAAAGTGAACCATAAGCTCCGACACGCTAGAGTTCATGTGTTTCAAAAATAAGAATAACTAGGTGACTGATTTGTTTGTGAAATTTGAAATTTAATGACCTAAATATTTAATACATTTTGCTTAAGAAATGGCGCTAACTGGATTCATTTTTCTTTCAAGTTTGGTTTCTTTGTTTCGATCAATTAATTTAATGTTCCATACAAAAATTGATCAAAATCGGTAGAGCTAATTTGAAATATACAAACATTCATAGTTTAATATTCCTTCTTTTAATCGATATTCTGTCTCGGTTATTTCTATTTTTATATTTAGATGGGTATGTTAAGTATGTTAGGGGTTTGTAAATTGTTGTAGGTTTGTGTAAAAGGAAACGTTTATTCACAATTGAATTTCGGCGTATTTTACTTTGCCGACATAGTTTATAGAGAGTTTTGGAGTTGGTAAAAAGTCGATTTGCAGTGTTTCACGGAAATATCTATAGTAATATTCCTTTAAGTAAAAATGTTTTGTGAATAATGGGTCTTGGTTGACTGTAATCCGTATATTGCGTACAGCCCAAATGGGTGGATGGGTCATTTTAGATCAAATTTGATATGGATTACTTTAACCATCTTTCCATATTAACACAAAATTTGGGAAACCCTAATATAACCAAAATACAAAATATCGATTTAGTCAATTTTTTCCTCAAAGGATTATACCAAAAATCTATGATTCGTAAGTATTTGTGCGAGAGTTATCAATCAAAAAGTGAAAATGATCTATGATGATCCGATATCTTCAAAACCTAGCTATTTCGATTATTATAATAATATAATAGCTATTATATAAACAAATTGAAAAATGCTTGTGTTTTCCACAATTTATACAACATGTTTATAAATACTTTTTAAAATTCTAGTAAGCCAGTGGACGAACAAATGTATGAATTTTTAATTTAACCTCTGACATTTGACAAACGTTGTCGGTTATCTGCTTCCGATACAAACCTACACAGGGTTTACATTAGAGCATCCATGGTGGTGATAACATTATCTAATTTGCAAATGAACTTGGCAAACATATACATAAGTAAGATATACAATTAGAGTAATTTACACAGGGACTAATTACAATCTAACCCCTCAAAGCATTGATGCCAACTTGGTAAAACAAAATGCATATTAATGAAGATTCTATGTTAATGTCCCCTTGCTGATGGCACAAGATAATCTAGTTCATCTTAAAGGCTTTTTACTTTCATCTATTCTATCATTTTACTTTTCTGTATAGATGCTGCTTATCCATATATTCAAATAATGAAAGGATGGACAATTAGAAAGAATTGGATTAACTCTGTAACAGTTTATTTAAATAAATACTAGTTTATTTTAATTCTCCTATAATAACTTCGTGGCTTACAACAAAGCGGAAACTTGTATCATATTATTTATATTTGATTTGATAACGATATTTTGCATTTTATAAAATTCAAGAATTTTTCCGCCAGAAAACAAGAAATATATATAAAAACCGGGACATATTGATATAAACAAAGCTCTCAGACAAAATTGTATAACCTAAAATTTAATACCGAGTATTAAATCCATACATATAAAAATAATGAACTATTTAAATTCTTAATTTTACCCTACAGTTGTGAAAATATCGTTTTGGGTATTCAAATCGATATCATTGCAAATACAAAGAAAATACTTGGATATTTACAATGACAATTTTATCAGTGCCAGGGACGTGCATGTTAAATAATACAATTTAATGTTAAAACTAAATAGACTGTAAGAGTACCAAAGCTGAAACTTATCACGGAACTAACTATACACTGCTATTCGTACTTCTTAAAAGGTATTTTGGATATAACTATTTTTCAGAAACTCATATCTAACCCCTGAAAATGTACCATATAAATTAAACTTTTTATAGTTTACTATATATGTGTGTGTGTGTGTTAGTCAACTGTATGTACTGAAGTTTGTAGAATAATTGTAATACAATTACAAGTTTTAAAAAAAAATGTATTATTCAACACACTTTTATAAAATTTAAAATAAAAGTAGGTCTGATGACCCAGTTTACATAAAGGATACTGATTATAAATTAAATTTATCTCTTAACATTATGGAACCCTAAACCTAAAAGAATTTGGATGTTTTTACAAATATTTCAACAATTTTGCAAACTGGATCCTTACATCTAATTTAATTTCAATTTTCATCAAAGACAAATAACAATAAAAATATTTAGTTTTTGTATAATTAAAAAGAAACCTGGACCTCCTGAAATTTGAATGTTTTAACAAATTATATTTCTAAATCAAATTAAAAAAGTGAAAACTACTTTCAACTTGAGTTATATAAAAATGACCTTATAAACACATTTTAAAATTTCATTCTTGAATAAAATTGAACACGGACCTCGTGAAAAATAATAATATCCAACAAATTGTCACTCTGTAAAGTCATACTTTTACAATTTCCTTTTGCTTTTTAGTAATAAATAATATTAATTGTTATTTATTTATCAATATTGATCTTATCAATATTGCATGTATTTTATAATCATGCACATTAAATCTTTAACATGTTTCCTAATATCTCATGTGTATTATTTTTCAGGTAAGTGAAGTTTTGGTTGGGAAATGCTGGATTCTTCTTTCTTGTTTTAAGGTATGTGTCATACTCGTTTTAACTTCATATTTATTATGAATTTTTATCACAGTTATTGTGAGTTTCCAAGTGCAAATTTGATCCTGGGTTACAGAAAGGTCATCGATAATATCCGTAAGAGTAATTTGACACCATTTTGGCTCATTTCTATATATACCCCCAAGTGTCCTGAAAAAACCGCCCCCCATTCTAAATTTTGAACAAATGAACAACATTAAATCCTTTGGAAAACTTTATAGGACTGAAAAAAACAACTTTTGCCACACAATATTCTCTTTGATGGTTCTCCAACGCGAGTTGTAAAGATCATTTAAATCTAAGGCGACCAACAAAATTTCACTGTCGACCACGATCTCCAATAACATTTTTCTGGCGAAGACTGTTGTATAATTTAGCTACCTCCTTTTTCTCATTATTAAGTATTAAAAAATATATAAAAAACAAAGATCTTCTTAAAATTTTAATTGGTTGCAGTTTTAAATTAGCGTACCACAACAAACTCCGATCAGTTCGGTTTGTCTTTGTTACCTATTGTCTTTAAAATTAACTTTGCTCTCTAGTTTACTTTTAAAAAAATAAAATCCCATAACAAATTTATTATTCACTCTTTCATAATTTAATTGGAGTGGTTGGACTTTTGGATCATGGAATGTATAATAATATAAACATGGATGATGTAACTGTGATCATAAAATCTTTAGCAGTCTCAATATTTGATCGATTGCGATTGTTAAAGTGTTGGTCAACCAAAAAAATCAATTTATCAATTTCAAAATGTCGGTAGTTTAAAATAGTTTTTCAGAAATAATTTCTTAAAATTACTAATACAGAGTAATAAACTAAAGAGTAATATTAGTTAAATTTTCCAGCTCACTTGGCTTGATCCAATTGAATTGAATAATTTAGCGAAATATTTTCACACACTTTTAAAAATATAATAACTTCGACCTAATCTACAAACGAATAGTGAGGATCATTATAAACTACATGACAAGTTTATGGATTATAATATTCGAATTATAGACCAAAATATAACTTATTATATATCTAGGGTTCGTGGATAGGGGTAGTTTATTTTATTTCAACGGAATATTTTTAATTTAGATGTAGACGACTTTTCAAACCTCGATGTTCTAAACTTAATTAAAGTACGGAAAACTTAGGTCATGAAATAAAGTAAACCGGTGGAAAGGGATACGAAATTTGAGAAAAAAGTAATTAAGTCAGCTATATTTCATTTGAATAAATTGTTCCTGGAGATATTAAAATATTCAGACTCAAGTATTTCATAAAAATAAATGTTTAAATCTTTATTAATTTCTGAGATTGAATGTGTTTAAAAGTTGTTAGGCTATTCGATAAATAAATTAGTAGGCCTAATATTATAAATCTAATTTCTATGTTCAGTTCCTCCCATGAACTGCCATGAGTTTAGCTTGCATTTAAAAATGTAAAAACATTAAAATAGTTTCTTGATATACATAATTAAATTACACAACACAAATATTTATTTATAAATATCCATATTCAATACTAAGTAACACACTCTCAGACTAAAACGCAGTTATTTCAAAATTGTTTGATATGTTTATTCTGTACTATTGTGTAGGCTCTTGAATGACTGTCTGTGCATACTATAATTCCATCGTTTTAATTTAGTTCAGTTTTCCTTGTATATTCATTATAGAGGTTGTATACCATTCATCTTCTACATTTTTCAAAAATATTTAAAAACACAATGCATTCAATAATAACGCAAATATTAATTACTAATTACTATTATTTGTTTATTAATATATTTGTAATATCCCATAATTTGTTAACTTATCCAAAAATAAACATGTCACCGTGAAAAAAAGTAAATTACCTATTGTAATCATCTTTAATTTTTATATATAAGTAAATATATCAAAGTAAATTTATGATCATTTGTAACGCTTATTTTAGTACATATGTATTTAAGCCTATATGTCTTAGAAATTGTAATTTAATTTTTTTAAACACAAAGTGACTAACGAAAAACTATTTCTAAACAAATATTGTTTTGTAACGTTGATATTCTGAATCCACTCGTAAAGTGTGGGAATATATATTTGTTATTTTTTATAATTTTATTGTTGTTTCCCAACAATTACCTATTTTCCTTCTTTCAGTTTATCGCGAGAAGACTACCAGCATTAACTTTACAATACCACTGCATTTTAAGAGTTTTTTTTTTAATAACTAAAAATTAAATGTATCAGAAAATATCTAGCCTATTATGGTCTCTGTTACTAGCTATACTGTTGAGAATTACATACTTTAGTGCTGACATAAAAGAGCTCTTTACTTGGCGAAAGTTTTAAAAATCTTGATATGGTAGGGTTCGTGATTATTAGTCTAAATTCTTTAAAAACCAGACTATACATAGACCTATAATTAGTGGTACATTTGATTACCTTATATATTTTACTCATGAAACTCAAAGTAACATAAGAAGTAAACAATGTTAGGCAATTAATGTTCACTCACGTGGAATATCTATTGATAAGGTACAATAAAGTTTAAAATCATAATTACACTATTGGGAATATGTACGTTATTTCAGTAATTATGAGTTTGATGTTGTAATAAAATATTATACTTTCCAATAAGAAGTTTTTAATTACGTAAAAGTCCGAGGTTAAATTGAACTCAATCTCCTCTCCTGGTAATATTTATCGAAATTATGAATTAAATATTTTCGAAATTGTTGTTTTAATTACATTTATAGAGGTCAACAGTCGTACAAATTGTTGTCAAAGTTGTACTCAGTACCTTTAAAACTATCAATGCTACAAAATTTTGAAATCCGTTAATTACTAATTGTGTTTAATTTAGGACTTTCTTTTATCATATTAATAAAACGCTAAGTCTGTCACTTTGATTTTCAACTCGAAAACTGTATAGGCTAGAAACTTGAAATTTCGCACAATCATAGACCTTATTGAGAAACTGCTAAAACTGAAGTTTCAAGTATATAAGTCAAGTGGTTCCTGAGATATAGGTTTCTGAAGTTTCAGAAATCTCTATATTAAAACTATTTCGATAATTAAAATGTAAACAAATAATTGTAAATAAAAAAGAAATGTATCAGCTGTTTGAAATTAAATACATTTAAGTGTGTTTAAACTCAGACATTTTAAGATGATTATTTTATCATTACACTGTAAATGTTAGCAATTTTACTTAATTATACGTTATATTTCTTTTTTGTTTTGTGAAATATCTTATTTTATGTGCAAGATCTTATTTTCCAGGGTTGTCTTGAGATTGTTTACATATTGTTTGATACCTTTACATCCCAGTCTTACAGTAATAGGTTATGCCCCGTCGAAAACTTACTGCTCGAGAAAGAGCAGAAGCTGATGATCGCAACAGATTGAATACACGTGAAAGACTCATTGTAATCGAAGTGAAATGACAGATGATCAAATTTAAACATTTTTATAAATCAATTTCGCCTTAAGATTAATGAACTTTTTTCAATTTTTTACCCGTGGTGACACGGGTACGCGGGTCGCTTGTATATTAGAATGACCTAAACTTTCTGCTGCACGATTTGTAATATTATGGGTTTCATCAAAATCGGATCATAATTTAAAATCATTTATAATTAAAAACTTCAATGTTTTCGTCAAGAATTCTTATTATGAAGATAAAGTTTTTGGATTGATTACGAAATTGCCGTATGTTTTGTTAATAGATTTTAGTCGCTTTTATAATTTAAAAATGTTTACACATTTGTGGACAGCCCCTATTTTCATCCCTACCTTCCAACCCATTCACAAATTTTGACAAAAATCTAATAATTCTGTAGGACATCTATCCCACGCCATATTGCAAATCTGAATCATTCGAACTATCTTGTCTTAATATACGTGGGTATGAATTTTCATTTACCTATGTCACTCTCAATCATTACGTGGTTTGGTCCAAAGTCTAAATTCTACAAAGCTGCCGTCAGACTTTAAAATTGTAGAATATCGGTTCTTGAAATAAATTGTGACAAAAATTATAAAAAATACACAAAAAAATATATCATTCAGAAAATGGTCTGGACGGGGGATAAAATATCGAGAAGTCTTTAAAATGCGATATTGTAATTTTATCATCATCACAGTACTTTATTGTCATTGTAAGATACAAATATGTTTGTGTATTATTAGTGAAGCTTCCATATTGATTATAACATTCCTTTTTAAACGTTAGAGGAAAAGTAAACTACAATGAAAGTTTGTTTCATATTTAGCAACTTTCCGTGTGATTTGACATTATTTAAACTGTGTATTGATGCAACACTGATATTCCGGTAGGAATCACCACAGTCAATAAACTAATATTAGCTTGTCTGTGATTGTAGCGACACTACATTTCAAGTTCAGTGTATTCAATGCAGCGAGAGTGTGCCTAAAAACTCGTACTAAAATAACACAACAGGGATACAAAACATATAAAACCGTATGTATATTATAAAGAAAAACCTAAACAATTAAAATAAAACAAACTTATAATCAATTACTTTAAAAGTGAACGTACGTTGGTGAAACGATTTATTTAATTTCAGCCATTACTAAGAAACTCCATTTGATTTACACAATCTTTGTATTTCGTACAGTCTCAACTCGACATGAAAAATTAAAGAAGTGTATCACAGTCAGTGTAATATGACTCAATACAAGGTTATAAAATATTTTTTCTTACACTGCAAATATAAGAAAACAATTTAACAAAAACTAAAATGTTATAACCTATTCACCTTCAAATCGATTTTAAACAAATTTCAGCTCCAATAATGATTTAATTTATACCGTCTTTTTCGCTGAAAAATATATGTTATAGCTGAAATTTTTTGGAAAATGCGTAAAATAAATCTGGAAATCTGGATTTCTTACTTTTCCTACAGCTCGGGAATTACTGGACCGATCTCAAAAATGTTTTAATTTCTAATTAGCATTCAACAAATATAAATATTTTATCACCGACAGTACGTTATCACTGAAGATTTTAAGAAATTACGTAAAATCTGGATTTCCTACTTTTCAGCAGCAAAAAATTGTTGTAATTCAAAAACTATTGCGCACATTTCTAAACTGTTTTCAGTTTCAATTTCCATTGAAAACATATACCATATATGTGATATTAATCAAATATTTATTTTATAACCAAACCAATATGTAAGTCGCTTGTAAAATCAAATTACATTTCACTTGTATATTTAGAAAAACTCCAAAAAATCATCATCAGTCGGTTACCATCAAATAGCTGAAGAGATACGTTTCACCTGAATTTTATCGATCATGTCTTGGTCAATTCGACCTGAACAACGAGTTAATCGTAATTCGTGTACCAGCATTTGTTTTTAATTTCTTCTAAAATTCATTATTCTCCATTTCGGAAACATTTCGGTAAATGCAATGGACTGCTTACTAGTTAATAAATATCAAAACTGGAAATTAAAATATTTGAAGAATTATAATTTTTTTCTAAAAGTAATCTGTACAAGAATTAATTATGATAAAATTAATTAAGAAACTTTATAATAAAAAAAAAAAATTTATATATATATATATATATATATATATATATATATATATATATATATATATATAATAATTCATGGTTATTGTTGTAAAACTCAAACCCATGTAAGGCACATATTGGTCTAAATTGTGGTATTTGTTTATCAAAGGGTTATTTGTGAAATGTAAATGCGCTGCCAGTAAAGAACCACGACTGTAATTAAAAACACAGTCTGGTTGAATTAGCGAAATGGATACAAACTACAGCTAACTCTAGAACTAACATACTATGTACTGTGAACTCTATTCATCAACGCTATCTGTTGGAATAGTTTGCAACCTGTTTGTTGTGATTGCTTGTGTCACAAACTACGTTTATAACAAATTAAGATTTTCCACCTCTCCTACGAAATAAAAAAAAAAAATTACTATAATCTTTTGTACATGAGTTAACTGGATAAAATGCTTGCTTAATTAATTGAAATTTCTATGTAGAGATTATTTTTAAGTATAACATTGCAACTGTTTCAGACATAATATACTGCAGATGTAGAATAAGCCTAAATTTGTAATAGAAATAAAAATTGTGATAAATAAAATACGAAAGAATTTCATTTGATTTCATAACGGCGGATCGTATTCTTTTCTAAACGGTAACCTATATTTTTGATGATTCAAATCTACTGAATAAACAAATAGTTCTTAAGTTCCGGATATAAACACTCACATCTTCACATTTGCAAATTATAGGCCGACTCTATTACCATAAACCTATAAGTAGAGATGTAACACATTGCAGAAATAGACCATTTCGTTAGAACAAATTAAAAATTTTAATAGAAAAACTTCAAAGGAAGCGTTTTGGGGCAAATGTTGTTGGACCTTTTTATTTATTTTGATTATCTGAATTGATCAAAGATATAGTTTACCCGCTAAAGAAATATTTTACCTCCTTTGGAAATAAAATTTACCTTTTTTTTTTCAATTATGTATCATATTTTTTGTCATCTTTTTCATTTAAAGTATGTTTGATCTTTTAAATATTATTGTAAATTTTAGCTCGCTTAAAAAACACTCTATAGAGTAAAACATTAAATACATTTTACAGTGTATCTTAAATGTATTCTTATAAAACGACAACGTTGTCTACGTTAGAGTTTTCTTACGTCAATGTAGTTCATTTACTATATTATACGTTATGCTAAATACGGTATGATATTTAAATATATACAACTTAGTAGTGACGAAAACTGTGAGAATAATGTTATTTATTTTTAGCTGAGTAGTTTTATTCAAGCATGGTCGTAGCCAAGAGGTCTAAATGAGTGGTTTTGTCTTGGTGAGGATATACTGATTGTGGGATGATGGTTGTCCATTAACTTCTGATATTTAGTGCACGGATAAAGTATGCTATTTTGGATATTAAGATCTATTTAACATATGATCAGAATATTTGAATATTAAAGTGTGAAAAATGTTGTACTAAATCTTATTTTACCTTAAAACAATACTGATGAGGTCGTTTATCAATTTAAACAATTTTTTAATGTTGGCTTATTTTTATGTAACTCAATGTGAAATTTAGATAAATTTTCTTTTTTTTTAAATTATTTACCTACTGAAGATGTTATATATATATATATATATATATATATATATGTAAAAAATGTCATTTATAATTTAATGTTAGTTTTAATAAATTTGGATAAAATAGGTTAAACAAATTCTTTGCTTTTGAGTTATTATACTGGTGATTTGTTACATTCTGGTAGAAAAGTTTTTTTTTTTTTTTTTTTTTTTTTCAAAACAATTTACTTTCAACCTTTTGTATGATCCGTATTCATTTTACAACACTTCAGATATTATAAACAATAATTAATAAATTAAAATCAAACAAAATATTTTAAATCCCATATCCATCTAAGTTTAAAACTACCTGCAATGATATACTGTGTATAGGGAGGAATTAATTGACATTTCACAGATGACTGAAGTTGTCTCATCTAACTCCTACATGCTAATTCCGGACGGACATGTTCTCATTATAAAACATAATTTTTGTCATACTTTATCCAATCGTTTTAATATTACTTTTTGAAAGTAAATCTGGAACTGTTTTATATCTTTTCTATTTCCAACAAAAAATTTGAGCCTCGTTGTCTCTGTTTTCATAACTAACACAAGTATAAATACACTAGACGAGGATGGTGCACAAGTACTCCCCTGGGAATTGATTCAGCTCATCAACGAAATATAGATCGATACCTGGCTTATTTAAACGATTATTAAATTTGCTATTATTAAAAATAAAAAAATAAGAAATATCAGAGGAAGAAAGAAGGAACAGATCACAATATCAGGCTAAATTAATAACACAAGTCGTTACTTCATTGGGTTTTAATGTTTCCACTAAATGACAAAGTGTGCACAAATACTGCCCAAACTCTCAAACCAATTTAACTTCAACTTATCACTCATCATTACTATTTTCTCGAACACGGATGAAAATTTTTGATTAAAGTTTGTTTAAATTCCGTTCAAGTTATCACTTCAAAAGTGATAATGAAACAAGTACAACGATATTGAAAGCTGACTTTTTTCAAATAGTTATAGATTCCACAAGACATATTGTTTACTCGTAACTATCTCTCCCTCCTCAATTAAAACCCAAGGTATATTTTTGAAATTATTGTAGACAGACCAATCAAATAACACTAAATAATGACATTGTTGTTCGTTATTAAATTACGTAAAACCTTAAGTTAAATTACGTTACAATTGAGCCATTTTTTGGTTGTTATGGGATGATTATGATTATTTTTAGCCATTTTCTAAAAAAACTGAGCGGACTTATATATTTTTTGATACCTGAACTATACTTTAACCTAAATTTTTTAAAGCACATTTCTAAACAAAAACCCAGTTCTAACGGCCTGTTGGTTAAAATATAACATAATAATTAAGCATAATGAAGGTTATGTGTGAGCAATTAACGTTCAACACACTGGTTTAGATTAAAAAAATGAAAAGATCAGTTTTCTCAATTTAATAATACCAACCACTAAGTCTCTACTTATAGATATAAGTAAGTTATTGCCAAAATTGTAACTTTGAATCATTGCCTCTTAGAAACATAATACCACTGTCCATCAAATCCAAGTGCACAATTGCAATACTCTTGAAAAAGGGCATGACTGGATTAAATACTATGACAAGGTACCCATCTACTTGTTTAGAGTTGTGGTGAAATTACATACACAAAAAAGGGTACTAAAACTAAATGTAATTTCGTAATCTGTTTCTATTATATTTTGGTAAAATGTGAAGATTAGTGACTTAACAAACTAACTGATCCATTTCAAGGAACTTACGGCATTTAAGTAATCGAAAAAAATAATCAATAACTTACATGGCGATTTTTTAATATGAAATTTGACTTTATTAGCCTTCAATGAATTTCTCTCTAAACTTTATATTTGAACCAAATATGCTCGATGTTTGTTTGGACTCAGTTCATGATCCAGAATTTGTATGGAATTTATGTTAAATTTGTACATTTATTTATACTGTACACAAGGACAAATTTTGATATGTTGATGGTGTGACATAATTTCGATTAATGGACAGTTATTGTTTCTGTACAGTGTGTTTACTCACAAAATAGGGCAAACATATTATCCGTGGAATCCAGCAACTGTCACATCTAACTTCCGTTACGAACTGTAGACGGTTCATTGAGTTAGACGTAATTCCCTCACTAATATCGAGTGGGAGGTATCAAAATAGAGGTGGACACCACTCAGCGTAACAACAAAACTGTGTCACTTTTTGTCGGATACAAATTTCGCGTGGCTAAGATGGCAGACTCTAATTGACGTTAGTTCCGGGACTGTTAGCGATGCATTGCATGTACCGAGTAGACGGAGAGAGAGAGAGAGAGACAGTCAGGACGAGTACATGGAGAAAAGTCCATTTTTGTCCGCGAGTCGGATTGTCGCGTGCATACCAAAAAGCGATGTCGAGCTGACCAGTGCAGTGGATAATGTGCAGTGCGTTTGTGTGTGTCGTTTTAAATCAAAAACATATAAATACTGAAGGAAGGCACCGAGGACCGGTGCCCGTACCTGGGAGGCTGGACAACGACTTAAGTTCGGATACCAATAACAGGTATTTCTTAAAATAATGTAATTTTAGACGCAGGATCCTAACCGTAAACGGAATTGAAATAACTTTAAAAACTCAAAGAGAGGTTATAAGCTTATAAAATAAAGTAGTTTTAGACTCAGGAACCTTGAAGAAAAACTGAATTGGAATAACTTTAAACTCAAAGAGAGGATATAAACTAAATATAATACTGTGTTAGCGTATGTATAAATTGTATACCCAACAATTTGAGCTTGTGTGAATGTTTATATTGAGTATGCTACTATGTTTAGTTCGTGTATAAATTGTATTGAGTTCTGTGAAAGTTTAAACTGAATATAATACTGTGATTAACGTACACATAAATTGTACAAAATTATTTGTGCTTGTGAAGGTTTATATTTAGATTAAAGGTATTTTTAGCGTATGCATAAAATGAACCCACTAATTTGAGCTCATATATTAGTTCAAATTGAGAATTAGGAAGAACTTTGTACTCAAAGTGAAGGTTTAAACTGAGCAATATATTATATTAGCGTATCTATAGATTGTAGGTTGTACGAAAAGGTTTGAATTAATGTTTACTGTATGCATAAATTAAGTAGTGTTTGTGGTTTGTATGAAGGATTACGATTAATTTAATACTGTGTTAGGGTCTGCAATCTCTGAAGGCGAGTTGAGGCTAGTTGCGATTATCGTAAGAATTAATTGCTCACAACGATTAGAGCTTTCGTAAAGGGTTACATTAGGTTTAATACTGTATTAAAGTGTACATAAATTCTTTCTACAATTTGAGCTTGTGTGAACGATAACATTGAATGTCAAAATATGTTTAGCGTCTGTATAAATTGTCTACAGCGATTTGAGTTTATATAAATTTAGCTTGATTGTAAATTTAGCGTTTGCATAAATTTTATTCAGTTAAATTAAACATTTTAGTAAGTTAAGTGTAATTTTTCACGTAAATTAAATTAATAATATTATGAATGACACTTCTATTTTCTTTTTCTTGCTCCCAAGTAAAATAATTGTATCTATCTTACTTTGTTTGTTTCTGTTGTAATTGTAAAATTCGTTTACTGATAAATTTAACGTGATATTTATTATTCGTTTGAATACAATGTTCTGTTAATCCTATGAGTATCCTATTATTTATATAAGACAACTTCATATTTAATTCGTCTTGTATAAATTTGTCTAACAAATACTTATCCTTATACTAATTGTAAAAATGGTTAGTCCCACAGGCCACGTAACTCTGTTATTTAAGAAAAACCAAATGGTTTATAGTTTTAAGTCGCATTTACCTCATTGACTATATCTAAATATCCGCAGTGGAAATTATTCCACCGATGTTAATTAAATTAGTGAACTTGTTCCTACATCTGTTTCATCATAATTATGTATGAGCTTTGTGAATTGTTGGTGTATATCATATTCGTAAATTGTGTCATTTCAAAACATAGTTATTGATAAAAGATGTTTTAGATCCGATCACCAAATAAACAGTTTGACTGATCATTATCTTTGATATAGAATTCTAATCGAAAATCTCATTTCACCATCATAACTACGTATGTTAGATATTTACTCCTTCGCCCATACAAGGCGCGCATACCTTTCTTCAATACGGACCAAGGTTACAAAGTTTTTAGGTCGGTTGATTGCGTTGCATTATCACTCCCCCGTGTTTTTTATTAGTCTACCGGGCATAAAGTTATATTGTTCGGTAACAACAAAAATCTCCGCATAAGAGTAGTTTCAAGTTCCTACTTCACTGTTTTTAAATATTATTAGCATTACTAGTCGTCAATAAAAGTCAGTTCTTAGAAGGAAAATCTTCTTAAAATGAAATACATCGTGGCTTATTTAGATTATTTTTGAAATATCTTATATAATACTTGCTGTAACAACTACATCACGAAATATTTCCATATTTAATGCCATTCAGTATCACATATTGTTTAAATATTTCATATGATACAAAATATGGTATGCAAATAATACAAATTCAGTCTCTCATTAGACTATAAATATTGCAAAATTAAATCCCGATTAACAAAAATATAAATGTTTATATATTTTTTAATTACAGTTGATTCAACAAAATTAAAAAAAAAATTAATTATATTTTTGATAAATGGTTAAAATAAATAGTTTTTCATTATATATATATATATATATATATATATATATATATATATATATATGACTGTTCTATTGTGATTCTTTGCATTTTTACGATATTTTCTTTTTAGTCATACTGCTTTAAAAATAGCTGTTTTCAATGCATGAATTGAGTTGCTAAAGTTGTTCTTTTTAGTCCTAGGACCTAAAATATCAACTGAGGTCTAGGTCATCAGCTGTTACTTCGCTTATACGAATTAATTAACGATTGTAAAGCATCTATAAAAACAAACGATACTCTCGATTGTAAATAACCGTTAAAACAGCTGTTACCATCGATTTGAAGGTAAATAGGTTCTACCATTGTAGTTTTGTGAAATTGTTTTCTCATATTATTTGTTGTATAACGAAAAATATAGTTCATCAGTAGGACCAAAAGAAGCTTTTCGATCCTCGCTCATTTTCCTTGAGCTTGTAAACTCCTCGTTAAACTTGAACTTGTACCGAAAAGCTTCTTTTTTGGTCCTAGTGATGAAATATACTATTTTTCGTTCTTTATGTTTACACGCCTGTAGATACACAGTAACCGTACGATGGATACTTATTATTTAAAATAATTCTTTTACTAGTCTAAAGAATCTAGTGCTCCAATAGTCACCACTCCCAAATAAAATTCTATTGAACTGAGCTACGAGCTAATTATCCCAATGGTTAAACTCTGTGTAGCCCTTAAAATCTATGTCAATTCGAAATAACTTCCCAAAAATAGACCCTATGGGTGTCAATTTATAAAAGTTACTATTTCTCATCTCTCAGTGACACTAATTAACTTATGAACTTAGTCCCAAATTGTGTAACGTCATATTCTTCATGGATTATTAAAAGTAATGAAAAATATAATAATTACAGACAGAATAAAACTCGAACACAAGATCTCACAAAAATTACGTTTACTTAATCAAACGAGTTACAACGACAATGTCGCCATCCTCAGTGATACATGAGCTACAATAACTAAACTAAACTGAGGATGGCGACTTTGTCGTACAATTGCGTTTAATTAAGTGAACGTAATTTTTGTGAAATTTGTGTTCGAATTTTATTCTATCTAATATTATCTCACAAGTCAAGCTCAATATTTACTTATAATAATTACATTTAGGTAATTTTAGTCTTGCCGCTTACTCAATGTATTTTTCCGTCAATATATTTGATGTATTCAGAATCACTGATGATTGCGCGCCGTACAACTTTCTATATAAAACATTTCCAATATACTTCCGTTATTGGCAATAACTGAACAAAAGTGAAACGTAGCGAATGTTTAAAATTTATGACTATCGGGATGAGTAAAATTTCATTCGCGTGTTTTTGTTTTAATTTTAACTAATGACGTTGTTAATGATTGCTCCTAGCAGTGGGTCTGGTTTTTATTTAATTATAAATCATTCATTTTCAAGAGTTTTGGATTAAAAACTCACCTTCATTTATATTTGTATTTGTATTTGAGTAATCATTTTTTTTTTCCAAAACCTTTTTGTTACTATTTCTGTATACATAAAATTACGTACTTATAATAGGGACTAGGAATAAATTAAACAATTTGTTTTTGATAAACATCTACAGTCTGATTTTCGAAAAATATCCCTGGCTGAGCGACCGAGCAACTATTCAATAGTGTTTTTAATATAATGTAATAAACCATGTATCATTATAATAAAAAACATAAATATGTTTTGATTTTACAACAGGTAAATGCTTTTACCAAGGATCTGATTTTGGTTAATTAGTAGAAACCATTTAACGGAATTAGATAGAAGCGCACTGCTCCGCCGAGGACATTCTTTAGAAAATCAGACTGTAGGCTGTATGATACGCTTATGCTTTAAGCACGAATACAAGTAAAACTTTATTACTTCGTGTCCCAATGGGGAAAGAGTTGACTTTAAGAAAGAGTTGAGTACAATATTCACAATTAGCTTCACGTTTCTGGTAATATTTTCTTCCTACGCACGTTTATCTTATTTAATAGAGGTCTACGTTTTTATTCCTGAACCATAATGTTTTTGTTTTTTTTGTATGTGGGCTTTGGCACCCTGATCTTTCCACCAGATGGTTACATCACTAATCTGCTTATTTCTTCAAACATTTAACGAGATCTATAGAGCTGATTTTGATTTGATTTCCTTTACCGAACACTCTCAAACCCGCATTTTGGGAAATGGCGACCAATACTTTTAATTTGGGTTCTCAAAAGTTGTATTTTAGCTCAATTTAATCTGCCTGTTTGAGGAAATATGATTTTTGTTGTTTTTTTTAAAAACAAAATGAAAAATGGCTTCGTCCTTTTACAAATTATGCCCACTAACTTACCAAATATAATCAAAACCAGTCCAAGACAGATCTCTTTGATTTAAACTGTACGACAGAACACGGAGTACATATAATCAGACGGATATATTTCAGAAAAACAATTTATCAAACTCAGAAGAAACTCAAAAATAATATTTTCCAGAAAAACGTAAAATGGATTGTTTTGTCCTATCACAAAATCTCTATACTGTATATATATGAAGTAAAAAATTGAGTTAAAACTAGTAATAATACTTTCTCTAACTTAATGTTCAAAATTGTTTTGTTAAGGTTGGCGACACTGTTTGACCTGTAAGGGTTTCATATAGACACGTGACGAATAATCTCTAGCTTAAATGTAAAATCTCTACTAATGTATTTTATGATTTTTTTTTTTATACGCACGCGCTAATACTTTACTCTCTTACATTAATTTCTTCCTAAATAGACATAACGTTGCTATTAATATTTTATTACTTTATTAATGTTTTGTTTTCCCTCTGTAAAACGACAAAGTTTACGTTGTATGAAAATAAAAATAAAAGTTTTTTAATTTCTCACATGGACGTACAGTATGTGTTTCCCCTAAAGTGAACCAATAGCTAACTATTAAACTATATATCTGACAGTTAACTTCTAATGGGGACTCTCCTTACTTTATGTGACGTTTTTTTAGGTGTATTCAAATTTACAAATTTTGTGCCCTATTTTCCAATATGGCGCCAAACTTAAAACTTTCTTAAGGAAACCCTTATATTTTATCATTATTTTGGATAAAAAATCTGATTTTAAGACTTCGTTGTGTTTTTTTTTATTTATTTATTTTTTTTTAATTTTTTTTTTCTTTATTTTTCACAAACGTAACCGTTTAGCCATTTAAACCATTCTTTTACGTAATTTTGACTTTCAGAACCTATAGTAGTTTGATCACTCGATATTCATTTTAAAATTAACTTTGCCATGGATGAAATAACTACTTTATTGAAATTTTAAAACAGGCCTAACATTATAGTTATTTTTACTTTTTTCTTAAAATTTATTTTTTAAATTGATATTTTTTTTTACACACTTTTATTCACCACTAACTACATTATAAAACTTCTCCATATCTTGAACAAATTTAGAAACATTTTGTTGTATGGAATATACATATATGCGTTTAGTGTGCAGTATACATTGCTTCATTTCTTTCATAGTCTAACATTTATTACGTAGATGAATTCTATACACCTTTCTATAAAAAAGAATATATTACAAGTTGGGTTTTGAGTAATATTACTACTTTAGTGAATTTATTTTTTAAAACCATTCTGGAAAATTCTACATGTCAGCTTTAGGGCTATGTATATAGACAATTTCAAAGTTAGATAAGGGAAGATGGGATCATTTTATACCAACTTATCTCACCAAGAAATACTTTGGACGAAAATCAGTAATAAAACCTATTTTCTCATGTATAAATAGTATAAAGATATTTTCTAGGAAAATGATGACAAGTATTATGTTTTATAAATGTGTATGTAAGAAAGTTAGAATGTTTCCCCACCATTATTTTAACAAAACCACTTCAAACCACAGTAATTTGATTTGCACAAGATGTTTGCTGCTCTATACAGAATAGTAGTTGTTTATTTATCCCAGTCCCCTTTGTTTTCACAGTAGTAAGCTTAAAGGTTCTCGAGTTAATGGCTCAAGATAAGAGCCTATAAACCTATCAACAGCTTCGAGTGAGGCCATTAATCCAGATTTTATAGACAAAAGGGCTTTTGCATATTGATCAATTTTGTGTTCTATTTTATAATGTTTCGTAGAATGTTTTTCTTTAAATAAAACATGCTGGTATATTATTCAAGTTTAATGTGCTGTTTGGTTGGAAAAATCTTTCTTTTTCATTTCTTGATTAAAGATTGTAGTTGGATATTTAAACACTACTTTGCTTTACTTTTTCTCTAAACATTATAATTAAAACTAGAATTACCATTGCTATTCATTATGTAGATACACATAGTCAAAACTGTTGTCTCATTTAATTAAATATTTTGTTAATTTAAGATATCACACAAAATCAGTTTTGATTAAAGGAATAAAACACATTCTGTTCTTTACAGAGCTGATTTCATTGTAGTATGTAATCTGAGTTTTTTTTTGTTTTTTTTGTTTGTTTTTTCAAAATTCGTATCTAGTAAATTTTCGCTCTGCCCAAGTTAGTAGTTTAGGCCCTAATGCTTTTCGATTTCATCCGATTTTGCAAGTTATAGATGGAAATCAAATTACACTTACTTCACTAAAAGGTAAATTGATTTGAAAATTAAGAAACCTAACTAATATAGAAATATTTATACTAAATTACGTGAAGACAGCTAAAACATTATAAACACATCTCTCACACTCTTTTGGTTCCAGGCGTGTAATTTTTTTTTTTTTTTTTTTTTATTGTAGACGCCCTATCTCTACTTCTGACAACAATTACAATTAAAGAAAGCTGAGGGCGTTGTCAGGTAGAAACATGTGTATTCAAATTTATTTCTTAATTTGCTTATTTTCTAGTCTCAGTGAGGTGTTACCCTCCGCCACTATAAGCCGTGGTGAACTTTGGGCTCCATGACAATTGTCTCCATTCAATTCTGTCTGTCGTAGCCTGTCTACAATTTCCAACCCTCCATAATCTTAGGTTTTCCTCCACGTCCTGCAACCATCTTCTTCTTATTGTTTCTTCTCCTATTTTTTGACTATCAATTCGTTTACAAATTTTAGCATATTTTCCATTCTGATCACATGACCAAACCACCTCAACTTCAATAACTTTATGCTTCTTACTATGTCATTATCTTTAATTAAGTCCTCTATTTTCCTGTTCCTGCATATCTGACATTCTTCTCCTACTCTAAATAAGCAATATATTTTCCTCAATTCTCTTCTCTCAAATACCTTAGTGTATAATTACTTATTAGAGTCCATGCATTGGCAGAATATGGAACCACGCTTTTAGAAATAAGGACTTGCACAGTCCAAGTTTATTATTTTCTGCTCGGCTGCTTGGACTTGAAAAATTGTTGTTGGACATAATCAGCTCTGGTGCCTCTATAATCCGATTAATTGTTCCATCAGTAATCTTTTTTATTGTTAAGAGTAACTCAAAGATGACTAAATTACGGGACTCCTTGCAGTCTGTAGTGACCTCTTTCAATAACTTCAACTTTCTTCCATTTTTCATCTGAAGAAACTTTAAGGTAATTTGTTATGCCCTCGTTAATGTAAGACCTATTTTTTCTGCTTCTCTCTATAGTCGTTGAGACGTTGTTTCAGTTTGTTCACATTTCTTACCATAAGAACAGAACAACGTCGCCTAAATAATGTTCTTAGTTGTCAGATCGAGTTTCTCATCTGGTTATTTAATGTCAGATTAAACAGGGTTGCAGAAATATCATCTCCTTATTTTACTGCAAATGTTTTCTTCTTTATTTCTGACTCCTTTTTCTTCCTACAGCTACTTTTCTTCTGGTTCCCAACCAAATTAGACTCATTTTATGAGTTTTTGAGGTATTCTTAAGCCTTCTAATGCTGATGATACTCTAATATTGTATCTAATGCTATTCCTCCCTAAAAGACTGCTTATAATCTATAAACAAAATGTGCAAGTCAATGACATGATCGTAACAGTGACTGACTCATTATGAAAATCAGATTTCCCTGCTCTAAAGCACCCTGTTGTTCACTCAGTCTAGGTGTTTAGTCTATTTATAGTAAAAACTTTGAAAATATTTTGTATACAAAACTCAACAGAGTTACTCCTCTGTGATGTTGCATATTGCTTTATCTCCTTTCTTGGATCTTTCCATATCTTGAATATTATCTTGTATATATTATTATTAGTGTATCTCCTCTTTGTTTAAGCAGTGAAGTGTCGTTGTAAAATTCTGTATTATTTTCTTAATGAACATCAATATTTTTCTTTGTTATTCATCACATCTTGGTTGAATTAAATGCATTAATGGCACAAAATAACTTTGTAGCACTAACAATATAGTCGGTTTGACTAGTAAAGCTTTGACTAGTACAAAAATATTCTGTATGTAATGAATTATTAAAGTTTTTATAAATTATCTATAAGCTTAAAAGCAAATTATTCTTAATAACTAAGAATTTCCACAAACATTTCTTATACAACAAAACCATAAATATTTTAATTTATTTAACTGTAAAATACAAAGGTAATAAATAAACATCTTGTTAATTATTATTTAAACACCTTATTTAAAAATATGAATCCTAAATAACTTTCTAAAAGTGCTGTCTATAAAACAAAATAAAAATCAAATATATTTCTTAGATAAATATTATTTATTTGCCGCTTAAAAGGGTAAAATAAAATTTACATTATTTTATTTAAACATTGATCATATATTTTTCTAGAAGTGAGAACGCATATATTTTGTCTAATTTAATTACATCAAAACCTCTGCAAATAGTCTGGAATATTTACGAAACTTATTGTAACCGAAATCTGATATAATGTCATTAGTTTTAACGTGGTTGAAATCCCACTATGAGTTTTTACTACAGGCTGTTGCGTAAACCGCAACCACCTGCATACTATGGTCATATTGCACAGTTTTGCCTTGGAATCAAGAAGGTCACGTGACACTGGTACTGCATCACAAAACTGGAATAGCTTGTTTGTTGGTTGTAATGCATTATTGTAAACATTTAACCTCTCTACGTAACTGCCTCTCCTTTTCTATTGTTCAAATACTACCATAAACAAAAAACAAACACTTCTGAACATGTGCATACAGTAGACATCAACTTTCACTTGGACTTTGTCCCAATTTATTATCATCAGACTCCCTTTTTAAAGTATAGCTGTTACAACCTCTCTCACAACAACATTCGTCGTGAGCAAATATGATCACGAATCATGGCTCGCATAAAGTTTTGATTGGTCGTACACACTTATTTGTAGCTAATTTCCACTTTTACTATTTTATAAATGAATTCTCTTATATTTGACACACACGTTCCTATTGCATACCACTATGTCGTTGTTCAAAATAAGTAAATTTAAAATCCATGATTTCATCTTAATTTTTATCCTATTTCAACAACTACGTGTAATTCGATATATGTTCTTTTTCTATCGCGTTAAAAAAATTAGTTCATTAAGAGTATCTTTTAAACTCAAAAGTTCATCAAAATTTACGTTCTGCGTAACACAAAATGCTTTGTGACGGGTTTGGTTCGGTTTATTTTAGGAATCTGTATCCAGTGCGGATTCTAGGACTCTGACATAGAATAAATTATGTACCCAAATTATCATTAATACACCTTCTCCTTAGCTACAAAGGTGATGACAGGGACGGATCGTATAAACAACACATTGAGTTGATTCAGGTAGGAAACGAAGCGGGTGCCAACGTCTTTTTTAACAACTACAAGACAATTGGAGGAGCGAGTACTTGTCGGTAGAAAGTTCTGACTGGCATGGGTGGGGGTATCGTTCGGAGAAGAATGGTGACTAATGACACAAACTTGGGTTTCTCAGAAACCCAGGTTCGAGAAATAATGAATTGTTAATTATTGCATAAATGATTTAAAAAATTGATAAAAATGCGTTTATTTTTACCTGAAATGGTAAAATAATGTGTTTGTGATCGTCTCCACTTCTTTTGACCAGCTGGAAGCTCCGGCTGGCTGGAGACCGCGTATACTTTAGCCGAATCTTATCAGGATGGGCCGAGGAGTCGGGTTAGGACGCTAATGAACGCACGCAAGGCAAGTTAAATTAAATGTTATCTTTTATTTTATCCCCGAATTAGAAGATTACAGTAATAACTAGAATTTATAAAAAAGACATAACGGCTAGATAAAAGGCCTTAATAGTGGCCTAAAAGCATACCGATTAATTTAGATAGCACGTGGCCGAAAATGGACTGACCTCGTCCCGTAGCGGTCTGCTGTTCAACTTCCTTCTCGCGGCTCTCGGAACAGACTCTCTCCCGGCTCGCTGGTTTAAGCCCTCCACTCCTCGTCACTCCCCCCCCCCCCCCTTCTATGTAATCTTTCACCGCTCAACAAAATTGCAAGTGCCAATTGATATTTTATTATTTAGAATCCCTTCCCATTACATCCTAATTTATACTTATTATAGTTTTTGTTAAGTGGGCTCCTTGGCTGGGCCACATGTTGATAATTGTCGAGGGAATTGTTAGTTGCAAAATTATTGTTTGCAATAAATAATTAACGATCATCTTCTAAAAATTATTTTTATTTCATTTCATTGCATTTTTAATAGTTTTAAAACCGTTTTAAACACTCTTTACTACGCTGATCGGATTCTTGCTTTAAAAGCGCTATTTTAGGAGTGCACTGCTTGCATATTAACTCTAAAATAGTTGAAACCACAATAGGAAATACGTCTAATTATACCTTTGTAATCTAACAAAGGTTCTTATATTGTAGTTGTTACACATGCACTGGCCACTGCATTGTAGCTTAGATTATTTCCAATAAACCAATATGTAACAATGTCTATGATGAAAACCAATACGCTTATGTAAGCAGGATTTAATATATATATATATATATATATATATATATATATATATATATATATATATTATCTAACGATAATTATTTTATTATAATTTCAGAAATATTATATAAATCAAAATTAAGAATTAATTAGTCATACCTTGGATTGTCAACATATAAGGAAAGTTATTAATGATGAAGTCCAAATATACTCTTTAACATTAACTCTGAAATGTTTAATTTTATTTGAACTTAATTTCCAATTACTTTTGTTTTTTATTTTACACTTTAAACTATTTGCTCAGGGGGAGCTCTTTAATGAACAATTAATACAGTGAATGAAATTTTAATAATACAGAGAATTGCAATTTTAACAATTTAGTTTCCAATTAAAGTCTATAATTAGTACAATACCAAATCCACTTTTGTTGTATTCCTTTGTAAGAAATCCAGTGCTGATACTTGAGTGAAGAACTTTCACTTTATTACTGGTTAATGATGTTCACCAAACACTACACTGTACTATGTGATTTATCAATAAAATGATTCACTTCAAATTACCATGAAGATGCACTCAACACTTTGTAGATGTACCTCTTTAGTACTGCAACGAAGATTACTAAAGTGTTAAATACTTTTACTTTGTAAAAACAAACACGGTTAAAACATACGTGTTAAAAAACAATTATTACTTTACTATTACTAAACTGGAATTATAACTTATAGGAAATACTAATTTCTACATTAGGAATACTCTTGGCTTTACTTCGCCGACCCCTATGCTGTGAGTTTCTCCCCAAGACTCTCTATATAATTTTTACTTTGTCGATGCTAAAAAATACTTATTCCCTCTCTCTTAATTTACTTTAACCAATGAACGTAAGCAGCTACTTTTTGTCAGCCAATCAAATTTTAATGTTTCAAAATTGTGACAGTTTAGAAAACTGTTGTCCCGTTACATTTTATGAGTTTTGTGTGTGATTCTCCTTAAGTTTCTAATATTATAGTTATTTATGACTTAATTGCCTACAATGATTCTGGGTATAATTTAAGTGTATTTCTCTTTTTTTTCTTTAAAGTTGTGAATGGTGTTCTGACTGATTTATAACATATCCCCCTAACTCTTCACCTTTGTCGGCTATCATAAAACGTTTAACATGTGTCCAACAAATGTATCTATTTCTATATTATTTTTAAAATATTAGACCATTACTGGAAAGCTTATTGATTTCGTTATAATATATATATATATATATATATATATATATATATATCAAAGTACAAAATTCAACAATATTTGATTAAATCAAAATCTTTGTTGGAAGATGCTGGAATTTACAAATTCTTCAAATACAAATACTTTATAAAAGGAAACCAAAAGTATTTCTGTTTTATTTATTTATATTTTTTTTACTTAACATTGATTATTTTAGTTTTTAGCAAACATTTTTGGAATAAAGGAGAGAGTGTCCAAAATTCGTATAGTTTTATTCTACTATGAATAAATTCTAGTTTTAAAAGATTCTGATTCAATGAGTTCAAAATTTTAATACATATTGATTTAATTTATTTTGCTTAGAACAACATTGACTTCTTCAACTCACCTTAATAAATTCTTCATTTACCCACCTGACATCTTTGTGTGGAATATCACAGGAAACTTGTTTGTCAATAAGAGTTTAACATGCTGACCGCGTGCTCCCACATGATCATCCATTGTTTTAAAGCAAAAAGAAGTTCACTTGCAACTCTCCGAAGTCGAGTTCAAACGGACTTTATATGACGTCTTCTATTTATCTATCTATAAATCTAAGCACATTCACATTTTGATTTATATTTCGTAAGGAATATCGATCTACAGGATAACTAAAAATGTTTTTAGAAATTAATTATAACTTTATAATATAACTTCGTGATTAAAAATCCTTTTAAAATATCCTGAAGCTAGATGATATTAGTTGAACAAATTTTACTAAGACAATCACTTAATTAATTTTTCACTATGTTTTCATTCAATGTGGGCAACTAGTTCATTGGACTGTCATACATTTAATTTTTAATATAGGCCTATATATTCGTTCTCTGTATGTTGCAAAATTTCTTCTTTTTTTTTGCTGCAAGTTAGAGTGTCAATATGTTTATAAGTATAATAAATGATTAAAAATTCATATTCCATATTTTACAGAGAAAGCTTGTGTTTTTTGGTATTGTTTACTATCTCACATAAATTAATATTAGGGACGTTCTGTTGGCTCAATAACGCGATGTCGACTTTTTGGAAGATATATCTGTTTTGAAGTACCTTGATCCCAAAAGGTTGTTTTTTAATTGAATCTGTTTATTAATAACTCAAACTTTGCTGATAACGGCTTAACTAATAGTTTAGGGGTAGTTACCATGAAATCGATTTTCTGAAAATTAAAATAATGGTTTTTATAAAATTACACAAAAATGTAGCCGCTACAAAACAAAATTAATCGCTATCACCCAAAATTCCATTTTAGAAATTATGTATACACAAAAAATCTTCCATGAAGATGTTGATGATATCACTTAATTTTGGTAAAATGTTAAAATTAACGACTCGAATCAGTGTGTAACAATTTCAAGTAAAACAAAATTAAGGGTCAGATTTAATTGACAAGGAACGCAATTAAATCTTGACCGACGATTCTAAAAAACGATTTTAATGAAATGCGATTTAAGCTTAGACAGAGAATTTACGACAAAAATAAACATCTATTGACGCTATTTATATATATTTAAAATATAAGTATACATTTTTTTTGTCAATGATAAGGGAAGATCTCTTCTTTTAAAAACGTTATGAGTGAAACTCATTATAAAGAAAAAACAAATTTTCTCTTTCTCGCAAATAAATAAGCCAGTTAACAATTTTAACAGTTTTCGCAAAGTAAGTAATAATATCACTATATAAGTTAACCTAAAATTAATTTATAAGTTAAAATTAATTTATAATTAGTTATAATTAATTTATATAATTTAAAACAGCTTATATAAATTATTCTATAACAAAATAAAACTTATTTGAGAATTTATAACACCTGTTACATGTTACTTTTGTTGTAAAACATGTTATTTATCCACAACAGGCGTTTTATTTAATTGATAAGTTTATTACAAAATAAATATTGCCAAGAAAAAGAATAATGTTCGGCAAATCTACAGATAACACTGTTTAATTCTCATTCATTAAAATCGGCCCTTTAATGATAAATACGCGACTGACGCAGAAATTCCTTAGCGAATTCTTTTTTTTGTGAATGGGTATATTGAGAAGGTTAGTATAATAGTTTATATTACATTGTATTGGTTTAGATCGTTTTCCAAATAATCAATAAATAAATAAAATACTATTTAACTCCAGGACTCCAGGTACATTCATTCACTCTCATCACTGAAAAAAACAACATTTAGTACTTATGTCCTCCAGACTTCTTATTTTATAATTTCTGTATACAGTATATACATTAATTACATTCACAGTCCTTAATATGAACGGTTTCTACAATATACAAAAACTCTTCAAATTTAAATTATTAATTTAGTAATAGGCGACAATAATTCTATATATTAAATTATTGTAAATAATAATAATAATTGCTAATTTTAATTAATAATGACGATCAAAAATGCATTGTTTAAACCTCTAGAATAATTGACTCGACACCATAGAATTTAACACAGATCAAAACTTAAGTTTTCAAAATCAAATGTAACATCTGAAGAATTTTTTGTTTGGCCTTTATAAAATTAAGTCTATGAAGAAAATGTACAAGTTGCACATTTTTAAATTAACAGAAATATTTATATCATTCTAACATTGTTTTGAAAGGATCAGCTCCATCATTAATGGAAGAGTTCAGCTATGGAAATAACTCCAAACAAACAGTTTACGAAATTATACTACTTTACACAGTTTCCTAATTATCCGAAATTTGGAGTTGGTCAGACGTTTCGCCCTTCAATTTTGATGAGTAGTAATTTCGTGATACAGAGACAAACATTTTGAGAGTTGTTTATAAATTGGAAACAAATAAAGCCTACTAAATGTTTGTCCTAAGCTGTTTTAAAGCGACCAATAGACTCGTTTGTGCGAAAATTATTGTTCCTAAAATCCTGCCTTAATTATAAAGACAATGGACAAAATCGTATGACTTTTAATAAATTACTGTAAACAATACTTTAACTTTCTCGGACATGTGTAGTATAAAGAAAGGTATGTAATATGTAAAAAAATCGACTTCGATTTTTTGCAGATAACTCTGTTTTGAGGTCCCATGAGTCTATAAAAGTGATTATTGGAATCTCTTTCCGTCTGAGGTCTGTCTGTCGTCTATATATCCCAAATACCTAAACCGAGTTTAATCGAATTAAGCTGAAAAAATAATAAAAATTATGTTAGTTCGTTCTACTTTTGTTAATTAATTTTAATGCAATATCTACCAGTTGGGTGAAATGTATACTTTTTAATACCACCAAATTAATTCCCATGTAACTTAATCTTAAGGTCGTGGAACCTTAGAAAGTGTATGGTTACAAAATCTTCCAAATCATGAAGTATTAAAACGTAAATGTTAAAATTTAGTTGAAATCGGTTCAACAGTTTGCGAGAAAAATGAACCGCAGACTTGTAGATAGACAAACAAAATTGGGTCACTGAATTACGATAACAGTTTTGTGAGTCAATATAGTTAACCATATGTAAAACAAAATAATAACTAAGGAATATTACTGTTCGCAAAGAATTTGAAAAATAATAAAAGGACAAACTTGTTGGCTTTCATTAAATTGTATTATAAGTTGCGGGAAAGAAATTAGATTTATTTGGTAGTTTGACGTCTTTGTCCACAGTTATAATATAAGGCAATAACTTTGTTTGGGTAATTTAAAGTAATCTATATAAATTATATTAATATTTAAATTATAACTGTCAACTTCTTGATTACTTCCCGAGAACATTATTTCTTTAACAGCCCAGTAAAACACTTCATCTGGTATAGAAGACTCAAGCTGGTCACTGGTCAGTGCCGCCGCAAAGTACAAGGAAAAGTCCTACTATGGAAGAAGACGAATTTGCAGTATTCAGTTGTGTGTCTGTGTTTGTTTTGTTTCATTTCAAAATAACACATTAGCAAAATAGTTATTTTTTAAATTATGTCGCTTTTTAGGGATACTTTTAGTGCCTGCCATCTATTCTTAGGTTGATATAATTATTTTATTTCTTAAACGTGTTACTCTTAAATACTTTGGAGGGGGAGTATCAGAAGCTACTATATGTGTTTGATGCTTAAATGATTTTAATCTTCTTTAAATATTAATATTAATTTGTGGTATTTGCTAAATTTCTTCAATTCACAAGAAACTTAAATCCTAAAGACAAGTGTATGTGTATGTAAAACAATTATATTTTATCACACAGTTTCAACGAATGAACGGATAATTTAATTATTCACTATTGAATGGTTACATGCATTATTAGTTTCCACTAATTCCACGTTCTAAAATAACTTCTAAGTTCCATATAAATTTAACAATAAGTGAAATTCATTCCAGTAAGTTTGCATATAAAACAAAAACTTACTGAAAATATTTACTAACCTTATAATTATGTGTTTTTCCTATACTCCCTCTTTATAAACTATAGCCTATTTTTATAATTCTGAGATACAAAATGTGTTTACTTATACACTTTTTGTCAGCTTTTTTAGTTTACTTATACATTTTTAATGTAAATATAATTTTGAATTTAAACGTACGTTTTACGAAATAGTAAATAAAGATTTTTCTCAACTCAACTAATATAATCTAAATCTGAACTCCCAATTATTACCTAATAATGTTTTACAAAATATATTATTGAAATTAAGTGCATTCCACTGTTTTTACAAAATAATTATACTAAATTGACCTATAATAACTCGGATATTGGAGCATAGCATCTGCCACATACACAGCTCGTTCTGTTATCTTCGCTTCTTACGAAAATCTTTCTTTTTCCCATGGAAATTTCTTTTTCTCGTAGAAATTCAGCAGATTTTAATAATCGTCTGCAGTAGTACTCGGTACGTTGACGAAACTCCCTAAGTCATTAATGCCCTTGTGGCCTCGTCAGTTTTTCCCATGGATAGTGATTTTATGCTCTTCTAGCTTCTCTAGAGCTACCTTCCTGCGGGTTGATATGAACTAGTTTTCAGCCATAAGCAAAATCCCTTGTCAGGAGAATTCTTCTTATTTTAACACGTTTTATTTAACTCACTTTGGCGGGTTCACACACAAATTTTGTAATCGATTTACAACTAACTTCCTGATGGTCTAGAGATTTGAAATTTTGAAAACAGCTCAGAACTGATGACAGTGCAATAATATTGGGTCATACAACGCAACGCCTTGAAAGTTATCGTGCGGATGGACACAAATTCAGGCATACATGTATGTATATTTATGAATTCACACTCAACCTTTGTGTTCTGTGCGTTGGATCGATGTGGATGTAATGATCCATCCTCTGTTTGAAGTATAAATAATATATACTTCCTACACATAGGTAACAGGATAAACAAATCAATTCAGTGATATCATTGAGATCCAAGAGATCATTATGATGTTTGTATGACACGTCCTTATACATACTAAAGATATTACTTAATACAAATAATTATAGGAATCTTACACATATCTGGACAATCTTGTTTCTAGAAAAGCTGTAGTTATTAGTGTATATATTTCCTCCATAGACTTATGTCGGCCTGCCTTTGAACACCTGCAAGGGCACATTACAGCTTGTATATTATACTCATACAAGGATGTATTAAACAACATCAGGTGTTCATTTAACAACTGTGTCTTTATATAACTTTTCTTTTTACTTTATGTAACTTTCCTTTATGTAACTTTTTACTTGGTTTTAGATGTACTATATTTATTTCATCGATATATAGGAACACTTCAGTTTGGAAAAAAATTAACAGACTTCTCAGTACAGAATGTAGAATAACAACTGAGTTATTAACATTAAAAAAAGTCATGTAAGAGAATACTGGAGCAGCCGTTTAAAGTTGTACAACATGGTTTTATTTGTACTATATTGATTATAATAGATATATAGGAACAGTTCAATTTTGAGAAATATAAACAGTCTTCTCAGTACAGAAATTAGAATAACAACTGAGTTATTAACATTAAAAAACAAGCATTTAAGAGAACATTGAAGCAGCCGTTTCCAGTCGTACAACATGGTTTTATTTGTACTGTATTGATTATAATAGATATATAGGAACAGTTCAATTTTGAGAAATATAAACAGTCTTCTCAGTACAGAAATTAGAATAACAACTGAGTTATTAACATTAAAAAACAAGCATTTAAGAGAACATTGAAGCAGCCGTTTCCAGTCGTACAACATGCTTTTATTTGTACTATATTGATTATAATAGATATATAGGAACAGTTCAATTTTGAGAAATATAAACAGTCTTCTCAGTACAGAAATTAGAATAACAACTGAGTTATTAACATTAAAAAACAAGCATTTAAGAGAACATTGAAGCAGCCGTTTCCAGTCGTACAACATGCTTTTATTTGTACTATATTGATTATAATAGATATATAGGAACAGTTCAATTTTGAGAAATATAAACAGTCTTCTCAGTACAGAAATTAGAATAACAACTGAGTTATTAACATTAAAAAACAAGCATTTAAGAGAACATTGAAGCAGCCGTTTCCAGTCGTACAACATGGTTTTATTTGTACTGTATTGATTATAATAGATATATAGGAACAGTTCAATTTTGAGAAATATAAACAGTCTTCTCAGTACAGAAATTAGAATAACAACTGAGTTATTAACATTAAAAAACAAGCATTTAAGAGAACATTGAAGCAGCCGTTTCCAGTCGTACAACATGGTTTTATTTGTACTGTATTGATTATAATAGATATATAGGAACAGTTCAATTTTGAGAAATATAAACAGTCTTCTCAGTACAGAAATTAGAATAACAACTGAGTTATTAACATTAAAAAACAAGCATTTAAGAGAACATTGAAGCAGCCGTTTCCAGTCGTACAACATGGTTTTATTTGTACTGTATTGATTATAATAGATATATAGGAACAGTTCAATTTTGAGAAATATAAACAGTCTTCTCAGTACAGAAATTAGAATAACAACTGAGTTATTAACATTAAAAAACAAGCATTTAAGAGAACATTGAAGCAGCCGTTTCCAGTCGTACAACATGGTTTTATTTGTACTGTATTGATTATAATAGATATATAGGAACAGTTCAATTTTGAGAAATATAAACAGTCTTCTCAGTACAGAAATTAGAATAACAACTGAGTTATTAACATTAAAAAACAAGCATTTAAGAGAACATTGAAGCAGCCGTTTCCAGTCGTACAACATGGTTTTATTTGTACTGTATTGATTATAATAGATATATAGGAACAGTTCAATTTTTGAGAAATATAAACAGTCTTCTCAGTACAGAAATTAGAATAACAACTGAGTTATTAACATTAAAAAACAAGCATTTAAGAGAACATTGAAGCAGCCGTTTCCAGTCGTACAACATGGTTTTATTTGTACTGTATTGATTATAATAGATATATAGGAACAGTTCAATTTTGAGAAATATAAACAGTCTTCTCAGTACAGAAATTAGAATAACAACTGAGTTATTAACATTAAAAAACAAGCATTTAAGAGAACAATGAAGCAGCCGTTTCCAGTTGTACAACATGGTTTTATTTGTACTGTATTGATTATAATAGATATATAGGAACAGTTCAATTTTGAGAAATATAAACAGTCTTCTCAGTACAGAAATTAGAATAACAACTGAGTTATTAACATTAAAAAACAAGCATTTAAGAGAACAATGAAGCAGCCGTTTCCAGTTGTACAACATGGTTTTATTTGTACTGTATTGATTATAATAGATATATAGGAACAGTTCAATTTTGAGAAATATAAACAGTCTTCTCAGTACAGAAATTAGAATAACAACTGAGTTATTAACATTAAAAAACAAGCATTTAAGAGAACATTGAAGCAGCCGTTTCCAGTCGTACAACATGGTTTTATTTGTACTGTATTGATTATAATAGATATATAGGAACAGTTCAATTTTGAGAAATATAAACAGTCTTCTCAGTACATAAATTAGAATAACAACTGAGTTATTAACATTAAAAAACAAGCATTTAAGAGAACATTGAAGCAGCCGTTTCCAGTCGTACAACATGGTTTTATTTGTACTGTATTGATTATAATAGATATATAGGAACATTTCAATTTTGAGAAATATAAACAGTCTTCTCAGTACAGAAATTAGAATAACAACTGAGTTATTAACATTAAAAAACAAGCATTTAAGAGAACATTGAAGCAGCCGTTTCCAGTCGTACAACATGGTTTTATTTGTACTGTATTGATTATAATAGATATATAGAAACAGTTCAGTTTGGAAAAATATAAACAGACTTCTAAGTACAGAATGTAGAATAACAACTTGTAAAAACCGATTGTAAGGATATGATTTAAAGATATGGTTAGTTTTATGCTTTTCAGTCAAATAAAACTCTGTAACAAGTTTGTTTTTATATAAGTTTTTATTTAAAACACTTAATGTGGTGAATGGATTAGTTTCGCCTGAACTACCGTGCTATATAAATTTACCTAATACAAATAGTTTATTACTAGTGGCACGAATTATTAAAAATAAAGATGGAAGAAAATAATTGTTCCTTAACCATTGTCTTTACAAATTCAGTGATGTAAGAAAAGCCCCATACTTTTTATTTATAATGAATATGTTTTCTTATTAGATTGAATGTAAGTAATTTTTTTGAATGCATATTTTTTAGCAATAAATATAATTATCGCAATTCTTCTCAGAATGTATTTTATTTAAATAGGATGTTTTGTAAACATTTTAACAGTATATAGATTTTTTTTTTACTAAACCCAAGAAAAAACGTATGTTCTCCCCAAAATTGCTTGTAGTAGGTTGTAGTAGGTTCTACCGTTGTATCACAATTAAAAAATAAAATTAAATAGTCTACGAAATGAAATATAAAGATGTAATGTCTATGCTATATTCTAGAAGGAGGGATATTGAAATTGTTTTACAATTGTTACTTCAGAAAATAGGCTAACGAGTATAAAACAATAACGGCAGATTTCTTTTTAACTGTGTAAATTTAAAATAAACATATACTAATTGGGTAGTGTTATTGTTTGAATGTTTGTTTTCTGAATAATACATGTAGTTATATCTATTTATTGTCAAAGGAATTGCAAAATAAATTCCGTTTCACCCTCCCACCCCCATTATAACTAGGCCATCGGCGTATTCTAACTACTTATAATCTGCAATATATTACTTTGAAAAGAAAGTAATTTCTCGCTTTCCCATTAACTTCCAAATAATATACCAACTCTTCTACTATTTTTAGTAAATAAAATATCGTATGTTTTTAGTTCAAATTATTTTTCCATATATTTGAAGCGCTTTTAAATAGGTCAACTAAAGAATTTACACACATATTCAAATCAATTTTTTTTTTAATTCAGTTATAACCTTACTTCCGATTTTATTGACTTAATACAAGTCCTAGTAATTATAAATTTTAAAACACAAAAAATGAGATTTGCATAGTGTAAAATTCGGCGACACTTAGTTTAAGGAAAAAATATATAGAAAATATTTTTAAAAAACTCGATTGACATTGAATTGTCTGATTTTTATGAAATTTAATGCAATTTAAAATTTAAACTATTCGATTAATTTGTAGAATAGAGTTGGTTAGTTAAATAAATTGTAAACTTTAATGTCAATTTACTTTATACAATTTTTTTGTTAAAATGTTAGAAGATTTGTTTAGTTGTTATTTTTAATGCCAATTTCAAAATGATTTTTTTTATTTAACGATTAAATAAAATTAAAAGGAAAGAAATTTCTACTTCTTATCATTCATTGAAAACTGTACACATGAAAATTGGCGTTTGTATATTAAATGCGACTATTATGATATAATTGTAAATTATTTTCTTCATAAAACAAAGTCTGTGATATCAGTAGTAATTTAATTAAATGTCAATCTATGTAGAAGTGTAATAGTGTAATAAACTGCATATTACAGCTAGTTTTAGTTAGTGTAACAATCAAAATTGGTACTTGACTTTATTACGAAAATAACTTTGTCTATTCATGACTCGAATGACAAAGTACACTCTTCAAATTATGTTAATTCGATTTCTTAGAATAAAGCTCAAATAACAAAAGTTCTCGTCATTTTTAAAATTTGAACTGTAAAGAATAAAAGTTCGTCGTAGAGAAAAATTTACATCACCCACTGTCGAAGCTAAAGTTGTATTCTATGTCAAACCCCCGAGGCTTGACAGTTTCTACCTATAACCACTGAATACTTTGCATATAAGATCCCCTCCTTCATTTCCATGAACCCGCATTATGAAAATTTAGAAAGAAAGAACTTTCATAAAAACGAATTTATTCAAAATAAAATTCCACAAACTTATTCAAACACCCAATACTACCTCAACATTTAAAGGAGAAGCCGATATAAAATAAAAACTTAAATATCTGATTTTCTCAAAATAGACTTGTGATTTTGAATAAATTTTGCTTAATTTCGTGAGTAATGTGGGGGGGGACGAACAGATGACGATTACGATTTATTTTGGTATTTTCCGAATTATTCTCGAGCTTATAGTTTGACATGGTACTTTCGATTGTTAAACTTCACATTTCAATAAGTTTAAACGAAATCGTTTAAGTCGTTAAGATATTCGAACTTTTACGAGCGCCTAAGATTAATTTCAATTCTTTAATGGCCATTTTTGGGAGGGAGCGAAATACGTTTTGCAAAATTTATTTAAAATCGTTAGAACCTTGTGTATTTTTTATAGCAGATAATTCCAAATTGGAATTCCTGAACAAACAGGCCAAGAAAGAAGATAGTGGGATTCTTTTAACCAAACTTTCAACTGAAGGAACCCCTCTAGTATTCTTATAATCGATTATACTTTTAAGTTTTTGGAGTCAACCCCCCCCCCCCCTCATCCGAAATTTATATATTTAATCTTGTATGAATATAATTTAAATTCCCCCCATATAGATTTTGGATTTACATTTTACAATCGTACATAGATTCTTATATCAAATTTTTGGTTATAATCCAAAAATATAATTTTTAAAATAATTATTAACAGGTTAATGTCGGCCTATTTTAAATTCATTTGGGTGCTTTATATTCTTCTATATTTAATTCTTTGTCAACAACAAATTATATTTTTAGTAAATATAAGCAGTTTTTACATTTTTTTTTTTTTTTTTTTTTTTTTTTTTTTTTTTTTTTTTTTTTTAGTTTTTTAATCACATTTTTAGTTGTATACAACTTTGTACCTAAACATTTCAATAAGTAAACTTTTTATTCCACATAATGTTGTATTTTGACAAATTAATATTTCAAAACTTACAACATTACAGTCTAAATTTACGTTTAAAAATTACATACAAACTTTATTGATAACTATTCTGGAAACGTTTTCAAGATTTTACATCAATATAGGTGGAAACTCCATTTTTTATTATCACTGTTGGAAATTATGAAAAAGTAGAAGACTAGTTTTATTACCTGATATGCGATCACAATTTTTACTGTAGGAACTATTTGATACAGAAAAATTAGTGGGAAAAGTGAAAGTGTAGAAAAAATTTGTGAAAAATATGGAAGAGTAGGTTATACGATTTAAAATATCAACTCTTTTTTATAGATTAAGAAATACAACTGGTCATTTCAGGCAATGTTTGTAGCAAGAAAATTAAGGACTGTAGTTGTCAGTCAAAAGTAATCGAGTAATTTGTGTAGCTTAAAATTCTTTGACCTGTACATTAAACTACCTCTAAGCAAACATTTTATGTTTTAAAATCGAGTTCAAATTGATTGATAATTTTTTTTTAAATTTATAAATTCTTATACAACGTTAGTTATTTTTTAACTAACTAGCATTTTGTAATCTGGTTTGGGTAACTAATTATCACATTTCATCAATATTGAGCAAAATGTTTACAGTTTAGAAATAATTGACACAAAACGTAAAAGAACTTTTACCGCCATATTAAAAACAAAGATGCTCATAATGAGGTTATGGCAAAAGCAAAACAAGTTTAGGTTATATTTCTTCAAAGACTGCGTCTAAGATATATTTTAATTTTAGTTGCATGGTTCTTGGATTCCAAGTCACTTTGAATAATATTATATAGGATAATATGTTAATAATATATTAAATATTACCTTAAATATTACACTTCATATTTGCAAAAAAGGTAGACTTTTGAACGCCTTAGAAGAATTCGAAATTTATAAGGAGTTTAATAACAATCCGTCTAAATTATTAAACGATCAGCTGGATTTTAAAAGTAATAGTTTATATGACACAGCCCTAGGCTATTTTAAACCGGTTCTCTAACTACAGTAATATATTTCGTTAGACAGTTTACGACAGTGTACCATGGACCACAATACGACCTACACGATGAAATTGTCCAGCACAATGAAGTTTTTTAAAAGTGTTGTAACTGTGGTGTTTTTGTGTGTTTTTTAAACGTGTTATGTGTTTCATTGTGTTTGTGTAAGTGTACTTGACAATGGGATTGCGGTCCCGAAACGCGTCGTAACATTCGAACGACCAAAAAAGTCACAAGACGGAACATTAAAAGGTAATATTTAATATATTATTAACATATTATCCTATATAATATATTTTAATGTTTTGACTGACAACTACCAAACGGACATTTATGGCCTTGTATATTATTGGTGTGTTGTGTTTGTTTTTTGTATGATGTGAACATTTTTTGTAATGTTGCTTAACTGTTTATTAACTTATTGGATACTGATCAAATGGTCTCATTATCAATGTTACTTATTGGGAAATTATTTAACATCATAATATAGGTTTGTAACCTAAACATAACATAATACATACAGTGTGAATTAAATCTGTTTATGAAACAAAAAACCTATAATATTAATAATATGGAAAAGTAAACAACCTTACAGTCTAGGAAATAAAAAAAAAAAATGTAACTTAAGATAGGAACCCAGAATTACAATTTTTTACTTTTACATATATAAAAATAAGTGTAAAAGTATGTTTGTTACCTGAGATACGAGATTAAATGTGGGGGGATGACCACTAATTTGGGGGTAGGCCTAATCCCAAAAACTTTAAAATATTGATATAGTCGATTATGAAAATACTAGTGAATTTTCACCTTTTAAATTTTTGTTAAATGAATCCCTCTTTATTCTTTCCTGGTCTGTCTGCAATATGACGAGGACGGAAGCACAGACAGACAAAGCCTTGAGATATATCCAAAATATAACCAATAACTAAATCAAGTGAAGATCGGCCCACTCAAATAATCTACACAGATGACTGACAACAGATAGAGATCATTCCGTCATTGTTTTAACATATATATAATTTCTTATTTGATTTTGTATTTATTATTATTAATAATAGGCAGACAACATTGTAATCCAATTTTCACTATAAAGACTTTTAAATTATTTAATCTATTCTCAACTTTATATTATTTATGTTTGTTCTTAGGATGGAATAACTTAATTAAGAGTATAAATTATAAGATATTTACATATCTGACTTTTAATTAAGTTTTGTATGACAGGGCAGGCTTGGACTATGTGTAAAATATCTAGGAGGTAAATTTCAACATAGTTTAAAATAAACTCTGGAAGGTTTGTAACTGCTATATTTCTACTTTATCATATTACATATAATCTTAATGGCTTATACTTGGATTTCTGTAATCAAATTACAGTGGCAAAGTAACTTACATTTAGCATTGTATTTTAACTTACACTTGTAAGGACAACGAACCTACTTGACGTATAAATACACAAAATAATAGAAATTGTGAAATTAGCTATTTAAAGGTTAGAAATGTATTGATTTTCAACTATTTGATAAAACACTTTTGACATTTGTCGTAAGAAAGAGGACACTACATAACACGCCTTACTGCAACTGCGCTCAAACAGACTGAATTTATGTAAACCTTGGACTTTGAATTTATGTGGCTAATTGTACATAGTTAAAATTAGAAATAGGACTCAATAGCTGACTAACAAACAAATCATGATTCTTAGAAATCGCTACGTCTCCATTGTTACATCTATGCCCCCCCCCCACCTTAGTGATTTTTGTATTTTATTATACACTTGTGATCTATTCTATTCGCTTGTAAGATGACGAACGAATTTCGTACGTTATCATTTCTACATTTGAGGGACATGATTTACGTATTCAAAATCTCTCGTTAGCCCGTGTATGATTTATGGTTTGTGATACTAATTGATCGCCTACAAAACCACATTTTTAGTTAGTTAAAATTTCCCCCCCCCCTTTTCCCCATTTTTTCTTAATATTTTTCTGACCATCGTTGGGTGCTGATTTTATGTATAAAATAAGCTAAAAACTATCTTAAAATTTATCATCTATAAGCAAACATATAAACGAAAAACAACTAATAGCGTCCGAAATCTTGAAATGTACGACCCAGTTTGCCTAAATATAAGTATAATTCTTCAAAAATTTGACAACTGTTGAAAATTCTGTGTCAAGATTACGCGTTAGTTGCAGGAAGCAGAGGTTTTTACGTTAAGTCTTTATTTTCGCTCAAGGCATTTAATACAAATTGGAGATATTTATTGTATTTTTGCTTTGTCATGAAAACCTAATCCGTAAATGAGTTTACAAAATTTTACCGAAATTTATCTCTCAACCACTTATAAAATTGAGACAAAAAACTATTACTGCTAAAAGATTTTGTGACTAAATTAAATAAAAACTTAAAATGTTATGAATAAAACCGACTATGTAGTTGTAGTAATGGTAAGAGAGCCATTTGAACAATAATAATTATTATAGCAATCTCCTAACATCGCATTAAATATGTTCATGAAAACTTATTAATTCATGGCAAAAAATTTGATTGACTGTAATTCACAGTACTGACGGAGACGCTTCTCTAAATTACAGTAGTTTTACATCAGAATATTACGACAAACATTCATAAAAGTTATAGGTTGCAAACATTTGTATTGTAAACTTTGCAGAAACTTCAACTAAATATTATCCTTTATTTCTCCACCTCTGTCTGTCTGTCTGTCTCTCTCTCCCTACCTCTACTTTTCTCCCTCACCTTCTACCTCTCTCCCTCCCTCCCAATCTCGTTCCCTCTCTCCCGCTCCCCCTCTCTCTCACTCTCTCATTCTCTATCTCTCCCTCTCTATGTCTCCTTCTCTCTCTCTCTCTCTCTCTCTCTCTCTCTCCTCTCTCTCTCTCTCTCTCTCTCTCTCTCTCTCTCTCTCTCTCTCTCTCTCTCTCTCTCTCTCTCTCTCTCTCTCTCTCTCTCTCTCTCTCTCTCTCTCTCTCTCTCTCTCTCTCTCTCTCTCTCTCTCTCTCTCTCTCTCTCTCTCTCTCTCTCTCTCTCTCTCTCTCTCTCTCTCTCTCTCTCTCTCTCTCTCTCTCTCTCTCTCTCTCTCTCTCTCTCTCTCTCTCTCTCTCTCTCTCTCTCTCTCTCTCTCTCTCTCTCTCTCTCTCTCTCTCTCTCTCTCTCTCTCTCTCTCTCTCTCTCTCTCTCTCTCTCTCTCTCTCTCTCTCTCTGCAATATTGTACTAAGTATTGCAATAGGAAAACAAAAATTATTATTTGTTGATTATGTCAGAGTTGACTACCCATTAGTTTATTATTATTATTCTCTTATTACATAAATGTAGGATTTCCTGGTACTCCATTAGCACTGATTTTTCAAAAACCATTGAAAGAGTTTCGTTCAGTCGAAGGAACACGTCTTGAATGAATATATAAAAACCGTGCTTTTGGTAAACTTTGAAAGATTAACAAAACTAACTTTGAGATAAGGCAATGTCAGGGTTGTAGGTCTAATGAACATACGAACCTTTTATACCTAACAGATTTATTGAGGTTAGAATAGAGAAATTGTCATTTATTTTTGTAAAACATTTACATACATTAAAAATAAAATAAATAAAAAAGGAATTTATAATGCGCTATAATTTTTTTTTTATTTTCTAATTTTCTATATTTACCTAAAAAGGAAAAATTGTCATCTTAACGACAAAGTTATCTTATACGGAAAACAACTTTCATCAAAATCTGTTTGAAAAATATAGGATAATTTCTTGTAAAAACTGTGAGACGTTTCTATAAACATTTTAAATTTATTGATTTTAATACAAATCAAATTTAAACAAACTCTTAAAATTAAATTAGTTTCTTATAAATCTCGCGAAGTAATAAGCTGATATGAAACAAGATTTTCATAACATTTGGGTTTCTTATTTAATGTATTAAGTACAATGTGATGTCATATTATGAATACTTTACTCAAAAACGAAGGACAAGAATGTTAAAGTTTTGATGGCAAGGACGATTTTTGATCGTCATTTCAATTTGCAAGAACTTTAAGAGTAACCCGGGTTTGGTGTCAAATTTAAGGTTTTAAGTTATAGAAGCTGAACAACGCGTAGATGCACAAGTTTAAAATAAAAAGATATTTATTTGTCTTTAAGCACAGTAAAATGTAATAGTAGTATTATCAAAATATGAGTTTTATTAAAATTGCATTATCCTATACGGTCAATATATTAATTGTAAACATTTTAGAAATAACTCCAGTGCACTGTTTAGTTCAGGAGCATTTTTTTTTAAAATTGTATTTATTTATTTATTTTACATGTAAAAATATTATATTATGACATATGGTGAAATTGATGCTTGCCAAATGAGAGATCGTATAAATTCAAGATTGAAACACATTATGTTACTAGATTATTAATTTCAAATGTCTAAGGAGAACTGTGGCGATATTCACAATAAGGAAAACAAGAGTTCCCCGAACAATAAAACCAAAGCAATAATACATCCAGTATGTTTATTATAAAACCTTACGTACATTTTGATAACATAAGCACCATCCTCAGAGGTTTACATCTAAACTAAACATAAACCTAAAGCTAAGTGCCAAGTAGCGCCCCCTCCTGCTCTTAACCGCCCAATCACAAAGATGCACGTCTTGTCTCAGGTAACTGACCCAGATTGGGTCAAAGTACTTGGGAACCTACGGACTACCTGGTACAATAAACTAATATACTAAACCAACAAGTGAATATCAAAATTAATAACACTGAACTATAATTTAAGAAATGTAAATAAAATGGACCGATAAAATTTAATAAACATCACTCTAAAAATAACTTAGAAATAACTATTTAATCAATAGAAATAAAAATGATTCTTACAATTAAAATTACATAAATTATAATGATTTAAAATAAATAAATGAAATAAAGATGGAACTTAAATATATTGTATATATAACACATTTATAGACTAAATAATTCAGTAAGACATGTTTCAAATTTTTCAACTTTGAATCAGGTGTATTACAGCCCAAAGATAAAAAGGACAGGGAAAAACCCATACTCAGCAGGAGGAACCTGCACTAGAGCTGGATCCTACTCTAAGGTGCACCCAGCAAGGTGCAAGAGGGGATGGGTTATTGGTAGACGAAATAAGGTGAAAACTAGAATATATTGTTAGTTAAAACCAAACTAATAATATAAAATGAAACTTAAATTATGAAAGAAACAAATAACAGACTAATCACCTAACTGATGTGAAAATTATTATATTGACTTAACAAGCAAAACCAAGACGAGTGAGGAATAAACCCTTTATCTGAGGATGGCGTTTATGTCATCGGAATGTACATAAGAGTAATATAAACATCCACGATTTTTTATGGTCTTAGTTTTGTTGCTTTTTTTTTTTTTTATAAAGTCTATAACTGTTGATCTATTTTATACGAGGTAAATTTATTTTAATAAAATAATGTTTTATTCTAACGTTTTAATCCATAATTACTTGTTATGATATTTTTCCTTGAATATTGTACTATATTTAAGTTTTTATATATCAACAAAATACTTTAAATCTCTGAATAAATATTATCTGACGAAAATGTTTAGTTAGAGCTTCGCGAACTAAATAAGGAAATAAGCGTTGAAAGTACCGCAGGGTGTTGTGAAGGCTTTTGTATGTAAATTGGTTCCCTGTTTATGGCCTACATAGGGCAGATTATTTTCATTAAACAACTACTACGCGCCACCTAATTTATCTTTAGGCCTTTTAATTGAAATAAGAACATCACATATACTCTGTATGTATACAACACAGATTGCATGCTTCCCCTACATACTGGTTGTCTTTGCATGTTTCTGGTTATTTATTTAATTTCACTACACCTAATGTTATTATTAACTTGGATATAATTTATCACTTTCTCCCTCACTCACACTCTTTCATTCTCTGTCTTAAACGTCTTTATAATTATAAAAACAAAGAGGGTAAAAAACTATCATACCTGTAAATGCTGTCATAATTGAAATTTAACCTAATATTATACGCCCTCCCGTATGGAATACTAATAACTATTGTATATAAGAACATTAACAGGTCCCCATTTATTATTATGATTTTCAGGCGAAATATTTTTTAATTTTATTTGTTTGTATACACCTTTACATAAACTGTCTTCATTCCATCTTTATGTCACATTTTGTGATAATACATTAATAGTGTAGTAAGATAATAAAACACATTTTTTTTATTTTGTAATATCCACTTTTTATTAGTCTAGCCGACCAATGGTTTCGCCTGCGAAGGCATTGACGAGGCTGTATTACAGACTGAAGAAAAAAGAAAAAAAAATGTGTTTTATTATCTTTAAACATGGAATTCCACCAAGAACCTCTCTCTTTAGTAAAGTCTCAACAGTAATGAAAAGAAAAAAAATAATAAATAAAATAGTGTAGTAGATTAATAGTTAAAACTCGTATGAATGAATAACTGAACAAACATATTTCAACTCTGAAGAACACTTTTTTCGCCATAGTTATTGGAACTAATATTATTTTTACTATATATATATATATATATATATATACAGTAATTGTGTATATATATATATATATATATATATATATATTTTCCGGATGTGGCTATTTTTACATTTTTAAGATCTACAATATTTAAAAAAATAATGTATCCTAAATTTTAAATAGAATTTTATTCTCACAGTAAACATAAAAATACGACCACATTCAATTATTGCTCACTCTTTTAAAATGACAAGTGGCACATAATATTCAGATCATAAAATTTTGATTACACTCATTTTAGATTTTTCTTATTAACATTAAGTCCAAGATGGCGGTTAAATATGCAGAAGCTTTAAATTTCTGTCAAAACTTCTCTTTCCAACATAAAAACCAAAAACTCACACTTTTCACTTTTTTTCATTTAAAAAATTATTTTATGTCTCTAAATTTTGAAACTTACTTGTTATATGTATTGTTATATAATATTGTTTTCTTCTTGTTTTCACCACTATTGAGAAGTGTTGAGTCGATTTGTTTAAGTTCCAAACTATATTTCCTACAAATTGCCCAATAAAACGCAATACTCATTTTGTAACTCACAGATTCCGTAGGTAACTTACTAAATCATATTTAAGAGGATCAGTGGTTTATTTATATGGCTTAGCATAGAAACTAAATCTTTAGTCAAAGCCTTAACTTTATAATACTCGCAAAATAATAACCAATTTAACTATTGCTTTTCATTATTTCTGATCAAAGATTCAAATTTCACAACTTTAATGTTTTAAAGTCTTAAATTTACTGATATAAATATTTTTTACTTCATGGTTCATATTAGTCGGTATTTTATTTCTTAGTGTCATCCTATGATTAAACCCATTTATAGTGGCCGATGATTTAATAGAAAGTTCCAAGAAGTAGCCTAAATAGTTTACCGAAGGATACCCCATTACAACTTCTACATCCAACTTTCACTTTACAGCATATTACTACGTCTCACAATCATTAAAATTCACTTACTCTAAATGCCAGTATAAAGTTTATATAAAGAGTGGAAAAAGTCTTGCAACCGCGAGGTAATTTCTGAACGAGTAGATATGAAAACTTCTAACTTTTGCCAAACCTCCTTTCTTTTTTTATGGAGTGAAAACATTTTTTCCCTCTTTTTAAGGGGAACCTTAATATTTTCAAATAACAATTCCCATCGTGTGACATATCATTTTGAAATTTTGAAGGGCATAATAAAAGACAACTATAGTGGGCTAGAAGTTGAATTTTGAGTTTTCTATTTATCATGGATATTAATGGGGAAAAAACACCGATTAAAAATTGTTTAACTTTGGACTTATTTAACTAAATAAACACACGTTTATGAATTTTTCCTATTTTATCAAACTGCCCCCCCCCCCGAAACATCGGCAAAAAATTGTTTTCAAAATGGCGAATATTTTCAAATGAAAAAAATTGTTTCATAATAACGTTTTGCCTGTAGGTTGCACAACCTCCCCCAATGGTCTTTATTTTTCAACAGCAAATTAATTTTCTTTTCCAAACTGTATTAAATTACACAAATACGTGTTTTTCCTACGAAAGTTGTAGGTAAAAATAAAATTGTTAACTACAAAACCCGGGTTTAAATGATTTAAAAAATATTAATTGAATTGTAGTCTAATTTAATAGTTAAGCTAGATTATCCTATTTATTTAATATGATTGTTACTAAAATTAAATTGTCAGAAAAGTAACAAAAATAATCTGTGCAGTACCAATAACTTATACATAGGTTTAAGCATTAAAATTAGAACAATCGAACATAAATAATACATAAAACAGAACGAAATAGATAGTGTTAAGCTAAAAAATTGAAACAACTAAATAATCTAATCAATCAAAGCTAATACAATAGATCTTACCAGTTACATAAATAAATACAACTACTTATTAACCAAGTTTACTTGACTGAAACAGCGCCATTATTTCTTATTTATTAAACTTATATACTCGTAAGTTTACTGTTAGATCTTCAATGGAGCTAACCGCAAAAGGAACGTTGATAAGTCATTTTCAAATCTACGAATGTTCTATAAAAAAGAAGGGGTGAATATTTAGTTCTATTAGTTTAGAAAAAATATCTGTAAAGATCGATGGAATTTATAATCACCTCAATATATGTTATTATTTTAATTATATAATAATTAATTAATATTCGTTATTCAGTAATAAATCTTGTTTTAATAAATAAATATTTTAAGTTAAACTCATATTTTCTTTCGAAAAATGAAGTGAAAAGTGTTTAGAGTACTTTAAATGAGAAATAAATGTGTTTTGAGAAAGAATGAATGATGAAGAAATTAATAGAAAATGGATGTTAAAGACAAAACTTGAAAAAAGGATACACGACCAGAGAAGATGGATAGAGGATAAAGCCGATAGACCGAGTATAAATTGTGAATTTAATTATAGGCTAAAGCCGTTTATGTATGTTGTATAAAGCTGTTTATACAATTTTTTAAGAGAAACTTTGAGGTTTCATTGCCATTGGTTATCTGTAGAATGTTACTAAGTCTAAAACTGCAACGATAAAACTGTGAAATCAAACGTAACGAGTTTCAACAACTATGGCTTCCATGTTACAAAGGATTCAACATAGGAAGTTACCCAACATTAACTTATTAATCTGCAATTTAATGTCATTTAGAGTAAGTGGATTTTATTAACTGTGGGGCGTAAGTGCAGTGCAGTGCAAGATAGCAGTAGATGCTACAAAGACTTATCTCTCTGCAAATGTAATTCACTTCCCAAGCAACTTTCTATTAACCGGCGACCACTATAAATTGGTTTAATCATTGGATGGAATTAGGAAAAGAAGATAAAACACATAACATAAAATAAAAAATATGTGTATCGGTTAATTTTTAAAAAAATAAAACAAAAAGGTTTTGAAATTTAATCTTCGACCAACACGAAACGAATGTAATCGGTAATTATTTTCCGAGTTAATGGCTTTGGCTTAGCTTCCATTCTAAGCCATATTATAAATAAACCACAGATCCTATTAAACGTAATTTTGTAAGTTACCGTCGGAATATTTAGGTCAATCTGTCATTTATATAAGAGCTCTGCTTTATTGATAATTTGCAGAAAATATAGTTTCCATTGAATCTAATTCGCCAATGGGACTTTATGGCAACTCTTTTAGTAATCCTATTTTACTGCATCACATTCTTAAATTCCGTTGATTATAACAAAAATGATCTTTACAGACATTTCTCGTAAAATATGACGTGAACTCCTTAAAGAACTATTTTCGAGCAACAAAGTAAATTGAACCCAAATTATTGACTATTTTCTATTAGCGAGGAAATACTTTGTAGAGATAATTTGATGACTTTAATATCATCTTTGTATGTAAAAAAATATCAGAATTCTTAAAAAATATTAAAATAATTTATCAACACTTTCCCGAGTGTCGATTAATTTATTAACAATATAAGTTAATGAAAGAAAATTCCCCAAACCACAATAAAAATCTAACAACACAAAGACCTTATGTACATTTCAATAGCACTGGTAACATCTTCAGAAGTACAATGCACACTACCTCTGAAGAATGTATATTATACCTCTGAAGATGATGGCAGTGCTATTGAAATGTACATAAGATTTTAGTGTTTTATTGTGGTTTTGGGTAATTTTCTTTCGTTGTATATTCACCACAGTGCTCTACCGATTCATACAACAATATAAGTGTGAACTTGAACTATAGTTTAATGAAGGAGAATATTAACATTGCTTTATGCAAGTAATAATGGTTTATTACTAGGTGCATTTTATAACAACTAGCAAGAACTATTGTCCTCTGAACGTTATACAAGCTTTGATAGATTGATCTACATAATTATTCCAGTTTATAGCTTAACCCTATATCTATTTCATTCTGCTTTGTAGGAATTATTAATGATTGAGTCTTGCAGTCGTCCAGTGACCCAGATACAACAATTAATTAATGTCACATAATTATTTTGGTTCGTTCTAAGATACTTTGTTATATTTAGTTTTAGTAATTGTTCGAATTTTTTCCAACATTTTTGTTTGTTTTTATAAACCAAATAATTGGAGTATTCCGCTGTTTTTTATCTTTTTATAATATGCAGAAATGTATTTTTACGATTTTTGATGAAGGGATTCATACTATTGCTATTTTCCTTTTAAAAACCGCTGAAACAATTTGGTTTATAGCCTCAGTTTTATGATTCGTTATATAAGTTCTAAACCGGGAAAATCGGTTTGTCAGCTTCAAAAACACAAATTTGTATGTATTATTTTTTCTCTAGATAACTTTTCACCTAAATATGTCTTGCAATAGCTCATTTTCTGGAGCAATAAAATCTGCACTAAACGATGTCCGTTATATTGTTTATGATAAGAAATATCTATTAATGTTATAAGTGTAAACACACTATTTGTTAAGGGGAATCGTCAATTATATTTTTCTACATTCATTAAGCTTTAATTTAAGCCATGTTTAATTTAAAAAACAGATAAATTGAAGTATAGTACAATATAATGACATACCATTGTAAACAATTAATTACTTTTTTGTTACGCTTTGCCTTTTTTAATGCATAACAAAACTTTTTGTATTTATTTTTAGGTCATAATCAAATTCATTGCTCTAAATTCTATAAAAAATTCAAATATAACCCTTAACTATTTCAAAATGGCGCCTAGTTTATTTACTTATATAATGCTAGTATGTTTTAATTCTATTATTTCTAATAAAAATAATAATTGTTTTTGTTTAATTAACTAATTCCGCATAGCACGAATACAGCTCACTCTCAGTTCAATACCTAGGCTAATTAGAACTAAACACTGACCCATCAACTAAATATTTTATTCAAGTAAATAAACGTCTTCATTGTTATTCTACCAAAAAATTTTATGGATTTCTTTTAATTGCGTTTTCCCCCCAATTAACATTTTGTTAGAACCATACATTGTTATTTTCTTAAGAACCGTACAAGATTTTAGGTGCTATATATTTTTAAAGAAAATATTTTATTACTTTAAAAATAATCACTACTTATTCATTTTTTTTTAATGTTCAACCAAATGATACACTTTATTGTGTACATATACATACTTGATGTAGAAAAAAATTCAAGATAATATCTTCAGTGGTTGCTGAGAAAAAAGTACATAAATTTGGCCAATTTAACATTGGGGAAATAGGGCTTACGGACTCCGCTTAACTAAATAACCTTAAAATTGTACTATTTTAGACCTAGTAGCCCAAATTTTAATTGAATTATAGTACAATTTAGTACATAACCTAAGTTCTACTATTCGTTAAATATGATTGTTCTTAATAAAAAGTCGAAAAGGAGCAAAATTACTGAAAATAAATAGTTCATAATAATATAAAAAATTATATATAGATTTAACATTCACACCTGGATTAACTAATAGCCCAAGATAATTAAAACTAATAGAATGATCGGCTGACAATATATCTTATTATTTCTTATAAAATACACCTAGTAATAAACCAAGTGTACTTGTGAAAGTAAGGCCACGATTCTTTAAAATATTATCCATAGATTGGCTTTACTGTCATATTTTGCAAAGAAATTAAATGTTTGCATAAAGAGATGATATTAAATTTAATGAAACTAATTATGTCACTTAGAAAATTATCCTAGCCAGTAGAAAATAGTCGATAACCTGGCTTCTACTTAATTTGGTGGTTGAAATTAATTGTCTGTTCGACTCCTTGGTACGATTCATGTAGTATCGTATTCTATTAAATGCCCGTAAAGATGATTCTTTCTTTTAATCAACAAAGTTTATGTTGTTACGTAAATTAGGAATATGCTATAGTAAAAATTCCACGTGATATCACGTACTAGAAATATCATTTGTATAACTTGCAATGTAGTACAAAACTTTACATTGGAATTTAATGTCATTTAAAGTAAATTTATTTACTGAGTGTGAGACTAAAATATGCAGTGCAGGTTAGAAGCTGTAAAGTATCCTTGTGCAAACAATTTAGTTCCCTCCTCAGGAAACTGTCTATAAACCAACGACCACTATAAATTGGATGGAGTTAGGAAATAAAATCCAGACTATAGTATATTTAAATAAGGCAGTCAGTAGCAGTAAACATTGTCACTCACTGTTCACGTGCTACAGGCGTTAATATCGACATGTACGGCGTCTAGTGGCAAATATGCAAGATTCCGACCTAATATTTTAACAATACGAAATCTCGACTTTCCATCTTCAAATAATTAAATAGGATTATTTCCGTACATCTTTCACCCACGTAATCCATATCAGGTCAATTCTAAATTAATTTACCTTTCTGAGAAAAATATAAAACCAACATGACACGAGTATTAAAAATAAATATCTAAGTTTAAATATTTCAGTTTGTAGGCCTAGACTAAACAAAACAATTTTCTATCTTTGTAATTTTGTAGTTTTCTATTTTATTTATTTATTGTTATAAGTTAGCACATCAAAGTGCAATATAATTTAAAAGGGGTGTATAGATTGACAACAAATATAAAATAACCAATCTTCTCTAATAATCAGTCATATAGTAATATTGTAGTAATTAATTACTTAAACCATAAGAAATGTGGAAACACAATTTAACAGCAGGAGTACAAAGTAGACTGCATGGAAGACAATATCTGAAATATATGTGACGTTATCATTTCAATTAAAAGACCTAAAGATAAATTAGGTGGCGCGTAGTAGCTGCTTAATGAAAATAATCTGCCCTATGTAGGCCATAAACAGGGAACCAATTTACATACAAAAGCCTTCACAACACCCTGCGGTACTTTCAACGTTCTCTCGCTTATTTCCTTATTTAGTTTGTGGGTCTCTAAAATAAACATTCTCGTCTGACAATATGTAGAGTATTTCGTTACGAAAATAAAGCTTAGAAATCCTAACGAATTTTGTGTTGGATTAAAACATTATTTCATTAAAATTTATGTATAGGCCTAAAGTTTAAATAAAATAAGTTTTAAAGCCTCTTTTCAATCATAATGTTTTTAGATTTTAAATATCTTTTTATATTCTCTTTATTTTCCGTGTTGCTTAAGTTGTTGCTTTTAACTTTATGTAAATTAAAATATCCTTTTTCTAAATTCATCGTAATACGTTTCTCGCATATTAGTTACCTGATTTAACATACGTTGTCATTTTTAACCTGTTTCCATCACTTCTTCCATCTGATGAGAACCAATCTGATAAGCAATTCATATTCATGTTCTCTGTAGTGATAAGGATTTCTAATCTAATCTTTGAACAGATATTTTTTGAAAAGTTTCCTATTGTAACTAACTGCATAATATAATTAAATTAGTTCATCTGTTAAATTCAACTAAAAATGTACATTCTATTCTGTCCACATTCAATAAATCTGACAATGCCATAACTTTTATCTCTAACGGGAGAGGTTGCGATGCCAAGTTTTTTGTTTGCTATTTGGTGTAAAAGAAAGTTTATGTTATATATTTGTACCGTTTATTTAAAAACGTATTGATATTTTTCAATAAAATAATCTATGTTTTATATGTATGTGTTTTGACCTCTCATAATATATATTTTAAGTTTATTAGATCAATATAGAAATTGAAAAATCGTCCATGTAGCCGTTATAAAAGATGAAACTTCTCAAAGTTGAATGTACTGATTTGATTTATATGTTCGTAAAATGTGAAGAATAATAATCTGAACCAGGGTGCAAAATCGCAAGTAAAAGAAAATTGCCGTTCAGGTATAATTGGCAAAAATCTAAAATGAGCACTGACAACCTTTATTAGCCCCTCTATTTCAATCAAATACGATTTAACACGTTATAAGTTTATGACACTTTTTAGTGTCACATTTGAGTGACTTTTGTGTCACTTTATGCCACATTTGAGGCTTAGCTTCTATTTAAATATATTATCATTCAATAAATTATATATAACTGTATACAGGATAGAATCTTATCTCCTAACTTTTTTCCACAGTGTTTGTATAATTAGGCCTACTTATACTGTTTTGTGATGTGTTAATATTTTCGGCTGCCATCTTGAATTTGAGTCAATTTTTAAAATCGCATATGATTTAAAATAGTTTTTAACCTTAAGTTCAAAGCTATAAATATATTTTTGATATCTCTCACTTATTTACAGTTATTATTTGAAAAATGTTAGGAAATGTACGAAATTAGATTTTTCGAATACTGTACATTTAATGTTTTACTTATATGAAACAAATGTTACTGCACTAGCCTTTGATTTTCACCTCAATGGAACATTTTGAAATTCATATTACATTATAAAAACTTCAAAATTCTTAAACTGCTTTTTAAATAAGAAACCAAGATGCTCAATAGTAATGATAAATAAAATTGTTTATCTTCGTAGATATCCACTGAGGTGAAAATCAAAGTCTAGTCCTGTAACATGGGTCTCGCGCAATTCAAACATTAAATTTCAATTATTCGAAAAAAATCAAATTTCATACATTTCAGTTTTTTGTGAATAACTGAAGATAGGTGAGAGATATCAAACAAATATTTATACCACTGAAAACAGGGTTGAAAAAAGATGTTAAATCATGTATCAAAACACCATATTGCCATTTAAAACATTGACTCAAATCCAATATGGCTGATTCAAGATGGCGGTCGAAAATTTTAACACTTCACAAAATTTAGTATTAGTAATACACTAACATTATTTTGTCTGAAATTGATATGACGAAAAGTGTAGGAAATAGTAAGAGTTGGGGGGGTGTAAGAAGCTTCTTGTTCCCTTTGTAATATATATATATATATATATATATATATATATATATATATATATATAGGAATTGATATATATATATATATATATATATATATATATATATATATATACATATATATATATAGATATAGATTTATGTTACCTACTTTAAACATAAAAATAAATTCTCAAAATTTTGAAAAGAAGGAGCTACATCATACAAAATATACGAGAAAAAACTCCCCAGTATATTACATTTTTCTTACTAATAAGTAATAGGCCAACATAGACAGTTTACAAGAGTTTCAATGCATATTATAGTGTTTTAGCTTTGTATAGCTACTGATTTGTTACTATTTGGCACAGTTTGATTTTTAATGTTTCGTTTTTTTTTCAGTTTTACAAAACGTTATACACTTGTGAACGTTTTATTTATTGAATTTTAGTACAAGAAGGAGTAATGTTATACGTTACCAAGGTAACAACTTTACTTTGTGAGTGAGTAGTAAAGATTTTATACAGTAAAGGTTGTAGTGAGGAGGGGGTGGTGGAAGAATGATGGATGACTAAGTTAGTGTTCGTGGTATAATGTTATACAATAAGAAATATTTGTAGCCGCATAGCGAGTTAGTTACTAATCGATAATCGTAATACAGGTCAATTCTCAGGTAAGTCGTACTCTTATAGTGTGAAATATAAACTGTTAAAACCATTGCACTAACTTTCTCACACACCAATCCTAATACTAACAAAAAATATATTCATCGTCTTCTTTCAAAAAGTGTCCATACCCAAAAATGTTTTCTGTCGTTTCTGAATATCATATTTTCCTTAACAAAATAACAGTATAGCAGAGTTTAGTCCCATATATTAGCATTAATTTGTTTACATTTGTTTACCCTATGCTAAAATAACTATATATTGAAATAAAAGATAATATTGCTTTCCTTGTGCCATAAACTCATCCTAAGCACAATTTAAAAATATTTAAATCCAGGTTTTTTTCTTTTTTATGCAATTTTTTTAATATAATGTTTTTAACTCGGCTGGAAAATTAATATTCGCTTTTTACAAACATGAGAATCGATTTTTTATAAATTATGTCTTTTTCTAACAACTCAATAACCTGTTTTTTTTTACTGATAAATTCTAAACGGGTAATTTCATTAGAGGTTAGATACATTTTGAGCTGATTTTCAGAAAATCAAAATTTCAAATTGAGATCTTATCGCAGCTACCCCAAGTTTTAAGTTATGGGACAAATTTTTAAAAATCAATATTTTGGCCGCCCTTCATATTTTGTAGGCTATATGTGAGAAAGTTTAAGTTGTATTGAAAACTGCCCAGCCGTTGTTGGTGTTTAATAAAATAAAAAAGGAAAAGGAGAGAGTGTTTTATTATTATTATTTATTATTATTATTTTAATTTTGAATATACCTGCTTGAATTGTCTCTTTTAGTCTGGTGTCGAGACTATTGTCAGATTTACGTTTGTTTGGAATTATGTATTTATTTGATGCTGTGAGAATGTACTACTTTACGCGCCTTTAAAACTTAATGTTTAAATATCGCCTAATACAAATACAACAGCTATATTACACTGTACGTGCATCGAAAAAAAAATTTAAACAATATAAAAGTTAACTTAATAAACCGGTAACCTTTCATTTTTTGAGTAACTGTAAGTTTATACAAAGACGACTTAACATGAAACTTAGCAGTTTAGAATTATGATATGGATGTGATTGATTCGTAAGATATAAACCACTGCTCCTGTGTTCACTTAAATACCTTGTTTTTAATGTTCATAACTCAGTTGTTATTCTATATTCTGTACTGGGAAGTCTGTTTATTTTCCTCTAAACATAACTGTCGATTATAATCAATATAGTAGAATTAAATCAAGTAGTACAACTGGAAACGACTACTCCAGTATCTGCTTAAATGGCTTGTTTTTAATGTTTAAAACTCAGGTGTTATTCTACATTCTATACTGAAAGGTTTGTTTATTTTCCTCCAAACATAACTGTTACTATGTCGATTATAATCAATATAGTACAACTAAAACCAAGTAGTACTACTACAGGAAACGACTGCTATTGTGTTCTCTTAAGTGCCTTGTTTTTAATGTTTAAAACTCAGTTGTTATTGTACATAATGTTTTGGAGAGTCTGTTTATTTTCCTCCAAACATAACTGTTACTATGTCGATTATAATCAATATAGTACAACTAAAACCAAGTAGTACAACTGAAAACGACTGCTCCAGTGTTCTCTTAAGTGCCTTGTTTTTAATATTTACAACTCAGTTGTTATTCTACATTCTATACTGAAAAGTTTGTTTATTTTCCTCCAAACATAACTGTTACTATGTCGATTATAATCAATATAGTACAACTAAAACCAAGTAGTACAACTGAAAACGACTGCTCCAGTGTTCTCTTAAGTGCCTTGTTTTTAATATTTACAACTCAGTTGTTATTCTACATTCTATACTGAAAAGTTTGTTTATTTTCCTCCAAACATAACTGTTACTATGTCGATTATAATCAATATAGTACAACTAAAACCAAGTAGTACTACTACAGGAAACGACTGCTATTGTGTTCTCTTAAGTGCCTTGTTTTTAATATTTACAACTCAGTTGTTATTGTACATAATGTTTTGGAGAGTCTGTTTATTTTCCTCCAAACATAACTGTTACTATGTCGATTATAATCAATATAGTACAACTAAAATCAAGTAGTACAACTGAAAACGACTGCTCCAGTGTTCTCTTAAGTGCCTTGTTTTTAATATTTACAACTCAGTTGTTATTCTACATTCTGTACTGGGAAGTCTGTTTATTTTCCTCCAAACCGAACTGTACCTATATCGAATATAACCAATATAGTGCAACTAAAACCATATAGCATAACTGCTCCAATATTCACTTAGTAGCTTGTTTTAATGTTCATAACTTAGTAGTATTTCTACATTCTGTGCTGGGATGTCTTTTTATTTCCCTCCAAACTGAATTGTTCCTGAATCGATTTGCTGATTACAACCAAAGTAGTACAACTGGAACGGATAACAATTATTCTGTGTATTACGTTTTAATCGTAGCGACGAAGATCGATTATCGGACATACTGTTAGTGTGTACCGAGCTGTGTTAATTGAGACTTGTTCTTTTTCTTCTTTTTGTAGTGAACCGTTGTAGACTGGATCGAACCTTATTCGCTGCGAACACGGACTTGACCTTGTCGTCTCGAGCATTCCAATACAATGACCCAGACGACATACAATCCTTCTCACTCACTCCGCTCTTTACCACATATAGTTTGTTACTTTTATATACATTTATAGTGGAAACATTGGAGAATTATCTGGGAAAACAAGGATCTATATCTTATATCAATGCATAACTGGTGTAATATCAATAGAATTTACACCAGTAAATGTATCACAAATTAATCTTTGAATTACACCAGTAAATGTATCACAAATTCAATCTTTTAATTTTGATCTCAGACGATTTCCTATCGATCAATCTAAAATTTCACAATGGTGATAATTTCTTGATATTATCAAATGGGACTGAAACAATTGATCAATTGAATTACATAAAATATTTAGAGGATTTGTTTATTTTAGAATTAATTGTGAGATAGAAAATGGGTTGTGGTGGACCAAGTAATTTAAAGTATGATAATATCTCTTTCCATCTATTACATTTATTACACATGACACGACTTTTCTTATTGATATTCATTTAACAATTTTACTAATAAGTACATTTATTTGTACACAAAGTTTCAAAATATTTACCAAAGTGACAATATCAATGACAGGTTCAAGGTTTGTTTAAGCTCAGGAAAATTTTAAAATGGAATATTTAGAAAAACATTTTTATTTGTTTAATGTTCAACCAATTACTATGAAACTATGAATGCTAGGCAATTTTAAAAGTAGAAGATTGTCTTTTGAGTGAAGATTAAGTAAATAACTTGAAAAGCATATTTTGTTAATTAATTAAAGAATAAATAAAAGAAGTTATTAATCAACCGAACATAACTCTTATCACTAAAACTGTAGACGTTGTACTTGTTTGTCTTTTCTAGAGTAAATATGTAATTTCTTATAGCTCTACTGATAACACTAGATTATGTCAGGCCGAGATGAGTCGCTTAGAGTAAATACTAATATGCTTTCCAGTCGTCTTTCTTTTTTGGTTATTAATTATTTCATACTGGACTAGCCATTTCATATAGGATATCATAGCTAGTAATTTCCGAAATAGTTATGTATTATAAATATGATAATAAGTTATTATTAATTGTGTCCTATTTTGTTTCATGTTTGAAACTAACATGCAAATGCGACTTTGAACGAAATTTGTGAAAGCTTCCTCTTATCAGCGTTAAAACGTTAAATGCAATAAGTTGTAGTTTATTTATTTTTTTAAAGCTTATAAAGTACGACTCATGGTGGGAGTTTAACCCGAGATAGGTCAGAACCAAATCTGGCTCAACTATTAAATCTATAACATAGAACACATAACCAGAACATATATTATTGAACAAGTTTGCAACCTAGTCAAATCACATACAAATGTTAATTAAAATTAAAAATATCTATTAATAATTCAATATGTTACTGTTATTTTATACCTTTTACTAAACTAAATAGATTGAGATTTACAGTTTTTAAAATAAATACCACAAATTCAAAATTTTGAAAATGCAGATTTTTATCAATTTTATATTATAATATACACCATCTATTAAATACACGTAACCAAAAAGTCTAGTGAAGTTAAAAACTAAGTCACGTTCAATTGACCTAAGATAAAATACTTATTTTCTATTCAGACACTTTAGTGTGCACTGAATTTGATAAACAAAAGGGTTTATTAAAAATAAAGAATACAAAAGTATGTTTATTTTTACAGAATAATTATATTTTTGCAAAGTTTGTATGATTCATTCAACTAGAAAAAAATAAATAAATTGGACAAGTAAAGGGTGTCTCAGTACAGAGTACGTTGATGACTGCTTGTGTCCTCCTCATGCTCTGGATGATGTGGTAAATCTGGTACAGTATTGCGGAAGCGCGCGTCAGTGCTGTTGGAGGTTTCACGGAAGTCTGCAGCGTGTTGGACAACGTTCCATACCAGGAATGACACTTCTTTAAAGCATGTCCCACACAATTCGATGGGACTACGTCTGGAGGCTTTGCTGACCAGAGAAAAATTTCACTCACCTCTCTATTAAGTCAATCAACAACCGGACACGCAATGTGTGAAGTGGTGTTGTCATGCACCACCATAGAACGCGCTACAGGCTCAAGAATGGTTTAATGTTGCACTCGTGCATATACATACCAGTCCAGGAAAATGATGTTAGTTCTACCTACGTTGATGCTCGCCCACACAACAATGGTACCGCCTTTATACAGGTGAACCTCCTGAGGGGCTCTGAACCTTTCTCTGTTCCTATATCACCTCCACATCCATTAGGGTTGATTCCAAAGCGAAATTCATCTGTATTACCAATCTTCCAAAGACTAGCCTAAATGCTGTTCGGCCATATAATTCTAGTAGCACAATTGCCACGACGCATAGCTGGGACTTTAATTGACCTTCTTTGATTTGACCTACTTCATGTAAACGCCCTCGAACGGTTTCAGGATTAATAGTGACGTAACGTGCGTCTCGTAACTCGATCGCCTACCCGGATGCAATATAGGTAAGCTGTCTCTGATTGTTGCACCAGGTAGTGGTCCTGAGTGGCGGTCATACAACATCCCCGGCCTGAGTGCTCTTCTGAAGGGCTGCCAATATCGCTATACCTTCTCTATATTCTGCTTACAACGTTCTAACTAGTGTTGAAAGCCTCAGCAACCTCTACTTGACGTATTCCTGCTTGAAGGAATCATCTCAACTAAAGAGAAATTCTTGAGGCATAGCAGAAAACAAGACAAAAACCATAAGATAATGGATAATGTGTGTTACTTACCAGAACACAAAACTAATGAAAGTGACCACTGGGATCGTAAATGCCGCCAATTGTTTATCAGTGAAAAGGGGCGATAATGAAGAGCAGGAAAACACGAGTACTCCAACGGTTATTGGATGTGTGTAGTGAAGACAAGCGGCAAGAGGAAACAAAGGGTTGTCTCCTCTATAAATTTTACTAATGCTTTTACCGACACTCTACAATACTCATTACAGACGTACTTCAAATAACAATAAATTTATTTACGAATAAACTTGGAATAGATAATAAATACTAACTTTAGTGCTGCTATGTGTCGATGATACTTACTGAGCGAATGAAAAAAATCAAATATTAATAAATTTGAGTGTATTAATTATAAATTATAAATTAGGTTAAATCTACATTAATAAAATTTTTAACAAAATTGAATCTAATATATGTTTAAGTGGTTGATTGGTGTAATAAAGTTTCCTCTTATATCTGGAGCTGCTCCATGAATCTCATTCTTAATTTTATTAAATGTGTAATATATTGAAGGCTATATCTAACAGTTCCAATAGGCAAAAATTTCAAAAATCAGAATAGGTGAAAATAACTAAATAAGTTATGAATAAATAACGCTAAATTGGCGTTTTTAAAAATAAAGTAATTGTATATATTCATACAAATTATGTAGCCTACTGTGAAAGCAGCATACTTGCTAAACGTCATTGATATAATATAACTAAAATGATGCTATATTTTGTTGAATATAATAATAATCACTGAAATGATGCAATATTCTGTTTAAAACAGTAATAATCCAAATGAAACTTAGTTAAATCGTATTTCAAACTGTATTAATATAGATTGAAGAGAATTCATGTGTGTATTAACTAATCGCATAACCTTTGTTGTTTAAATAAACTATTACAGTAAATTGGCTTAAATTGTGTCTAAAACCAAAGAAGTACACTATTTATTGTTCTGTTATGAAACTGTTTTAATAAAAACAACAAAACTCAAACATCCCTATTTTAGCGAACTACATGAATTTTAAATTTTGCATGAGTGGTCTATTTTCAATGTCTACAAACTGTACCCAAATCAACGATATAATTTATTAGTAATTGATGAATTGGGGAGAGGGTTTCTACGATCAGCGCATTCTTCAACCACACATGAAGATACTGTATATGTATACTGCATATGTTGTTTTAAGGGGTAATTGCAAATTTATCATAGAATTGTACTAATTCCTTTTAATTCTCAACTTAACCTCAAATTTTCAACAACAAAAATTATAGCCAGATTTTAATTAAATATATATTTTGGTTTGCTTCTAAAGGCTCCAATTTCGAATTTGATATCAGATATTCAATTATTTTTAATAAATTCAAACTTGAAATCGAAAACCTGAAAACATGCAAAAACGAGTTTGCCCATTTATATAGTTCAACGAAGAGAATAACAAAAAATCGGACATATTGCGAATCTGAAGTTGTGTAACAATCCAAATAGAGACATGTAAGACATCGAGGGTAAATATGATGTTATAAATTGGAAGGAGTTCAATTAACACCATTCCTGCGTTCACGACCCCCTATTGTGTCTGCTTTATGAACACACTTGACACGTAGATTACAACTATGTATATTACTCGATAGTGCGCTTAATATATTCTATTGTTTACTCTATGAGTTTATATCTAAAGAGGTCTTCAATATTGTTATTCTATAGTTTATTATGCCCTATATAACAGAAACAACGGTTATTAACTTTACTATTTATTGTGTTTTTATTTGTATAGCACTTAAGAGAATAAAAATAATTATTGTTTTCTTGCCTAATGAGCTATGTACCATTAATGCTCATTTGTCTCCCAGAGAGGCCACATACCCCCCCCCCCTTCCATTTATTTCAGTTGAATCGATTTCCCAAAATAAATTAATATTAAGAAATTAAATCTATAAACCTTTGAAAACTTATTTAAAGGGCCCAAATTGCTTTAACATTTTTCTTGTTTTCTATATTATAAGAAAACTCAAAGTATAAGGTTTGATTTTAACCTGTAGTACTTTTTTGCTATGAGTGACCGATTAGACTGTGGTGTAAGATGGCAGATTACTGTGTTAATAAATAGAAATCATGATTGATAACGTGACGCACTGCTCACTGGGAATGAGTTCCCCCTCCACACACAGATATTCAACACGATGTACTTACGTAAATTACAACAAATTCAATTAAATTGGTAAACATTGTTTGATCTCATTTTGTAGAACCCTTTTCGCGTAGATCAATTTCATTTTGAAGTTAGCTCTAAATTATTATCGGGGTTAATGAGCAGCCACTTTTTATACCCTTTGACATTAAGTCTTGTAATGTAGGCCTAATAATTAATTTACAATTCAAAACTAGATTTGTTATCATTTGACCTTTCTAATGATGTCAAAATACTTCACACTATTATGGTATTTAGCTAGTCCTGACAACAAACCAAGTTAACAATACGGGAAAAAAACTTGGAAACCAACAAGAACCTGTACGTATACGACAACAAACACAATATAATTAACTTTATACTTGTGACAAATATATTTCTACTACCTGAGTAGATGTTTCAATTGGATACTGCGTTAATAAATAAGTTAATGAGGTATAAATAAATATAGCCTCCACTCGCTAAGGTCGTGTGGGTGCTACGACCTAAATGAGACTCGTAGTTCTTCAGATTTGAATATGGCTTTCCTAGCTTCATTCAAGTCAGTGAAACAACCCTTTCGGGCCTCCTATTTCTAATGGAATTTTTATAAAATTAACAATAAAAGAGACATCGTTTTTATTTATTCAGATTCCTTAATTAATAGAATCTCAAAAAAAATCATACCTTGACTTTACTGTGAAAGTAATGATCATAAACTGTAAGTATGTATTTCCTTTCATATAAATGTAAGTTTAAAAGTTGTTGTTTTTACTGAAATGAACACTGTAATAAACAGAATATTAAAATTACAAACAATTTAACAATTATAAAAATTATCAGCTGTTATTCGCAGGTTGTGTGAAACTTATGATTATCTAATGTCATTTAAATTTAAATTCGTTGACATTCAACTTAAAATATTTGAATAACTATCGCAACGTGGGAAATGTTACTATTTCCACTGTTAAAAGATTTAAATGTATTTACTTGTTCTCTTCTCGATGTCCACCATTATTAAATTATTTCCATGTCTTATTAGTGTTTAAAAAAATTTACTAGACAAGATACTTTTTTTTAAGTGAAATATACAGATACACACATTCTACAAAAATAAGTAATGTCAGAAGACAAGAACGTTGGTGAATGCATCCTAATCACTATCGGAGTAATTTTAAAATAAAACTACAATGTTTTGCTCCTGTTTAAACTTTCTCTCACAAAATATGATCTTACATTATATAATCAGTGTTATGTGAACTGTGTTATTCTCGTAGATATTGGTTCACGTCGGTTACGAAACAATAAATGATTGGTTGTCTGCGGATGATATGAAAAAGGATTTGATAGATTTATTAATTTCAATATTTTTTTTTAGTAATATATTTCGGTTGATTGGATTATTATAGCGACTGGAGCCTAATGCTGCGTTGTATCCTGGATTCAATAAACCCACTGCCAGCCTGCAAGCGACATCAACGAGTTATTGTACACGGCGTTTTTCATTGCGTGATTAATACTTGTTATTTATTTACTCTACATCAGCAGGGGGTGAGGAATAAAGGGAGGAACTGAAAAATAGCATCCTCTTCGTGCATGAAAAACGGCGTATTTTTCAATTTCAGGAAGCATTCTATACAAAATCAATCGTTGATTTTTTTTAATTTTAGAATTCATACAGGTAAAGTTTGATATAGATTATCAATGACGTTCTTTGAATGTAGATTTGTGTTTTTGAATGTTTTGTTTTTCAATAAGGGTTGTCTTTTATTCGATAACTACTTAATGAAATAGTGTTACGTATTTATTCTTTTTATTTTTGAACCTATTAAATAATAAAAACATAAAATTGTGTTTTGTTCTACACTAGTATTAATAACTGAATATTATATACCTTCTATTCTTTTTTGTAATGATACTAATCATAGACTCAACATTTTAATGAGTAAAAAGTAATAAAAACCGTAATTTATGAGAGTGAGGGAATTTTGTAAAAAAGTGTTTGAATTTTCGAAGTTCATTTCTTTTCATGTAGAAAAACATAATTCATTTACTTGATAAACACTTATAGAATGGTATTTCTTAATTATTCTCTTTATTACAAATAATAATAAATAATTAACAGAATACGATTATTTAATATTTCTTTATCTAAGCTTTGATATTGAGGGTCTGAAGAAGTTTTGCAATTTTAAGTACACCGTTTGTTATAATTCACTAATGACAATAATAATAGAACTTATAATAATTCACATATAATAATAGCTTATTACAACAATAAAATAACAGTTATAAGAATGGAGGATCAAGAAAATATATTCTATGTAAAGATATACGTTTTTAATTTATACTGTTATAAATTAACTAATATAAAGTTAATTGCTTCCGGTGTTGTACTTTAAGCTTTACAGTTTCTTAAAAAAATTATGGCAGATAGATTGATGATTTCATTTAATATATTTTAACCGTTGACAAACAACAATTTGTAACAAATAAAACACAATTTTTCTTTTGTAAAATTCTATAATTTATTATGGTCTAGCCGACCATAGTTTCGCCAGTTACGGCATTGACGAGGCTCTTACAAGTACAGTCTTGTAAGAGCCTCGTCAATGCCGTAACTGGCGAAACCATGGTCGGCTAGACCAAATAAATTATAGAATTTTACAAAAGAAAAATTGTGTTTTATTTGTTAAAATGGAATTCTATCAAGTACCGTCGGTCATCAGTGTAAACAAAACAATTTGTAAGGCCATTTTCATATTTAACTTTGATCAATATACAATAATTGAAAGTGTAATAATGAAGTAGTGTACAGTAAATTAGTCAACAGAGATTAGATAGAATAAAGCTCGAACACAAGTTCTCACAAAAACTACGTTTACTTAATCAAACTTGTTTAAACAACAACGTCGATAACCTCAGTGATACATGAGCTACAATAACTAAACTATAACTACAGTATAGTTATAACATGAGTACCTATAAAAATAACAGTAGTGTCCATACACTTTTACTCTAGCTCTAGTTAAAATTTCGTCTCAGTTTGACTTTGAAAAATAAAACAAAATCGTCTGGAAAATGATTGAATTTGCTAATTTTTGAAATATTTAAGTCTAATTCCTAATCGGTTGGAATATAGAAATATATCTAAAGAATAAAAAAGTCTTAATATAATGCGTTATATCTAAAACTACCATAAAAAAGATGGTTCCTATTAGAAAATTACGAATTGACCACAATATTGGAAAAAAGGCGAATGATATAAACAATCTATTAATATCTCCTGTTTAATCTCAAAAACTTTGTTCTAAATTATGAACATATAAAACAATGTTCTAAATTATGAACAGATAAAACAATGTCCTAAATTATGAACAGATAAAACAATGTTCTAAATTTTGAACAGATAAAACAATGTTCTAAATTATAAAAAGATAAAACAATGTTCTCTATTATGACCAGATAAAACAATTTTCTAAATTATAAACAGATAAAACAATTTTCTGTATTATGAATAGATAAAACAATGTCCTAAATTATGACCAGATAAAACAATGTTCTCTATTATGAACAGATAAAACAATGTTATCTTTTATGAACATATAAAACAATATTCTAAATTATGAACAGATAAAACAATGTTCTAAATTATGACCAGATAAAACAATGTTCTAAATTATAAACAGATAAAATAATGTTCTAAATAATTATGACCAGATAAAACAATGTTCTAAATTATAAAGAGATAAAACAATGTCCTAAATTATGACCATATAAAACAATGTTCTAAATTATGACCAGATAAAACAATGTTCTAAATTATGACCAGATAAAACAATGTCCTAAATTATGAACAGATAAAACAATGTCCTAAATTATGAACAGATAAAACAATGTCCTAAATTATGAACAGATAAAACAATGTCCTAAATTATGAACAGATAAAACAATGTTCTCTATTATGAACAGATAAAACTATGTTCTAAATTATGACCAGATAAAACAATGTTCTAAATTATAAACTGATAAAACTATTTTCTGTATTATGAATAGATAAAACAATGTCCTAAATTATGACCAGATAAAACAATGTTCTCTATTATGAACAGATAAAACAATGTTCTCTTTTATGAACATATAAAACAATATTCTAAATTATGAACAGATAAAACAATGTTCTAAATTATGACCAGATAAAACAATGTTCTAAATTATGAACAGATAAAACAATGTCCTAAATTATGAACAGATAAAACAATGTCCTAAATTATGAACAGATAAAACAATATTCTAAATTATGAACAGATAAAACAATGTTCTAAATTATGACCAGATAAAACACTGTTCTAAATTATAAACAGATAAAATAATGTTCTAAATAATTATGACCAGATAAAACAATGTTCTAAATTATAAAGAGATAAAACAATGTCCTAAATTATGACCAGATAAAACAATGTTCTAAATTATGACCAGATAAAACAATGTTCTAAATTATGAACAGATAAAACAATGTCCTGAATTATGAACAGATAAAACAATGTTCAAAATATGACCAGATAAAACAATGTTTTAAATTATGAACAGATAAAACAACGCTTTAAATGTTTCGCTGGTTTTGTGGCTAAACGAGATGTGAGTACATTAAATACACTCCCTTCTTTAATTGAGAACACGTGTAAATTTCGTGGTTTGTGTTTAAGAGATCGATGTTCCGCAAACCCGTTGTCTCGGTATTCCCTAAACATTTTAAAGCTCAAGAAACTCCTTTAATTCCATCATCCCCATCCCCGTCCCTTCCATCAGTCCAACGTTCAGTTGAAAAGAATTATTGCCCATTTCCCGTTCTGACATTGATACGTTTGCTCTGATGCGAGATAATTTATTGGACGAGTTCAGTTATTACATTTATTTTTTTATATTTTATTGTTATTGATTACACTGGAGATCATTAGCAACCCTAACTGTATGGGCTCAGCAATATCGTTAAGGGTAGTAAAATAGTTTATAATAAAGTTGATTATACGGTTTCGTTTATAATAATTTTTTTATAGTTTGGTCAAATTTCGCCATTTTAAAAGGCTATCCTCACAACAATAGGGCTGTTGTACTTAATTGGGCAAAACGAGAGGATATTTAAACATAAAAGTTTAAATTAATGCCTTTTTAACAAATTTCTATAAGAATAGTAAGCATCCTTTTAGACTTTAAGCATTTAAGCATTCAGACTCGACAGTATGTAAGGTATTCAGATTCTGAAAAAGAGAGGAGAGAGAGAGAGAGAGAGAGAGAGAGAGAGAGAGAGAGAGAGAGAGAGAGAGAGAGAGAGAGAGAGAGAGAGAGAGAGAGAGAGAGAGAGGGGGGGATATGGTGAGGGAGAGAGAGCACATATAATTGAGCAAACACAATGGGTTTCCTTATACTTTTGTGTACTAGGTGTCCATCTTAGGATGTAAAAAAATCAACGATTTTAATGACAACTTTTTCAACAATAAATGTAATAAAAATAGGGTACATGTACTCATATCATGAGGCTCTACATTACTTTGACCTGATTTATTCGACTTTCTTCTTCGACTTTCTTCCATTCCACTATAACTAACATATCTAAAAGTATTCCATGGTTCAAGATGAATTCCACTAAACACTGAGAACCCTTTCATCTTAAAATAAGTTTGATTTCAGAAAAATAAAGTTGGCATAAAGTTAGTTAGTGATCGGGAAGTCAGAAGTCTAACGAAAATATAACTTGTCTGAAGGTTTAGAGCAAGATTTTAAGTTGACCACTATTATATACAATCGAAGACTTTTTGTAATCAATTATCTTATTGATGAAAATAAACTATTAATTTAGACACTGTGTAGCAACCATCAAAGTATTTAAAACGTTTATTTATCAAGCAATACAAAACGCTCTCTATCCTATATAAAACTAATGTAATTCACATTAATGTAAAATTTACTCTAGTTTTTGCTAACACAACTTATTGAATCTGCTGTACGTTGTATGTTCAATGTTCGTACATGAACTTTTTACAGTTTAATTTTTATATATATTGATATGAATTTATAATTCTACAGTATAATTGTATGTTGAAATTAAATGCATTTTTTGATTTTAAAATAGTAGAGTAAGAAATGACAATTTCCATGTTTTTGCTAGTGAACTAATAAGGCAATGCTAATAAAATGTTGTACACCCAACTTGAATTGATATCACTGGATGAATGTGTTTGGAATTATGGTAATATGAAATTGTAGTTTTTATTCTAACCCCAAGACAATTCACAAGAAGTAGAGAATCGTTGCAAAAGAACTCAAAATTGATGCAATCGCTGACTCCATGTTATGTTTAATAAGTATTTTTGTGTGTGGAAATTAGAATTTTAAAAGAAAAAAATGGTTGAATAGTCAAATTAGAAAGAAATAAGTAATCAAACTAAGAAAAGTTTTAATGGTTTTAAATTTTGGTAAAATATCAACCTGCTCTTAATTTTAAGAATTTATTTAGTTTTATACTAATATAGAATATGAATATTAATAAAAATCGCTCTAGAAAACTACTTTAATTCAAAATATTGTAATATTTATTTCAGTTTTTACCAACATCTTACATGAATCGACTGGAAGTGGCCGCTAGATGGCAAGGCCATCTAAAATTGAGTATAATTTTAGTTTTATACGGCCATTACTTTCAATGGATTTTGAAGGAATAAGGCAATTTAAAATCAAAATTACTAATGAGTATCGTACGTGTTTATATTTTCGCACATTTTTTGTTCGCTTCTATGTTCAGAAACATCAATTTCTTTAATTGCTTTAAAAATTTTAAAAGATCGGTGACTTTTCGAAGTATTTAATACAAAATCACAATACTTCTCGTCTGTGGTTGTATCTACAAATAGTCTGGTTGTTTGATATAAATTTGTTTTTCTTTTATATGTATGTACTAGGGGCTCCGACCCCTTGGCACCTACAGCGCTCAACCCCAAGTTCCGGTTTGATAGATCGGTTCTCCTCCTACTTTGATGAGTGATACTTGATGATTTGAAACTTGATTAGGGCTTATACATTTGGATAGTCTTAAAACAACAACTTGAATACAAAACATACCATACAATATACTACGCTTAAGGTGCTAGTTTTAATTTTTAAATGCAATAAAATTTTGATATTCAAACAGTAGGCTATTACATTAACTTTGGATAAATTCTGAAGAAAAAAAAACATACCAAATACAATTATTGTAAAATATAATAAAAATTTTAAATTCCAACAGTTTTATATTTGGATAAATTCTTTAAAAAATAATACCAAACATATGTATATGTAGAATTTAAAATAAACCCAGTAAAATACGTTTTATAAAAAGTCACACAAAAACGTGACACACTTTTGTTATATATATATATATATATATATATATATATATTATGATAGTGTTATGGTTTAATCCATAACAACTATGCATCTGAAAATGGAAATCAGAAATCATTGTACAAATTTGAAATTTGTGACATTTCTGTTAAAAAGAATATAATAATTTTCACAATAAATATTCAACAATAAAAATGACAAATAACATACTTTACTGGACATTTACTGTGCTTTAAATCTAATTTATAACGAAGTATATTTCATAATTTCAGTCATTTTTAGAAAGTATATTTTGAATGCTTTCTTTTTAATCAAGAAAAAAGTGAAAGGTTATTAACATAGCAATGTTTATTGTTGTCTAAATCAAGAGGATGGTAAAGCAATTTAATGTAAATACAACTCGTAGGTTGACAAATTGTCAGTTTGAGCGAACAAAAGCCTGCCAAATGTAACGTAGCAATCCTGTATTGTTGATATGTCGTACAATTCGGCGGAGTTAGATTAAGGAAAGTAATATCCGTCTGGTGATATCTGTGACGAACACATGTTCAGCATCATTTATCTTCCTTGGATGTGAAACTAAAAATGACGTATATTCGTGCGTTTACCCTTTACATGTTACGTGTGTAAGATTTATTACTCCATGTTACGTATTGTTTGATTTGCGTCGATCAACTTAATTTTGAAATTACGTTTACACGTTTTAATTATGTTGATATCCAAGTCTTCCCTAATCCACTCTTCAAAACCTTAAAGACTGATTAAATTAGACCTAAATTTAATGTATGTTTAGTGAATTTATAAAACAGACTATTGCGATCGATTTTTTAAGTTAATACTAAAAATTGTAAAAACATAACCTTAAAATTTGAAAGACAACAATAGATCCAGTAATCGGAATGTATTTATATTTTAGTTAAATTTAGACTCTAGGTTTTGTTACTTGTCCAAATTTGATAGAATAAAACTTGAACACATAGTACGTTTATTTATTGAAACGAATTTCAACGAGAGAATCGCCATCTTCACGACCTATTAGCTCCTTGCTTGCTTCTATGATATTCCACCGTAGACCATTATAGGGTGATATGTAACACTGCAAATATCTTTCCCCTCGCCTTCTCTACACTCATTCACGTCTATCTGAAGAGCTGAGAGAGAATCTGAATCGTCAGAGAAATGGTGTACACCATTGGTCCCTAGTCCAGTCCTGGTGGTTTCTTACAAATCGCAGGAAATCATACCCATGAAGTGCGTTCAATCTTGAACCAGTGACAGGCTGAGAATCAATCAATCCTCTTTGCTACAACCTTCTTCTTATTGTCCGTTTGCTAACATTCACTCCCCGTACCCTCCGAAGTTCGTTACACAGTTCAACAGAAGTTGATCAATAAACTAATCATCCTTAGCTCGACCACGATTAGATCCTGGCCTTCCTTCGTATCTACCAGTCAACCTTAATCGTACAACAGCTCTACTGATGCTTGACGTGAATATTCCTTGATCTCCGAAACCTGAAGCACGCTTCTGTCATCTTGAACTAATGACATCATTCACTGGAGATAGAAACATTTTAAAAACACACGTGCACTATAAGTATTCAACTCAACTTGGCCACTAACAATGAGGAACAAAAATGAGGATAATGGGATCATCAGTGAGGTAAAAAGGTCAATTATGGCTTGTACTGTGATTAGCTTAATACGTCCACTGTGAAGGCCGCGATAAAGTTATATTGTGAAACTAACCGTATTAGACATTCCAAATGAAAAACAAACCAGTCAATTAAGTCAATAAAAACTTTTTAACTAAAATATGTTTCTGATGCACGATATTACAACTGTAGTCTTTATACAAACTTGATGGTTCAAATTTGGGACGTTTAAAATGTTGTCATTCAAATACGATTTAAACTTATAACAAGTTCATAGGCACTTAAAGGAAGCATAGACACTAATTATTATATAAATATCTAAATTTTTGTTTGTTTTTGTAAGAAATTGAGTTGTATTAACATACCGACTTAGTACATTCTCAAAAACTTAGTAATTAAAAATGTTTTATAATTTCACGTATATGTAGTAAAGAGCTATTTTGGTTATTAGCGACGAATATTACGCTAATGTCTCGTATTTTTTGTTTGTTGGATGGATGTTTATTTATTGTATACAAATTTAATATAAAAGCTTTTTTTTCTTTCCTTATTTTTGATCTACAATAGTAACTTTAAATTTGATATTATATATTATATCTATATATATTTGTAAAACCTTCGTTATCTCAAAGATCTTGTTGCTGAATTCGATTTCAAAATTGTAGTTTTACCAGAAAGTAATATAACTGAGCTAAACAGCGATGATATGAAATGAGCGTAGCGAATTTATACCCTCATCCCACCTCTCTCCGATGACAGAAGCCGTAGGAAAGAACAAACCCATTGAGCCTAAGTTATTAATAAGGCTGGAAGAAAATGTAATTTTGACTAAGTACCCTGTCCACAGGGAGAAATCCATTACCTTTTAGGAGCCATAATTTGGTCTGGTTTTAATTTAAAATGAATTAGGTTTACAAGTGTCAAGTTAATTTGCATGTTGAATAGAAATCACTTAAAATGATTGAAGTACTAAAATTCAAAACAAATCTAACTACTTTATTTTAATAACGCAAAGTTTGTAAATTAATATTGTTATAACACAGGTAAGCATCGACAATTAATGCATTTTATATCCTGCTCAATCTGCATGCCCACAAAATATATATTCAAAATATATATATATATATATATATATATATATATATATATATATATATTAGAAATAATAATTCATAGTTATATCCAAATATTTGCATATTACTTTAGTTCTATACAATGTTAAATTTATCATTTTTAAATAGATAGTACGTCATTTAAATTGAGACAAATAAGTAGCTTAAAAACGGCAAGCATGGAAAAATATCATTTTGTGTCGATGAATGGGAAATAAAACGGCATTATACATTCTTTGTTTGGCCCGTTTTCAAGGTCAACATACTTATTTTTTTAATTGGCAGCTATATATTTTTATTGCGCTAAAAAAAGACATTTTACACAATATAGGCCTATAGAGATGTCTTGAGTTCAATAATTTGATTCTTGAAAATTATCAGTTTTACAGCAAAATTGTAAATGACAATAATGGTTTAATCTAAACTCAAACTTAAAGCTCAGAATTTTTTTCAATCGTTTTTTAACTTTGATACTTCATGTTTTACTGAAATTAAATATTTTATAAAAAATTGCTCAGCTTTACTGAGTTAAAAACTGCATTTTTGTCTTTTGTAATGTGACTCTAAACTGGTGTTTTCCGAGAAATATTTTCTTCAAGGCCAGAAGATCTCTAAATATTTTGTTAAATATCTTGAAAAAATAAGGTCGGATGGAAAAAATGTTTCAGATAAAAGATTCTTAATTTTTGAAGTAGAATAAGAATGTGCACAATATACAGGGACACCACTGGGATCTCTGAAACTATTAGATTTACAGAAAACTTCAAATGGGGGACCTTACCTACTTTTACCTCCATTTTTCCAATATGGCGGCCACCTTTAATATTTCATATAGAAACCCCATTTAATTTGGATTTTAAGACTTTTTTATTTTTAGATATTTTGTTATTCTTACTCGTTTACGAGATATAAGCCCCAAAAGTTCGTCAAAGTTGTGTTTAAAATACATGTGACTAAGAATAAATTTCTGAATACTCTTTTTTAAATTTCAGTTATACATATATTGTTTTATGAATACTGTTCAATTTTTCGTTTTATAGGAAGGAAATTCGACAGAAGCTAGTTTTTAGAATTCCTAGAAAACCTTTAAATAGAGTCCATTGATGACTTTCCACCATATTAGGATGACATTAATGTACCAGCGTTTTTACATTTTAAACATCAGTTGTATTGTGTCCGAGCTATTTAAAAAAAATTGAATAATTCACTTAATTGTTCAGATAACAAAGTTAAAATAATAGTCTATCATATATATCAAATGTTGATTTTGACTTATGAGAAAAATTATACAGTACCGGTATAACAAACACACAGAACACAATTCTCACAAAAAATATTCTCACATCCTAAGTATCAGATGCGTTTCAACGACAAGGTCGTCTTCTTCAGTGATACACGAGCTACACCAATCAAACTATAACTGAATCTAACGTTGCGCCGAACCCCATATGTATACAAATTGAAGGGGGCGTGGCTTATTATTTTTAAATAATACAGGGGCGTAAAAGGCCGTAAAATAACTGAAGGGGGCGTAAAATAATAAACCACGCCCCCTTCAGTTTGTATAAAAATGGGTATTATACAAGTATTATTAAGTATTAAGAAATGTTTTCTTATTCTTATGTATTTTAAACAGAACTTCAACGAACTTTCGGGGCTTATATCTAGTAACCCAATAAGAATAACAAAATATATAATAATAAAAAGTCTTAATATCCAAATTCAACATAAGAAATGAGGTAACATTTTAAAGTTGGGAGTCACATTGGAAAATGGCTGTGAAATTTAAATATTTCAAATACGCCATTTTATTACAGAGAAAGAAGTAGGTAAGATTTCATAACCCATTTGAAGTTTTCTGTAAATCTTATAGTTTCAGAAACCCTAATGGTCGCCCAATTAAAAAAGACACTTTACAATATAAGTTTCTATTTTTATAAAATTGAATTGACCTCAAATGACCTTGAAAACACAGACCAAATAATAAATATAATTTTATTTCTCCCTTGATAACAATTCTTCAGTCTAAGACATTTGTCTTCAAATCTTTCGTTTTTTATATAATTGCATGTCCCGATTTAAATCCACTGCGTGTATATAAATTCTTCTGCAACAAATAAATACATCTAATACAAGAATACTTCAATCTTTCTTATTTTTGTCTTTTTGCAACTTTGTATAGTTTTAAATAGTTTTTCGCTAAACTTTATATACCCTTACAGTTGTTCCTACAATTTGATGGTTGATTACATACTTTCGTTTGTTAAAAAACCTACTCCATGTAAAATAATATTATATTTATCTTTTGATATTTTCAACACCAAAAACTTTGTTTCTAAACCAAATACTAAATAATTAACTTAATTCCCTCCGTCAAACACTCTTGATTCATTCAACACAGTTGACTGTTTCAACCCTGAAGTGAAGCAGCAGTCAATCCCTTGTGGATTGAAGCTAAGGATCTGATACTCTGTCGAAACAGTTAATCTTGATGGATGAATTAAGGATCGGTTGAAGGAAGGAATCAAGTTATAGAACGTATAACCTTACAGTTAATCTTACTGATAGTACAATCGTGAAAATTATACATGCATTCGGTGTAAGTAATAACATTAGGGTGGTTTGGCAGGAACTATTTGGAAGAATATAGTCACATGGCTAAAATGTTTTGAACGTTAACTTATATGTTTTGGACAAGGTGATATTATATTTTAATCGAATGAATTTTGTGTGCGTACTCCTCCAAACAATAGTTTTTTTTGTTACCTTATTGACTAAATTAAAATGTACGACAAATATATTTATTTGAAAAAAAATTAATATATCTTCTGTGACATTAGCCAGCTGAAATTCGGATGTAAACAAAATTCCTAATCAATTAACCCTTTTTAAAACAGTTTAAGATTGATTATCTCAACGTATGTTAAATCGTTTGTTACCAAACTAATATATGTATCAAGAAAATTACACCTTAAAGAATAGATATTTTTTAAGTTCAGATTGATAAAAAAGTTTCGAAAGCACTTACAACTAATCAATTGCGAGAAACTTTTGTGGGTTAGGCCTACTTTGTTCCAAGTTGTTGCGGCTTGAGTGGTTTGTACAATATACCATCACTAATCATTTTTACGAGACTTTTCCACTTGCCTTTACTTGTTGCAGACATTTCAGATGTTAATGCTATGTTACAAAGTCAACATTTTACAAAATGTTTGTAACATAAAACATTGTGGATAATACAAGGGAGTACAATTAATTCATTTTCACTAACTGTCTCACACCTGTAAAGCTAAAACTCCACAACATTACCTCTTACTTATAATTTTATTTACTAGTGAGTTTTTGCCCATGTTTACTTATAGCAGAAAAGTTTATATAAATCTATCCCTTTTATTAATTTATTACGATTTATAATAATATTTCAAAGTTGGAACTCGCTTCGCATGTGCATACACACATTCTAAGCGTAAATCGTGTTTGTTTGAAATCTAGTATACACTTCTTAACCGGCATTTTTGGTCAGGTGGCGGCCATATCTGATAGTTCTTTAGAGGCTACATTCCTTAACCGGCACATATGGTGAGGTGGCAACCATATCTGATGGTTCTTTAAGCCTACACTCCTTAACCGCCACATATGGTGAGGTGGCAACCATATCTGATGGTTCTTTAGATGCTATACTCCTTAAAAGGCACATATGGTGAGGTGGCGACCATATCTGATGGTTCTTTAAAGCCTACACTCCTTAACCGGCACATATGGTGAGGTGGCAACCATATCTGATTGTTCTTTAGAGGCTATACTCCTTAAAAGGCACATATGGTGAGGTGGCGACCATATCTGATGGTTCTTTAGAGGCTACACTCCTTAACCGCCATTTATGGTGAGGTGGCGACCATGTTTGTTGATTCTTTAGAGGCTATTCTCCTTAACCGCTATTTATGGGGACGAGATGTATAAGTGTGTGAAAACAATAATAATATCTTATATATAATTTGGTTTAAATTTTAAATCACAACAATCATGTCTACGAGTATATTTTGTAATGACTGACAGAAAGAAAGAAAATAACAATTGTGTGTGCATTCAGCTCGCAGTAGACAATTTATTAAACATTTATTCTGTCACTCAAACAAACAAAATTAAATGTGTTTAATTTCTAAGCTAGTAGTATTTAATTTATTTCTAACTTATCATGTATTGATTTAAAATTTGGAGAATTAAGAGTTTAAAATCTATGATGAAAATGATGATATCATTATTACAAAAATGTTGTATAACCAACATATGTTTTCCTGTTACAACTCATTCGTTTTGTATTCAATTGTCCACAATTGTTTTCTTCTTTTTTTGTATTATATTCTTTATTGTATATGTATTTATTTTATTTTAAAATTATACGTTTTCCTTGGTTAAATTCCTTATATTTTCATTTATTCTTTTATTATTATGTATTTATTTAAATTTTTTAATAAAATAATTAAAGTTTAATATTTAAAATGTATTTCAAATTAAAGTCAATAATAAAACTGATTAGAAATATATCAAAATATGTTTCATTGTTGTACTTAATTTATGTCTGTATTTAATTGCAAAACATTTAATCTACATTAATTGTTTCCTCAACAATTCTCCCCCCTCCTTTTAAATATAGAACTAAACTCCATAACGCAACTGCCCGTGAAGACCCTAGGCCTACCAGACGGCCTTCCAGTAGAGTAGTGTGCATTATAAATTCCTGAAACCATTGTTCTAGCTTTCTCAATCAGAGTTCGATAACAATTGTACCTTCCTAACCCACGATTCTGGGTCAACAACGTAATTATTTGAGCCTAAACGAAACCACTTATACGTGAAACGAGAGTACCAGACGAGGACTATTTTGTATTATATTTTATATTATGTATATATTTTATGTTGTTTATATTCGGCTTCTCTTTATAAATACGCCCACCAACTCCCTCCCCATCCCAACCTAATCTGATTAATCATATTCTTGCTTTGCTTCCCAGCATTTCAAAGACTGTTTTTGAAGTTTGTATGTATTTAATAAGGAAATCTTCTTCAAAGCTAGTTCTACTTGTTTGTAGATATCAACATAAAGCCAGATCTGTTTATAACATGACTCTGTGATTGGATATCGTCAAGAGTTTCCTTCTATGAAACGTAATGAACCAAGTTCATTGAAAGATATTTTATTTATTTTTAACAAGGATGTTTTAAGAATAGAGAAATATTGTAGCAGTGTGTTTATTTTCCTTCTATTGTGTTTGTTTTCTACTTGAGTATTACATCTGCGTTAAACTTTAACGGCAGTAGAAGTGTAATAAGTTTATTTATGACATCATCAACTTTTTTATTACTCAATAATACCTCTATTGCTCATAATAACAGTCATTGCTCTTCTTCTTGAACATTGTAGAGCGTACAAAGTGTTTTAAAATTCGCTAATTACTATATTAATGCATTTGTTCAACACGCTTGTGGGTTTATTGAATTATGTATACGTAAATAATTAAATTTTTCTTTTTATTTTATTAGTTTCATATAAATAGTTTTTATAATATTATCATATGGTTTTAAGATCAAACGGACACATCCAATCCGGCAAAACTAATATTTCCTTACTAAAACATTTTCTTTATAAAATTTGTCTTGCTTTTAAAAATAAGGCTTATAATAATATGCTATACATTACAATGTGCGGTTGAATTGCAACACCTATGATCTAAAAAGAGATATCATGATATTCACCCTATTTCCTAATAGTGAGTGGTGTTAAATTATTAAAAAGCTATTTCCATTTATAAACATAATAAAGGCGAAGAAAAGGATCGTTAAATGTGATTTACGCTCATTTTCGGAATCCTTTATTCAATCTTTTCTTACATTGAAAAAAATTACTATTCATCGTGGCCTAAACTGGAAATTTCCCAGCTTAACATCAAACAGATAATTTAATCTAATACTTAGATCTAAAATAAACCATCTGATCATACATAGCCTTAAGGAAGAACAAATAATAATCAAACACTTATCGTTAATATTTTAATTGAACATTTGTTTAATACAATACGGTAAATTAATATTTATTGGTCGAACGAAAATTGTGTGTCCTGTTTTAACTCGACCATTTGGTATCACTTCTGTTTGTTACAAACGCGTGTACCAACCGTTGTAAAATCTACAAATAAAGTTAGTCGTAACGAGATATGTACAAGTGGTTTTTATTTTATTTTGTGCTTTAAAAAAGCAGCCACTCAAAACAGTCACTGCAAGGTAAGGAACATAGTGCGCACTGTTAACGTATTAAATATAACAGTGTGAACAAGGCATAGTGTGCAGTCATACGAAAAAATTCAAATAGAAAATTGCATTTAAACTATTTTCTTAAACATTCCACGGGATTTTTTTTCTTGACAAAAGAAGCAAAACTTCCTCAAACTCTACGTTTTAAATATTATTTTCAGTTTTATAAATTAAAACCTTTTCGCTTTTCGTAACGTTACAAAAATACCAAGTAAATATTATTTAAACGACAGTTACACTATTTTGATCCCTGTCACTTCCTGTAAAACTCCATATAAGTTTTATTTAACATGTATATATTCATAAATGTAAATTAGAATAAAATATAAACATTTATACTTCCAACCAATTGGGCCACTATCCTCCGAAGTTCAAAAATATTGGGAGTTAAGTTAGTTCTTTATTTAAGGCCATCAACATTCTAGGGTTTATAAACATGAATAACACTTATTACCACTGTGATACCAATCAATGTATCACAATCACAATACAAGAAACAAGCCACCCATGAAGTACTTAATTTGTGTTATTCATAGCTGTGATTGTGTTATATTCAAGTGTACAGTATTTGTAGTATCATTTACTTGTTGGCCTGTGTCACGTCGCGTATTGGGCAGTATCCACATTGAGTTTACAAAAAAATTATAGAATTTATTAAAAATTACATTTTTTTACAGAGATATAGGATTTAGAGAACCACAAGTAAAGCATCGTTCTAATTAAAAACGTATATTTCTAAAAATTGTTTATCAGATTAAATGTACACTAATCGTTTCCATTTAAGAATTATAACGCTCTTCTTCTACTTCTCGTATTTGTTTAAATGACCTTGTAAACTTCAAGTGTGTCACGTTTGATTCCTCTATTTGCAGGGTGGCTCAATCTATGATTATTTGCCTTATCAGTATCCATTATGTATAACCGACCGAAGGCAGAACAACGGAATGCGCTTCTAGGGTACTTATTTTGTGATAGACCGCAGTAAGGACTCACCATTGGAGGCACTTCAATTTCGGCTTCAAGTGCGTTGTTGTAGCTCCGGATATTTCTTAACGTCCTGAAAGTGATGTATCACTTGTAATTAGATTTTGTAGGTCTGGGGAATATCTATCCTTTGTGACGTTCTGCCAATCTCACAATGAAACTTCAAAGCTTTGCAATGTCTACATCAAAATATCGATTGTTAATGAACGAGCAATTTTAAAATAATGTCAAGGTCTGAGGTTAATGTTTGCATCAAAAAGTTTTCCCTATTGGTTTACTTCAATATTCAATGTCGTACAATTTCTATTACTGGCGACCAATAAGTGTTCAACGGTTTCCATACGGTCTTCTTGCTGCCGGTATTTTGTTTTATACTGTGTAAAACTTAGATTATCTAAGCTCTCATTCAATTGTCACACACTAACAATAAGCCATATAAACCGTTAACTTTTGCTTAATGTGAGCAATAAATCACAAATAAAGTAAGCGCTATACAGTATATACAGTTAAGACGTTAACTTTTGTGAGAAAAAAGTCAGACAATATTGTCACATAAACTGTTTAATTTGCAAAAGTTAAGAAATCAATCGCAATACAATGTCAACCCAGCAAAAAAGTAAGGACTATAAAAGTTAACCTAAAAATGACGTAAAACGCTGTTATAAATAGTCAAACAAAATAATAAAATACAAAGTGTTTGAGAATTTAAACCGTTTAATATTGCCAGATGTAAGCAATCAATCATCATACAACGTGAATCCGCACAAATAAAGTACTATAACAAGATAACCTAGAATAACTTAAAGCAGATGATATAAATTTCAAAACAACGAAATAAATTTTATTTGAGAATTTATAACAACGGTTTCAAATTATTTTTGTTGTGAAACATGTTATTTACCCATTACAGGCATGTTATTTAAATGATTAATTTATTACAAAATAAGTGTTTCTAAAGAAGATAGATAATTTTCGGCAAATCTGCTGGTAACACTGTATAACAATAAAGTTGTTATTTATAATTATTTTAGTTAATTAATTTAATCTTGCCACACGTTGTGCGACCAAATATAACAATAAAGTTGCTATTAATTTTTATTTTAATTAAAAGTCACACGTTGTCGTGTCAAATATAACATTTAAGATGTTATCAATTATTTATTACTGCTCTACTTCTACTAAAGGAACTATCTATAATTATTAAACTCATAAAACAACACCGTTTACCTGGATAAACAAACTCTTTCTTTTAATTTTTTAAAAGAATAAAATTACTACAGCAAGAAACATATACATGAAATTAATACTTACTTATCTAAAGAAACCATTTACTCTCCATTCATTCCTTAAAGTTAAATTTATTTATCATAGATATTTTAAAAATACAAAATTTACTTTATTTTAACTCTTGTTAAAATCTGTACCTTCAAATTATCAGTTCCTTTAATTTATTATATTTCTTTACAAATTTTATTTATTACTTTAATTTATTATTAACATTGATCATCTTTTTATTAATATCGGCTAGCTCAGTTTTTTTTTACAATTAATTTAAAACAACAAAATCTCTTTATCTCGGGTCTTGGGTTTTTTGAATGGCTCAATTGAAAGTGAAATCAATTCTAAGTGAATTTAATAATTAACAATTTGTTTTGTACTTATCAATTTTGTTGGTCCTTCTGCTCGGTCGGTTAGCACTATACACTACACATAACTTTAATTTACTTTTTTATTAAACAAAAAACAAAAAAACACCACACTGCTTAAACACTTTATTCGTTGGTAATTAACGCTGTCTCTCCTTCCCTGATGTCTTTCCAAATAGGTCTCTCCTTCCCTGAAGTCGTTCCAAAATATAGGTCTCTCCTTCCCTGATGTCGTTCCAAAATTACAGCGCCTGTTCTACGATGACTGGTCTCCTTTACCTCTGGTGAATTTAAACTCCTTTTCCTGATCTGTCTTTTTATTAAGAAACTCCACAAACTCCAAATCTAATTACCTATTCTAATTTAAAACTTCCTTAGTTCGATTCTACTTTAATTTAAACTTATCAAAACTTTTCAATATAAAGAGACTTCTAGTCCCTTATTTCGCTGTTAAAAACCAATTCTTTTGTACACAGCGCAGTCTAGCTGTGTACGCGTCCTTACGTCTCGGCGACCCTTGTAAGACTCTCTTGTGAAAACTATTTTCTAATACTCCTTCTCTAAAACACTGGTTTTCGCGCCCTGTTCGCTGATTTGTGGATTTTTACCAACTTTCTTTACATACGAACTTTCGCAATTCCTACTGGTTGTTTTTGAATTTTGCCGTTGTGTTTTTTTAAGTTTGAAACGTCTCTGATTGGCCGACCTACTTTCTACTTGCGTTTTTGTGTTTTTCTAATATACCGTTATGATGCTGCTTTCCCTTGATTTCTCTTTTTTTTGTAAAAACTCTGCTACCCCAAGAATTCCGTTATTGTACACACGTGTTGGCTTCAAGGTTCTTGAAATCCTAGTGCTATTGTAACCTAACACGTACATTTTTTATTGCAGGCGGCATCTGCCGTTTCTCTTCATTTGTTTAACATGGTTCTACATTTATTATTTTATTCAAGCTATTTTAATTAATTTTCTTTTAGATTTCATGATTGATGTTTTTTATTTAATTTAATTGGGATCATGTTACAACTGTTTAATTTAACATCTCAATCATTAAAATAGACGCTTTAGTGAAGAAATACTTGAAAGTCCTTAACGAATTAAATATAAGAAGATGTTTTTATTAATAGCAAAGTTGTATTTTATGCTAATATTTGATTTTCAGAGTAAACAGGATGGTGTATAAATTATATATACCACTTTTCGTCCCACACAGGATTTGGCAATTTTCTTTCTAATTTTTCACCTAAGAGATTCCAAAATTAAAAAATAAGTCCACCATTTTAAATTGTGATTATGTTTCCTAGGTTATGTAAGATTTCTGTTCGTTATTATGAAGCTAAACTTTGTATCGAGCGAATTGAGTTTTATACTAATTCAGAAGATTTTGGGGGTTACGTGTGAATAACAGAGCATAATAAAACCAATTTGTTTTTGTTTTTTAAAAACATGTCTTCTCAATTCTTAAAAAAAATACTTTCGTTAAAAGAGTTTCAGATCTGTTGTATTGCTGACTGGCATAAACAAATCTGATCACGTTTCTGTAGAAGACGGAAAAATGATATTTGCGTTGAGAAGGATCGTACTTTGGCATTATTTAACTTACCAAGGGGTAAGGGAGAAGGGTACTATTCAAAGTTGGATACATGCCCAAGATCAAATTGATCTGTAGCGAGAGGATAGGCGGGGGTGTGGAAGAACCATATGGAACAGTTGTTGCAATCAATTGTGTTACGTCATCACTCTTGGTTTTAAATTGTGTTTTTGAAGAAATGTTTTAGGTTGGAAATTATTTATAGCCTGGTGTTATATCTGACGATTTAGTTTACTAATAAAAAAAGAGATAATGTAATAAATCATTTATTTTATAGGACGGTTTCATAAACAACTCACTCATGCGTATGTACGAATTTAGCTAATTGTTTTTACAAAGAAAGTTACTCCTTTTTTGAGATTTTTTTAAACATGTTTTACATACCTTATTTCTTAATCATAAAATTAGTTTCCAATACGGAGCTAATTTTTTCACGGAAAAAAAAAAATTTCCACTTTTCTAGGTTAAGTCCATTAAGTGAAATACGAACTAAAATAGGTACGCGAATTTTTACCTTACAAGGTTAAGTAAGGCGAATATATAGCCAACTTACCTGACCTACGTGTAAATTTGTAAAAAAGAAGAAATTATGCGTTAGTTCCCAAGCGGTCACCCATCCAAGTACAGTACTAACCGCGCTCGATGAGGCTCGACTTCGGTGACATACTGTAAATCCATTGAATTCTGTAATTTTGAAATTGCGATTTTTCGATGGAAAAATTAGCTCCGCGTTGAAAACTTACTTTATTATTAAGAAATAAGGTATGTTAAACATGTTAAAACAATCTCCAAAAAGCAGTAACTTTCTTTGTAAACAATTACCCGAATTTATTCAAATATACTTAAATGCACAATGTTGAACGACATGCATTACGGATTTTATAAACTTGAAGAATAATATATTATAATATGGTTACTGTTAGTTTTGTTAATCACTCCCAAACTTCAGCTATATTTTACTTGCAAAACTTTGGCTTTGGGTTTTGAATCATTAACTTTCAAACTTCACTGGAGATTGATCGTTTAAACAGATTTTTTCCAGGTCTTTAATAACTTCAACTTTTTATCTCTCAACTCTCGAATTCTAATTTTCCAAAGGTGAGAAAGTCATAGGTTTTTTTAAGGGCTACGTTTTACAAAAATTGAATGTCGTTACAACTGTTGTTGAAAAAATCTTTTCTTTTTTTTTTTTTTCGTATGGCGGATAGCTTCACACTTTTAGTTAAAATAATTGAATTGTGCGTACATTATTAGGAACTCAAAAATCATATATTCTTATTAAGAACAAAATCTATCTTACTTTTTCCAAAATATGGAGGACTAACAGATTTACTTACGTGTCTTTGATGCAGATAGATCGACCCTTAAGGCCAATGAAAGCTATCGTAACAGAGATAAATAAATAAATAGGCTACGGGGTTCAGTAACTCTCGATCAGAAAATTCTCACTACAGTGAACACTATCTTCAAACCTATCGGCAACGTTCCTGTCTAGTATCCTGGATTGCAGCCCGAGTTGCCTGTATCTGTCCTTTGTATTTAGACAGCTTTTCATTCTCAAAACATGTTTTCCCATCTTAAAATATGACAAAAAAAGAACATATTTATAAATTATGGACATACAAATATTTCTTAAACTCAATAAAATTTCCTAGACAATCTCAAAATCGATTGCCCCCACTATCACAATGTTTAAAGTAACAAAATAAAATTGTTTGGTTAATTATATAAAAAACATATGTGTTTGTTTACGTTTTATAATTACTAATAACTAGGATATTCGTAGCAGAAATTTATATCCAAAGACACACAAACTTTATTATATACCTAATAAACATAATTTTGGACGTCCAAACAGTGAAATTCCAAATTTGAAACTAATTTTGGAAATGAATAAAATTAATATTAACGACCAATAAAGTAATAAAATTAACACCTGCACGTAACATTGATATAGGTCTACTTTATCTAATATCAACAATATGACAATCAACAATGTAATTTAATAACAAATTTGCTGCTTGTAACTTTAGTATAGGCCACCTTTTAACTAGTAGGCTATAACAACAAATCTGCTAGATTTAACCTTTATATTGGCCTAACTTTATCTAATATCAACAACAAGCTTACTGCATGTAACATTAATATAGGCCTACTTTATCTAAATCAACAACAAGTCCGCTGCATGTAACATTGATATAGGCCTACTTCCACTAATATCAACAATATGTCTGATGCATATAACATTGATGTAGCCATACTTTGTCTAATAACAATATGACGATTAATAAACTAATTAATAACAAGACTGCTTTATATAACATTGATGTAGGCCAAACTTAATATCAACAACAAGTCTGCTGTTTGTAACATTGACATAGTCCTACTTTAACTAATATCAACAATAAGTCCGCTGCATGTAACATTGATATAGCCATACTTTGTCTAGTATCAACAATATTACGATTAATAAACTAATTAATAACAAGACTGCACCATGTAACATTGCTATAGGCCAAACGTAATATCAACAACAAGTCTGCTGTTTGTAACAATGATTTAGACTCTACCTTACTTTGTCTAGTATCAACAACAAGTCTGCTGCTTGTAACAAAAATCTCGTTGAGCTTCTTAGATTTACAAAAATATCCAATAAATTATTATTTACATACCAGTTAACCTGTTTGTTACCTGTTATTTTCTCTGAAACTTGGCTCCCCTCATGAACTTGTAAATTTTCATCAGTGAATTTGAATTAAGTATAAACAGTACAGTAGTCAGATCGTGTATTTTTCCAACGAGGTTTTCTGTTTACAGAAGCACTAGTTATAATTTTAAAAAAATATATAAACAATTTCCCAACTTGTCTATAATCATGTTATCGCTTGGTTGATCCACCATCCTTAGAGTTTCCAATATTTCTTACACAAAGCCTATATTTACTTTACACATGATAGGTTTTTTTTCAACCAATATTGAAATATAATAATATCTAAGTTGTAGTGTGGCTTACATTGATTTTAACAAAATAACAAATTTACTTTAAACCGGTTCACGAAAATTTATAAAATTATTTTCTTTAACAACCAACATAGCATGTTTTTCATACTAAAATTCAAAAATAATGTCTTGTTTATATATTAAATCAGTTTATATTTTATATTGTTTTATCTATAAAATAACTGTTAATTTGTCGTGACAATATCTTTCACGGCATTTTCTACAGCTTGTAACTACTGCCAACATTACGGCATTGAATGACTCATATTTCAAAGGCGCACAGACATGTTGCTTACAGTCACCCTAGGTGTCTTGCACATCACCCAAATCGACTCGTATAATCGTTTTTCACCCTCCTTACTTTTAAAAGAAGGGGAAATATTACTCCATCAAATTCTCCATCCATCTCTAAACTTATCCGACAGTCCCTTTCACTAACTACTGTCATTATCATAAATATTGAGAGCCTGTGATAAATTGAAATTTCCGTTTAGATAGGGGTATGCGTTTCTCTAAAGCATTCAATGTTCTGTTGAACATTGTTTCACGATAAATGCTACACTTGCATTAGAACTAATATATATAGTACGAGTATATGTTAAAATCAATCAGCGAAAATACTCACTAAGCGAAAAACATTGTTTCAAAACCCGTTCTAGGCTGTCAGATATCCAGAAAGCAAAATTTCGCATTGTAGTAGTTTTAAAACAGACACTATTGTTAAAACTTACAAAACTTGAAATTCGCGTCATGGCTGATATGTTAGGTTCAATCGGCAAAAACGAAATATGAGATAGTAGCAGTTTTATCAAAACTTGCTGTAACACCGGAAACAGGTTAGCTTAGGTAAAGTCATGTTTCAATGTCCTATATTGAAGAAACAGTTTTTATAACACAACTATGCAGTCTGCCTTAATATTAAGCTTGGCCTAACCAAAATGTTTGTTCTGTTACAGCAAGGTTTGATGTTTATGTTATGGAAACGACTACCTTCTCAGATTTCGTTTTTGCTGGTTGAACATAACACATCAGCCGTGACACGAATTTCATGTTTTGGAAGTTTCTAATAATTCAGAACACTTTGTGGCTGTTTTGAAACGACCACTACGCTATTTTTATTTTCTAGATATTTGATGGGCCGATTCTGTGTTCAACGTTATGGGGCCAATAACAACTACTTCCGTATATTTCTTTTTTTAGTATAGAACGCAAAATGTCTTCTTGTAGTTTTTTACTCTCAATGAGCATTTTCAGTTTTTGATGTTTAGAACACGTTGTGGGTTTTTTGAAATGAATTATTCTGGTAGAAAGCATTTTGGTCGGTCCCATTCTCTCAAATCTATCTTAACGGAGATATTTCAAGAATACATCTGTTTTATTTACACGTTGACATGAATCGGATCCTTAACTCACTGAAAGAAAGGAGCTAATGACGATATCCACTCAACTATCATGTGTCTATGCCTATGCTATCATTCATCTTTAGGCGAAATATATGCATGATATTTTTAATTAAATAAATTTTTAAAAGTAAATAAGGATGGGGAAATAAGTATTTGTGTCGTTTATATTTAGACTTAATCGTATCTGAGTCAGCAAAAATTAGTTAAAAGTAATAACTGAATCCTAAGTCCTTACATTGTTAGAAAAAACAAATTAGGTTAAAATTACTTATTTTCTTTAAAATGTTTTTGAACATTTCCAATGCAGTTTGAAATGAATGACACTTCCTACTTTATTGTACGTTTGTAATTTGTTTAATAAATACAATTTACATTTGTTATTAGGTCAAAGTTATTTTGGATCTAGGTCAATCTTGTGTGTTGCAGTCAACTACCAAGAAATTATTAGTTTCCTGTTTTTTGTCAATAACTCAGTATCCTTTGACCTACAGAAAAAATTCAAAAATTGATTTGTTTGTCGTTAAAAAGAGATAACTTTTTTGATGACAATGAATTTTGTAAAGTTAATGGTTTTTGAAATAGGCTATTCAATATTTATTATTTTAACAGCCGCCATTTTGAAAATATACAAAATAAACTCTTTATATTTGGTACACTTATAAAACGTAACATATAAAATGCGTATACTAAATATGAATTCAATATCTTTTCTATTTCCAAAGTTATAATTTGTGTGTGTAAAAGACAAAATGGCGGGTAACTGGAAAATTAAGCAGTTTTGAAAAAATTATATTCTTAATTTTTTCTTTATCCTGACCTAACAGAATAATTTCCAAAAAATTGGCATATTCTATATATATATAAGCTTGCTTCTTTATATATAGCAATTATTAACATTTTGGGCTTGCCTCCATTTCGCTTAAAAATCCGACAAACGTTAGCTTCTTTAGTCCTTTTAAAGTTACCGAAACCAAAATTTGTTTTTTGTACTTTTTGTTTAGTTACTCGTTTATAGTTTAGGTGGAGAGTGCAGGACTTTTGAGACATCTGGTATGTGTGTAGTGGAACGAGATTCTTTTTCACTCCCTAAAGACAAAATTTAAAACAGCACTTCTTCGCTGAAAGTCTATATTTTTGTATAACATCAAAACATAATGTTATAAATTAAAAAGGAGTTAGTAACATTAATAAAGTATACTTATTTAATGTCCGTACAAAAATTTACTTGATTCATAATCCTGGGCTGTATTGAAGATTCTGGTTTATGAAAGACAAGCTGTGAACAAGGGGAATGAGAGAGTTTGCTTCAATTTACATAATGACAATCGGTCCATGTATAATTCTTCCTCGTTTTTGTTGGGAATGAGTGATTATATTGCCCTGTTTCTCAAAGTAAAGCAGTTACATTCAAGTTTGACGAAAGTAAAAGCACCAGTTGTGAGCTATAAAAGTTGAAGCAGAGGGCAAAGTTGTCCCCTTAATGATCATTTGAATAATGGGTAATAGCTAATGTCTGCAAGGAAGTGGAAGGATCTGCGAGAGAGAAAAATATCAGTAGGCCTACTAACAGTTAATTTTCATTTGTGGAATCATAATTAAAAGCAAGCTTTATTTTTGCGTGGAATAAAAGAGACTTATTACCATAGCTTGGTAGACAAAGAATAAGAATAAAGAATTGAATTAATTTAGTGAGTATAATTTAATGAAGGTAATTATTCTTATGAATGAGAAGTAATATTATTTGTGAACGCAACTTTATTCTTGAAATTTGCAAGCGTTTGTGCGCACTGCAGCCGTAATTAAATTTGTTAAAGTCTCTACAAAAATTTAAACAAAAATTCTATTCACTAAAGATTAAAATTTATTAATTATTAATAATTTAATTATTACAAAATTATGAATGTTATACTATTCAGAGCATTTTAATTTACTCAGAGATAATTAAAATTTGTATGTAATTTTTATTCGAAGAACTTTTGGAGTTTTGTGGACGTTCGATCACCTTATCACATAAACTTATTGCCGGACGAGGTTTCTGACAATTTAAAAATTCTAAGAAAAAAGGCGTTCAGTGTAGAATCGTGCAGATTTAACAGTGAACAAGGATATCTTCCAATTAAAATTACTCCTGCAACGCTATCTCATTTCACAACAATTCCTATTATTTTACTTTGTTCGTTATTTCTTAATTAGAGGACTCTTTCAGAACGGATCCTCTCTTTATAGATGAGTTAGAATTTTAAATTCCCACTTTTCAAAATTTGGAAAAAAAAAATGGCAGTTATTCGTGTCAGACCCATCTAAACTAAATCAATAATAAATGGCGTGTTTAACCATCTTTACTTTAGTTATGCAACACGAACCTTAATTAATTTATTTTTTTATTTACAAAAAACCTCAATAAGTTTGTTTGTGAAAATCCTTTAATACCTACTTTTCCTATAAGAACTAATCCTACATCAGGAAAAAGAAGATATTTATACAATTCCATTTAAGAACACATTTTTGTTTAATGAAACTTTGCATGTTTATGTTGTATCAGGGCCCAGACGTCAAATTTGAAACTGTTTAAAAATTATACATTACAGTTGAAATTATACGTTACAGTTGAAATTATACGTTACTACACCTAATGTTTATTCTTACAATTTCTGAATTGTAGATCATAATCTTAAGATCCACTAAAGCGATTTTTATGATTTGTTTCTACAAAAATGTCGAAGAAGTGTAAGAGGAGTGACAATACCTTCCTTAAATTTCGCGTTTGCCTTTGTTTCTGGATATTCATTCTACCAATTTCCATTAAATTTGTAAAAGTAAACAAATAAAAAGTCGCAAAATGTAAACAACTATGAAATCAGTATATGTATATTATACGTGACCATTATTTATAAATAATAACACTACTGTACAAAAAATAAACTGTTCAGTTTATTTAATAAATATAGTTACTAGTTTTAAATTAAACTGCCCTTATTATGTTGTTTTACTCACGATGTTGGTACCATTGTATGCCCTTACTATTTTATTGTATAAATAATATTGTAACCCGTCTTAAAATGTCTTATGTCTGATCTGTGAATCACGAAGCTCTGAAACTAGAATTGCTCTCTTGCGTGCTGGAATGCATGGTCCATCCGCTAGCATACATAGTACAGTGACATGATAGGAAACAAAATGACAAATAAATATTGAAGTTGTGATAAATGTATTCTATCACATGTCATATTGTCATATTTTACAGGGAAAATCCAGTTAGAAACATACCCTATCTATATTGTAAAGATTGTCGTAGGTATAACAGAACCTGCTTCTATTTTTGCTATCCATTTTGTCTTGTTATCCTTCTTGCTTTTCTGTCTTTCTTGTCTAGCTATCTTTCTAGCTTTGCTGTCTATTTTGTCTTGCTATCCTTCTTGTTTGGCAGTCTTTCTTGTCATGCTATCCTTCTTACTTTGCTGTCTTTCTTGTCTCGCTATCTTTCTAGCTTTTCTGTCTTTTTTGTCTTGCTATTCTTCTTGCTTTGCAGTCTTTCTTGTCTTATTATCCTTCTTGTTTTGCTGTCTTTCTTGTCTTACTATCTTTCTATCTTTTTCTTACCTTACGTTCTTTCTAGTGTTTCTTTTTTATCTTCCTGTCTTTCTATCTTTCTAGTCATGATATATTTCTTGTCTTGCTATCTTTCATGTTTTACTATCTTTTTATTCTTGCCATCTTTCCAGTCTTGCTATCTTTCTAGTCTTGCTTACTTTATTTACCTTAGTTTCTTTCTAGTGTTTCTTTCTTTCTCTTCTTTGACTATCTTTTAATTTTCACTCTATTTCTCTTGTTTTATTATCTTTTTAATGTTTCTTTTTTCTCTTGTCTTCCTATCTTTCCAGTCTTGCTATATTTCTAGTCTTGCTAACTTTTTCTTGTATTGTTATTTTTCTATTGTTTCTTTCTTTCTCTTCTTTTACTATGTTTTTAGTTGCTATCTTTCTAGTCTAACTTTTTTTTTCTAGTCATGCTATTTTACAAACATTGTCAACAATAGACGTGATATTCATCAACTTTTGAAACAGCTTATGAAATAAAACAAAATCGTTAAAATCCACGACTCCATACAATTGTGTACATTCAAATTATATAAATACAAACGTTTCTGTTTCATTTTTATAAAAATCGACTGTAACGACGTTGAGACAGTTTTCTCAAATTCAGATAATAAAAACCCAAACAAAACTTACTAGTCGGTATCTTTCGAGTTACCGTAGAGCAACGGAACGGTTATAAATGGCTTAAATGATAGAATCGACTCTATTGCATGCAGACAGTGGGAAGATTAATGACCCAAACCTGTGTGCCAAATCACAAACAAAATTACAGTTCAAGAATAATTTACCAGAACGAGATTAACTTAGAGCTGTAATTAAAACTAAATTTCAAACAAATACTAGTTAAAATTGGACAAGTTTGTGGTACAAGCGAAAACAAGATTAGACTGGATTTAAATGTATTCTTATTTTTTTATACAAAACATCAACTGTTTTCAAGATGTGGGGATCCTTGTATTGCTACATATTGCCTGTAAAGATATAAATTGGGGGGCAGTAATGACAAAAATAGGGAGATAGTCACGATTTTGTATTTTATTTATGACATTTATTAAAGGTCAAACAACGAATTACGCTGCTTTATCTTTGAGATAAATCGTAAAAAAAAAATTTAAACTCATTTGGGTTTGAGGCTAAATGTGACACATTATACCATCTAACCCATTTGTAGTTTTAATTATTATTCTACAGCCATTTTAATATGGGAAGAAATCTTTAGATTAAAAAGACTAAATAAATATTAAAGATAAATAATATAAAGCCACAAGTATTAGTAATTATTGGTTATGGACAATATTGAACAGCATCCTGCTCTAAATTACACAATGAGTCTGAATGAATGTGGTATGCTCGGCAGCAATTAAATTGCAAGCCTACTATGCAATCAAAAACACAGCATGATGGTTTTGTTTTATGAAAACTACATATTTAGAAACATTAAAGCATATTATCTGGATTTGTGTCAGAAACTATCTAGTATAATAAAACTATTGACGTATTTAAACTGTTTGACAAACTGTGTTTGATAAATGGTTTTATTCCAACAGGTGTAATCAATTATTGGTCCTTATTTTTATTAATCGGCGATCAACGGATTCACTGACAGGACACGACTTTCTTTTGATATTGTTTAAATTCACTACATATGTTCAGATTCACAACCTGACCAATTTGACTACTGAAACCAGTTTGAAACCCACTCGATTTTTAAATCGTCCAACCCTTCTAGCTCATACACCAAATTTAAGTTAAATCCAACAACAAATTCCAAATGTTATAGTAATTTTGTTTTTAATATTGATTTTTTTCAAGTTAAACAATTAAAAAATAATAAGTTTGTAGTAAGAAGTTTTTTTTTAAATTTTAATCGTTGAAAGCGCTTTTGAATGCAGATTTTAAAGCTGCACAAAATAAAAACTAAGGGATGTTGTAGGATATACAGTTCTATCCTATATAATTCACTAAACGAATTTTTTGGTTAACAAAATTTTTCGACGATCGTGAAATCCTGTCCACATACACACACACATACACACACACATACACACACACACACACACACACACACACACACGTGCATTTGTATACTGCATAATATACCCTCTAAGTCTGTATCATAGCCTCTAACCCTATGATGCTAAGTTCCCATATTAAACTTGTTTAACCCCATCCCCCGCGGTAACAAATTTCCCTCCTCATTCCAAACACTTTATGTGTCATTATGTATTTATATGTGTTATAAATTAATAATTTTCCATGTTTAAATTTAAAATCATATCAATACGTCTTTCTGGAAATGAAGTCAATACAAAATTGTATTAATGATTTGTTTGTTTGGGCAATGAAGTGGATTATGTGCTCCCTTTCTTCATTCCACGAACCTATCTCTAACATTAATCTATTTACTACCCCCTACAGAACAGGAATAATAATTATATAAAGATAAGATTTTTGAAATATTGTGTTTTAGTATATTTTAATGTTTGTTCTTTAATTAATTGAAAAAAAATCATCAATGAAAAAGTCTTCAACCTTTAGTATTATAGATAAGCAAAAATACAAATTTTATAAAATAATTTAAATTTAAAAACATTTATAAATTTTAAAGATTCTTTTGATTAAAATGGGTTAATTTAAATTTATTCCAAATTAATTTTTTGTTATAATTATTATAAATTATATATTATTATTTATATATAGTTGAAAATAAATAAAAAATTAGAAGAAAATAATTACCCTATAATATAATATTTTCTTTTAGTTACAATTTGTTTGAAGTCAAAGAAAGAATAATAGTAGTTCATGAGTGTAATAATATTTTTTTGTGTAATAATTTCAGTAAGAAGTCATTATTATTAATATTATTTTAAATCCCCTAAAGAAAGTGATGGCCTTGAGTTCTTCTTTGTGGGCATCCAGTTACATGCCGAGAGCCAAGATTCACCCCTAATTATTTCTATAGATAGATCGAACTATGTAATTTCATTGTCACAGGTCCACAAATGTCTGTATATTAATAAATAATACATTAATCTCTTGCAGATTTTTAATTTATTTGTTTCATTTTTACGTTTACGTTACAGTTTCTATAGTAAATACTGTTTAACTATGATAATGCATTTCATGTTGAGCAACCAATGATTCTCAATGAAGCAAAGCATTATATTGAAACCATGACTCATCTGATGAGCTCTATTGGCCGCTAACGAGTCTATACACTTATTCCTTCATACGTCATTAATTTTCACAGTTCCCTGCATTTGCAATAATAATGTCTTTTGTATGGCAAACAGCCAAGTGATGAAGCACTATAAGCGCCAACATTAGATTTTCATTTATGTAGAATATTAATATATGATAGTGTACATACTTTTGCTTGACAGATACGTCAAATCAGACTTGATAAATGGTATTTCATTTTATTGTAACAAACAAGTCCAACATACGCGACAGTTTAACAATACAAATTTGAATTGAAAATGTTCATATTTGGAAATAATAAAATTTATATTTTTCTTGTATAAAAGAACACTTCTGATTTCCAAGTTAAAAAGTAAATCATAAGAAAAATCTAACCTTGAGAATATAGATGTGCTAAAACAGGATGAAATTAATTCATCCAGGCCTTTGTAATCTTACAAATTCCTCACCAAAATATAAAGATAAACTTATCTAATATGAGGGAATTTCTTCATAAAAATCCAATCTATTTTTATAAAACCAAAACTGAAAAGTTTCTATATTACTTAACTAAATTTACAAACTAAAAAGAAGAAAAACACATTTTTAAGCTGAAACTTTTGAAAAACACCGACAGATTTTTTTATTTTCTACAAATTATAAATGGAGTTTTCTGAAAAACTATGTATAATGTTATTTATATCTACAGGGTAATTGGTAAAAGTGTACCAGCTTGTAAAGTATTTGAAAATATATTAAAAGCCAAATAGAAACTCCCCTGAACTTTTTGTTGTCTTAATTAGTGGTTTTAACATTTTGATACTATCAGCCATTTTTCCAATGTGTCGGGCAACTTTTAAGTTTCTTATAGCAATACGTATTTTTTATGATGGTTTAAATTTTACAGACAATTTTAAGACCTTTTTAATTCTTGCGTATTTTTTGATACAGCTGTTTAGAAGCTACAAATACTTAAAGTAGTGAAAAACAAGATTTTAAGCGTTTTCAAAGATCCATTTTCTATTGTCCACTATGGTCACTTGATTTAACGAAACTAGATTACTGTAACTGAGGTTTGTTATTTTGTTAGCATTTATCATTTTATTTTATTTTTGATATTACAAAGAATGTTTTTTACAATCAAAATAAAACAATGCTGTGCCTATTTTTATTTTTGCTTTAATAAAAAATTGATTTAAAAAAATTTATTATTATATTTTTATACCCTTACAGAAAATTTTTCGTTGTAGGTTATCTTGGATACTGGTGTACAACTACCAAGAAATTATGTTTTCACTTTTATTGTCGATAATTCAATCGTTACTGGAAAATATATATATAACGTTTTATTTGTAGTTAAAAGAGAAAACTTTTGTCTCTTGTACATTTTGGGTCAAATCAACGGTTTTCAAGACATTCGATGTTTTAAACATTTTAAATGACCGCCATTTTGAAATGATTAAAGGAAATGAATTGATATATTTTTTTTAAATTGTATACACTTCATACAATAGGTAGCATGTACAACTTTTACTCAGTATAATTTGCCTTTCAAAAGATATATTTTGTAACAACTAACCATTTTAGGGCGTATGTTCATATAAACTTTTTCCTTTATTTTCACTAATAGAATACGTCCTGAAAGTTTATCCGTTCTTCGTAGAACACCCTGTACATATATGTAAGTTTATAACTAAAATAAGATCAACAGATGTTTCCAAACGATTTTATAGGCACTGTATCTTGGAGCGCCCCTAACATTCTGTTATTTTATCCAATGCTTGTGTATGCACACTTAAATTGTAAATTGCAACTAAAAACTGATTTCGTAAGAATTACGAATACATGTCTAAATTTCATCAAGTAATTCGATTTAAGAGAAAAGAAGTTACATTTCTGCCTTATTTTAATCAATCTACAAATGTTAAACTGTCTTCACTATATTCACTTGTGCAAATGTTTCCACAATGTGTTTGAAACTATATTTACTCCCTAACTATTTACATTCGTAGCAGTTCCTAAAATTTATTTATTTTAAGGATTTCTCCGCCTCTTGACGTTCACACTCAATCTATATAACTCCACAACCCCTCCTCCTGCTTTCGCACACACCCTTCAAAACCAATTTTGACGTTGGAATCTAGCCAACTTTGAATAAAGACTTTTGAAGACGAAAAAACACAATTTATATTTGTAAGCTCTGTTTGTTATTCACTTTGTTACTTATTTGTGGAACTTATCGAATAAAGCGGATAAACCATGCCCTTACATCTATATTCCATAAATGTAGGCTAAGATAGTTGTTTTCGTATAAAGAAATCAATTGATATCTCTTTTAAAATATCCTTTTGACGCCCAAAATGCGTTTCTTTCTGTTTTTCTTAATATCTCTCTCTGCAGTGAACACATTTTTATAAAACTCGCTTCAACAATTTCTGTTTCATTTTTGTCCAAATGTATTCTCTAAAGATTTTGGCAGAAGGGAAATATCGCGATATAACATATACACCGTGAAACATCCTATTATGATATAAACCAGTATATATATATATATATATATATATATATATATATATATATATATATATATATATTGTCACTGGTTTAAAATGAACACAGAAATTGTAAATTTCATGTTGTAATTGTAAAAGCCTTAAGTCATTCTTGTTTGTATAAAGTGGCAATATCACTGGAGACTTTCTTTCAATTCCTCCGTTGCCAAAATATGTTTTGGGTTATTGTCAACAATAAAAATTTAACACAAATGTTAACCTTGATACTAAAGTACGAAACCCTGTTTATCCGATTTTGATTTAGTTAGTGGTGTCTCATTAATAGGTTTGCATTAAGTTATTGTAAAGACATTTATATTTGGTGCTCCAAATGACTAAAGTTATGGAATTAATTACATATATTTATTTTTTTCATAAATGTCGTGATGATTAATTAACAGTTTCGATTTTGGGTTGTTTCTAGTAATATGTTTGACATAACTTGAGTCCAAAAAGTGTTTTTTAAATGAATTTCTGTTGGCTGTATGGTGCTATATAGACGAAAATGAATGTACATATTTTTTTAGAAATATGGCATATCATATTCTAATCCTGTCTAAAACTTTACGGATAATTGCCTTAAGACATAAATCAAAATTGGCTCTAATCAGGTTTTTCTAAATGTAACCTCTAAGGACCAAACAAAAGTATTATTGCCCAACTCCTCAAAAATATTAAAATTCCATGATTTTAACCTACTAATCAGTGTAGAAACTAACTAACTAGTTATTTGTACCTTATTTGGTATGTCAGACTAATCCTTGATCTATCGTAGAAATAATTTCCTTACGACAGCGGTTTCGGGCATTCGCCCATCTTCAGGTAACACTTATACAAAACAAAAACACTTAATAAAACACATATCTTAACACACGGAGGGACAAAATCATAAGGCCCAACAAAATTTTGAGTTTTGTTTTTATAGAAGTTCCTCTCCTAAATTTTGTGTTTGATTTGTATCTGGATTTATTTTTGGTTCTGTAGTCTTTGTGCATAATTTTTTTTTAATCATCTTCCAAAAAATACAGATTTTAATGTATTAAAATTAAATCACAGATTCATGACGACATGAATAGTGGTAATTTTTGTAAGGCAGATTTTTGTCTGTGTAGGATTCTGCTCACACCATCAGAAAATCTTTCATTCCATATTCAGCTGTAAATGCAAAGTAGTCAATTCCTTTGAGTCTTCATTTTGTTGGAAAAAGTCGTGTAAAATGTAATGTTTGAATAAGTTTAGCATGTTTTAAGAATTAAATTCCATGTATAGATGTTGAAATCTCTAACTCCAGGTATTATAATAAACATCAAGCCATGTTGTTGCGTTACCTCTACACTTTATTTAATTCAACAGCTGTTTTAAAATTCCTAGTTGTCATTTTATATTATTAAATATATAGAATATTTGAAAATATGTCATGTATGTTTTAAATAGATTTCTTAAATATTTATTTTTTAAAATGCTTGTTAACCTGATAAAAATTAACAAATAGTATTCCAAATGAATTAAATTTAGTATCCCTACACTACCAGAACTAAATTAATTCATGACGCGTGTTGAAACTTTTGTTTCAAAATATAAACATAAACTGAAATAATAGGCTAGAATTTGTCCATAAATATCCAAACTATCATTTGTAGAAAACACAAATTTTATATTGTCACTATTTCCTAACAATATTTATACATAAATAGGAACGAAAACGACTACAGTTAAAAAAGATTTGAGAAAAATATATATACCTTAATATATTTCTGCTTTCTACGATTTATAAATTTAAATTTTCTTCAAAATTTCTCGTTGAATAATAAAATTAAAAGTAAAGTAATAATTTTAAAGGCTTGCATTCTTGTTTCTGAGCATATTATATAATTAGGGCACATCCATACTAGAGATTATGCGTTGGCAATTACAAGCTACTAAAATAAGCCAACACGCGTTTATTAAGCTACGTAAGCCGACGTGTCATCTCGTATTGACATTCTGTAAAATCTAATCTCTCATACAAACATGAATATTTTTACCATATTACAACAGTATTGTTATTATTTGGATGGAAATGGAGGATGTTTTAGTTTTAGCCAGTATATTGTTATTAACTTACATATCTCCATTTATGCTAATGTGTTTTTAGTTTTGCCGTAATCTCCTGAAGTTCCATTTAAAATTTCTGACGCTGTTTGAATTGTTTGTGCAAAATTTTAATGTCTAACACGCCATCAATTTCTCTGTTAATAGGTATGGTAATGAAACAATTAAATTAAAAGAAACAAAGACGATGTGGGCCACTGTGAAAGGCAACAACGGTCTATGTGTAAACCAAACTACCACCTGCTATAGATACAAGGCCCGTAGGGTAGTATACTCATCTCATTAGCTCTGGTTTGAACTTGTTGAATAGTTACATTGTGAAGTTAACCGCTTCAGCTTTCATAATCTTTCGTGTGAACTCAACCTTAGTGAAAAATAATTACGAACTACATACAGTATTCTACTGATGGACAACTTAGAGAAAGGAATGTGTCCCAATGTTGCTGGCCGATATCGCGACTTTCTAAAAACATCGTTCAATGAGTCAGACATACGTCAAACCGATGTCTGTAAACTGGCTAGTAACACAGTTTCATTTCTCCTCCTTGTCACACAGCACGTACAAATGTCATAGTAACAAATACCAATAATTGATCAACACCGCATAAAGTTGACACCCGAGTTTAGTAATTTAGAATTTGACATGAAACCACACACAGAACCTAGTTGCCAGAACTTGTGGAATGTTTGTAACAACCCCAACCATCGCGTTTATCTGTTACACAAAATGCTTTGTGGACTTTTTGTCGCTACATTACACAATTACGATAAATGATTGATTTCTGTGTTTGAGTCTGTCATAGAGTGTACATGCAATAAAGATTAAGCCTATCATCTGTGTAGCCGATTGATTAAAAGCAGGATTGTTTTATCTAAAATATGATTTTTATTTTTCCATCAAAGCTTGTGTCAACTTATTTATCTAAATCGGATACCACATGTTATTTGTTTGACAATTAATTATCAATTCAGTTTTGAATTGAACATTATTTTTTTATAAAATAGTTAACGATTGAATGAATTCATGAAGTAGTCTGGTCAAATTCAAGTGATATATCATTATGACTGCAGTTGATTTTTGATCTCGGAGATCAGAATCCTGTTATTGTTCTTCCTTAATTTATCTTTGTCTTTATTATGTTCAGTCAAGGAAATATTTTAATTCTTCAATCATAAGGCAATTCATATTTCTAAAACGAGTAATGGTCTCAATTATTTAAGTAAAATCTAAGTTGAAAATCCATATATATGGTATGCATAGTTCTTTTTCTCATTTTAGCCGATAACACCCAAACCGCCATTTTTCAATAAATGCCGCCCTATATGTTTTGTTTTGGTTTCTTAAAGGATTAATTTTTACAAAATTTTATAAAAATTGTTATTTCCTATCTCGATAAAATAGGTATTTCAATATTTTGTCTTATGACAGCTACCCACGGATTTCGATAAGCTTGTACACGCTTACTCACAGTTTGTTTTTAATTTTTTTAATAATCAACCATTTCTTCTTATTTTTTAAAGTTATTTAATGTTATGGGAAGAGCAATTGTTGACTAATATAATTATTTTTCTGTGAATTATGTATGAAGGGTAAATAACATAACCTACCATTTCCAAACTGTGAATCACGAAGTCCAACCAAGAAGGCACAGTCAATGAATAATTATAATTATGTTTTATTATTAAAAGATGACTTTTCTAGTTTACAATTTATATGTTTTTGAAGAGAAGAGTAAAGATGACGTAAAGGACAAATTACGATCAGTAACAAAATTAACTAATAACAACATGGGATATACATCAAGAATATTAGGAGTAATATTGGAACCGAAATACTTAATGACGTTATTAAAAGTTTTTTTGAGGTGAAATCAATTGTCTTGTATATACACTACACAACAAAATGGAAAAGCTGAGGGAAAAATCAAAACATTTTTTGAAGCAGCGTGTACGATATACAGGCAAACATATCTCTACCTAAATCTCTGTCAGTTGAAGCTCCAAATAAATCAGTATTTCTATTGAATTTAACTGGCCCAAGTCCTTTACCCCGTATGAGCAGTGGTATAAAAAACATTTGCGTTTAAAATTAGTTATATTTGACGAAACAATATATGCACACACCGAAGCAAAAATTGTTGAAGTGAGATGCTAAAAGTAGAAAGGGATTGTTGGTTGATTATAGTAGAACATTAAAAGGTTTATACTTTATTTTCCTAATAGATTGACAGTATCAGTAAAACGTGATGTGATTAATCATGTAAACAAAAAGATTCAATTATCATGTTTAGACCCTACGATGAACTGTGACATGGAAAATGTATCATGTGATATTGATAATTTGTATAACATGGATAGTGAACAGAGTTTTAAGATGAAAACAATGAGCAATCAGGTTTTGGAAGATGAAAATTGTGATAACACAAGATACAATTTGCGAGACAGAAGCAAAATGAAAGGTCCACTTCGTTATCCTCTGACAGCAAACTATAAATAAGAATCTAATACTTACGAAGTACCAATGTCAGGAAACATGTCGGAGAGTGGACACAAGCTATGAAGTAAGAAATCAATTCTTTAAAGGCTATAGATCATAGTGGGTATTTAAAATAAAACGAAATTCAGTTGAAAATATTGCTCGTTATAAAGCTAGACAGGTGGCTATAGGTTTTCAACAGCATGAAGAAGTTATTTTCACCAGTTTAAAAAATCTTAACATTTAGAATACTTTTCCAAAATAATTTTCTTTTCCATCCCTTAAATGTAAAAACTGTATTTTTGAATGAAAACTTAGATGAGGATTTCTAAAAATTCTAAAAGTACTAAATTACAATAAAGACAAAGTACTGAAGTTTAAGAAATCACTTTATGGACTAAAACAATCACCAAGGTGTTGGAATAAAATTTTAATGGTTTTATGAAAGAAATCAATTTTAAACTGAGGTATTGAGTTTAGTGCCTATTTGTTAACCAATATTTTAAAATGTTTATCCTATTGTATGTTGTCGATATTATTACTGGCAAAACAAATTAAGAAATATCGTCAGTAAAATCTAAACTGATGAATGGATTTAGAGTTTAAAATATCTAGGAATTAAAATACTTTCTTGGTTTAGAGTTTGAACAGTATATTCAGAATGGAATTGAGACAACTCATTATTTGAAGTCTGTGTTAGACAAATTTGGAATGCCAGACTGTACAACGGCAACACTGCATTGCATATATCTTCAGCTAAAGGTGATAAAGAAAATTTATGTAGAAGATCAATAGGTTTTGTTATGTATGCAGCCACAGCAACAAGGATGATCTCTATGCAACAATAAGTAATTTAAACAGATACCAAAACAATAGAAATGATGAAGTATGGGAAATTTAAAAAGAGTGATGAGGTAAGCTACATAAAAGGGACTTTAAACCTAAAATATTTTCACAAGAAACGAAGATTCTGAAATTCTAACAGGAAGACTGGGCTAGCGATATAGTGGTTCGTCGGTCAAATTCTGTTTATGTGTTCCAAGTAAATACTGTGGCATGGAGCTCAAAGAAACCGTGTTCTTCCTCAACAGAATATAGTGAGTGTTATTAGAAGCAGGTTGGCTAAAGAAGATCTTAAAATATTTATGTGTGGATATTAAACATCCGATTAATAAAATAATGAATGTAATTAATTAATTAACATAATAAAAGTTGTATAGTAGTAGAAAACAGTTCCGAGAAACACAAAAGATAAAGATATCAAACGTCATTTTATAGGAGAAAAGGTGATGATAAATGGTGAAATTTACCTAGACAATAATTCATCAAAAGATGTCGGTAAAGCCGAAATATAGTTATGAGAAACTGAAACGGAAATTAGCCCTGACGAACTGAAATTTTATTTAAAGGGGGTGTTAAAACTTACGTTACAATAAAATTTATATCTCTTTGTATTTATAATATGTTAATCAGCTGGTGTGTAATTAAATGTTAAAAGTTTATAAAAAAATCTTTGCTTTTTGGTGTTTTTTTTTTATAAGACTAAAATAAAGTTTGTATTAATTAAATCTGTTTCCTTTATTATTGCTCTAGATATTCCATTTTATCCTTGTTAACGCTATTCCATTACGTCAGCGAACGTTACGTTGATCTCGTATGATTTACATTACTTGTACACGTTTTGCATATTCAGCGCCTTGTTTTCAAAAGATACGTATACTATTGTTGGCTTTACCAATTAAAACTGCAGAATTAATGTCACATACCTTGTGTCCAGAATGGCTATAGGGGGGATATCAATAAACAATTTGCAAACATTGCACAAATTTTCTAAACATTGCACGAATATACAATCATAATCATTCTCGTGAATAAAACAAAAGACAGTTAAAAAGATTTTTATAAAAACAAACTTATTTTGTTTGGATATTTTTCTATTTTGAGTTGATCTAACATGGTTCATTTTATATAAATCTGTCCAATTACGAAAGTTTATCGATTTTTTTTAAACACATGATAGGATATTTTTAACTTTTTGTCTAATATACTTCTACAAGTTTTGGGTAAATAACCATTAAATGTTTTGTAGCTTTGGACACAACAATACGACTAATGTTAACCAAAATGGGTTTTTTGATGTTCTAGTTTTTGGAAGTTATTCCGTATTCCAACATTTATATTTATGATCAACAAAAATATTCTGAAACTAAAAAAAATGAACTAAAAATATCAAACTTATTGGTTCAGACATGAATACATCGATAGAAAGAAACATTTTTATTAAAGTTGGTACTTTTTTTAATAAGGAGTTTTAAACCCTATATATACGTGATTTGATAATAAACTAAATACTTTCGATTTCTTTCATAATTAGAAAATAAAATGTTTTACATACACGGCTCAATCAAAATTGTACGACAAAGAAAATTTCTCTTCACCTCAGTTAAACGGAGATTTTAACAAAGTGTCAAAACAAACATTCAAAAGATTTAAAACGAATAATGTTACCAATAATATCCTCTATAATGAAAGCTAATAGTCCATCTAGTAAAACTTTCTAAAACCGTTGCAATATTGTACAAATGACAGAGCTTGTCCTACAAATTTCTCTCCGAAAACTTATCCGAGACAAATCAAACAAATGATGACAGTAATAAATAATCCTGTGTCTTCGATTGTTAATTCTTTCGTTTAACACGGATTAAGTCACTATTTCCGTGTCAACTATAAACTTTTAGTGACCTAAAATTTAGAGGTAAATATTAAATAAATCAATTCTTTTATTGTAGAATAGTAGCTATCAAGATTGCGTTAGATAAATAATTACCTTCATTTGTCCGTTTGCAGTCTTCTGTTTTTTTTTTAATGTTTACTAGTTTCGACAGAGTACTGTCATCATCAGATCTTCACTAAAGTTTTATAAGAACAAATATACAAGTAAAATTAATTTTCATTCAATATGAATGATGAAAAGGAACTTATGTTATATAATATGATAAAAAGTGACAAACTTATAAAAGTTTTGTGGATCCCATTGTGTAGGAACATTCCTTCTTGAACACACTAATAAACGTTTGTGTATCCCATTGTGTAGGAACATTCCTTCTTCAACACAAATAAAAATTTGTGGATCCCATTGTGTAAGAACATTCATTCTTAAGTCTAAGTTGCAACTCAAATCGTTTTATAATACAACAAAATTTTACTTATAATAGTTAAATCAAAGAACTACATGGCATAGTATTTTGAATCGTTTTGTGTTATTTTTGATTCTAAACTTAAAATTTGTTTGTTGCAAGAAATAACAATTGTATACAAACAACTCTTCACTTCTGGAAACCTGTATTGACCATCTGAAAAACATCACTAGCTCTGAAAGCTCGTAAATTGACTTACTTTTTAACAAACATATATTTAAAATTGACCAAATAATAAGTTTTTATTCACGCATATACGTAATATTTATAAAGGATCAAAAATCAAGTTGAATTTCAGTTTTTAAGATCACTGAGCCCCACAAAGTAATTTTCGTATTGTTCGGTGCAACCAAATTGAAATTTTGGTCAAATTTGGTATGAAAGCACAATTTGTACATTCTATCAATTTGTTTTGTCATCTTTCCAAAATTTTGGTTGGGTGTTATCGGTGAAAAACCAAAATATCGCCCATGAAACTATTACGAAAGTTATAATTTCTAAAATAGATTTTGTTCAATTGTTCGAGTAATGATCGAGACCAGTAGACTCTATTTAATTTTTATTATTTTTGTCTTCAAAAAGTCCACAAAGGTGGTCCATTCTGCCCTATACAAAATTATAATAAAAAATAATACTTTCTTGATCCTTATTAAGGAAGTTTGTGTAGCCGATATGTAACAACTGAATATGTCTTGGTCGTTGAAACGTTAACTTGTTGCTACTAAATTATTTGTTGTGGAAAGTTCTGCGTTAATTTTCACTTAGTAATTGAATTACCCACAAATGACGCTCATTTCAAATAAATAAATGAAATGTTTTTCCAAAGTTTGAATAATTTTATTTTGAAATCATATTAATAAGAATAAAAATAAACAGTTCTTTTTAGGAATGTACAATTTTACTAGTTACCACGCGAAATACTAATAACCTCGTCTAAGTTTTTACAACAGTTATTACATTTAAATATAATATTTACATTTAGCAAGGACAGATCCGGCATTCGTACAGACTATTACCGAAACTAAAACAAAAACAAATCTATTACCTGACTTTTGCTTTATCTTATTTAGAAATGACGATAAATCCGAAAAATATCCTCCCAGGTGTATAAGATACGTAGTAAGAGCATGTGGCCGCACGCAAAGCCTTATCGAGTAAACGGTGCCCGAGAGACTGACAAGAAAAATGGCGACATTTTAAACAATAGGATGTAGGCGTAAGCCGCTACTTTCACAGAAGTTGACTCCCAGATACAACCAAACAAAGATCACTGACTTACACTGACAAATATTTATAAAATAATACTCATTCTGTGACTGGTTAGTTCCATATGTTCATTTATAACGTGCATAGATTATAAAAAAGAAAGAAAAAGAAAAGAAAGAAAGAAGGAAAAAAGGGAGTAAAGGTTTATCGGTTCTAGGTTATGTTCTAGTAAAAAAAAATAATAAGAAATAGATATTTGATCAAAGCATAGTTTTATCATACAGGGTGCAGGAAAGCTATTTTGTATATTATAACACTTTTTGAGAAACATGGTGCACACTTTCAATTTGAAAACGAAACTTTCCTTCAACTTTTTTTAAGAAATGTATTTCCGGTTGTCCGAATATTTGTTACAAATTTTGTAGTCGCTTTACACCTTAAACACCTGAACTAAGCTATTTAATTCCCTTCTTGGATTTTTTTCTATAAAACGATGTCCAATATTTTTAATATATACTTAAAAAAGAGTAACTTTGTGCTAAACTGTTGATCTAGTTAAATCAGTGTCCCTACACAGCAGGAACGCTGGATGCAATTTGATACAATGTTCAATCTTATCTTTTTATTTTATTTGTGCACTACAAAGCTAGTGTGTTTGTTTCATACATTGAATTAACAGTTTTTTACAAAAATTATCTTAATTTAAATTGAAGGAATACCTATCCCTACGTTTTTCGCTGTTATAAAGGTTAAATTTAGGAAATGGAAATTAACCATAAAACTTGTGAAATAATCACATCATTTTTACTTCCTCGTGAAGAAAAAAAGGTTCAGGAAAGTTTGTGATAATTTCTGTGTACCAAAAGTTTGTTCTTTTTAGATTTTAAAATTTCCTTCCGATTTTTATTTCAAATTATTCAAACAATTATTGTTCATTGTCTGTCTGTCTGTCTATCCCTAATCCCTTGTCAAACGCCTAACTTAAGAACGACTGAACATATTTTGATAAAACTTAATGTAGCCTACTTGTAATTTCTGTTTTTTGTTGAAATAATACTTTTTATCACAAAAATTTCCATTACACAAAATATAAATAATTTGTACTATGCATTTTTAGACCAATAGTATTTTTTACTTTATTCATGGTAGATTTTGAAGCGAAAACCAACAACTCTTTTGAAATTACTTAAAAAAATAACTTGCAATCTATAAATTCAAAATTGCGACTTTATATTATTTTGTTTATTATACACCAATTTTAATACAGCTCAATGACCAAAGTTTATGAACGCAAATTCTTTACTAGTTTTTGTCTATTTTAAATGAAATTTAATATTTTTAAACGAGAACCGTAAATTTCAACATTTTAAATTCTTTACAGACTTTATGTAATCTCCATAACTCTTTGTTTATGACAGATTAAGCCAATTTTAATATTTACAAAACTGTTTACGTTGACCTGTTCTTATAATTCAATGGCTATTAAAAATCATTAAACTTGCAACTCTTTGGATATTTAATGAGTCAGTTGAATTAACAACAAAATATTTTTTATATTATATATAATGTTTTAGAAAATGTTGAATTTTTTAGAACACATTCAGTCTATACTGGGAGGTTCGGCGACGAATGGCAGAACGGCCACGGACGAGCATTGGATAAAGTAAAGTAAGAAAATGTTGAATAGTATCAAAAGGAAACGGAGCTATTTATGTTTAAATTTGTTCACGCTTTCAAAATTCAATTCTGCTTTTTAATAGAAACCTATACATTTGTTATTTCAGCGTCTTATTCAACAATAGTACTTTTTTATGAGATTAATCAACAAATTATCGAAATATGTGTAGACTTACAAAAATTATTTACTATGAAGTTCTTAAAGAATACTCCAAATTTGATTTAGATCAAAAATGTTTTCCTTCTTTCTCTTATTCTTTCAAACCTTCTTCATATTTCTTAAAAATCCTTACTATGTTAAATAACTAAATTTAAGTCAGATAAGATATTGATTCACAAACATTTGTTTGTATTTTGTAAATGAATAAGATACAATAATTAGGGTTTTTCTTTTAGTTTTATTATGTTTTCTGTTTCCACCTAATAAAAAAATATAAGTTGAAAAAATTTAAATTTATCTTAAAATCATCATAAAAACGTCTCCAAAATCAAAATAAATCATGCTATTTTTTGTTCCTTGTAACAAAATATTGTTTGATTGCAACATCCCCCCCCCCAATCCGTTTCATTGTGTTGATTTTAATAACTCCTGCTTTTTAAAGGTTATTGATAATTACAATTTATCGTATAAAATTGATTCCATATCAATTTGTTTAAATAATTTATGCGATGTCTCAAAACCATGGTTGCATTACGTACAATCAGCATTAGGGATAATCGTACCTAACAAGGGATTGTATAGAGGCTAATGGATTGAACTGTAATCATAGGTTCTAACTGACGTGATAGAATGTATTGAGGCTAATTGATAAAGGATTTAACTGGCAACAGTGTTGTTTGTTTAGTATCCAACAACTGTGGCTAAAGCTTCTAAAGTAATAATAGTAAAAACAACTGTTACTCTCTCTCGTGTATAAGAGGTGATTAGGGCTCTACAGAATTACTTTTTTCATGTTTTTCCCCTTTGCTCGTTTTCTTCACTATAACTGATACTAAGCGAAGTGGTTAATCAACAAAAACTTATTTTAATTATCAGTTTTATATTAACGATTTATTGTAATAAAATTTCTATTTTAGTCATACTTTACACTGACTATAACTTGGCCTATATTATATTGATTAAGATAATATCAATAAATAACACCGTTGTTTTATGAATATTTTTTCTAAACCAACTGTGATGTTGATCTACTTGTAAACATGGATACAGTTCAATACTTATAGCAAATTTATTATTTATCATTATTTATTATTTATATGTATTGTGAATATTGCTAATTATGTTAAATAAACCTTTACAAAGGAAGTAACAGTATATCTATCTCTATCTATTAAACAGAATTTGTAGACAAAGCGTAAATATGAAAAATGGGAAATTGGCTCAGATTTATAAAATAGAGTGAGAATTTTGTGCTATTGAGAACACTCAATAAATAATGGTTAATATATTACAAACAAAGTTAATAATTTTCGAGTGTTAGTGACAAATTAAACGCCTTCTTTTGGAGACTAAAAAAAAGGAGAACTTTTACCAGAGCCTAAGTTAAAGCTTGTAAAAAAAAAAAAAAGAAAAAAAAGAGTTTCCTCTCTTTTTATAGATTTTACATTTAAATATCAAAATGATAACACCATATATATCCAGTTTTAAAAATTTGTAAAAACAACAAACAAAATTTTAAGTGGGAGAAAATACATATGTATATACATATGCATGTATATATGGTTTTACTTCTAACATATTAAAATCAAATCAGCGGTTCAAGGCACAGTAAACTTCAGGTTGACATGCAAGAGATTTCTTCACCTAGAAATCCACCCCAAGCAAATCTAAATCTAAACCTATTTGTTTACTACTAAATTTTTGTTTTTGCTCCACTGTCAATTCTGAAAATTTTCCTTACTAACAATCTCAATAGTGTGATTGAAATTTTATACTCTATTAATTGGAGAGAAGCTTTGTTGGATTTCACGGTTTTCTTTTTAATGTTTTCGTTATTAGTAGTCAACAAAACGTATTCTATGTGATAGTTTACACTTGGCTTATTTTTAAAAATTATGATAAATATTACATGAGTTTTATTGTACAATAATTTAAGTCTTGGTGACTTAACCTCGTTAATAACTTTTGTATTTAATTTACCTTAATAAACCATTAAACGTAATTGTCTTTCATAAAGTATAGAAAATTACAGCTTCATTTCCCTTAGTGCATGTAATTGAATGTGTAGACTACAATGTATTCTGTTATCTCTAAACTCTAATCTGTTTACTCTCGCCAATTGTAGAACAGCTGTACCTCATATGTTACTTATGCTTCTAGTAATATCTCTGAAGTATAATTGTTTTAATAAGACATTCTTGAGTTATAATTATTTTGATTTATATTTGCATCAGGTGCAATTTTAATTAAATTATTGCAGTTGTACTTGTTTATAGAAACAATCGTTTTGACTCTTTTTAGTATTATTGTTCCATATTATTTAATGAATGTCTTTTGTTTGTAACAGTCTGAATAATTTGATTAAATTTTCAACCACTGCAAGTTAATAGTGTTCACACAATCTGAATTCTAAACATTAAAAACTCTTTTTTCTTTATTTCTTACTAATCATTTTTATATTCATAGCTCCATTCTATATTCATTTGAGTTCCACTCCACCCACTATATTTGGTTTATATCGTTACATTAAATTCACTCTAGCTCTATTATATGTCCACTTACTATTTTCTTTAGTTTCATTATGTACACCATCGTCAGCTATACTTTCATACTAATCCTTCATGACTCTACATTAAATTAAATCTACCTCCAATAATATGTCTACTTCAGATCCATTCTCTAGTTTCCCTAGTTTTTACTCTCTACAATTTCTAACTCAATTTTAGTCGTGTTTTTTCCATACGAATGGATATAAAATATTCTTTTTAGCTTCCAAAACGTGTTTTTTAGATTTTGTAAAATTTAACTTCATCACAAAGTTAATACTTAAGCTGTGTATCTCAAATGATTCAATTTGGTTTAGGATAGTTTTTCAATGACATCTGAATAGATTTGACTCACTTTTCATATGAAGCTCCCATCTAGGAAAGTTATACAGATTTTTCAATAGAGGCTTCTCTATTAAAACATCTTCAAGAAATAGAGTTAGGATATTTTAAGTAGTTAATAAAGTAAAGAAAACAAGGATTCTCTAAACCACAAAATACAGGAAACAAAACTAAGACTTATGATTATCATTTTATCCTTACGTATATTTCGATGACTTAGTCACCATCCTCGAAGGATTACAGTTAAACTGATTGATCGAAATCTACTTAAAAGTAATGCAATAAACTTAACTGGATTTATTAGCCTTATTTTTGTATCCTGTATTTTGAGGAATCCCTGTTATAAAGTAGTAAGTCTTACAATTCTTTGCATATTTTTAAATTAATACATGTATTAGAATAGCAGGTTTTTACTGGTCGTGTGTAAGAGATGTTAAAAATAATTCGTTACTATTATTGTAATGCTTGTATGTTGTTTCTGTTTGCAGATACTTTGAGATTCCAAACTAAATTTTGAATATTAAGTATTTTGACCCTCACTAATATAATGTGATCATTACATTGTTTATTAATTGTATTACAACCATCAAACACAACTTCAAACGAGTTTCCCTTTGAAATATCTAAACATTATATTCTATATTTGTCGATTTCAGTTGTGCTAAATTTTGTATATTTCATAAATGAAGTTGAAAAGTATTCTAAAACTAAATTACTTTCTTATCACACACTTGAAAAAATAGAATTTATTCATTTTTAAATTAAGGACCCGTTACTTACTAATTTTGAATACTTCCTATTTAGGTGATTATTTGCTATTATTTTTTGCTGAATATGACATTTTCTTTGATCAAAATATACCAATAATTTTGTGTTTGTCTAATCTATTATGTACTTTTATCTATGAAGTTATTTTATAATATGAGGAAAACCTTACGAAAAAATACATAAATATATGTGTACATTATTTATTTATTTATACATTGGAAAATGAATATAGTAACAACTAAAATTTAATACTGGAAGATAGTATTAACATTTGTACAAGTAGATACATTATTCATTTACGAATTATAACTTATAATACTACAAATATTAAATAAATATGCAAATTTTCAAAACTACTTAATATTGTCTATCTCAAATACTTCTTCATAATTTTCTCTTAGGAATGTATAAAAACCTCGCTTCACACCCGAGAGGGTTATCAGAATATTTTATCTTAAGTAGGTTTCGATACGCTTGCCCTACTTCGACCTATCGTGATCGTAACAATACATTTGCTCAAGGGTTCTGTTCGATAAGCCAACTGCCTGCATAAATAACTTCCTTTTCTGCTGGGAATATAGAAAACTGATTCGCAACTTAGTTACAAGTTTAAGAATAATTTACAGAAGCTGTGAATTACGTTTCAGTCCCTCTCCTCCATTTTATTCCCCCGTTGGCAAGTTGTTTCAACGTGAAGGAAGGCTGCCATAATTTTACTTTTCCTTTCGATTTGTTTTTGAGAATAAAATATTTACGTTCCTTGTCTACTTCTGCTTCTATAACTCAGTGTTGTAAAATATTGAATACAAGAACGTGTGAATTATATTGTATTCATCTTTTATCTATCAATGGTATCACATATGTAATAAATAGACACAGTACGCCCCTAGTGGAATGAGTTAAGTAGTAGTATAATATTTTACTTTAATTTATAGTAGTCTCAATTCATAACTCATTGATAATAATATAAATGGTCTATATCCTCAAATTAAGTTTATTTTTTCTCGGAATTATCTTTCCCACCTACTTATTAAATATGTTTTGTTTTGTGTTATGTATTTATTATAACTTACTTAATGTACAAGGTATGTTTTTTAAGTAAGGTCCGATTTGAACTTAAAACAAAATTAGAATATTTTTTTAAAACTTTATTACTATAAATTAAAAATACATTTATTTACTTGTTTTTCTACATAATTGCCAACACATTTTTCATCATAGCTCTTCACTAGCTTCCTCGAATAATTCTGCCGCCTGCAATTTAAACCAGTCACATTATTTTATTTTTTTTTTAATTCTTCGTCATCGTCAAACCTCTGCCATTCAGGCCATAGTTTAAGGTGAAAAAGCTAGTACTAGAGAGGTACTTACTAGAGAAAAAGCTATAGGATAGATGATTAAAGATTTACCAAAACAATCATTTAAATTCACTTACTTTAAAATTTGCCATGTTTTGGTCGGGTATGTAAAATAAAATTCCACGTTGTTTGTTTTGTTGTTGTTTTGTTTTGCAATGCGAGTTGGTTGTCACAGTAGTTCTGCAATGACAAAATTAGAGAAGTAAGACACCTCTTTTGTTCTAAAAAACAACAGCCATGAGCTCCTTTACCAAACGTTTTTACTTAAACTTCTTTGATTTCGGGGATGACTAATGCCAACATTGCGTGGACTACTTCGTCTCGTCATCCTCATATGAAATCCAGGTTTCAAACAATTTATCACCTTTATTTTGGTGCTGCAGCAAGACGTTTCTGCTTGTGTGTATCGGTTAACATCTTCAGCACCCATCTTGAACTTTCTACAGTCCATTTTTCATGTCAAAACTTTAAAAATCACAAGTCATTAGGAAACATCAAAGACTGTGTGACACACGGAGAAGCGATGGCATAATTTTTTACAATTAAATCTTCCGTGGTCAATGATGGCCTACCACTATGTTCTTCATCGTGAATGTTCGTTCGATCTTCTCTAAATAAACTGTCTTACTTTTGCGTCACTCATACGTTTTGTTCCCAGAAATTTCCTCTAAAACTTTATAACCTTTATAGAACTTTTATATTTGTATCAATAAATCAGAGTAAGTATACAATCATTTAACCTTCCAACTAGAAATGTGCACTGTTGTTCATAGAACCACTAATTTGTAATTAAAACTAATGATTCAAGTGTAATAGTAACTCGTTGATAACTTTTCTATTTATTGTATTAACCTGAGTTGATTTTTACTTATTGTTGTTTGGAATAAATATTACACCGATTTGACGTGTTTTTTAACAATTTGTGGATCTCATTACAATTTTCAGAATTCCAAACTGAATGGTAGTCATTTTAAATTTGATTTATGGTCTAGGTGATTCTTTCGAACTGTTCCCTCCAAATCACACTTGACATCCATCTTATAAACTCAACATGCTTATACTATAAATGTTTTAAAATTATCTACGATAGAACAAAAGCAACAATCATTTTGTGGAATAATGTTTATGGAAAAGTAATTTTTAATTAAATACAATTTCTAAAGACAAAGCAAAACACAAGATTTGCCCTAGTTATACATTTTAAAATCAATATATTCCTTCCTCCTCATTGTTGAGATATGTTATTAAGTTAAATATTACATATTTTTAATCTATACATTTGTCTGTTTCAGTCATTTGACGCAGACCGCGTCGTGGGTTCCACCTGCAGACGCTTGGTCATCCTCCAACACCGGAGGCTTCCCATACGGCTGGGAGCAAGCTGTAGACAGTGATGGAAAATCTTACTTTATCAAGTTAGTAACTTTAGTTGTCCTTGTAACAGTACAAAACAAAAACAGAAATTTGTTGTCATTTTAATATAACAACTCTTGAGAAATATACAATGTATAACTTGATAGTGGACAATACAATATGTATGCCTACTTTTAAATCTGTTTAATTACTAGATTAAACATAATATGAAGTTAAAACAAACATAATAGTATCATTGAAATAATTATAATCACATTTAAATAAATATTTACTCTTAACATTTTTTTTTTAAATAAAGGTAAATACATAAATGATAAATTATAGATCGAAGACTGAATTATATTATAGAAGAAAAAAAATCATGAATAATGAACTGCTAAAGTTATATTTTAATAGCCATTTTCAATTTATTTAAAATTATTTTGGCTTTCTATCCTAAAGAACGTTGTATAGAATTGAATTGTTGTAGGTTGTGGCTGTACATCGGCAAAACGCCGTCGCATTCAGGTGTCCTTCAGGTATAGTAATAGTGTGCCGTGATTAATTTTGTTGCTTCCATTACCCAGCCATACCTGCCACATGGAGATTAACTTCCTCTTTTGTTTAACATAGATATCGCCTTCTTTGTGTTGTATGCAGTGGCAGTGTTGTTTTAGTATACAAAGGGCAGTATTTGCTCATTAGTGTAGCACTTGTTTGTTCGTGTGGAATTATCCCAGACTACAAATACAATACAAGAGTAGTCAAGATGAGAAAAAATGTAATCAACAATGTTTGACTTTTGTGGGGACACTAAATTAATTAAGTAAATACAATCTATTTGTTTGTTGTTTTTTTTTTAGGAAATCCATAGCCGTAATAAGAATAATAGAATATTTAACATTTAAAAGTGTGTCACCCAGTTACCAACAAGCTCATTTTTCTCTATGAAAACTGCACTATTTTTACAGTGACTTTTAATTAGAACCCACAATAATATATATATATATATATATATATATATATATATATATATATATATATATACAATTACCTTCCCAGACCTTATTCATACGTCATGATTTACCTAATGTAACGTACAGCATACAGCATAAACATAAACTGGTAATGCAGTCACTAACTTGACCCACGTTTTATTGTACACATTCGTCATAACCTAAAAAAACCTACATCATTGTGCTTAAAATTGTAAGTATCTTCAATATAATGGATTTTGAGACTTGAAATTTGTTTCGGGTTGTTAAAAAATATCAGTTTAATGACGAACAAGGTAAATAGTTTAAATTTGCGTCGTTTTACCGACCCTATTTATTACCACAAATTGTTTTATTTCAGTATTACTTTCTTAAAACTAACAAGCCTAATATCGTGATATCTTACAAATATACATCTTTTATAATTTTATTTTGCTATTTTAACTTTAAACAAATTAAAGATATAAACCACTAGATGAAGTAAAATGTGTTTTTATTGTGTTATTTGCAACATTTTCAAATCAATACAAAGTACTTGTACCCAAAACCACATTCTTTTTATTCTTGTTACCAGTTACGAAATTGGAGACTAATACTTTTGTAACACTTTATATGTTCAAAAGTAATGATTTTCATACGTTTTATTTTCTAGAACGGAAGCTCTTACTTCCATCAAATTTAATATGTAATCAATTATTATTAAGGTTGAGATGAGATTCTTGTTTGTGTTAAAGCATAAACATCTAAACTTTCAAATCATATATTTAGTATTATTTAATTTATTCCGGGTACATGTTTATGAAGACACAAAAATCAAATAAACAAATCCCCAGTTCGATTAGAGTAACCATCCTTGAGATAAAAAAGCCCTAAAAATATTCAGTGATTTAAAAAAATTAAAACTCAGAGGTATAAAGATGGTAATCAACTATATATCACACTCATTATATATACTAAATATATTCATTCTGTACTGAATATTTTAAGTAGTATAAATATTTTTTTCATTAAACACAAATATGTAAATTACTTTAATAATAATAATAAAAGTAAAATAAAACTATAAGAATTGCTTGCGTTATCTCATTTTTAAGAGAAGCGTTATCAAATAAAACAATTTAGATCAAAACCACAAAACATATTTTCAATAATATTTTGCAGTTATTTACTAGAAAATGAGTATCATCCAATAATAAAAGAAATGGATTACTATGGTTTTTCATGGACCAACTCCATCCGTGGAGAATGAAGAATCAGCTCCACACTCTGCCTTTTGAATTGCATTTTTTACTCGTGAAATTGAAGGAAAATGTTAGTATTTACCTTAAATGTTATTCTACAACTCTGGTGAGTGTAAGGTGATATAACTCAACTCGTGTATTATACTAGTTTGATGTATAACCACATCTCTAAATGACTTTGATTTTACAATAATCCATGTATTGAAATGACTGAATGACACATTTGAAAATAACAAATACTGGTGATATTATAAATAAACATTAACATTATAGCCTATGACATTTGTAGATACATATTTGTATAGAATATCTTTTTAACAATTGCGAAAAATATATATAACCAGCAATAATTAAATACCCTCTGAGACCCATGAGTAATATCAAAATTAAGTTCAAATTGAGTAATTTAGCTTTAACTCTTTAAAGAAATATTTAATAAATTAGTAGTCTTTTATAAAGTCCAAATAAACATTTTCTTGCTATAAAAATTTCCATGTCTCCACATTGTATGCTTATAAATAATTAATGTATTTAGGCGATAATGAAACAAATCTTAGTAAAAATATATACAGATGGCATGAACAATTTACATTATTTATACGGACAAAACATATTTGTTTAATACATAAATAATTCAAACATGATGTATAATCGTTGCTACAAATAATACTTAAATATCTTGTTCAAACTTTAATTAACATTGTACAATATTTACATAAAAATTTCAATACATAATCTAGCCATGTTCATATATTATAAGTACCAGCTGGTACCATGCACAAATTATGCCCATTTGTTTTGAAGAATAGATTGCAAATAACCTCAAATTTAAGTTCATAACAATCTGGCAAGTAAAAACACTTGTTCAAAACGTATTCCTAGGGTAAACAAACTTTGGTTGCTTGATTCCATCTGCAGTTTTCACAAATTGTGAGCTCCATATTCAAAAAATAAATGACAAGAATTTTTATCTTACTAATTAAAATAAAAAATCCTCAAAGGTTTGAACATCATCATCTGTAACTGAAACCACTGCATTGCGTAAATTTTTAAATGATAGCAAGGACAAAACAACTAATTACTTTGAAAAACAGTACGATAAAGATAGTGTTAAATAAAGTGCTTGCCAATTTAAACACATTTATTGTATATTGTTTGTTATAATTTAATGTTTCATTTTCACTTGTATAGTAATAAACATCATACTTTTTGTATATATGTACTTTAATAAAGTTATGAAAAGCTCTTTGTTGGTAAATTTTTATCTAAACAATTTTTTTTTACTTTCTGTAATTAATAATCCCCAAGTAATATTACATAACTTACGAAAATGCCTGGATTACTCTAGTCTCAATGGGATTGATCCAAGAATCTAAAGTTCTTCAGAACACCTTTTATTGTATTTGGCTTAGAAAAAGGTTCTTTTAGTGACCGTAACCCCAAAAGGGGAATAACACGAACCTGTGATCATCACCACCTAATTTCAATTTGAGGGATTCTATCCCTACTCTAAATCATATTCAGTGGCATTCCTTCTATAACGGTGTCTCTAGGTGAGCTAGAAGAGGCAGTGTATAACGCTGTAAGATATTATAGGTAAGAGGCAGTGTATAACACTTCAGGTAATGGGTCGTAGTGACAAAAGAATTTGTTAACTTACACTAAAGCATTAACTAACATTTACTTATACTACATTTCCATAAAAATCAAGTCTTATCTCAGTACCTCCATGAATATATCGTGACGCCGTAGACTGATGGACAGTTTGTAGATATAGTTCTACACCGTTTTACTGTTTCGATCCCCTGAATGTCGTAGACAGACAGACAGTTCATAGAAATTTGCTTTACAACACTAGCTTGGACGTACAGACAACTCGTAGAGATCAGCAGATATCTGCTGTTTTGGCAGCTAAGACAGTATAACCGCCGCTGGACTTGATAGATAAGAGACCGTATATCCTCTGCTATGGCAGTGTATCATGATACAGGTGATAGGAAATGTTATAAGGTTATACAATGGTTATTGCTAAAATTTCCCTTAACGCTGTAGATGGACAGAGAATTCGTAGAAATAACTCTACAATGTTTTAACGCTTCGATTTCCTTGAATGTCGCAGACAGGCGGACAGTTCATAGAAATTAGCTTTACAGCGCTCACTCTCTCAATTTCTCTTAGTCCCGTGGGGAGGACGGACAACTCCTAGAGATCGGCTTTACAACGCCTGACTCTTGACTTATTTATTTCTCTTTCATTAACAACAAACTTCATCCAATCACCCAGCCACGGCGTGCAACACTTACTTGTAACAAAAATCAGAAAAATAACATGGAAGTAAACTTACCTCTAACAATTCGCTTAGATCTAATAGGCACTATATAACTGTGCTAATGCACAGGTTTAGTTATGTATGACTATTTATAACCAATAACAGTTAGTATTAAAACAACTGAAGATTCCAGAAGCTCGGTACTACTAAGGTACCGAGCTTAGTGAGCTCCACTACGAAAACTCTCTTTGAGCTGCCCTCTCGAAACACCTTCTCTTCTCAGACTTTCCTCTCAGACTGACTTTCCTCTTGGACTGACTTTTACCTCCCTCAACTGCCAGCTTTTATAGAGAACCTCTATTCATGCAACAACCCGTTAGAGAACCAACAAAGCGTTCAATTCATAGTCCTATTTGTGGCTAAAGTCCTTTATGATAAGCCTGTCCTAGGCATGACTCATCAATTGTTGACTTGATTTATTACTCTGGTATGCTTTCAGTTACCACTAAATATCCTTCAACCTCTGATTTATAGAAGAAAACAAAAAAAAATGCAACGGTGAAATTTTGAGCCACTACACCATATTATGGGAAGAAAGACATTATTTTCTAGTAATTTGCCAGTGTAAAACATTTTATTCACATATTTAATATTATTTGTGGTAATTTCACTTTCCCATTAATGTCATTAAATGTGCACTTTTAAATAGATTATTTTTGTCTTTTTTAATATAAAAATTAAGTATATATATATATATATATATTATGTTTCTTTGAAATACAACTCTTTTGTTAGCGGTAGAATACAATTCCCATATCTTAAAGCACTTTGCATTTAATTAACGTCTTACTCCATTGTCTGAATAACGTGATAACTGCTATGGATGTAAAAAGTGACCTACTTTTCTAATCATTCCAAGTTCTGGAGATAGACAATCACAATAAAAAGTTGATCAATTAAAACTAAAGGAGTTTCGTTGGAAAAGGTAAAAGTTTACACTCTTTCTAGTGCTTGGGGAACACTTAGAGATGGTTTTTTGTTTTTTTATTGAATTGGGAAGTGATACTTGAAACTTTCTCAGCTTGTTCAGAAATAAATCAAACTTTAACTTAAATGTGAAATGAAAACTCTATATCATAAGTAAATTGTTTTTGTTTCGGCATTTTTTTTTTATCTTATTAACAAAGTACAAAAATGTTATTTTATTTTATACTAACACTTTTTATTTTATTTTTATTATTTTTTTAAGATGCCTTTCGTTGAGCCAAAACTGTTGTTGCACAGTATTTAATAAAGAAATTACTTTTTACAGAACATAAAATGTGTGTAATATCATCTAATCTACAAGTTCTGAAAAGAAAAATGGATTTGATAAAAAAACTAAATAAGGAAATATCTTAATTTTGTCTATTAATATTTGTGTGGTATTGACAATTTACTAGTTCAGTTTGTTTTAGTCTATTTACTTTTTTTTAATATTAAGCTGTTTGATAACACGTGAATTGTTTTTCATGGAAATATTAGTTTTAATACCCACTAAGTTCTAAAAGTGTGTTTTTTTTTATTATATCTGTGTGTCTGTCTCTCGTCCATGCAATATGATACAGTCCCAACGGTTGACTGGTTTTTATCAAAATTTGGTTTGTGAGCATATTTTTGGTTGTATCTCCAGGCAAACTCAAGTTTAAGATACTTGTCTTTAGAACAAAATGTATTAACTTTTCTCATATGTAACCCCCTTTGTATTGATCACGATCACTCCAAAAAAGTCATTTACAAAGTAAAATATATTTGTTGCATAGAGAAATTGTAATAATAGTGGAAAAACCATTTATTTTGATATTTCAGCAAAAATATTCATTTCACATGAGTTAAAATTAAAACATATTTTCATGATACTTAAATCAGATATCATACAAAAATCATGTGAAAAAAAAGTTATAATACTAGCTTGGTAAATAGATGTATAAATATTAAAATCAATAAATTAATATTTAAAAAGAGGTAAAACATAGTCTGTTAACAATGCGATTTAACAGGAAGTTACGTTTTGACAAATCTAAATGAATTCTAAGAAGGTCAAAATTAAATACTGTTTTAAATCGGAGAAATTATATTTTTTTATAAACATGTGATTGTTTCAGTCATATCAACAAAACCACAACTTATGAGGACCCTAGAACAGATTGGACCGAGGAGCCGCCACAACCACGGGCTGTTGAACTCACCAGGCATCCGCAATTGGGGTTTGGTTTCGTTGCAGGAAGTGAGAAACCAGTTATAGTAAGGTAATTATATCTTGATTTTGTATTTATTTACATATAACTGATTTATGAGCAATATTTATAACAGAGTATTGACATTTTGTTTTCTCTCATGACAGCTACTCACAACATGATGGGTTATAAAACAACAATGAAAAAACATTACGAGTTATAGCCAAGTTACGCTTAAGTTACACTCTCTGAGTGTAATGAGAGAGAAAAATGAAGTTACAGATTTGGAATGGGTTTGGGGTAAAGCAATACATAGCAAACAAGTTGATGGGTGCCATTATTGTACATACTCAAACCCATCATCCAATGCAATACAAGCAAATGTAATGCCCAAAACTTGGTTTCTTTGGTAAGGTGCTTTTAAATGTTTGTTACACAGGTTTTCTGAACCTCGTGATTGTGTATATCACTACTTTCTTGATGTTATCTAGGCCCTCATGATAGCCTCATAAATACTTCCTTCACTCATGTCAGTATCTCAGTCCTGTCAGGCATTGAAACTGTAGAAAGAGCCTCTACTCACTATGCTTGTGTTTGTGAATTAGCCTTACGGATCTTGTAATTATGTGATTATCACATTTTCTTAGGAGGTCAGGGAACAAAATGACATTTTTTTACAATAACTACGCTATTTCATTGGTTATAAAGGAGAGTGGTACCATTGAATCTAGAATTTATCTAATTTAGTGTTATAATTGAATAACATATAAAATATGAACAAAATGGGCACCATTTTGACAATTTCATTAAATTTTTCTGAATTTGAATAGGATTCTATCTGAACACAGTATAGTCCCTCATACAAAATTTCATGTTTCTATATTAATTTTTGTGGCCATTATCGTGTTTATATACAGACAACAAAAATACCAACGACAATGGATATAAAAATATAATATTTATTTATATTTTATAATCTCTGAGTTCTTAATAATATCAACTATTTTTATTACCTGGAATGGCAGTAAGCTGTGAAATATATATCTGTCAAAATGCTCCTTTGTCTTTCAAAATGATAATAAAGAGAAGATAAATGTTTATATTATGGATTTGCTATTATAAATAACAAAGCTAATTAATTTAGATTTTTAGAACTACGTTTCATTCTTAAAATTATTTCATTATAAGTAAAACCCAACATATTTGCATGGATTACAATTCAATTATCCAATTACAGTAGTACTTCATTTGTAATTAATTCAGAAAAATCCATAAAGAGTAAACAAATAATAATACAAATAAACCTAGTATAGATAAATAAATATATCTGCCATTTTCACCAGTTACCTTAGCAAAGATTATTATTTTTGTCCAGTAAAAATTTCATCAACTAAAAGCATACTGTCCCTAAAGGTTTGGATGAAAAATGAATATTGTGCTTTGTGTTGTACAACTCACTTTATTGTTACACTGGAAAATAAATGTAATGGAATAATTTCAAATATACAACAAACGTTGCTTCTCCATTGAAATGAACACAAGAGTATTGACAATCACTCACATGTTTGTATAAAAAATACAAACAAATTTATTAGCCATTTATATTTTTGATACCAAGTTTTTGTGTTTAATAGGAACATCTATAGAAGAGAAATGAGAAAATTTAATAAGACACTAAATTTCCTAAAATTTGTCATTTGTTTAAAAACATTTTTAATCAGGTTCAGAATTTACTTTCTAACAGACAGACATTTTGTCAAAAATGTTTAGATGTGCAATACTAAAAAAAGTACTTACAGTCATGCAACATTGGTGTGTCTGTGGTATTATCACTCTCTACCAATCAAAACCTCTGTATCTTGAAACTAAAACTGAATTTTCCAGTTGAATTCCTGGAAATGACAAAATGTAATGTTTTTAGGAGGATGCTTAAAATGGCCAACTAAATTCAGAATCTTCTAAATTGTAGTAAGAAATATAAGCGCTCACCAGCACAGCTATATTGCATGGACTATACATTGTGTCTTTCTTCTTTTTTTTTTTTTTTTTAATACAGCTCTTTTTACTTTCTCACATTAAGTAATATAGGGAAAGGTTTTAGGTTAGAGTTTAATGAGGACATAGCCTATTATATTTAGATTTTCTATGGATATTAGACAGAGGTTTACCTTGGAAAATGGTCCTTGGTATTACCTAATAGTACAAAAATATAAAAACACTAAAATTCTTAAATATTTCGTAAACACTCTTCACTTTCTCAAGTAGTAGAGCATATAAAAAGAAGACTAAATTGTTCTAGTTTGGTTGCAGAAGATAGATCTGTGATGAGTGGTTGAACCACAGATGAAAGTTTTATTATTATTTTTTATTTTTTTATTTATTGTTTATATTCAATTTTTTATAATTTATTTTATTAATTACAACTATTTTAGGAGAGGAAAAAGTATAAAGTATTATTTATCTAAGATTAAGGTTAGGGGTCCTCTAGATTTTGTAACCCATCTTCTTAGTTCTGAGGTATTGCATTCTGGAGGGAGTGATTTTATATTTTTTTTCGTGAAGCAGTCATCAAAGTAGCAATGTCAACATCAACATGTAGAAACCCACAAAATATCCTTTTCGTGAGTTATTGGTAACCAAAAAAACAGGGCTGTTATAAAAGATGTAATCTCAAAATCGGCTCTACCGATTTCGTTCAAAATTTAGTATAATTTAAAAATTAAGAACCGAAATTCATGTGCAAAATTGCAATTAAAAAAATATTACAGTTTATGAATTTTTATTTGTTTTAGCGATGGGTGAGAAAGTTTCTTGTAATTTTTTTTTTTTTTTGAACCAAAAATAAAAGTTGTAATGTTTATTATTTATGATAATCGTAATTTTTTGTTGTGATTTTATTCCAGTTTTTTAACTTTAATAATTTCTGTATCCAAGAAAATACAAAATTCTGTAACAGTACTTTAATTTAGCCAAATGGTCTGTATTAAATTTTGACACACATAGGCATAAATATAATTATTCTAAAGCATGTAATATTTCGGAACTATTGGAGTTATTCATTCTAGTATTCATATCCTGTGAAACATTAATTCTTTCTTTTTTTAACTACACTCCCTAAACTATTTATTTTCTCTATGGTAAATAGTTCTGATTTATATTAATACTGAAGTAGTGTATACAGAAAGAAAATACAAACAAAGCTTTTGCTTGTGGTTTAAATGAAGTTTTTTAGAGTATTCGTAATTCATATAATATAATTTTATTAATTGACTGTCTATTTAGTTTTATAGATATTGTATTATAGTTATTAATAATACACAAGATGAAAATAAAAAGTAACTGTTAGATGAATTACACAAAAGAATTTTGTACAAGAGAAAATCATGAATAATGTGATCACAGTATGACAGTTTCCAGAGAAAAACTTGGCAACTTCTGTTCTAAGCTGTTTGGTGACAAATAACATCAACTAAGAGAACCATCAGACAAAGTATAGCAATTTGTAAAACTCCGGGAAAGTTGTAGGATTAAACTGGGTCATTGCCCGTTAATTGAAAATAGAGAAAACTTATTTAAGTATGTTAAATGACAATGTAAAAATTTTAGACATTAAAAAAATTATGTTAAAAAATAGGTTTCTTCAAAGTATTACGTATATTAAATTAAATTATAAATTATGTATCTTAGAAACTTTAAAACCAGTGAAGCAGTTAAATTACAGATAAGTTTTGTTGTTTTATATCGTGATTTCTAGGATACTTCAGAGAATTGTATGAAACACGAATATGCCATTAAAATTTATATTTCCTTCCACAACCAAAGTATACCTCTAGACCCTACCTTTGTTATAAAAGTCTGCCATAAACTTTATTGTTTGGATGATTGATCTAGGCTTGGTTTTTATGTGTTACTATAAAAATATGTAGAAATAAATCAGTACATTTCCTCCCCCTTCTAACCCAGATTTACATATTCTCCTAACATCATGATTTTTTTTAATTAAGAAAACCCGATAACGTAAATTATTAACGCTGTTAAATGGCATCTCAGCCTCAGTTGTTTGTAGTATTTAGGTTATACGTAGTATCTGTTATAATAAAAAATAGTATTACAATAAAATTGTAGTAATCACCATTGTCCGTCTTAAAATCATAATCAAAGTTTTACGAAAATAAGCGTGACTAAAAAAAATAAATAAATAATAAAAATTTTAAAAAACAATGGACTACGAAGATGAAATTTGTACACCCCTATTATATTGGAAAATCTTATTCAATTATAGTATATTTGTTCAATCAATGTACCACAACATAAATTTTAAAAAATCTAATAATATTTACCATTTATTTCCTTAATGAGTTAATTTTCAAAAAATTAAATTTTCTAAATTCATCCTTTATTATAATGGACAATGCCTATTATTTTTATTTTTGACTTTTTTTTTCAAATACGTTCAATTGAAGTACCACCACATGAATAAACAAAAAAAAATGTTCCATTTATTTTGTAATGTGTTTAAATATCACGATAAATTTTTTTATTTACATTTCTTCAATACTTAGAACATATTTCTAGAGTATTTTAACAAACTTGTTTATTCGTGGTTGCTAGAATACACTATTATGGTCAACTACCAAGCCTGTCAGAACTGAGTTAATTAAAGCAAGTCGAGACCTTTCAACAACTACAAAGCCCATCATGGCAGAGTTACATATGAGTTATATATATATATATATATATATATATATATATATATATATATATATAATGAGGCACAACAGGGATTTTAAGTTATTAAAACGTAAAACACTGTGAGATACAATAATAGGCAAAAGTCAAACTTTGTTGTTATGTGGAGCCCTAATTACTTAAATTGGAACAAATCAGGTTCAGGTTTCTACAGCCAATAGACGGACATAATGCCTATGTCCCTGCAAGTGCTGCATCGAATATAGATGCTGAATTAATAGCCATAAATGCAACATTATCCTGTTTTTCGCAAGTATAAGAGAGCGAAATTTGCAATTTCATACACTCAAAAAGACAGAGCCTAGAGAATACTCTTGTCTTCTTATAGACAAAATGTCTTCTTATAACAAGCTTGCTACTTTCAGTTGCCAAAAAAAAAAATGAAAACATGTTCCATCGGACTATGGTATAAATGGAAATGAACTAGCTGATGAGACAGTAAAGTAGGCTGTAACCTGTTCTACCTCCACAATACTTACTGAAGAAGTGCAAAATGACAGCATCAAACAGAATGGATTGAATGATCCAGAAACATTTAGAATTCACACTCCAATCTTTACCGGAACATACCAAGAGCATCAGCTGCAAGGGCTAGAGTGGGCAATATTGTTTTCAGCCACTATTTCTCAATTTCCATTTAAGAGACTCGCATATTTGTATGAACTGTTTACAGGGGATAGAGACTCTAAAACACATCTGGCTGAATGTTCATATCCAAACCCTGCTAGGGAAATATTGAGAACCATGGCTGAAGTAGAAGAAATACTTAAACACATATTGCAACAAGAAAATATGAGCACTGACGATGGCAGCATATTTATTGTGTATTTCTACTTGAAAAGTACACAATAATTTGTGTACTTGAAGTAATACACTTATGAATGGTGTTTATTAGACATTACTAAATGTATGCAAATGTAATTAAATTTATGTTACATCCATGTCCGTGACTCCAAAGTCAAGGACATATTAATGTAATTACTTTTCATTTTGAATAAGTAATGTCATAAACCGTGAAGCAAATGTTTTACTTACCAGTTAACATGTAAAATATTATAAGGTAATATTTATAATATCCATTACATCCATATCCACTTAATAACAGAAGCGCAAAAAGTTTTATTTAAAACAATATTAGCTAACTTGATAATTACACTTTATGGAAAATGGGTGGAAACAAAATTAAAATATTGTCAATTTTAGAATCAGAAACAATCATGTTGCTAAAATAATTGTTTATTATATAACCTATAATAAAATTATTATTGGTATTCAACTACAGATCAGATACATAAATATGGATACCATATTTTATTCTAAAAGGTGAATTAGGGGCTTATCAGTGTACAATACTCTTGGGGTACCTATTAAAAATAAAATGTTAAAATTTCACAAAATTGAAAACTTTCTATTGATTATCTTAATACATTGAGTACAATTTAAATTATAACAGATAAATGTTTTTCTCATTAATCAAGTTTATTTAAAACAAAAACTATTATAATTTCAGATGGGCTGTGCAATATATACGTAATTTATATAATTCTTTTACTGTATTCTTTTAACTATTGCTTTTTAAAAATTTTAATAAACTTTAGTTGTCTTGAATCATTAAAAAATAATCTCAGAAAAAGCATATTTATTATCTTAGAATTCTTTTCATTCGTCTGAGATGGCCGTGATTGAATCACTTGGAGAATTGTTGCCAGATATGAAATGTCACCAACAGTGGATGAAATCACCACTGATGTAAAAATTCCAACTGACAATTATTTTCAGATTAAGATAAAACAATTATCTTCTTATAGCCTCATTTTGTTGGACGTTTACATTTTAAAATTTTTATAATTAATAAAGTAAACTGTAACAAAGAATGAATGAGAATAGTAAAAATTCATAATTTAAAGTAAAATAAAAAGAAGTTATTTTATACAACAGTCTTGTTATAAAAAGAAAATACAAATTATATAGAACAAATTTAATTTATGTAGTTATCTTCTCTAACCCTAAGCAAAAGGTTGTTCCTCAAATACTACTACTACTCATTATAATGAAATAATAATAAATAAATATAAAACATACCCACTTAAATTCTATTTAAAATTTTTATGAAATTATTCACATAATTTTCTCAACGATTATGTAATAATTTAAGGTTAGTACTCTAAGTAATAAAAACAAAGTTTTTCCAAAAATAACCTCACTGGCCAGACTTTTAAATTGTTACACTTCAGGATGAAAAAAAAAATTATTTATGCACTTTATAATTCTCATGGTGTCCTACAAAACCAATTTAACAAAATTACAAAACAACATCTGATATTCTATACACGCTGATATCCAATACAAGCCATGATTATTACAAGCCGATAAACCCAGATATTCGTAATATTGGTTTATTTTTAGATTATCTATTAAAATTTATTTTTATAGAATGTTTTAAAAATTAAAAATATTTTTATTATTTATGAATTATTTAGACATACCACTTCCAACAAAATACATACAACACTTAGAACCATAATTAAATAAAGTAATATTTATTTTTTAAATTTAAAAAATAGAAATCATGATTGTTTCAAAAGAAAAAATAATGTAAAAGAGACATTAAAGAAGGAAATGTGATAAATTAATTAAAAACACAACTTAAGTGATTATTATGGATTAAAATTTACTTAATGAGCTCTGCCCATAATATATATTTACATAATAATCAAAACAATATCTCTCTACACAATTTACTTAATTATTTTGTGTTACACCTTTTTATTGCATCATTAAGCAAACAAAAACCTAAAAACTAGTCACCTGCTCATTTAACAAAGTAACTATTCACTTTGCCCACTAAGGTTTATATATTGTTTGTGCTTTTAACATAACTCATTGAGAAGATTGACTGATATTTAAAATAGGAAACGACTGGTACTGGCATGTGTTGATAAATTGTTTTGTATTTTGCCAAACACAACTTTTAGCACTAAAAACTAAACATAAAACGCTTAGTAAAAGTTCAAAATCTCATTAGTTTTTTCCCTTGCTTGATAGTCATCTATCACATGACACAGTTTCAGAGCAGCTAATTCCCATTTTGCATATGAAATGTGTTCTTGTTTTTATAGTATTAGAGATAACAAATTGGTGCAGATGTTTGAAGAAAAATCACTTACTATTAGTAGATTAGTTTGAAACTATCTACTATTATTAGTTTGGTAAGGACGCAATTTTTAAAATTCATAATAAAATGAATTGAATTAGTGAGTGTCACATTGCATTGTGCTTTGTGTCATGTGTGATTGATAATGAACTCTTCGTAAAAGAAATGTAATATGAAAGCTTCTTGGTGAGTTAAAAAAGAAAAAATATATAACCAACAATTGTTAGGATTCTTTGGCGCATGACTATGTAACTCAATTAATAATCCATAGTTGTTTTGGTTTTAAAAGTTCGTAAAGAATCTAAGTGTTTCAGTTTCATAATTTAAAAAATTTTCTATATCACCTTTACTAATTTTTATAATTATTTACATTCCCAGAGATTTTTCAAGTATTATATATTTTTAATAACTTATTAAAACAAAAAAACTAACTTACTGATATTAATAAATACCCACAAGCTTAAATATGATATTTTTATAACAAAAAAATTGATCAGATGTTGCAATATATTTCTGAAATTTAGAAACGAAAATTTAAATTTGTATAACTAAAAAACGTGTATTCCCACATTTATTTTACTTTCAAATTAGATAGTGTGATAAGTCATTTTGAAATCATGTCAGTTAGTCTTAACAATAACCAAAGTTTTGAAATTTGATGGATGTATGGAGATGTTCTGGAACTAATTAAAATGTAGAGTAAACTGTTAAAGGGTTGATAATGTAAATAAGATGATGGAGAAAAGTGATTGTCAAACTATCTAAAGTACGAGTGATTTGATAACAACTTTGACAGTTTGGTGTCCTTCAGAATCATTAAGGTGGCAAAATTGCTTAAAGGAGAAACAGAAATGGTCCCAATTGAATAAATGGTTCAGTTTTTATGAAGCTTGTAAAATGTATTATGGACGTAGCCAGGATTTTATTCATAAGTGGGTCATTACAACGGATTCCTCCAATTATTTTAACCCGATAAGACATGATTAACCTTGTCGTGATTAAGGTCAATATAATCAAATAGTTTAAAACTATATATCCTTTACTACAAAGTATTTTATTACGACAAAACACAAGACACCATTAAGGAGATGTATAACTTGATTATGGTGTGCATGTTCATTATTTAAAAATATTATAATGATTGTCATAACTTAATAAAATCGTGTAATAAATCACTAAATTTTCAAATTTTCATTTTTCATTCTGTTTCAAAGGTAGGGTTTTATTCGTTACGCAACCCTATCTCTGAATCACTTGTATAACTCTTGTAAAGTGCTAAGATCATAATAAATATTGAATGTTTGTGTACAAATTAATCTAAAAGTGGCATTCTTTTCTAAAGTAACCTCTATTTCTCTGTGTAATTCCATATCTGATATCATAAAAATATTCTGATTCAAGCACATTTTAAGGAACCCTGTTTTCGTAATATTTGTGAAATTTTTGGATGTTTCAACTACCACTAATTCTCCGTTCCATGGTTTGAAGATGATCTCCTGAAGTACTCTTCAGAAGCTCATGTGGATAGTTTGGCTTATTTGTATATTTCGTTGGTACCCATGGAACATTAATTTTGGTTTCGAAAACTTTGATAACAAAAATTATAATTTCTCAAAAATCATGTGAAAGTCATTTTTATCTTTGTCGCTGGTTCGAAGGTCTTTCAATTTCTGAAAATTTCTGAATTGTACTTAATTGCGACTGATACTTCATGCCTATGGTTTCGGAAGTATGTGGAAAAGTGAAACACGAGACTGAAAAGATACAAAGTAACAATTAGAACATGAAACTTCCATTAACCATGGCAGTTATAAGAGTAGAAGCATTACTTGAAAATTACCGGTTCATATATTGAAACGTTGTGACTACTGCAGAAAGTTGCTGTACAAAAGCATTGAATGATACCTGACATTCAATAAAACATATTTCACAGATGTCAATTTTTAAATTTTGGATATTGGTGAAGAATTCTTGTTTATGCTCTATTATTACACCCGCTCCTTGTAAAGACTCCATTGCCTTGACAAAACAATTTTTCAAGATCAACTCCAAAAACTTCACAAGTTTCTAAACTGTCTTTCTGTAATTTCAGCAGATAAATTTGTTAAAGAAAAAGTATCTACATAATCTTCCATCAGAAATGACCTTCATCGTTTGCTACATATCTTATACATCACAAAAACTGCTTCAATTTTCGAATCATCCTCAGTTTCTGAGCAATGGAATACAACACATTGCCTGCCGTAATCTTAGTATAGGAGTAAGTCATTCGTGGAAGATTGAGGAGGGTCTTGTGACTAAACAAACTTGTGACTCAAAACAACCGAATAATTTAACTGTGTTAACCCTTTTGGGACTGCAATATATGTTTCTGCATACCAAAAGATCACAGTTAATTTGACACTTTTCACAGGTGTTACAAAAGTAATTGTAGCTTCTTTGTTTATTATTATTTTAAATATACTTTTTTAACCAATATGTTGGACTGATAATCCGTAATGAATCATTGAAAAATAGTTTTATTTCGTATGTCTAATATTGAACAGATTCACATTTTTGAGTTATTTCCTTAATATTTGTATCTATTTTTTAATTCTGTCACTTTTTTATTTTTCTCGTCTCAAGGAGTGTCTGAACTCACGTCCCCATTCTGACTATATCCCTGAATACATGTATTTTGCATCATGAGTTCGAATTTAACATTTATTTTTACATAAATAATATGAGTTTTATAACAATTATTTATTTATCTAAAGATATAGTTTTAAAGTCGGTGTTTATCTTTAGATGTAGATGACCTAATGGTCAGTGATTCACAACAACTTACAGGTATTCTGTAAATATATATCATCTTACAAAATTTATATAATTTTTGTTTATTTAATAAAACCAATTTAAATTGCTATTTAACTTGAAACGAAACCTTTAATATAGTTGTTCATTTTAAGTATTTCTTTATAACAAATAATGTCCTTACTATTTAAAACATCTGATTAACTATAATATCTAATAATGCAGCTACACGCATCACCATAGCATTAGATACCTTCAATTGAATCACTTCAAAGATCATGCACTGTAATAACATACAGTTAATAATTGTCTATAAAAGTAGCTATAATAAAAAAGAAAAAGTATCTGTATTTCTAAATATATTTTATGTTTAGATTTTTTATTGCAACAAACAAAATACATGATTTATTAAAATGTTTTCAAAATCATTTCCTGTTACATAATCTTATTTGCTTTGTAGTTCAAATACTTGCATTATATAATTTCAATGTTTTCATATACACTTGGAGTAAATTTGCATCACTAAATAAATTATATTACAAATGAAGTTTCTGAAATGGGATTATTGTTTTTTACCAAATATGTTAATGTTGTGCTGAGATCTGAAGGTACTTGACAATTTCTCCCCTCAAACTTATAAATGCATTTTCAAAAAATCATTTAAATTAATTTGTTTTTTTTTACCTTACAAACAAAACATCCTCCCCATAAAGAGAATATATTTTTTTAATAAAATACATTTCTTTACATTACATGAAAATATTCTTTTTTTCCTTCTAGAAATGAATCTGTAACAAACACTTTTATAATAAATATAAAAAATTGTCTATCAACTTTATTATAACATGGCACAGTGTATATCTTGTAAATATGTTCTATTTAATGGGTTGCCATTATTTTGGTGTCCGGTGTAACAAATTAGTCCCTTGGTTAACATAATTTTAAAGCAGAAGCAGTTAATAAAACACCTGTCACTTCCTGGGCATAGCAAACTAAAACTCACCTTGTCTCATCAGTTATTCTGGGGATGTTGTTTCCTTGGGGTAAACAACCAGGGTAGACTCCTTTGTTTGGGAACATTTGATAAATAAAGTTCAAAGGTGACTTGACCACCATGCATAATAACTTTTGTTAAGGTAGGCAGTAACTAATAATGGTTATTGCATTTAGATGTTAATTAGTTTATGAAATGTTTATTTTGTACATAAGCCTTGTTATTTCATCTTCTTAATTAATTCGATAGTAAGTCTATATAAAAACTATGGAGCAAACAATGGTTTGTTCGCTGAATTTTTCTTTCAGAGAATTTCCATAAGAAATGAACTTTTTTATTAGTTAATTAGGTTTACAAGTGTGCATATACTTACTACAATGTGTATTTTTTGTTTTACAATATATATTTTATTCAAGTAGGGTTAATCTTTCAGTCCTGGTACAGTTGTGTTAATGATTGTGAAGTTTTATTATTAATTTATTTGTCAAAATGTTTATTTGTAACCTTGTCATACCTGTGTACAAGTTACTATTTTTCTTCTATTTTCTGTTCTCTCTTTCTTAGAAAACAAAATATTATTTAAATTTTGTGTTTGTTATTAACCTGTCTAATAATTTCATTTAAAATTTAATTTTGTATAAATTTATTGTATATAAATAAATATTGAGCTTCACTTGTGAAATAATATTAGATAGAATAAAACTCGAACACAAGATGTTATATGATAATTGTTTTTAAATGGTGTTATTTGTATAAATTTATTATTGTTTATATGATGTGAAAATGGAAAAAGGAGCCTGATATTTCTAGCTTTGGCCCTTAATAAAGGCAGAAAAATCAATTAATCATTCTTTTTCTTACTTTACCTCTGTAGTGAAAAAGAGATGGTTATCTTTTAAATTTCTCCTAAAAATAAAGTACTTTTATCTTTTTCTCCAAATGTATTTGATGAGATACAAAAATGTTCATTGTGTAAATTCGAATATTATTGTTAACCAACTTTTTGAAAAATAGTATGTCTATAAACAGAATTTTATTGATTTAGGTTTGTCACTGAAGGCGGGCCCAGTGAAGGGAAGTTACAGCCAGGAGACCAAGTGCTTAGTATAAACGATGAAGATGTGCGTGGTGCACCAAGAGATCATGTCATACAGTTGGTGCGCAGTTGTAAAGAAACAGTCAATCTGGTTGTTTGTCAACCACCCCTTGATAACGTAAGCTATTACAGACTATTGTGACTGTTTATAACTATTGTGATCTTTGTTATGAAAGAGACTCTCATGTTAGAGTTGAGTTATATACTATAGATCTACTCAGAATAAAAAATTAATAAATTAATTCCAACATTTTTTTTTCAAAATTAACTACTTTTCTGTAAAAATATAATTTTATGTATGGAAAGTTATCTATCTCATCAGCCTACAGAAGCTCATTTCGTTAGGTTTGAAATCTGCATATTATTAGTAAGAAGGCCGGTAACCAAGTGGAATGAGACTCACTCCTAGAGCAAAAATTTACGATGGAAAAAGAGAAATTGTTTTTTTTTTATAAACAAGAAAACCATTCCAACTGATGTTTCACGTTGAGATATACATATATTATTATTATTATTATTATTATTATTTACTAATTAAATCTTAATATTACATTGAATACCGTATTGGTTGTCCGCAGTCCATTAATTTTTAGTGTTGCTACAGTGTTATATGTGTTGCTAACACATATATACAAACATGTAACACAAACATTGAACACTTTAAAATAATCACTTTAAAACAATTACTATCCAGTCCAAAGGCAACCGGTAAGTTAATATAAATGTTAATATTATTATTTAGTAAATTATGTTAACATACATAACAATTGTTCAATTTCTTTTTCAGTCAACACGCAAATCAGCACTTCTCAGCTCAGCCAAGAAAGCCAAGCTTAAGTCAAACCCATCAAGAGTTCGATTTGCTGAAGGGGTCGTTGTTAATGGATCACCACTTTTTCCAGTAATGTGATCTGTTTTATTTTTATTTAGCTTCCTATTTGTTAGCGTTTTCTCCTATTTTTGCGCATGTGTCATTTGGAACCATTAATTTGACATATTTATAGTTGCCATAAAGTAATGTTGATTAGTTTAAAAAATGAGGGAAGTAAATCAATAAAAGCAGGCAAATTGTAAAAACTAAGACATTAAAATAAATCGTTACTAATACATACTTCTTCTAAAACAGCCAAGAGTAGTTTCGAATATTTAAATTATTTGGCTACATGTTTTGCTGCCTTGGGAAGCATCTTCAAAGCCATATATTTACACTAAAATATATTTATTGCATATTATACGTAAAAAATACATATTTAAAACATATACTGCACATGTCAAGTTACTATAAAAAAATAATATATTCTCAAAGCTTATAGTTCTATGGAACTATTCTAAACTGTTTTATGTAGGTGTATAATATAATTAGTTAAAAATAGTTCAACGATTATTTAAAAATATATGGTACATCCTGTATGTTTGTACTGTATACAAAAATTAAACTTATATTTATGATTTAAATTATAAGGGTAAAATTCTTATAAGAAAACTATTTTTGGGAAATCTTCTTATAATTTCTAATGTGTAAAAGTTGTTCAAATCTCTAAATCACTATGGAACTGTGCTTCAAATTTCAAATTTTTGATTTTATGAGAATAAAAATTAACAAAATATGTCAAATTTATGCAGTGATTTATTCATGACAATTTTTTATTTCTGATGATATATTTCTTCCATTAGAAATAATCCACTGCTTTAGATTTATAATATTTTAAAAATAACACAAACTAATTTATATGTAATAAAAATCGTAACTATATATCTTATGTTTCAGTAAACTCCTAAATTGTTAGGTTAGGTTGAAACAATTGATAATAATTAATGTTATAGAATAATTGAAAAGTAAAAAAGTCTGGTGACACTATTAAAAATTTTAATTCTTAGAAAATTGAGATCTGTTAAAGTTGTTTATTGGATTGGGGTGACATAATAATGTCATCAATATTTGAAATGTTTATTATCAATTTCTATCCCCAGTATTGACTCCTCATTGTGCCTCCTTATGCAACATTTAACAAATAAATATATAAGGATTAAATAAAGCAATAAAGCTAAAGTTTCAAAATTATTGTAATAATAAAATGACCTAATATATATATATATATATATATATATATATATATTCCTGATCGTTCTTTTTCCATAAATAATTAATACTTTAAAAAAATATAACACAGAAAATTATATACTCTATTTTAAGATACATATTTGTGTCTCCAATTTGATAGAGTCGGGTGCAATTCAACAAAGGCCGAAGGCATCTCTTGCACTGCCTTTTTTTTTCCATTTGAGATTATAATGTCTACTTGTGGCCTCTAGACCCTCCAAAAAAGAGATGCCCATTTACGAAAAGCTAACTTTACCAATTTTATATGTGTAAGTGGACAACCCTTCTGATATGTTTTACTTGCATCCCTCAGTTGATTAATGTGTGCTTTCCTTTATCCAATTTATAGTGTCTACCTCCTCTATACTCTTGTATAATAATTTTATTAGTCACATATCAATGTTGTAATTTTATTTTTAATGGATATGGAAAATATTATCCTATACTTCATTAATTATAAATATGATATATTTTATGGTTTTTATATTTTTTATTACAAGTTTGGAAAATGTTGAAACATTTTAAAATATTATTTAAGTATTCTTAAAAATAGAATTTTGTAATAATATTAAATGAACTTTGATTTAAACAGGTTTCAGCGTTTAGTGCCGGAGAACCAGGAGTGCCATTAATGCCCAATGTCCTCAAAGTATTTTTAGAAAATGGCCAGACCAAATCATTTAAGTATGACAGCACTACTCGTGTTGGAGATGTTGTTGCTTCTTTACAACAGAAACTGTGCATTCGTGCAATTCACCATTTTTCACTAGTCTTAGAACAAGTAAAGAGTCTCAGGCGGAATAAACTAACCCTTCTCAACCCTGACCATACACTTGCTAGAGTAAGTTTCAAAACACATTTATTTCTTGTTTTTCAAAAAATTACTTGTTTTTTTCAAAAGATGCCTGTTTTAAAAAATAAGTTTATGTATTCCCTAGTAATAACTCTTTTTGCAGTCTTTAAATTATTTTTATAGTAGGCATAAAATGAATTTCAGTTTTGGTAACTAATAGTACAGGGTATACAAACAAAAATCGAATCATCTTTTACACACATTATTGAAGAAAACTGTGGAAAGTCATACCATGATACCACCAACAATAATGTATATGCCACGAAAACCCCAACACCACTATGAGCTCATCAGTAATTCAGGTTAATAAATTAAAACACAGCCCAGGCATGGAAGGAAGGTATAAGGCAACCACACTATATTCAGTTCAGCATCTGTTCCTTTCTCTCAATACCACAGAACAGAGTTTCACAACCTTTGACTACCCTCCTTCTACACCTTAATGATGATGACACTTCAACCAATAGGTCTTATTAATAACACAAATTATTTCACAGTACATTTATTGATTACACAGATTTCTTGAATAATATACACATTTGTATATCCAAAGAATTAACTAATCTATCTATTATTTAACATGACAGATATAGTTTAATATGATGACTGATGATACGTTTCTGAAGTCAAATTTCAAATGTTTGTTTCTAGGAATTTATGAATCTCAAACAGGATTTCACTTTCAATTTATTCTATATTTATTTTTAGTGTGAACAAGGGCCGTAAATGTAATTTCGTAAAGGCTGGCTGTGATGAAAGGCAACGAATATATGTTAACTGTTTTAAAAATCACAGCATACAATGCATGTGTATAATGCCAAAAGTCTAGCAATGACAGTGAAACATATATAATTTGTAAAGAACATGATCGTTCTTCAAAGGTTGATCTTTTTCTATATGATATTTTGGGGTAATTCATTTTGATTATTTTAAATTTTTATCTAATTGATATTTTCATTTATTGATGGAAAATATACCCCTCAACTGAGGCGTTTCTTCTCATATATATATATATATATATATATATATATATATATATATATATATATATATATATATATATATTAATTTAAAATACATTCCACAGACCCCAGATTGAAAAACAATGTCATGGGAATATTACTCTATAGTAAAGAATATTATTTCTACTTACTATAAGATATTCTTCCCTTAGAAACTTTCAAAATTCCTGCTTGAAAAAAAACTTTGCTTGTCTGTAACTAATTGACATGGAAACTTTGGTTACAAAAAAGACAAATAAATTAAAATACTTACCAAATTTTTGGTTAATATAGGTAATGAAGTACTTTACCTTGTTTATCTGCAGTTGTTCTACACTTTACTAAGGGAGTAATTATAGAAGTCAAAACACATTTCTAAAAGAAAAGTGTTTCAATTAAGATTGCTGTCGAACGTTAAGATAAATGGACAAATTATAATATCAATAATAATAATACAAATAGTATTGACGAATACTATCGAAGGGAAAAACTATATCTGATCATCCAATCTAAGCTTTCTTTATATGTGGTACTTGCTTATATATTTTTTTTCCTAATCTATATAATTGTTATATACTCATAATTTCAAACTTTGTTTGTTTAATTTGCCATGTATTATTAGTTTGTCCATTTTAAATGTTTCTTTTGACAAAAACCTGAAATAGTTTGTATTTTCGTTGTATTATGGATATAGTTATGTTTAATTTTGACATTATAACAAAACTTTAACCTATCATTATGAAGTTATATTTGTGAATAAATTTTAAACAATGTTAATTAATATTTAAAGAGTAAATATGATGTTAATCAAACACAGTATCCAAATGAGTTTCCTTATTTATTAGCTATGCCTATTTATTTACAATAAAGATATCTCAATTTAAATTATAAACATTTTTCATTGTTGAAATAAATGAGAAGAAGTAAGTGATATTAAAAATAAGTAAAACTATAATCTAAACAATTAGAAAAATAATTATCAAAAGCCAAGTTTTGTGTGATACATAAAATAAATATAAACCCTAGACTTGAGTTCGTATATAATGCATTGTAATAAAAAGACAAACTTGTTTACATGCAAGTTTTTTTGTTATTGTTTAAGTTATTTTTATCCCTGCAGCCTTATAATATATGCTTTGTTCCTAACAAAAGAGCAAATTTGCTTTGTTTGCTTTCTAACCTTTGATACTTAGTTCTCGGTGATTTATTTCATTGAACAAACTTGCTGCATTTACTTGTTAGCCCCAAAGAAAAACAATATATACCAACAGAAAACTTAGCTATTAAAATTATGTAATACTTGCAAAATATTTTCTATCATTTTAGAGACTGTTTTAGCTTATAAAAATATCTTCTTCTATGCACACAATGTCAAAATACCCCACATTAGGCCCCCACCCACTTCTTGTGTCATAAGATCCTGACTGGTTGTATAATTTATCCATATGCATTATATCAAGCATATATGCTGGTATGGCTTTTTCAGTATTTCAACAGTGACAGATAAACTTTTTGTATTTTTTTTTATTTTTTTTTTTTTTTTGTAATACAGTACAACCAAAAAGCTCATACAGTTTAGTACCTCTTCCCTGGTGGGACTTGTTTACATGTCTAAAAATAATACATCCAATTTGTTCTTATCTTATCTTTGTTCAATTTCTTCTAAAGGGATTCATAGCTCTTCCATATTTATGTAGGGCGAGTGTTTGTATTATGATGGATTTTATATTTGTTCCTTCACTCGCTTCTCTAGTATTGATATACTGGTGATGGACCTTGTTGGTGAGCTTTTTAAATAGGTATTCATTAGCTCCACTTGGTCATATCTGTGCTATTGTTAACATTGAAGCATGTTTTTACTTCTATAAGGCTGCTTTATTATGTTGTAACTTGGCCCTAATGAATCACTTAGTTGATAATATTTCAAAAGTATCTCATTAAATCACGAATATATGTCAGTCCTGGTGAACCATGAAGTTTATCATATTCATACGGCATGTAAGTCAATCAAGTGATGTTATGTATGTGTCAAATGTTGTGTCAACAAATGACTTCTAAAGCTAAATACTTACGATTTTGTTTTCTTAATCTGAAATATATATAGTAAATGTTTATTTTGTAAAAATCCTAAACTTCTCAAAATAAATTCACAAAAATCAAAAATTACCTTCAAGTATAGCCCATAATTTTGTCTATATTCTGATTAATTATTTAATTTAAATTCTATATCTATCCCTGTAAAGAACTTCGTATGTGATAAAAATATAAGTTACCATAAAAACAACTTAAGTGGCCACTTTTAAAAATTATAATTCGTGGAAACTTATGTTTTATATTGTCTAAACTAACAAAAAATGTCTTTTTGAGACAATGTTTCTTAAATTTGTTCGTTTAGAAAACAAGTTTTGTGTATATAACTTGAAATTGTGTAATTGTATACATATTTTAAAAGCATCAAACAAATACTTATACCATTATATTTTACGTAATAAAATCATCTGAAAATTGTATTAACTACAATAATAAGACCTGCAAGTAAAAGGTTATTTGTTCAAAACAATTTGAAACTATGGTGACTTTCAAATAAGTTGAAGGATTTCTTTTACCCTTTTTAAAACTCACTCATAGCATTAACCATAGGAATATAGATAATAAGTTTCATTGAATTTGCTTCAATATATTTATTACAGAAATTCCCTATATTATTATTTTAATTTAGTAATTTTTAACATATATTCTCAGTATTAATTAAACCTGCGTATAAAAAACTTCAACTGTATTTAGTAAATGGTTTATTTCAAAATTTTACAGATAGCTTCTCGACCTGGCTCACATAACCTACGTTGTCTCTTCAGAGTGGCTTTTGTACCAAGAGATGCTTGTGATCTCGCACAGAAGGATTTGTCAGCCTTTGAATACTTATACCTGCAGGTATACTACAGTCTCCTTTAATCATATATTTTTCATAATTTGTAGATGTTACAAAAATATATACTTTGGATAAAATTGAATACTTCATAATTTATCAACATTTTATCAAAAAAGTGTGTATTCCCCTACAAATTATTGCAAGATGCATTATTATGGATTTTTTTTTTTTAATTCTGAATTTTTAATATAATTTTGTTTAAACTTACAGTATAAATGAAGAGTTTATGTTTTTACTCAATTTATTAAAATTGTCACTATTATTGAACTCGCATTACTTTATGAGTACATTTTTTAAAATCTTATATAAACATAATCCATTTCCTAGTCTATGATAAATATTCTTTTAAATAGTTCAAATATATATTACTTAACTTTCATTTAATAACTTTAATATTCAAAAGATGACACTATTATCCTTTCATAACCATCTGTTGATGAATCTATGGATTAACTAAAAGTAAATTATGCCAAATCGAATTCAACAAAATTTCTTAGATTGCCACAAACCCAAAATAAGGAACCAAACTTTATCACCCAAACAAGACTTATAATTACCAAACATTATCAAGATTAATCAAAATAGGGTGAACTGAAATACTAAATAACCACATGCTACAATCACAGGGCAAAAGGTGGAAAGACATTGGAAGTGCTTGGAAGAACAACTGCCAAAAACCAAGGAGAAAGGCTTTTCATCTTTTTAGATTGAATTCAAGCCATGACTCCTAGGCCGGAAATCTTCCAAAATATATATATTTTTGAAAATAAAGAGTTTATTATGTTTATTATGAGTCCTAGAGGACAATACGTTATTTTAAAAGAATAAAATTGCCCAAATAAAGTGAAGCTCCTGAAAACTCTCCCTTTTCACGTCTTCCACAGAGTAAACACACAGACAGAAAATGCCATTAAGTCTATTAGTCTTAACAAGGCAAAAGATATAAGCATTAGCTATTGACAATAGAAATCAACTTGCATTAGAAATTGAGTTGTTCAATTTTTAAAACATAAAAATTTTTTTTTTTTAAATATTCAATGAACAAGTATTTAAATCCACCCTATTATTATAATGACAACTTAATATTTTTATGTATACTCACAGAAGTTAAAATTATGTTTACAATTTCTCAAATTTATACAGTTACAAAAATTGTATTATGAATATACCATTTCTATTTGTAGTGCTTTGTTATTATAGCTAATTCTAAGCCATGATAACTAAAATTCCCAATTTTCAAAACAAACAACTAAATGTTTAAGTTACTGTATATCAATTTCAGTAAGTTTCTTGGGGCTCATAATTTTTTTTCTTATTGTTTAAAACCTCTTTGTAATAATTCTATTGTCTTTAAGAAAAGAAGATAAAATAAAGCCACCTAGCCCTCAAATACTCTAATAATGTCAGGGTCGATCAAGAGAGATCTATCTGATAGGAATTTCATGTACATATTAACAATGATGAACTTTTTGTAAAATAGTATAAATATAATCTGCTGGTCACAGCCAACACTCTGAACTATGGCTCAAGTCACTTAGCTGATCAGCTGTTTAAAAGTTTAAAACTAGGTTGTAGCATACAGTAACAATGGTTGGTTACATTTATCCATATTATGATTTTATGAATATTGTATATTGCCAGCTTAGACACTAGTTTGTTGATTACTGTTAAACATTGTCTATTATTGTTGTGATTTCAGTGTTGCAACGATGTTGTACAAGAGCGGTATGCTCCCGAGCTTAAGTATGACATTGCCTTGAGGTTGGCAGCATTACATATTCATCAACATGCAATATCAAATAACATACCTCCTAACAAAATTACAGTTAAATCTATTGAGTAAGTATTTCATTGTGTAAATGTTACTGTATCATTTTCAATTATTTTAGAAATCAAACCTGTATTTACTTGCTTTCACTAATTCAGTGAGGATTCTTGTTGGAAACAAAGTGAAGGCAATAAATTGAAAATATTGTAATTTAAAAGATCATATTAAATAATACAGTAGATTGTTATATCCTTAATTTTGAGTTATTTTCCATTTCAGAAGGGAGTTTGGATTGGAAAGATTTGTACCCGTTTCGTTAATGGAATCAATGAAGAGGAAGGAATTAAGAAAACTTTTAAGTCATTTGCTCAAGCTAAATCAGACAATCACAGGATCTAGTCATAAGTGTCTGACCAGTTTACAAGCTAAGTTGTATTACCTGAGTATTATCAGTGAGCTACCAAGTTATGGTGCAAAATGTTTCTCTACTAATATTAGAGTAAGTATACAGAACATGAAACATTGTAGGATAGTTTAACAATAATTGTAATAATTTTAAAACAAGAGTCATTTAACATTTTGGGAACCTAGTTTTTTCTATTTGGTGTTTAAAGCAAATCCATTAACAAAATACTTATCAAGTAAAAACATAACAAATCTAGTGATTCATATGAAGTAAATACTTGATATATGAGATAACTTACAATGTATGTACAGTGATTTAACATAAGTATTAAACATATATGAGCTAATAGAAATCCTTTTTAACAAATGGATCTATGAGGACACTAATAACCAAGTTACAAACGTGAACTAAACAAATTTTGTTATCCTATTTAGTATGAAAAGAATGAGGCTTGTTAAGGTTACAACAACTCCAGTTAAAACCTGTGAAATCCCAATTTATCAAAATGAATTATGTGAGGTGCTTTTATTGAAATATGTGTAAACAACAAGGGTCATACTGTAAAAATGAATAAAGACTTTATTTTTATTTTTATCAACTATAGGACATTTTTCAAGTAAATTTAATGCCACAAAAATAGCAAGTAGTGCTCCATTAAAAAATAAACAGTAGTAGGGCCATTTATGTAGATTTGAGTAAAGCTAAATGAGGTTCCATTTAAGTATGTTCAACTATAAGATTCATGTAGGCTGATGTAAATAGCAGAAATATATAATAGTCTGAGCTAAAATATCTAAGGCCAAAGATCAAGGTGGGCATCGGTGGCGTATCCTGATGTTTAACAGTGAATGTGTCATAATTAAATTGAGTCTCTATTTGTAAGCTTAATCATTATAGGGTAATATTTTTTAATACAGTTTTTGTTCACCATACAGACAATATATTTAGTTCCAGTAAATAAATACAATTTGATGTATAATTCATTTGAGTAGAATCTACCGTTACAAAATGCTAATGTTTCCTTTCTTATAATAACTAAAATATTGATAATAATTCAATAATAATAAAGCAAAAATAAATTAAATAAAAAAGAATAAGGTAACCTATTATCACATAAAAATAAAACAAATGAATATATTGTCTGAAACATATAATAGTAACATACATACAAAAGCAGCGAATATATAAATCTGCAATTTTGTTTGCTTCAGAATAAACTAATTTCATAAACAAAGCTGCAAGGTATAACAATAGCCATAAGTTTTAGTTTGTCTTTATTTTAATGTTAATATTTAGAAATAATTATTATCGTAACTGTTTTAGGATTGCAACATGGAAACAGTCATTCTGGTCAGCCCAAAACTTGGAATTAGTCAAATCATTGGCATTAGAAATAGCATGGTAAGAAGTAATAAAGTTAAAATTGCTACTACATTCTATAAACTATTCAAGTTTAAAAGTTTTTCAAGTTATGCATTATCATACTAATGACAAAATTCAATTTAAAATCACATAGTAGGATTAAAGAATGGAAATGTAAGTAGTTTGTAAAAATAAAATATTGGTTGAGTTCTTACCTATAAATATAGCAATGACTTGGAAAACATGTATAGTAGATGGATAGATATTAGGCTTACTAGATAATGTGTAGTCACCATATTGACTTCCTATGGACTTAATACCAGCCTTCGCAACCCAAATTTGCTACACTGCGATTAATTTACAACAAAAGGATAATATCTGAACCCAACATATTAGTGTATATATTTTATGGAAGATATACTTATACTAATGTATATAATAGTTTTAAATAAATATGAATCAAAATTGTGAACAGTTGACACTTTGATACATCAAGAAATAATTGTTTAGTTATTAAACTATTATTTTTTTAATAAAATTATGTTTTGAATCTAATTGTATCAGTTATGCAAAACCTGAGGGAGCACATTTTCATGTATAGATAGAAATGTAATGGATGTCAATGTTTACAAATTTATTTTGGTATGTATACTTCAAAATCAATTTAACTTAACTTTTCTGATGAACAGTAGAGAAATCTTAATGTAACAGTTTGATTAAACTGTGAGTTTATATGTATTTGGTCCAACTTCAGATTATTATTGTAATTCTTTTCCATTTACAAAGAATGAGAGATCCTAATATAAATTATAAATAAATATTGTATATTTACTTGTACTGAGTTTGCTTCATTTTAAAATCAGATTTATGTCTTTCTGTCATTTAGAAAACTGTTACTATATATCTGTAATATTTATTAATACTGTATATGTAAATTAAATTTAATTATTTATTTAATTTTGTAAAATGTTTAATTAATAAATACAAGCATTTTGTTTTTTAGCCAGTACCGCTTGCAGACATTGAGCAATTGACACTTGTCAGGGTTCAGCGGGAAGATCAAATCTCAAGCATTGTCACGCTGTTCCTGCCATCAGCCTTGCAAAAAGTAAGATAACCAAGAATGTTATAATAAATTTAAATGTAAATAATTAACTCAAAAACAATCATTATTCCATTATGTCTAAAAAGAGCTGTTATTGAATTCTACTTGCGGTTAAGTGAATAATTCTGTAATGTGTACTGTCTTATAATTATAATGTTTACATTATTTGCAGTTGCATGACTTAATGAACACCGTCTTGTTCTTTTTGGCAATTTGTTCTTGTGTGAGCAAATAATTGTTCATATGTAATTAGACCCTCCACTTGCTTTGGTCATACCATAAATTTGTAATGAGAGGGAGGGTAGCCTGTAACTAATAAGTTTTGGAGAAGGGAGATTTTAAGAGGTATATTTAAACAAAATTTTATCAAAACATTATTAGCCAAACTATTTTATAAATATTACTGTTAACGGACATACAGACAGAAAATTTATATAAAACACTTTTCCGAACCAGGAGGACCCAAAATGAATATATTCATACAAATTTTAATATTCTCCCCCTTCCAATCATGATACTTTCTCTATCTATCAATAGAATATAAATAAAAAAATATGAATTTATGTTTTAGTTAGCAACCAAATATTCTTGATACATATTTGTTATCACCATTCCAACTATTGATTAATACTAAATATATTAATATGACTTATCGTCAACAATACTCAATATTCTTTTCCTTTTAATTACGCACTACAGCAGTTTTGGCTATTCCGCCATTACGGGTGCTTGCTGAACAGTGGGCCTACTACACAAAGAAAATAAAAATAAAATGTATACAGAGTTCGTGTTCAGTGCAGGGTGTATGTGCTGTATGTTCGTGTATGTATGTATTTTTAAATAATGACAACAGGAACTATCCAGCAAGCACTCATTAATGGCAGAATAGCCAAAAACGCCCGTAGTGCGATATTAAAAAGAAAAGAATATTGACTATTGTTGATGGTAAGTCATATTAATATATTTAGCAAATATTTTTGGCTCTAGTAACCATCAAAACAGCAGCACATAATAAGCATATAATTTTCCTTACTAAATGTCAATTTGTTATTACCTTAACAAATGTTATTATTTGGACTATTACACAAATCAGCCAAGCATGGCACAAAAGAAGTACTCATTTTTATAAGTAAGTTTAAATTTATTTTGATAATTTATCTTAAATATATGTTTAAAATATTTTGGATTTTTATTAAAGCTCTTATTTTTCAATATTAAAAAATAAATGTCCTTGTTCATATTAATCTATTTGGTTAATACAGAATTAAAAATAACTAATTACTCCCTTTTGCATAATTATAATAATTTTTTTCATTGACTGATAATACTTCATTTTTACTGATAATTTAATTAATTTTACTTAACAGGAAGTGACAGTAAGTATGGAAGATCGCGATGCCGATGAACTGGTGTTAGTATTGCAAGGATACTTCAGACTGATGGTAGGTCAACAACTGCGTATAGAACAAGATAAAGATGTTTGGACACAGGATACAGGTTAGTATGATACCTTCAATTCTTTATTTGTTCAAATAGGAACACAATTATAATACTAATTTTTTATATATAGTGTTTAAGATAACACTATTGTAAATCTTTTCCTATTTAACTTGGAACTTCTGTACATTGTCCACAATAAAGTTTGTTAACATTAATGTCCAAGTACACATAATACATAAAATATACTTATAAAAATTAAATTAGCATTTGTTAATTGAAAATAATTTGTAATAGTTATTAAATTATATTTCGTTATCATTATTATACGAGTTATAATAAAAATAGTATTAGCCTACTACTAAAGTTATTTAAAGAAAAGAAGAGTACGGTATCCAAGATAGAAGTGTAATTTCAAAACTACTGATGAGGCCTTTTCAAAGTAGAAATGATTAAATTGAGAAAATTAATGCTCCATATTCATTCAGGTTGATAATAGCCAATGGAAGAGAGATATTTATCAATATAAACAATAAAAATATATATTTATCCATTTCTGAATTTTTACCATACCTACGGAAAATGTAAGTATAAATTGAACTTTTATAAACTTATTTGAAATTTTTGTAGGGATTTCTTAATATTTTTTGATGTTTAAAAATAAAAATTGAGAAACTTATACTTTGTAATATAAATATTTATAATTTATACTTGTAATACAAAACTAGATCTTAAAGAAGAAATAGAAATAGTGAAATTGACATGATAATCGGTTGTATTGTTTTGACTGTAGCAATGATACAGCCAATCATCCTTTGATTTTTTTGGTTATAGGAGTTGCTTAATTTAGTTAGCAGAGTGCATCCTTATCTTGCCACTGTTTGAACTAGTTAACTACGTAGTTAACCATTAAAGGTTACTCTCCATTTTCATTAGTCTAACAGCCATAAAATACAGATATTAAACAGAAACTGTATATAAAATTAATTAATTAAAATTTGTTACTTAAAAACAAAAAATATTATGCTATAATTTTGTATACAAATAAATAATAATAAAATGATTGATTAATTTATATATATTTTAATTAACACTATCTATTAATTATTTTAGCCCCACTTTACCACTCTCAGCATATAGTACGTTCATCACGCTGGAGTTATGCTACAGACTCAGAGGAAGAACGTTATGCCAACTTTTCTCTTTCTCCTCCTTACCATCCTTGTATACCTAAACATGTGAGTATGTGTAAGAATTAGAACAGTATTGTTAATAACTATATATTTTACTTATACAGTTCATGAATTTTTAATCTTAAAGTCTAGTTTTTTGAAAAATAATATTATTTTTATTATTACTTAGAACATTCTAAAATTCAATTGAAATGAATTCTACAAATTTGTTGTTTTGTATGTTATATTTTTAAACCCGTTTTATTTAGATATGTCACAAGAAATATTATTAATTATAACAGAGATATTTTTGAAACAGCAGCAGTAATACTGAGAGTAAAAATTTTTTTTTTTACAATTAAGTAACATGAAAACAGTTATAAGATTGTTTCTTCAGTGTCTCAACCTCTGTAAACTTAGGTGACCTGTATGAAATTTGAAAAGAAGCCCAACAGTATTTAATGAACCTGTCATAGAATCAATATGTGTTTCATAATTGATATAGTTGACTGTTGGTACATGCCATAGTCGAATACTTCGTGTGAATACTGGCTCATATTAGCAATCCCTATCGAATGACACCTCATTGAAAAGGCCTTGTTTAGATGAAAAGATGAGAAATTAATTTGTCCATTAGGTTTAAATCTTTTCAATATTATTTAGATAAAGGGAACTAAAATTTAATTTGAAATTAAATTATTCCTCTCTCTCTTTCTTATACTAAAGTACGCAACTTAAATTAAAAATTTGAATGTTAGTCTCCATTTAGAAACGCTTCATTTTAAAGGTATTAATAAGACTATACCAATGACATAAATGCAAATAACATTACAATAACCCTAATGAATAGCAGCCACAAATTTTACATGTTCTCATTCTAAGATTTGATTATTGTGGTGTAATTAAGAAGTGGAAGTCAATTCAAATTTTTTAGTTGCTCTTTTTAGTGTCAGAGGTTGTATATTTTTTATTCAAATTTTGATTTTCTTCATCGAAATGATATTAAATAGATCTTAACCTAAGGCTCAAATTAAATTAAGAGTATTTTTTTAAATGAAGTGTCTAAATAAAATGGTGGCAATAGAAAAAACTAGTTCTGTAACACATCTAGTAACTAGTCTTGATTCCCAGTGTGTGTGTCTAGCACTAAAGTCTTTTCCAACTATGAACTTTTCTCCCAAGCTTTTCAAGAAAGTTGTAAAGTCTTCTTTCTTTTGATTGTGTCTTTGTGGGCAGTATACTACTGCAATGGTTAGTAGGTACTTTTTTGTTCTTATGGTTTCTGCGGTTGCCTGTATTTCTCTTGTTTCATATTTTTGTTCTTCGTAATGACAGATGCCATTTTGACAATTATTCCACTTCCTCCCCAGGCTGTATTGTCCGGGTGAACTGTATGGTACACCTGGGGTAGCCTCTTAGATTCAAACTTGATTGTTTTGTGAAGTGTGTCTCAGATATGAGGCATACGTCAATTTTTTGGTTGTCCATTAAAATTTCCAGTTCTTGATGATGTTGCATTAATCCATTGGGATTCCATGCTAATATTCGCATGTCATCATTCATGTTTATTGTATTTGGCATCTAATTTTTTCGATTTTCTAGCATAAATATGTAAAGGTATTTTCTTGTCTTTGCTCCATGTCATCTAGTCTACACATAATTATTTGTTTGTAGGATTTGTCCAGTTTGATCAGAGATATTATTTTGCTCTGTTCCATTCTTGCGCACCTGGGCATAAGAAGTGGCCATTTTTTTGCCCTACATGTGTGGTTGTGTAAGTTGAATTCTGCAATCATCTGGGTTCTGTACTAAGAGGTTAGCTTTTGGTGCATACTCCTTGTTTGAATTGTTTTCATCTTTTGCAGTTCCGTGGCAACTATGCATCCTTTGTAGTTTGGATACAGTATTATTAAGAATAAAACGTAAAGTCATGAAAGATCAATTATTAAGAATAAAATATTTGGATCTTAACAGAGCAGTAAAAAATGTGGAAAATCAGATGGATCCATGTTACAATACTCCGCATCAGCAAACAATTCAACATGTTTTGTATATTTATCAAGTTGGAGTCACTGAACAAATAAATAATGTTTATTATAAAGACTAGTCCTGCCTTCTATAACACTCAGTTTACACTATAAAGATTTCAAACAAAGATGTGTTCACAAATACAACAACATTTAATTGTTATTATTTAGCAACTTAATTTCCATATAAGTAATAAATATCTTTAATTTTCAGACAAAGGTAAATGGAAGTATGACACTGACCCGCAGTCATAGTGAAATGATTCCAAACAATGGAGTAGACAACAACATGAATAATACTTTGTAAGATATTTAATAGTATACTATATTCATAAGGTTTAATTAATATAGTTAATTTAATTAATATAGGTTTTTAATATATATAAAAATTCATAAGTTTTAAATATTTTTAACTAGGAGATCTCATGAATAATTTCCTGCAAAGATAACATCACATTTTTTAATTAACAATAATAGAAATTAAATTTCAAATGTGTATTTAGACTTGTATAACAATAATAATTCGAATTTGCCCCTAACCACAATCACTAGAAACTAGAAATAAGAACAATTAATCAGATAATTGTGTTTTATTAAGTTTCTAGTGATTGCGGTTAGGGGCAAATTCGAATTATTATTGTGAATTTCACCACAGTGCTCAACAAGATTGTATGTTGTATAACATGAATACTTTATTACTGCTAAGCCAATGAGGATGTGGATATGACTAATTTATTTAATAAATAATAACCAAATTTATTTAATAAAGGGCCTCTTGTGTTGTGGATGAAAAGGAAAACTGAATGAAACCTTAAAGTTCTCAGATTTCAAACAAAATTCTTCCATTATTTAACATACCCACAAAACAATTTTCTGAAATTTATTGTAGCTCACTTTTTAATAAATATGGAGCTTGACTTATGATGTGGTATGCTTGATAGAATAAAAAACCCGTTTCCACGACAAAGTCGCCATCTTCAGTAAACCATAGTCGGTGTTTTAGTTAAAATAGTTCATCCTGGATATGGAAGAGAGTTAAAACGTCAAGCTTTCCATTCAACATTTCACCCACAAACATCGTTCAGTCTCAATAAATTTGATATTAAAACAAAAAGTCTAAGATATGGTAAGATTACATTGATATAAATGGACGAAATTAGTGTAATACGCTGTTCTACTCCGGCTCGACGTTTTGGAGTTGCCAGCTCGACATTTTAGCGCCACATTTTTTATTTTTCACAAGTCAAAATTTTTGTTTAGTCTACTAAACCTTGACACTATCTTATAGAACAATTCTTCCCTTTTCCATTTGTGTTTTAAAAAAACTTGTTGTATTTATTCTTAGGGAGATATGAAAATTTATCTATGAAAGCACATTTACGAAAGATTTAGACTTCGTAAAACATCGAGCTACAAATCATGAAAGATTGGTAGTTTATATGAGTTTTAGAAAAAACTAAAATACAAAACTAAAGTAGAGATTCTATGTTCAGTGAAGTGATTATTTTGTGTTTTTCTTTAACACCTAGTCCTTCGAATAGTACATTTATAGCCAACTAGTTCTAGAACATAGTTTTATTAGATTATTATTATCATGGCATTCCAAGACATTATTAAATCTGTTAATTTTTTTACAGAATCTTATTGACAACTAAATGCTAAAACTTTGTTTATCTTGGGAAAAATTTCAAAACTGTATTATATATATATAGGCTTTTATGTAGAAATTTTAGGTCTGTTACCTGGGACTTTTTTTATTCCTGACTTAATAACTCAAAAACATTTACAACTATATTTTTTTTATTACATGCATGCATTTTATGAATCTTTCTGAAAAGAATGTTATTATACAAGTAGGTTTTGTATAATATTATTTTATATTTTTGGCGAATATTTAAAAATAGGCCTACTTTTTTAACAATTTTCAGTTTTTTCATACAAACTGATTTTTATAAATTGATATTTTGTTTTTATAGAATCTTATTGACAACTAAATGCTAAAAAAATTTATTACGTACATGCATTTTATGCATCTTTCTGAAAATAATGGTATTATACAAGTTGGATTTTGGATAATTTTTTGTGAATTTTTAAATATAGGGTTATTTTTTATCAATTTTTTACTTTTTACATACAAATTGATTTTCCTAATAGCAGTTTGATATATTGATCATTTTTTACAGAACCTTATTGACAACTAAATGATAAAACTTTTGTATATCTTCATCAAGATTACAAATAATATTTCATATTATATATACTTTTTTTATTCCTGACATACTCCACTAATTTAACAAAAGGTTTTTTTTTAATAACACATATGCATTCTTATACATCTTCCTGAAGAAATGGTATATAAAAAGTTGGGTTCAGATAAGATTACTACTTTTTGTTAATTTTTAAAAAAGTATTTAAAATGCACCTGAAATATAGCCTGCCAGCAGGGAATATTACCATTGCACCACCTCCAGGGTTAAGCATAATTATTATTATTATCACACATCAAAAATACAACCCCCTCCTCCCCCTTATAACTGTATTGGTACTAATGAGTGTAGAAGATTCTTATGGGTAACAAATATGTTAATAGAAAGGTTGTGACTGATGTAAATTATGTCTTTTTATGCTTTTAGACCAAGCAAATTCAAGGACAGGAATGGTTATTGTGGAATTGGTTTCAAGCCTAATTCATTACCTCACAAAATGGGAATTGACGTTCAAAGTGTTGTTTCAATGGAGATTTTAGAAAGTGATGTCAACTATGTGGAGGCTCGTAATGATGAGGTTATTATACTTTCTATAATTGTTTCAAAATGTTTACTCTATGATAAATAATTTTATCACTAGCTATGATAATAATATAATAGTACTGGTATGATTTAAGCAAACTAACTGAGTAGTAGTTGTATAGATTATCCAAAATAACATCGTCAACTAACATGACATTTCCATGAATTTTATACATTTTCACCTTTCTTTGTCATTTAATAACAAGTATTCAATGAATTTTATATAATCATTATTCATGTTTAAAATTTAGGAGTTTAAGGTCTGAAATTTCAATTTTGGTTTCACGTTGTTTTAGTTAGGTACCTGATGAATCGTTATCTACATATTTTGACCTAATTTTATACATTATTGATTGAATTATTAGAAAACTAATAGCAACAAATATTTTAAATAAACACCAATCTGAAATTGTTTCAACTTTTTTTCTTACTAATGAACTTCCCCAAGATCATGTAAAACAACCTGTATATCAAATTTGAACAAATTCTGATAAAAATAGTGACCACTAGAGAAATTGGTTAGTTAATTTTAACTGACAAGTTTTACCAACAAACAAAATAATAAATAAAACTCTGTGCACTTACACAATCGTCTGTTTGGTCATTTAGAAATGTCCACTCTAATAATTAAGCATGTATATCGCCTATGCCACATTTACTTTCTATCAACAAAATTTATAAATATACCGAGTGTTTCAGGCCACCCATATGAAACTATTATAGGCAAAAGTTTGACCTAAAAACTTAATATAAAGATTTACCTATTCGATTTCAGAGAAAGAATTTAGAAAGAAAATTTTTAATTTGTGTGCCTTATGTTGTGGAGGTCTATTTCTGGACGTTTTGAAATAAATACCTCATTTTAAGGTCTTTAAAAATTTAATATTTTAACGTAAAGATATTTCTTATCTCTCCCCATAATGAGATACACCATAAAGCCACCATAAAGATAAACATCTAAAATGTTAATATTATGTTCATGTGCATCTTATTTTTTAAATATACATTTTTTTTAATTTGTTATTTATATATATTTTAAAATAAAATCGGCCATCAACATTATTTGCCCTTTAAAATTATTTACCACATTGACAGTTTATTTAGAAACAAACATTACCTCAAATTTTCCAGTTCCAATTTTAAAAAAACAATAAAATACCCATATATAAAAAGTAATAATAAGTTTATTTTTAATTTAATCTTATATGATCCCAAAAAAGTAAAAAATACCCAACTAAAATTTATTAAAGGACATATTATATGCTAAATCATAATTAAACATATTTGGAACCTTTATACTTAACTGAATTTTATTAAAAGAAAACTTATTTGGAAATATAATTAACAAAATTATTATTAATTGTGATATTAGAATAAAATCTTTCTTTATCAGTACAATGCCCCATATCCTAGTGAAATTCTTAGTGAGAAAAATGTTTCCAAATATTTAAAGGACTAAATGATTTTAAAATTTAACACTTATTTTTAAAAGAAGTACCTAAAATACAACAAAAAAATACTTAATAAATTATCCAAAATAAAATAATTAAAAGGTATAACACAGATTAATATTTTATTATAAAAATATTTTATATATTATAAAAAGATATAACACACGTCCCATTTATTTGTTTTCAACGAAATATAACTTACATTTACAATTCTCAAGAAAAATTATAAAACCTGTTATAGTAAAGAGCAGCACATTTCATACTCCTGGGTTAGGGTGTTACTATAAGTAATTGCTAATTTTTTTTTCAATTAAAATCCATTAATAGCTGCAATACAGTAACACAATTTTTTTACTCATTCACAATAGGCTTTATCTTGTACATTTCTTGAAGAAGCATTTATATTGTTTGGCATAGAATCAGGAGAAAGTATAAACATTTCTATCAGTGCCAACAATTGTAGCAATGAAACCAAACCAAATATTGACCCAAATATCCACTCTGGCAACAATTATTAGCCAGTTCACTAAACATCTTTGGTTGTTAAAGACATACTAACTATGAGTATACTTTGTAAATGACTAAGTTATTTTAAAGTTATGTTGTTTTATTATTACTTTAAGTGTTCAAGAATTATAATAAACACTTCGATGTGACAATAAAACTGAAACTAGTTATAGTGGATATAAATTTTAGTCCATCATGTCTAACCTCATGTCTAAATTTTTTATAATAGATAATGAGGAGAGTAGCTGAAATGCAAGAACTAGTAGACAACTCTGAACAGTATCTAACCCAACATCAGAGAGAAGCGAGTGACTCTGAAAGTTCGCACATATCTTCACAAGACTCGGACAATCCAGGACAACTAAAACATAGTGACTCTCTGCTTCTTCTTACACAAGTAAGTCTTCTTAATGAGCATAGACTTAACTTGCTATGCTACAGAAAATGTTTAATGGGAAAAAACACTTAACATTTAAATATATATTTTTTAACTGGAATTATTTTTAATAATTTGTTTTAAATTAATAATTAAATTTTGACTTTTAAACCATAGGAAGTAAATATTCAACTTTCTAAGGTGTGTATAGGGTGTGTCTTGGTCTAATAATTTGATGTTTGTCTTTTTTTTAATCCAAATTTCTTAAAACATGAAAATGGTTTATTGGCTGTATTAACTTTTTTATTTATGGAATGACTTACGTCATATTTTCAACATACTAAATATTCCCAACTGCCTACAACAGTAACTTCAAAAATTCAGTTAGAATAACATTCGACTGTTTTTAGCTAACTAACTCAACTAAACATTATGGTGTAACATGTAGAGTAAATATTAAAAGTAAAAATATTCAAAAACATTTTTGGGCGTTGATTGTAATGTAAGCATCATTTAGGGATTTAGTAATCGGAATAATTCAGCTACTAGGCTTTATTTGTCAGAGGTTGAAAGGGTAAGAGATGTTGATGAGAATTTGACTTAATATTTGCTGGTGTTACAAGAACAACCACAAATATATAGGGTAGGAGAGTAGGTCTTTATAATAGAACAAAAATCTTCCATGGTTGAAATGGTTTCACTTAGGATGTCCAATTGAATGCAGGATATAAAAATGCTACCAAGAGAGAAGAGGAGAACCAAAGTAGGGTGGAACCCCTAACCTATGGGGAAGCTCAGATGGTCTAAGTGAAGGTAGAACCTAAGCACTATGTATAAGGATGTTCAGGTGTAAAAACTTTAGTTTAGTACAAAATAAATATTTATATGGCACCCATAAAAATCATCAAAATCCTAGAATGTAAAAGAGAAAAGGACACAGGTTTTTATAAGCTACCACAAGGAAGCACTTTAATCGTTCATAAAAATTAAAAATTAGATTTTCCTTTGTAGAATGAAGTAAAATAAGAATGATTTTTATTACAGATAATAATCAAAGTTGTAGATCATAGTGGGCTAAAAAAAATGCCTTGTCAGTCATAGAATAAAATATAAATATAAAAAACATAGAAATATTATAGAATAAATACTTCATTGTTGTTGTTCAAAGGCAAAAAACCTTTTACCATAAAAAGAAGAAGAGATCATAAAATAGTGACCTCTTAGACCCTGAATACTATATTCTAGTCGTAGAATGTAATGATGAGAGGGCTCAGGTTTTCCAAGTTAGGTCAAAAAATATTTGAATTGATTGTAGAATAAAATTAAAAAATACTTAAATCACTGATCATAGAAATTGTATCAAATCAAAATACTTGATTGTGGTTTTATAGAATTCATTGTGGTTGAAGAACGTAGTCATGAGGGAGGACTTAGGTTTTCCAAACTAGGGCAAGGAAACACGTTAAAAATACTTGCAAATATATAACTGTTTGTTCAAATATAGTGTATGAGCCCACATAGTGTAAAGTAACTAAAAAAATAGTTTAAGCAACTAAGCAAGCTGATACCTTGTATCCACTCAATATTGGTATTGAGTGTATATGTGGAATCAGCTTGTTAGTTGCAGAACTTAACTTATGTTTGTCTTGAAGTAATTATGTCAAACCTTCTATTTCAACTATCTTTCTCTATTGGAGTATCTTAGGTTCTACCATCTACTGCACATGTGTTAATCCCCAATCCTACTGCTTGAATAATACAGGCTAAATCCAAAATTCATCCACTCTTCCATTTTATAATTATTTCTTTGGCTTAGTTTTATTACATAGGCTACTTGTCTCATTCTATCAAAACAAAATACTTATAGGCATAAAAATATGAACTGTTATAATGATAATGCAATGGTCCATGTATGTATAAACCATTGCATACATTTTTAAGTGGTGAGATTGTTATTATACATATGTAATGGCTATATATCAAAGTTCATGTATTTCATAAGTAAAAAACAGAGTTATTCAATAAAATGTCAAATCACACATAGCCTATACATTTTTTTTTTTTTAAAGTAATATTTTACTTTATTACTGTTGAATGCAAATTTTTGAAAACAATAATTGTGAGTTAAGACATAATAATATCAAATCTAAATATGTTTTGTGTATCCAAATATTTATGATACTTTTGTGGACTAATGTGTGTCTATTTTAAAAATTCTTTTGATGTTTTACGGCTTATATTTTTACAGATCAAAATCCATACATTTTACGTTTGAAAATAGAATATTCAATTTTTTGTGTATTTTATTTTTTTATTTTTGTAAATTGGATGTTTTACAATATATGACATAAAAAGTTCCATCTATTTTTACACTTAAAAATAATAATGGGAAGCTAACTTTTGAAAACTTAACATTTTTTACAATATTTATTTGCATATATCCATGATTGTGAATATCTGGCCTTTATTTGATAAATATATTTCTATTTCTTTTATTCTGCAGTGTATTAATTTAATATAACTTTTATTTTTGCCTGTCTAAGATTTTTTTTTTCACATATCAGTCAAATGTATTTTGTTTTAGGGGCAAAAACAGTTACCAGATGGATTAAGTGATGCTGTCCAGTCATTGGACTTGGGAGAAACTGAGAGTGATACGGATTCTATAAGTACTCCATCTAGTAGTCCCTCACATCGAAATCATTCAGGTATTTTAAAGAACTTTTTATGAAGAAATTAATGAGTAAAGTAAAGCATCATTGTATTTTGTATAGTTACTATTATTTGACCTCAAAAAATCCATCAACAAACAAAAAGTTTGTTTTTATTCTTTTTTTTATTTTTTATTGTGAACACAAATTTGTTATAAATTTGCTTTAACTTAATCCAAATTCTTATAATCTACCATAATTATAACTATGACTCGAGGTTTGACCATGGGTGAATCAAGCTGGCTGATTACATTTAAAAATATATTTGAACCCATATCACTTTAACATTAATTTCGTATTTCATTCAGGAGGTCATTTTGAACTCAATATGTCTGCCAAAGTGTCACTATACTGTAATATTTCATAATTTTCCTCTAACCTACAAAATATAAAATTATTGAATAGTTGTCATCAATTTTTTAAAAAACAGAATATAAATTAATGAACTACCACGACAACTATCAAGAACTGCGAGCAACACTAGACCAACATTCCAATCCTATCAAAACCCCCAACTTTCAATCAGAAAATAATGAAACAAAAATATTTCTCGATACCTTTGACCCGTGTTTCCCATACCAGAATTATTCTAAACTATCAAAACGATCCAGGAAAATTATTAGATAAATATGAAACGACTATTCCAAGTTTATATATAAATTTTAAAGTACAAGTAGGTGGGCTTAACGAATCTTAGGCGGAAGACTTCAAAATAAATTAGATTGCAAAGAAATGAAAGCCTAACTTAAGAAACAAATGCTACCAATATATTAAATGCAATATTTGACATCTAAAAGGTTGTTTATGAAAATCTATAAGATGTATACATAATTCAGTAGGACTCGAAATTAAACTCAAGTAACGTCATGTATAGTAACAATAGGTGACAACAAAGTCACACATCATGCTGCATTCAAAGACATGCTGATTAGTCGATAAAATTCCATTGAGATTCAATTTCCATTACCCCTATTTTCTTGTTTTTGTATAAGTTGAATATGTAAATTAGATATTAATTATTTTTAAGTTGTCTGAAAAGTAATTTTATCCCTTTAGGAATCTTAATATAATGTATTTATTCTCATAAAATTTGTGTTCTAAAACTATCCATTAAAAAATTTAATAAAAGAAATAAAATCACATCATGTTTCATCAATTAAACCCCAAATAATAAAGTGATACAGAAGGTGGCAAATTTGAACGTTTCCTGACTACAATGTACTTAGAGAGGTTTATTGGGAAGGTATCAGGAGAGAAAGGACGCTTCCCAAGCTCAAGAAGTTTAAATCAAACCCACTATAGATAGTGCTTCTCGGTCTAACAGACTGTAATACATTCTGGCTTTTGAAAGCAACCTTGAAGTAAAATTGATGGGATTTTATAAGCTATCTATAATGTGCGACAGTACTTCATCTAATCCTGTCAGTCAGGCATCACAAGCTACCTTAATAGGAAATAGGGATACACTGATTACTGTCCTATTTCTGTAATAGAAGCGTTAGTTACATTTTATTCTACAATAACATTAGTTTTATTGTTTAAAATAACAGTTAGCTGTTCTTTAAGTATGTGTACATCATCATAACCTAGTTCTGATAATGATTTTTGGACTACAGTTACTGATTTAGCTAATTCTTCTATATTTTAAATACTTTTTAACGTTAATAATTTTCATATCATTCAATATATTGTTGAGTAGTTTCTTTGTTTTTAACAAAATATTCAAAACTTGTAATCTTGGAATCTTGGTTGACTTTTATACCATAGGTTGATTTGTATGATATATAATCGTATACCTACATTTATGATATAATAAGTAATCTTTATTTGTTTGTAGTAAATATTTTTCTTGCATATTTTATAATAGTGTATTGTAAACTTTAACAATAAATTTAATTATATATTTTCCCTTATTTTTCGCTCATTGATAATTTTTTGTGTTGAGAAGTAATATTAGATGTTGTTGGAAAGGAAAAGAAACCCATAAACATAATCTTTATTGATGGAAAAGAATATTCATAATAATGTTGATACTATAAAAATTAATAATCAAAAGACATAGCCGATATAATCACAAATTATAGTTTATGTGATACCAATTCTCATACCAAGAAGATATGATAAAGTTTTAACTTTTGTGTTAAAAATTAATTTTCACTTAATTTTTATATATATAAATTATTTTCATTAACTTAGAGAAGTCAAGTTAATAAGTGACATTAAGTAAACATATTCCTTACAACTGCAAATACATGAACACATACAATTTAAATCTGGAATTATTGTAATTTCTTCTGTACTATATAGTAAAAAGTATTGTAAGTATCCAAATAGTTGATTAATGTACTTATGTTTGAAGGTAAAGAACGAAACCGGGATTCAGATTCCAGTTTTGGTTTACACAGCCCTGACACACTAGTACCAGGTGCTGCACAAGAGGCTTTACAGGTATTTATTTTGATAAAAGTATACACATTAACTTACATGACATATAACAAAGTGGCATTTTTCTATAGTTGGAAGTAACATTAACTTCAGATGTGAATGTTGTTTTTTTGACATTTCTTTGTTAGCACTTTGCAAGTTATTATTACTCAGCAGTTTTTCATGTTTTGCTGATATTACACTATTCACTTCCTAACAATCATTTCTACTAGTCATTAAATGAAAACTTTCTCTGAACTCATAATAATGGTAAGAAAGGTTATTATGGATTAAGTTTCTACTAGTGTAAATTAAAATTTTAATTATCTGTTTGAATCATCATATATAGTGAAATAATTCAAATGAGTACTTTTTCAATCATACCTACTCAATTTATGAAATAAACTAGGTAGTGTTTCTGGATATTATTTTACATTATTGAATTTCAAACTATATCTGTATTGTCAAATATGATTAAACATATTTATTTTGTTTTCATTTTTTTACTTCCTTGCCAAACTAAATAATTTCAATGTTATTTCTGATTTTTGTAAATGTTTTAAGGTTTTATATTCAAAACAATTTTGCTGTTTTCAGAGCTGAAAATGTTTAAATATTTGGCATATTCAATATTATGTGTGTTATTAATCTTTAAAAACTATTTCTAATAATTAATCCTACCAGGAGTAGTTTCATTTTTGTTTTCATTTTCATATTTTGTTCACAGGACTTTGTGTTTTTTTATGTTTTTGTTGTAATTTTGTTTGATAATTTTACTCATTGTCATAATATAAAGTAATAAATAGCTAATAATTCTTGGAAGTTATAATCATCAAAATATAATCAGTAGATTAATAAAAATGTTTTTTATATAATATTAAATTGTGTTCTTGTATTTTTAAATTTTTATTATTTATTTAAACAATCAAGCTGTTCAAAAAAATTGTTAATACTTTAAAATTAGCTAGCAACTATTTTAATCAAAATTATCTAAAAAATAAAATTATTCACATAAAATCAATGCATATTTTTGTTGTTGTTTTTTTAGGAACTTTGGAGGCGATTACAAGAAGAAACAGCTAATTTAGGTTTTGAAATGACTGGTGGAAGCTTGTATCTAGATCCTGATATTATAGACCTTACTCTTATACCTCCTCCGATTACTCCTGAGAAGGTAATGAAATTAATTGTTAGAAAATTCCAAATGATATACATATTTATATACTATTCTTTTGTATATAATGTAAATTAAAAGTGGTCAAAATAATACATTTGTGAAAGAAAACAGTCTTATAAATAAAATATTTTTTCCTTAACTTTATATTATAAAACACAATTTTTTGGAACAAAATTCAAAGTTTCAGTGAATATGAGTGACCAGATTAGCTGGCATACAAGTACAACTGATATTGCATTAAATACTTGCATCAATTTCCAGTTACATCTGTAAAAATTATGTCAAACAGCGCCTTAACAATAAATATAAGTTTCATCAATATCTACAAGTAAAAAGTGTATAATTGTGTTTTTACTTTAAAATTTTATGAGATTAAGGAACAAAGTATGTTCAAACCAATCTTGAGCTCTTAAGTACAGTCCAAAATGTACAACTTTCATCAAAATTGAACCAATAATACACATTTGCTTGAATTCAGGACCCTTTCACTCCAACCACTTAAGCGATTTTGATAAAAATCTAATCATTCCATGAAACTAAGTGTCCATTCCAGGTAAGTCTAAATGCTGAACTTCAAAATTTTTAGTAGTTTTGCCATGTTTTCATTAGATAATAGGTGACACACCATTCATAACCAACTCTTAAGCAATTTGGTCCAAAATCATTTAATTTCAAGGGCCACTAACAAGGTTTAAAATATGATTTTTTAACAATCACAATTCTTTACTGCATAATATGTGACAATGTGAAAAGTCAGATTTTAATATAGACTCATTTAAAAGACGCGGTTAAGCCAAAGAGATAAGAGATTCAAATAATAATTTAAATTTAGTCACGTCATTTATAAAAGAAAAATGGATTTTCAAGACAACAGTATGAATTATTATGTTTAATTTTAATGTAATTTAGTTTGTTTGTTATAAAATGTAAATTATTTGTATTTTACGGCAGTGCGGTAAAATGTGTGAACAGTAACCGGAAAGAACGCTTTCGGAAGTAGGAATTTGCCTCATGGTAACATCAGTCTAAGTCCAGCGTTAGGAGTGACAGGTTGTTTCTAAAAATTCGATGTCCAGCGATTGAAGGGACAAGATGTGTTTTCTAAAAGTTGAGTTTACCGCTTAAAATGGACAGGTTGTGTTTTTCAAGTAATAATCCAGTGTTTGGAGAAATAAGATCGTAGAAAGAGTTTCTAGGTTCTATTAGAACAATGTACATTTGATTTTTTATCTCAAATAGAGATCGAAAGTATCTAAGAATCCATGTTTAGCGTGTTTCAAAGACAATAACGTGGGAACGTAAAAGACAATAGTTTATGTACGCGAGTTATGAATATTCTCAACAACTGGAGAAAACAACTTCTGAACGAGGGAGAATCCTCTACAAGCCGTAGAACTTCAACGTGTAGGACATCAGTTTTCCATTTGGACACAGACAATGTTTTTTTATTTAGATCGGCGTTGTGGTATAGACGCTATATATTACCTGTTTGATTAATAACCTGTATTATGTTTTAAATTAATTTTTTGTAAATGTTTATCTATTTAAAGAAAATTTGTAGATTATTACTAGAAGAGATACTAGTAAAATGAAATTTTTAAATAATGAAAATAGAATCTTTTTATTTTTCTTTTAGAGCTACAAAGTTACTAAAAATTCATAGATTAAATTCCTGTTGCAACAATTTTATTTGTAGAAGCATTTTTGAAGATAAAATTAATTAATTTGAAAGAAAGAGATAAAGGAAATATAAATTCATAATTTGTTATTGAAACTAAAAGAATAACTAGTATTTATAATATGATTTTGTGGTTAATAATATTTGTAGGATGTTTCTTTGAATGTTTAATAAATGTTTTCTTTGTAACATTTCAGCCAAAGTGTTCTCATTTAAAACCAAAATCCACTGTAAGTACACTGTGAAAAGAACTTACGACCCCAGAGATCTTATAAATAATTAAATTCATTCTTTTTTCTAAATTGGTATGCTAAAGCAAACCTGGCGCCCTATAGTCGAGCAAATTAACAAATTAATAACATAAAAGTAACTTCACCTTCTCTTTTTTGAATTGTCACAAATGTCGCTCAACGTGTGGCATTTTTGATGAACAAAAGTAACTATCATATTAATCTTAAATTCACCCATCAAATATTTGAATTAATACAAATGTCGCCGCAACTGTGGGCCTTTTTAGTCGAAAGTACAGTGATTTTGGCAATGAGAACTCTTAAAATCAAGGTAAGGACTCTCTAAATAAAATAAGAAAGATTCTTTTAAAAAAAAAAAAAAATTTTTTTTGTGTTAAATATAGTAAGGTAAAAATGGAGACAGAAATTGTAAATGTTAATAATAATGATGAACAGGTAGGGTTAGAAAATCATAATTTTTTAAACAATTTAGAACCAATGGAGTATACAGAGAGTATTTTTGGAAACATAGGGCAACTACCAATAGAAATAACAAAAAGTAATGAAGAATTAGATGAACAATTCGCGCAAGATTTTCTAGATCAAGAAATAAACAGTAATAGTAATAGTAGACGTTCAAGTATGAGTAAAATTAGTAGTTCAGGTTCGGATTTTAATGGGTTTGATAGTGATGGGATTCTAAATAGTAAAGAAAAGTGTGAAGATATGAACAAAAAATTAGTAGAAACACCAGGGGTAGAATTTGTAGAAGAAAATTCAGATAAGGAATTAAGAGCTGAAGAGGTTAGGGTAATTGAGCAGGTTAGTGTAACCAAAGAAGTTAGGATAGATGAGAGTGTAGAAAATAATGATCAAGGTATGAGCATGGAAAAAATATATGAGATGTTAGTAAAAGGATTTCGACAAACTAGTTTAGATATGGATAAAAAATTTGATAAAAATAGCTTAGAATTTAAACGAGATAATGATAAGAAGTTTGAATGTATAAATAATAGGTTTGATCAAAACAATTTGGAATTAAAAGAAATAAGTAATAAATTTGATCAGAATAAGCTAGAAATTAATGAAAAACTAGAGAATTTTAATATTAAACTTGAACAGAATAATGTTAAACTTGATAAAATAAATAATGACCTGAAACAGAGTAAATTAGAGCTAAGACAAGATAATTTAAACTTAAAAGAAGCAATGTGTAAAAAATTTGAAGAAATTAGGGTTGAAATAAAATCAGATTATGTAAAATTAGAACAGAATCTTAAAATGGAAAGTAATGTAATGGAAACTAATAATAAAGTAGAAATTGAAGTGAGCTATTGTGAGAAAAAAGTAGAATTTGAACAGATTAATAGTGTAGAAGGTGTTTTGGTAGAAAATATTAATAATTTAGATAACAATTTAAATCAAGCAATAGCTGAAATTGAAATTAACAGTTTTAATGAAACAAAAGAGATGTCAGATGATTTAATAATAATAGAAGACGATTGTGTGAATGATTGTGTTCAAGAAATTTCTAAAATAATGAATAATGGGTTAGGTAACAAGGTAAATCTAGAAATAACAAGTAATGTTGAAGTGAATAAGTTTGGTGGGGTTGGAATAGGTATAATTAATTCAAAAAACAAAGTAAAGGTAAATAATCTAATAATAAAGGAATCAGCTGTTTATCTTAAAAAACGAGTTTACCATAGGACTGTAGATTTTGAAAAACACACGATGTTAGAATTTAGAAATGTTTTTAGAATACAAGAACAAGAAATTAAAAGTTTTTGTGAGAAATCTAACTTTAAATATAATTTTGAAAATGAAAATGTAGAGATAGTAAAGGAAGGCTTTGTGATGATGTATAAGAATGGTGGGGTTAGTATTCCTAAACTAACAGATGTTGAAATTAGGTCATTGGATTCTAAGATGTTTGAGAGAAAGAGAAATGTAGATATGTCTGTAAGGGAGAAAGAGAAAGGTATTTTGTCAATACTTCCAAACAATAACAAAGGGGAATCTTTTGTTAGGAAAGGGTCTGTTGTGATGACTATGGTAGACAAACTGTCCATGTGGACAGAAGTATTTAACGTTGCAATTATGTTAAGAAAGCAGGTTATATTTTACAAAATGTTTCACCAATCGGGGAACCATCGCAAAAAATGTATAATTTATAATTGAGTCATAATAAATTGAAATTTGGAATGAATAAATAAATGTAAGGACATTTTATAAACACACGGACTTGATTTTTAAAATAATTAATAAAAAGTAGTTAAGATTTTGTTAATAAGTAAGTTTAAGTTTGAAAATAAATAATTAAGAGTTATGAATACTAATAATTTGTGTGTACTGATAAATTTTGTAAGCTAAGACAGAAATATAGAAAATAATTATATGCCAAGCTAGTATGATTAAGAAGAAATAATATTTAGAAACGTTTAGGTATTTGCTAAGTGAAAGATGCAAGATTGTTAGTGAATAACCGAGTGTTGTTTATACTAAGATAAATATTGATTTTACGTGACATAGATAAGATAGTTAGTTCGAAGCGAGGATTCAGAGTAACGTTGAAGAAATAGTATTCAATATTAAGTAGGTGGATTCAATAAAATATTCAATAAGATGAGAGAGATTGAATCTAATTGGAACCAAAAGGTCTTCATGTCTTATCAGTAGACAGATAAGGATTGTCTCATATCGAGGGGACTTGTTTATGCTTAAACCAGGCCTAGAATTCCTTTGCATGACATTGAGACGAAATATAGGGTGTTACCAAAATGCTGTCTAGGAAAATAAAAAACCTTTGACGTATAATTCTAATTTAACTTGTGTTTTCAAATAAAATTTACTTAAATAAAGGATAATTGGCTTTAAATAAAGTAAACAAGAACAAAAGTAGATTACTTAAATAACTTTAATAGTATTAAAAGTAAATTTCTAAGTAAAAAACTTAGAATAAAATTTTAAAAATAAAATTTTCTTTTTGAATTTGAATAATAACATCTAGAAAGGATTACATAAACAGAAAATCGACGATGCTAGTAATAAAAAAAAAAAAATAAAAAAAAATAAACATTATTTCAACTTCGGATGATACGATTTGAATGAAATTTTTTATGAATTTTAAAATTTTCTTCGTGTATGTGCATTTAAGGAGTACATGAACATTGGGAGGAGGTAGGCGTTTGTGTAGTTAAAATAGAATGTTTTATTCGTAAGAATAAGGCATTCTGAGACTGCATAAGAGGGCGTGTTGTGAAATAGGGATGTGTTTTGGGTTTTATCTTGAATCAAGTAGGGATATTGCATTCAACCACTGCACATTTCAACGTCACAACATGTTACTCTGTGTAAGAGTCTAAAGAGCAATTAGAAGTATGCACGGTATAAAGTAGACGGTTAGAAGAACCTATGTAGGAGAGGTTAGGAAGAAAAATGCATAAGTAAGTGTGACATTATTACATAAAAAAAAAAACTTCATGTAATAAATTTTAGACAGATGTTGATTGAAAACAAATTGTAGGATATATATATAGAAGTGATCGATCTGTATATACGAGATTAAACCGGACGTGACAAAAGGAGAGTTTTTATGGAATAAAGTTAAAAGTTCTGTAAAATTGTAAAAATGTTAATTAGCTGATTAGGATAGGTAATTAGATGTTAAATTGTAAAACGATAAGTTGTATGTTTGACATTGATAAATTTTAAGGATTATTTGATAATAAAATGATAAAAAATTGTTAGTTTTAAGTGATTTATGGTTTGAAAATATGAAGAATAGTTGTGTAAAGTTTGAGAATTTATGTGAGTTTTGCCAAGACAGATAATAATTAAGTTTTTTAAGTTTTTGATGTTAAATGATGAGTAAAGGAGGTTAAGTTTTTGTTTTTTAAAGGAAGGAATAATAAATTAATAATGATAAGAGAGATTTTGATGAGATTTATAAATGAAATAAATAATTAATGATTTTTAATAAATAATGTTTGAATTTAAAACAATAGACGATTGTGAGAAGTTATTTGATAAAGGTGTCTAAAGATTTTGATGAAATACGGTGTTAGCTGGGAAAACAATGTAAATTTTATTTTTTTGAGTTTTTATATACAAGTAATAGATGATTAAGAAGATTTTAATATGAAGTGTTTTAAATGAAAGAATTTTTGAGTTTTATATGAAGATGATGACTTTACAGAATTGTTGAGTAAAGTGGTATTTAAAATGAAGTTGTTCTGTTAAGAAACTTTTATAAAAAAGGTAGTTAGGTTGCATTAATGGTAAATTTTTAGTTTTTAAGAGGTTTTTTGAGTACTGCGATGAAATAAAGGAAATATACGACGATTTTAATGAAATAAAGGAAATATGCGACGATTTTAATGAAATAAAGGGAGATTTAAGGAATTCTGCGGATAAACGACGATTATTATGATTTTTAAAGGAAGCTACGTTGAAGTAAGGAGATTATTTATGAAGTAAAATATAGGTAAATAATAAGGAGTTTTTTTTTTTATTATGAAGAATTTTGTTTGGGGATTAATGCAACTTGAATTATTAAAATATGAAAGATAAGATGGAAATAATTTTAAGATAGGATACTGAGAGACAATACAATTGTAAAGAGGTAATTTTTAAATAAATAGATGAGTTTTGTAAGTAATTATATTTTTTTTTGATAATAATGATGTTATATTTTTAAATTTTAGTTGAAGAAAAGAGTTTTTTTTTGTAATTATAAAATCAGTAGTTAACATGTTATCCCAGCAAGACAAAGGAGAATTGAGATTTTAAGTAAGAATAAATAGTTATTGGATTTAAACTAAAATGAATAATAATATAAGACGATAATTGAAAAGTTTTAAGGTGAATTGAAGTAATTTTGAATAATAAGTAGATAATTTTGTAATAATGTTAATTAAAAATGAGAGGTTTTAAAATTTTTATTGTATTAAGTTGAAGGAATTATTCAGATGAATATCTAGAGTCAAAGGTAGATTTTCAAAGGATGTAGAAATGTCGTTTTGGCAAAGAGGATGAGACGAGAAAAAGTATATAGACGGCTGTCTGGGAGATAAGATTTTGATTGACAGGATCCGGTCAACAAAAAATGTTGATGGGAAAGTTTCAGCCAACGAGGTTGGAAAGGAAACTGATGATGGGTTTTATTGTATAAATAGAGATAAGACTTAGCACTAATTGATTCGTATAATATTTTTTTAATGAGTTAATATAACGCTAACAAATTAAAATAATGAAATAGGATTTTAGCAAATAGATTTTTTAGTTTTTATAAGAAAAGAGAATCTTTCTTAAATTAAGTATACTAGGGATACTTATTTTCTTTCATGAGGTCCTAAGCTTCTGAAATGAAATGTCTTGAACATCCATTAGTATTTTTTTTTCTCGATTTGAAATTTATATATATAAAAGCTTTGTATTCCAATACCTGTATTGAAATACAAACCTTGTGGGGTTTTGTGACAATGTGAAAAGTCAGATTTTAATATAGACTCATTTAAAAGACGCGGTTAAGCCAAAGAGATAAGAGATTCAAATAATAATTTAAATTTAGTCACGTCATTTATAAAAGAAAAATGGATTTTCAAGACAACAGTATGAATTATTATGTTTAATTTTAATGTAATTTAGTTTGTTTGTTATAAAATGTAAATTATTTGTATTTTACGGCAGTGCGGTAAAATGTGTGAACAGTAACCGGAAAGAACGCTTTCGGAAGTAGGAATTTGCCTCATGGTAACATCAGTCTAAGTCCAGCGTTAGGAGTGACAGGTTGTTTCTAAAAATTCGATGTCCAGCGATTGAAGGGACAAGATGTGTTTTCTAAAAGTTGAGTTTACCGCTTAAAATGGACAGGTTGTGTTTTTCAAGTAATAATCCAGTGTTTGGAGAAATAAGATCGTAGAAAGAGTTTCTAGGTTCTATTAGAACAATGTACATTTGATTTTTTATCTCAAATAGAGATCGAAAGTATCTAAGAATCCATGTTTAGCGTGTTTCAAAGACAATAACGTGGGAACGTAAAAGACAATAGTTTATGTACGCGAGTTATGAATATTCTCAACAACTGGAGAAAACAACTTCTGAACGAGGGAGAATCCTCTACAAGCCGTAGAACTTCAACGTGTAGGACATCAGTTTTCCATTTGGACACAGACAATGTTTTTTTATTTAGATCGGCGTTGTGGTATAGACGCTATATATTACCTGTTTGATTAATAACCTGTATTATGTTTTAAATTAATTTTTTGTAAATGTTTATCTATTTAAAGAAAATTTGTAGATTATTACTAGAAGAGATACTAGTAAAATGAAATTTTTAAATAATGAAAATAGAATCTTTTTATTTTTCTTTTAGAGCTACAAAGTTACTAAAAATTCATAGATTAAATTCCTGTTGCAACAATTTTATTTGTAGAAGCATTTTTGAAGATAAAATTAATTAATTTGAAAGAAAGAGATAAAGGAAATATAAATTCATAATTTGTTATTGAAACTAAAAGAATAACTAGTATTTATAATATGATTTTGTGGTTAATAATATTTGTAGGATGTTTCTTTGAATGTTTAATAAATGTTTTCTTTGTAACATTTCAGCCAAAGTGTTCTCATTTAAAACCAAAATCCACTGTAAGTACACTGTGAAAAGAACTTACGACCCCAGAGATCTTATAAATAATTAAATTCATTCTTTTTTCTAAATTGGTATGCTAAAGCAAACCTGGCGCCCTATAGTCGAGCAAATTAACAAATTAATAACATAAAAGTAACTTCACCTTCTCTTTTTTGAATTGTCACAAATGTCGCTCAACGTGTGGCATTTTTGATGAACAAAAGTAACTATCATATTAATCTTAAATTCACCCATCAAATACTTGAATTAATACAAATAGGAGAGTGTAAAACTATTGCATTGGTGAATTAAATTTTAGTCTTAATACAACATAAGAAATATTTATTTTCTTTGTTGATCGTTACAGGAAGGCGTAGGTTATGCTCTGCCGCCAGAAATCAATTTGCCTCCTGTATCATTTGCAGACACTTCTGGATTATTATCTCAAGGTCAAATTATAGGTTTGTAATTTTACAGAAATAAATTTTTATGATTATTAATTGAATCAATAAATTTTGTCTAAGTTAATAGATAATTTACCAAAACAAAAAAAACACTGGTATTGTTGGACATTTATATTAAATAGTGTATGATGAAAACAAAAATACCTAAAATATTTTTTTTTAAAATGTATTATATACTTTACCCAGGTCATTACTTCTTATTTAACATTGATAATGTTGTAACAGTAGAAATCTGGGTCAGAAGTATAATAAAATGTATTGTGGAAATGCATGTGTTTTTGTTTAAATATTGAAATTTAATTTAAAAAGTCTTATTCACTACATAATGTTTTAGGTATACTATGTTTAGTTTTTGTAACCCCATTCATTACTAAAAACTAATCATTCATTGTATTTAAACCATAAAATATATATTTTCCTTTAGGCAAATTATCTCCTCATGAAGAGAGATTTAAAATTTTTTTTCTTTTACTTAGTTACTATAAGAAATACCATTCTTTGTTTGGCTGATACAATATTGTCTTTGACCTTTATTTCAGACTGTGGAATTACTGATGACATAGATAGCAGTGCAGTTCTTAATTTAGATCTCGACTCATTCTTAGCAACTGTAACAGTTCCTCCGCCAGTAAGAACTGCTTCTACACTTGAACTAACTTCAGAACAAATTAATTCATTTATAATTCCACCACCTCCACCTGCTCCTATAGTTTCAGAAACAATAGTAAGTATGGAGCTCTATAAGTACAAACATAAATATATAGGATACAAGAAGCCTAGAGCTATGAATTTTTTAACATGGTTTGGGGCAGGTCTGTAGACGTGTATTAGGGTTGTGCTAAAAATCTTGAATCTGAAACATTTGCATGCAAAGCCGCTGGTAAAAGCAAGTAATATATATAAACTAGTTTAACCAATTTCTCTATAGTATTTATTATCATTTTGTTTAACATACAAATTTATAAAAATGAAGGATTAGTAGAACTACTTGCCAATGTTGTAGGTCAACTTTTGAATCACTCCTGAACACAATAATAAAAGTATCGAAATAATCTCTTTCTACTATTCCCACAACCAAAACTTCACAAAAATTGTTTCTCTTAGACAATTTTTCTGGTTACGGCTATTAATTGTGTAATCTTTTTTTTTTTTTTTTTCACAAGTTTATCAGACCAATGTTTTACTTCTTAAAATTAAATTTAAAATCACATTTTTTCTGAGCACCAATAACTTATTTTTATTGAACTTATGCTCTTTAATTTTTACAGAGTCATGAATTTTTTGAAAAGTGTACTGAGCAAAATCAAATACAGAAATTTGTTTCTCTGAAATACACACATAGTTTTATTTTTTAAATATAGACACAACATAACAAATATCATATCAAATTATAAAGAAGTTAAACAATATTGTTCAAATGTTCTTGACCAAGTTATTTTAGTTACTTTTAGCACTACAATTAGCATTCTTTCACTGTAAAACATTCTATACCATTGTTTCTTTTTTTTAGACAAAGTTTGTGAATTCTTTCAAAACAGATGTTTATAATATAGGTTTGTAATAGAAATGTATCACATCTTATACCACATGATGAATTGTTCACTGAATTTAACTTGTATCTGCACTTGTTTAATACATTTCATACAAAACACATCAACAATCTCAGACGTAATTCTACGACTTAGAGTGTTGGGTCCAAAGCCTCTCCCAAAACTTATTATAGTTACAATTAACTGCAAATAACAACAACTAATAGTCTATCAGTTCAGAACTCTAATGGGTAGTTAAAGATAACATTATATCAGTTTTTGATTTGATATATCAGGATGTTGAAAATGAGTTATTAACATTGTCAGATGTTGTTATTTATTCAGTTATATAAAATTTATTGTTAGGATATCACGTACGGTATTGTGTATGAGTATATTGTAAAAATTACGGATTAAATAATAAGAAATAGTTTAAAATAATTGATTATATATTTAGGCTGAACCAACTACCAAAGTAAATGGCCACATCCCAAATGGCAACCTAAGCGAAAGGGAAGACTCCAAACCTATAGAGAGAAGAGCAAGTACAGGTAGTAGAGGAGTATCATTCTCTTGTTGTAGTAAACCTAGACAACAAAGTCCAGAACATTCTCCTCTAAGTCTGCCACCAAGAGGAGGTTCAGCTAGTCCACCTACGAGGCCACCTAAAGTAAAGGGTAATGAACCTCCACCATGCTTACCACCTCGGAGTGATTCTATATCTGGTACTCTAACCAGGAAGCCTCCACTACCACCAGTGCCATCTCAAGTAAGATATGTTGTTTCATCTCAATATTTTTGACAACCTAGATCAATTTGGTAAAATCATAATAAACTAATATAATAAATTGTTATCTTAACTACCTAATAATTATCTGAATTTTAAATTCTGTTGTCAAGTCTAAAGAGTTGTCCAATCTGGTAGGAATCCTTATCACGTTGTATATATATATATATATATATATATAATTATTATTATATATATATATATATATATATTATAATTATTATATATAGGCATAAGAGCATAAGCAACATAAATACTTACCTAAATAAAATATTAAATACCTTTTTGAGTTGTGCTGCTCATAGTCCTTTTTTTCTTTTTGGTGACGTACGGTTTTCCTATTATTCAGACATTATCAAACCAGATTCTATTATATTAGTCCTTCATTGATATATGTGCATTATATTTAACAATTAAAACAACTTGTACACAACACTTACATGTTATACACACTCTAACAAACACAAGGTAACAAATATTAGGTGATAAATTTTAACATCGTTCATGGTCGTACTGTAGACATATGTGTTAACTTTAACATTTTAAGCAATAATTAACAAATATTATTGTATAATCAGTCATCATATTTTCGGACACTAAAGTTGGTTTAAATATGCATTTTTATATTTATAGAATCAGCTCAATGGTAACTAAATAATACCATTTACAAACGAAGAAGTAGCTATTTTGTAATTAATATCTCGACATATGGAATACTCGACAAATTTGACACTCTACAGTTATGTTACTAGATAAATATGTAAAAAAAAAGTACCTTCGAGTTTCTTTTTTTTTTATGGTCAATCAAAACTAAATGGCGGAATAACGAAATAATGATATGTTTTGAGCAAATTAATTTGATTTTAATAACCATTACAAATTTTCGATTTATAGATAATACGAAAATGTATAAAAATGTGTGTGTCCGTGGAGGATGCACTAGCATTGATTTTTTTTTTTTTAATGTTATTAATTTAATTAGTCTACTTTTTATCCTATATTTTTATAAGTTTCCTATTTTCGGTCATTGTTATTATAACACCCATTTACAATTTGACTAATCTTTTTTACTGCACGTTTGAATATAAAATTATTTTAGTGTGCATATTAATTTATTATTTAAAATATATAATTATTTTATGTGTTATATATAAATACATATAATAATTATTATTTAAAATATTGAATATACATTTGATAGAATTAGAGAGTACTAATCATACTTAATTTTTAATTAATTACTAAATATGAGGATTGTTGTTTACAAAATTAAGGATATTTATCTTAAAGTTGTTCAATTTAAATTTAAAATGTTCAGAAATGTCAAAAATTATTAATTATAAATATGGTATGTTTTGTTTAGGAAGTGTCTTTGAAAAACGGGTACTTATCCCTTAGTCGAGAAGCTTGCATAGTTGTTGCTGGTTTATGTGAAAGACTAGGCCAAGTTGCTGCACAATGTAATGCAGATCAAGCGCATGGTGGTGGTTCAAATATTGATGAAGTTAAATTTCAGGTATATATGACAAAAGTTTCTACAAATAAAAAAATTATTTGCAATGGACAATTTTAAATATTAAATTGACTGATATGTAATGCTGTAGCATTTGTTTGTAGTATGTTTGTCTTTGCATAATCTTGTAACATTTAAATATTTTAACTTCATTCAGTATATTGGATCATGACGAGGTGTATTCTTAAAAAACATCTGATAACTTTGATTTTCCATTGTTACTTTTCAAATAAAACATAAATAAATACCTTTGATTTATCTACAAAACCAAATTCTACAAATTTCTCATTGTAATTACAACATTTTAGGTCATTATTGAATAATGAAATGATGACCTAATATTGACATCGACTCGATATTGAGATTTTCTACTGTGACAAAGTTATGTAAATAATGAACATCTGTGATTATTGGTCAACTGTTCCTCTTTATAAATTAACATTTCTTTATCATATATAAATTTTAAACTCAAAAACCAAATATTTATTACAAACCAACACAAAATTAACATAATTCATAAAATATGCAACTAAAATAAATGTCGGTCCACTTTTGACGTTGTTCATTTTTAAGAACTTACCATAGTTAGGGGAAACCTACTTTAATCTATTATTTATTGCAATATCGATGAAAAGCTTTCTAAGATTATTGCAAACTACTAGTTTTATTTACATAATCTTACATATTCAGTTACATAATGTAATCACTTTAGTGTTTTATTTACATTTGTATAAGGAATCTAATCAAAACAAAATCCTACAAAAATTTTGGATGTAACAAACATACCAATTTGTGTAAAATTGTTAAAATAGATGGTCTTTTGTCTGTAATTTGTGCTAAACTGCTGTTCTTAAAAAGGTTAATTGTGCATCTGATAAGCTCCACAACATTTATATATATATATATATATATATATATATATATATTTATATTTATTATTAAATTTAAAGAATTTAAATTGCTACAATATCTCCTGTGAATCCACCAATAATTGTGTAAACCTTCATTATACTCTCTTTTTAATTCAAAACTTAAATTTGTACACAAATTATTTGTTTTAGTAACTTATACATACAGATTTCAAATAATTAAAATTGAGAGAATCAAAAACTTAAAAAGTCAGTAAACTTTCTTTTTTGCTTATAATATATTTCAACACAGTTATAATCCTAATTAATGTTAAATTTTGATAATCACTAAGGTTTGCACATGTCTTATTACAACTGTTTTTGTATTGAACAGGAAGCCAAAGAATCATTAACACTGGAAGTTCGGAAGTTGGTCACATCTTCCAAAATGTTGGTTAGAAGCAGCAGTACTGCCAACTCATCTAGTACATCATCTTCTGAGTTTCAAACCCATTTATCAAGTTGTATAAACCTTTTAAGGAGATTATCAGAACTTAGTAATAAAATGGCTATACATACATCGTCGCCACTTCATACTCGTAATTTAGTACTCAAAGTTCAGGATGTGGTCGCAGTGTTCCAGGATCTGTTAGCCACAGAAGGACAAGAAACACAATTGACAAGGCAAGCTGAAAATCTTGCGAGTGTTTTGGCAACATTGCTCAGAAGTTTGCGTGTATTTACACCATAACCAATGACGTACAAACAATTAGTGCTAGATAGTTTAAACAAATTTTGTTTCTTAACTTTAAATGGATTTTATTATATCAGATGTGTTTTATAATTCAAGTTTTTAAAACTTAAAATAATTTATAGTTGTTAGTACATTTTTATTTGTGTGTGAGTGTGTGTGTTTTACTTTTAGTGTTGTGAGGAATTTTTGAACAATGTGCTTGAGTATAAACTATATTTTCATATTACATCAGTGATGCTCAATTTTGCAAATAATTTTTGTCATACTGCTTCAAAAACAGCTTTTTTTCAATTTTTTTTCTTTTTTCACATACTCTTAGACTAACTATTTTATGAATTACTATTAAAGTATTTAATTCATATAATCAAATGTATAAAATATCTATGTAAAATTACCAGCATCAATAAATCAAAAGAAATATTTATTAAACAACTTATTTAAAGACAATTCATAAATTAATTATGCTAGGGAATTTTCCTTACATTTTGTTTGCCTACTATGATAATAATATTTATCAACATAAAAACCACTTAACCATCATACACTAAAAGAGTCAACACTTTAATCTTGCATTTTCAAACAAACTTACATAAACATTTTTCATATAATCATTTGAATTAAAATTAATTACCAAATTATAAATGAACAATCTGTAGACATTAAAAAAAAAAGTGGCTTCTGTCAATTTTATAAATCTTACAAACAAATATTTTGCTAACAAATGATATTAGAATTTTCATTCAAAATATCTAGAGTTGACCTATCTTAACTATTTAGTTTTCAAAATCTACAAGGGTATCTTACAAATATTAATATAAAAGTAATAAGAATTCCTCAAGCAGATTGTCAAACATTCCTAGCTGCATTTCTAAAATATATGAATGTAGTGTGTTATTAAAATGGACCAAAAGTGATATTTTGGCATTGAAAAGTGAAGTACGTAATTTTAAAATAAATGTTTGTTTATAAAATTGACTATCAATTTGCCAGTAGATAAAATACATTTTTCTATATATACTGTATTTAATTTAGCTATATATTAATAATTTTTTTATAAACAGCAAGACTAAACCTGTAATTGCATGAATTTCTATTGCGAGATAGTTCTTTATTTAGATATACAATCAATCAAACAAAACAAGTATCACCTATTTTTGGACTAGTTCTATTTGTTTCTCGCATAGGCAATAACGATGATCTTTTTACTTGTTCTCTTCACTGAGGTTAATAAAATTCATTTAATCTAAAAACTGTAGGTTTTTATCTTCATTTGATCAAATGAATAACTTAAAAAGTGTTCTTATAACAAATAATGCATGAACATAAAAACTGTCCTGAAAGAAATATTGCATTGACATGATATTCTTTATATTTATAAATTATTGTTTAATCTATATCTCTTTTACAAAGATCCTCCTAAATATAGGGATGTGGAAGAGAACATGAAATTTTATTTTTTTTACTTTTCATGGAATCACAGAATTATACAAAATATATTTTTAACAGAATTATCAGGACTTCAGAATTTGTTTTCTAGCTTGAAATTATTTTCTATTTTTAGAATCACAGGTTTGTTAGATGTAGTCAAGTACTATGTAAATCCAACCATTCCTCCAATATATCCAAGTAAACAAATGAAAGACTTTAAGAGTTTGATTAAAATAACTAAGCGAAGGGTAGAATTACCTTCTTTACAATAGTATGATACATTTTTAACTTGTTGCTGAAACTACAAAAATTCAAATTTGAATTTATTAATGTTACTTTCCAAGGTTGTGAGTTATAAATAATTATATTTCTACAACATGATATTCATTAAAAATGGGTTTATCATTACAATATCAAATTATTGAATAGGAATAAAAGTATCAAATCACCATGAAGATTATTTGCAGTATACTCAAACAGTCCCTATTTAAAAGTTTTAGTTCCATCTTACTATTATTACATTTTCTATAATTTAAACAAGCTATATTCTAAATATAATAGAATATTGCTACTACATAGTCACTAAAATATTTTAAACAACAATAATTTATTTATCCAAAAAAATAATAGATGTGATATTTTAATCAAATTTCATTCCATAAATAAAAAACAAATACATCTGGCAAAATATATTCTTAGCGGTAAATATCAATATTTGTATTTACAATACAATTTATAAATATATTATCCTAATTAAAACATTTATTAAAAAAAATAAACGTAATAAAGATCAGCATAGACTTAATGCTTCTTAAATATGTGTATTTATAGCCTTTTACTGAGAATTACCTATTAATATAATTTTTTTAAAGGATATATTTTATATTCTAATATAGGCTTTATTATGGTAATAATTTATTTGTCTTACATACTGTAGGTGTAATAGTTCAATGTTTAATTTTTACTGTCAATAAATTTAAATTATTTAATAAAAGTGGTTGAAAGGCCTAATGCATATTACAGTTATTATTGTAAAAATGTTAAATCCATTATGATAATTTACATAGAAAAAGATAATTGAAATCATATGAACAATATATGTATAAAGTATTCTTAATTAATATTTTATTAATAAATAAATTGTCTGTAAAAACAAAAATCAAAGAATGTTATTTATTGTATAAAGGAAGTGTGAGTTTTAAAAGGTTTATCACTGTTGTACAGTATTTATATCAATCTTATAATTTTATGGTAGAGAATATTTTAATTACTATGAAAACCCGTTTACAGTTTGTAATATTCTTTTTTTTAATAGTATTTATAAGATCAGATAATAGCATATTATGCCTTTAGTGCTGAAAATAGTATTTACACTTTTTTTTTTTAATTCAACAATTTTTGTCCCTCGTTTAATTAATTATAAATAAACGCTTAAGCTTATATAAATTGCTATGCAAATATTTATTTAATTTGCACAAATTTTACAGTACTAAAAAAAATAAAGTGTTTAATACTTAATAAATGTTGTTTTAATGATTCTACTGGTAATCGATTTTATAATGATTATAAAGAATTTTAGTGTACACAATTTATATCATTATTACTCATATTACCATCTTTAATGCATGCTTCATTATTTTCCAACTGCCGTGAGGTGATTGATTTTATATTAAATTAAAATCATTACCAGTACCTATTTTAAAATTAGATATCCCTGCCACTTCCATATAACCATGGTCTAAATGGAATAAACAAAACAGTTTTATTATATTTTAAATTTGCAATATACTTCAAATGTTCTTAAACCAAACCCTAAATAAATAAAAAAGAGTGTATCACCACCTCTCAAGAAATCCAGTCCAGCAAATAAAAATTAACCATGAAGGCTGAACATCTTGAAAGAAGTGACCATCACACTTTTCTAAATATTGAAAGGTTATGACATAATTGAATGTGTAAAGTTGCATGTCAAATAAATTTTCAGTGCACGAATAAAATGGAATAAATCAGAATAAACTTAACAGCAGTCGGGGTTTATTTTTTTTTCCAATTTAATCACTAATTGTAATTTCTTACTAGTTCAGTCTAAAACCTTCACATATCATCTAAATTTTATCTAAATTACTTGTTCCTATTTTGTGATATACAGCCTTCTAGACTGTTTTCATGGCTCATTTTCATATTTGATTAATAATGACTGACTCTGCATTTTCCAGAAAAATAGTAACCAATACCTTCTTGGGTTTTGAACAGTTAAGTTTGAGCAAAATTTAATAAAAAATTTTAAAGGCGATTTTAAGAATGTTTTTTATTTTAGTCTTTTGGCAACTAGATTCAATTTACAAGATACTTATGTTGACTCATCCCTGTGCTAAAATATTCCAACATACTACATTTCAAGGAAAACCGTGTGCTCTCATTTCACCCATTAGGCATGTGCTCAGATGCAGTTAAACAGGCTATGATGAGACCCGAATTTTTTCATGAATATATAAGTCTGTCTATAATTCATTTATGTGAGAAAGTGGAATTGTTGGACAATAATCTTGCAATCTTTCCATCATGGTTAATTACATTTCATTTATTCATTTTTGTTATTTGTTTTCTTTTGTATCTTTAACTAGACAGCTAAGGAAGAAACAAAAGAGATGATTTCATTTTAATAATAAAACAAAACAAATATCGTTTAACTTAAATGACATAAAAAAGTAAATTAAGGAGGTAATTGTTATTCAAAAATAAATTAATAGGAACTTAGTAATTTACAAAGCAAATATTTAAATATATTACATTTAGTTATTATTTATAATCTATTTTTTTAACCATAATTGTAATTATACTAAATTTGGTTTAGTATATTTAAAATTTTGTGTACTTTAATACTTTCTCATTTTAATTTTAATATTCGAATGTGAATTAATCTTAATATATTATGAATTTATCTATTAAATATTAAATAATGATATTTGGTTGTGTTTGTATATTTTAAAATATGGAAATTTTCATTTTGAATTTGTTTTTTTTAAAGCAGTAAATAACAAAACCAAAAATAAACAGAATGTAGACAGTGGCATCAATGTTCATAGTTAAAATTTGTTTTTAACTTGTTTTTTTGTTTACTGTATCATATTTAGTGCCATTAGATTTGCTAGATACTTTCTTCCAAACAATGAAATAGTTATTCTACTTCAGTATATGTGTTTTGAATAAAACTCTTTGTATACAATTCTATTATAAGCGGGTGTTTGTCGAATATCAGCCATACTAGTCACTGTGTAACATTTTATACCAAGATGTTAGTTATAATTAAAATAAGAAAGAAATATATTGTTTATATCTATATATATAAAGTTATTGTAAGATAGGTATGGATATGAGTAGAGAAATATATTTGGGACATCTTGCATATCTCAATCAATTGTAGTTAGTATTTATAATTTTGACCAAACTTGTATATTTGTATTCATTTTATATTTGATAAGAAGGGTTACAACATGGTTTGAGCTGCAATGATTACTTCACAGGTTCTAGTTACACCAAATATAATTTTTAATTAACATTAAATCTTATAACAACCTTAATAATATGTGCTGTATAGTTCTTGTAAACGTCATACATTATGTTTATGATTTTCTGATTAAACATACAGATTTCACTACAGAGAGTAATTATTTTTAGAATATTATCCTATTCTTAATTAGCTGTAGAGAGATCTAATTAGCAACAAAGATGCAAATTAAAATACCGATTCTATTCAATATTTAAGTTCCAATCTAAGCGCTCAACACTATTTTGGTTTCTTTCAGAATTGTGTGGAACATTATTTATTCTCTCTCTCTCTCTCTCTCTCTCTCTCTCTCTCTCTCTCTCTCTCTCTCTCTCTCTCTCTCTCTCTCTCTCTCTCTCTCTTTCAACCTGTCCTATACCAACACTATTTAGCTAAGGTGTGTCAGTGCATTTAGTTAATAAAAGTAAGAACACTTTCATGTTGGCTACATGGAACAGCAACTCTGTCAAGACTGCTAAATGTCATTTGCAGTTGTTTAATGGCAAGGATTGTGGTAAAATCATAGGCTAAGATGGCACACCTCACACCTCATAGGCATATGACACACCTCAAGGCATCACTATTCTGGTAAGCATATGGACATACTCAATTCTACACTAACACTGACATTAGCTTAGCATCATAAGAAGTCCTTTTGGTAAATTTAATCATTGGACTTGGAATTTTTGGGAGTATCTGCATAAGGGACTTTTCAATGTTTCACCTATATGCAGGTACCCAACGTGTTATCAAGACTGTCACTCATAGTCTTCTTAATTGTATGGTGTTGAAGAACAGCATTCAGAAGAATCTATGGTCACCGACATCCTAGACAAAATTCTGGAGCTTATCTCACTTTGGTTTGAGATGGTTAAGAGTAATACAAGAAGAGTACAATAAATTGCAGTTGAAAAACAGAAAACCATTAGAACCATTAGAGGCAGTAGCCCCCATCTCTCTAAAAAAAATATATATATATATATTAGTATCTTTTGATATCATAATGTTGTAAGTTCAATAGAATTCATGGGAGGTTCTTCTCTACTGGTTTTACTAAAACTCGTTAAATAAAGTCAAAATAAATAGTCAAACTCGGGAAGTAATTATTATGAAGTATATTGAACAGTCGGTTCCAGGCACAACAGATTGTGATGTTTATTGTTATCTGTTTATGTTTATGCAGGGATTTACTTAATATAATAATTATAAAATATAGTTTATTATTCTAACTAAATTTTAATTCTCTGTTTTTCTCTTGTGAAGATTTGAATTACAAAAAAAAAAAAAAAAAAAAAAAACATTTACTTTGTGGTCAAATTTACATCTATAGGATGTAGTTTTATACAAAGAAATTTGTATAAAGACAAGAAATTGAACTCTAAAACATTCATATTTATGAAATATTCTTGATTCATATTTAATATATATATACAATTTGGGGGGGGGGAGTAGAGTCATTATTTTGAACATGCAACCTCTGAGCTATAGTGAAGTAGACATGTACCTTAACCGATCGAACCACTCTCCTCCTTGAAATTATTATTAAACACTTTTATATTCTAAAATTAACATGTATAAAGGCTCGATTATATCGACCATACATCGAAAAGGAGAACTCTCCTTCATAAACTTGATTATTATGGTATTTTCAGAATTGCAAATGATTGGTACTTGTAAAAAACAAAGAGTAGTTTATACAGACCATTGTGGATTGCATTCAATTCTCAAGGAGTCTCTCAGGGATCAATATTGGGTTCATTACTGTTTTTGGTATGGATAAATGATCTGCCTTAAAACATTGGGTAACCAAAAACTGTCCTGTTTGCTGATTACAACACTTTAACAATTTTTAGGAAGAAAATTGTTGACCATGAAGAATCTGTCACTTCATTATTAATTATGTCAGAAAATTGGTTCATAGCAAATAGTTTAAAATTGAATCAAAGTAAAACTCAAATAATTCAATTTAATTGCACACATTTAAAAAACAAAATTTCATTTCATCGCTTAGAATCAAATATGTGATGGTATCACTCGTCAAAATTTTTGTGTATGGTAATTGATGGAAAATTTTAATTGGAAATCACACATTATGTCTCTTTCAAAACAATTTAACTCAGCTTGTTTTTCACTCTGTGCTATTACTCAGAATGAAAAAAACTTCTGTTTTTCACTCAGAAAATTTTCACATACTTTCAGTCCAACTACAATTAGAACGGTACATATTGCATATCTGTACAGATATGGTGTTCCTAGAATTTGAGAGAATTCGGTAGAGTCTGGAAAAATTGTTTGTATTCCAAAGGAAATTATGAGAATAATTTCCATATTAAAATGTTGGCAATCTTGTAAAATTTATTATTATTTTTTTTTATTTTAACCTTCCCTATATTCCGAATTTTATGTTATTTTTTAAAAGTAATTATATCAGTGTCAAACAGTACAATCACAGATATTCCATGAGACTCCAAATGCTTCAATACACAATACACAGATTAAAGTTGCTCTAGAGTGGGGAACGCTACTCTGGTCTCAAATTGTAGAATAGGTTGCCAGATAATATTTAAGGAAGTGCCTTGTATAGAGAAATTAAAAAACAAATTGAAATTTGCCTCGCTCAGCAGGCATTTTATTCAGTGGAGGTAAACCTTCAATTGTAAATAGTTTATTAAGTCTTTGTATGTTATTTTTATTTGAACTGTATGTATCTGTTGAATATATAACAACTCAAATGTTTACTGCAGCATTTGTATACCAATTGAGGCTAAATCTATTATTATTGTTGTTGTAATTATACTTCATAAGTATAATTATAATTGTTCTTAAATAAAATTAAAACATTCCCCAAATTTATTACTTAAATGAAATTGTATCTTGATTATTTTTATTGAAACTATAAATTCATACTCTACTCATAAAATATCTTCAATAAACAAAACATAAAAAACACACCACACTCTGTAACACTTAAGGCGACTCTTCTTCAGCAGGGCTCAAATCATCTGCAAAACATACAATGTTTATAGCAACAATATTTGTTATGTTTTTTTCTGCAAATATAAAACTTTACAATTCAAATTATGCTTATATAATATACTCTTCATTATCTGCAGCATTTATGAATACATGTTGTGTACTATTCATAAAAGTATTTTTATTTTTCAAAACCATTACATTTCTGCGGAAATAAAATTATTTAAACAATGTTCATATCTACAAGATGTGTTTAATAAAGATTGTACTATTACTGCTGTTTTAAATCTACCACTATACAAATGAAAATATGTTACTTTTTATAAAGTTGTAGAGTTATTGTGTTAGTAGAAGTGTGTATTGTCTGATACCAAAAATATCGTGCGAGTTACTGGACGATGACACTGCCACATTCCAACTCATTAGCCATTCTAAGTCTGCTGCGCTGTTGGAGTGGTTTAGTATGTTATTTAGGATGGGGGGTATTACCCCATAGACTCTCAGCTTGAAAGATTTTTGTTTACTTCCATATTTGTATCCAGATATTAGCTGCATAAGCACAAAACTTGCTTCACCAGATCATCTGCATTTCCAAGAGCAAAAGACGGACCAAACAAATCAATAGTCTCTTTTACTCCAATACTTCACACTTCAGAAGTAATTGTTTTGCAGTTTCAATCAGAGTGTTTTTAACATCTTTGTGCTACTGTAGTTTTGTTTGTAATAGTTGGGTAAAGGGCGAAAGTGATGTTAACAATCCAGCTAAAATTAGAAATTGTACAGAAAATTGAAAAATGTTCAATAAAAAAAAATCAAAGTCTCTTGAATATAGAATAGAGGTAACTACCATTTGGAATACTTTCAAATAAAAAGACAAATTGATATAATTGTGTCAGTGCAAGCTAAAGTTATGCCCGTGGTAAGCCCTCCTGTTCTAAAGTAAAATTTGTTTATGATGCACATGGTTTAGAAGGTGATTTTTTGCATCTTCTAAGATGTTTGACCAGATTTAAATAATGTTATGGTATGAAAGGAAATGGTAATTTATGGGAAAAACCTTACCATTGATCAATAAGCTGCTGAAGAGTTCGAAGTTTATTTTTTAAACTTAGTTTTATCTGAGGATGTTTGCTGAGATAGATCTACAATGGCGATGTGTAACAACCTTTTGGAAATCCTTAATCTCTTGTATAATAGATTTTTAATCTGAACAATATATTCCAGGTCATAAATCCAACAAGGAAAGACTAACAGTAACAGCCTTGTAGCAATGTAACACGAGAGTAAAATTTGAAATTGATTGTTATTGGAAAATTAAAAACTCCATCACTATTCAAATGTACAAACCTTCCTATACAGTACACTGTTACACCAGAAAATCGGTTGGATGGATAAACAAACTTTTCAAAACTGGTTCTAGCTTTTTTTTATCATGTTTAAAAATATCTCTGACCATAAAACTTGTCACAAAAAGCTATATCAATGAATACATTTACTTCATTGGCTATATTGATGCCTCATTTCACCCAATATATAGGTGCATGGTTCACATTCAACATTTGTTGCTAAGAAACTTAAGCTTCTGGGTGTATATAGAGAGCCATTAAAGAGTGGTGTTTTAATGTAAGTTCAAGTATAAATATGAAGCATTGAGGCCATTTCAAATACAATACATGACCATTAAAGATTCAGATTTTCACAAAATTAAATTGAATAGAGGCATATTAAATGATGTAAAATTTATGTTGATTTTAAATTAAATCTCCACACATGCTGAATCCTAGACCCAAGCTAGATGAATGATGATTGTCTATAGTCAAGTCAGATAATTTAATCTCTTTAAAACTACCTATAATAACTTAAATTTGTTTACATTAACTCAGTAACTTGATTCACAAATTCCTTAAAATAGAATTCAATTAATAGCTATTGGTCATTCTGTTTCCATTACATATAAAACTACATGGAATTTCATACAAATAATTCATATATGCCAAATTAAAATCAAAAACTAACTATACTAAGACCAACAAGTCTGTCATAAATTATATAATATAAAAAAATAATTAAGTATACCATACCTTGAATATCACCATAGTTTGTAGTATCAGTAGTATCCAATGTCTGATCTGTTATTTCAGTTCTGGGACTTTGATCTTCTGATTCTAAGATAGGTTCTTCTTCTTCAATTGGTGCTTCAATTGATGTATGGCTCTTTGGCTGTGATGTAATATCTATGTCTCCTTCTTTGATTTCAGTTATTGAAGAAGTAATTGACAAAGGTCTAAGATCTGGTACAGGATCTGGAGGCACTAAGTCTGGAGAATATTGTGATATACTTCTAGGTCTCCAAACTGGAACTATTCCTTTGGGAAAACCTTCTCTTGCCGATATTTTACCCTCTTCTTCATCCAATGGATTTCTTAAATCTTCTAAATTTTTCTCTTCGTACATTGGATCTTTCAGCAAGATGTAGTGGCCATATTGGATACAGTAGTTTTCAAACACAAAACAGCCTTTCCCTGAGGGCTATGGAAACAAAATAATATAGTCTTTTTTTCTCGAATAATTGTTGGTGTATAATTATTTTTAATTGTTAATAAATCTTAAATAGCTTTTACATTATGATTTTTTTTATCTACTTTTAAATTATTGTTTTTTTTAAATAGCAAAACACTAATAGTAAGACATGAGTAAGATGCTGGCCATCCAGCATAGATTTTTGAGATGAAGAACTTCTTCATCCAATATTTAATAGATCATTATATAATATTTTTCATTTTTGCCTAATGGTCTGCTCGTATTAAATTTTACTTATCTTATTTTATATCAATCTATAGCAGGCCTTTATTATCTTTTTCGAACACTCAACAGTTGCATTTTCAGGCTTGAATCCACATTTCATTTAGTCTTTACACCACATCACACTATTATAACAAATAATATCATATACGTTATGTACAACAATGTACATGTCAAAAGTTAAAATTTTAATTTAAATTAAAATCAATAAAATTCTTCTTTTTTTCCAGGATATATCTGTTCATAACAATGCCTGTTTCACTTCTCTGTAAAATAAGATAGGCCCTAAGTAAAATTAACATATAAATCATATGCAGGAGTCTGTGCTTCTATGTATAGCACATTCCTAGGTGGCTGTCAAGAGAATGCCTTCAAAATACATAAAGCTGTTGAGAGGAGAGGGTTGAAGTTCAAAAAGTTGGAAATCAGAATGGATGGAATGGGCATTTGAGCTTTTGTAGATGTATAAAAGCAAAGGGAAGATTGATCCCTACAGGCTGAATATATAGCCAATCTAGAGAAAGAAAACCTTAGTACAAATTCCCAGGTCCTCTAGTTTGGGTTGGTAGCCTTAGGATGGTTCATTGGCACTCATGAAATCATCACCTTACCAAAATCTTCAAACGTCCCCCACAAAGCAGGAAAAATGGTACTTTAAGCGTCAGAAATTACAATTGAATATTGGTACACAGAACGTTTAAAGAATTACAAGGAAAATATAAGTACTGTAGTTTAAAAATGGATATTGTTGTTCTGACAGGGAATAAAGAAATGATACAAAATAGACAAAGGAACAACTATATTCATGAGTTTCCTTGAGTTTCCAAACAACAACAGATGAAAAGAATTCATATTTCCATTAAAAAATAATTATAATAACAGATTTTGAAGTCATTAATGAAAATTTATAAACAGTTAATTTTAACATTATATAAAAACCAAGTTACTGTATTTTTAATATGGTTTAATCAGACATATACCATCATGTAAGAATAAAAACATTACATTTAAAGACTATAAATTAACTTCCATTATCTAGTGATAAACATAGAACTTAAAAACACCAATAGTACCTAGTAACCTAGGGCCATGTTGGAAATTAAAACTTATAACCTAAAAAAAAAACCCAGGCCTAAAGTTAGACTCAAGCAATCAAAACTGTTTGTTTCTTCACCGCCTTGAACATCCTCATGCCATCTTCCTTCTCAATTTCCAGTAAAGACCAATCATTTCCTTCCTTTTTTTTATTTTTCATTAATTTTGTTGGAGTTACATAATGTGCACATATCAGATTCCAACATTTTAAATCTACCCAAGTTTTCTGCCAGGCAATCTTGAGCAGTAAATAATCAGAAAGCTCCAACTGATGATTTTCTTGGCTGATCTTTGATTTCTTTATAGATTTGTTCTATACATTCATAAGACTTCTTTTTAATCATTATATCAATATCCTTCATAAAATCTAAACGTGATTGTAGATTAATTAAGAAACTAGTTTGATTTTTTTCATTGATTGAGCGGAAAAAAAAAAGAGAAAATTTCAAAATGAAATGAGAAAACCAGAATATTATAACAGTGGTCAGAAATGTTGAATCAGAAATTCCAATAAATTAAGATCTATATTGGAGGTAGATAATGCAATGAAAGTTGAAAAGTGAAATCAACAGGGAGAATAAATTCCCACTTGCTGCTAATACAAATACAAAATAATATGAGGATAGTTTGACTAAAATTAAAGCTGAATTCTAAGATATAACTCCTTTAGACATGCAAGTTCCTGAATGCATTGTTTTAGAATAATTGTCTTCTTTATAAGAAGAGGACAAGAAAAAAATGAATTAATTATAGAGGAATTTTAGAAACTAGTATATTGAGTAGGATGTATGACATAATACTAAACTCAAAATGAAGAACAACAACAAAGTGGATATAAATGTGTATACAGATAACATTTTTCACCTTAAACGGTTGATTGAAAGGAAAGAAATGCAAATAAAAATTAATCTAATGTTTATAGCCCTTCATAAAGGCTAAATTTTACAACCATCATGTGAAAACACCATCATGTGAAAAGTTCTTCAAGGAATAAACATAAGTTTTGGATTGAAAAAGTCCCTGGAAAACTTCAACAATAGTTCTTGAGTGAAAGTGGGGGAAAAATTGCCAAGATTTTCTATTTAGCAAGGGTTGGCATCAAGGTTGTGTTTCTACCACTGTCTTGAAAATACACATCTAAAGGGCGTCCCAGTGAAAAGGAAATACTGGAGAATTCATATGGGATCTTGGTGGCATATGTTTGTATGCTCTCCAAATTTGTAATAGTGTACATTTTGAGTTTGGTGATCTTAAATAGAATGGGGTATACGTTGGACTCAACGCATCATACAGGAAACGTATTTAGTTTTTTGAATAAAATCAATAAATAATAAATAATTAAATAAAATAATTAGTAGAAAATGATCAGAGAAATTTATTGTATGTATTTTAATATTTAAAACAATCACAAGAGAAGTGTAGTGTAACATTTTGTAGACAAAGCAAACCGTCGTTAACCGCCTAAAGCCCTAAACCTAAAGCAAGTCAGTCTCTGCAGAACCTTCAAAGGTGAAGCACGCTCATTCGATAGACATGTTCGTCTTAACAAAAAGGAAATGTAGAATGAAAGTGTTTTCTTGAGAAATTAAGAGTTGTTTTACATGAACTGTTATAAAATATTGTGAGTTAGTTTCTGTTGACTAAAAATAAACTTTCAGAAGTAAAAGTAATTGATTTGGTAATATTGTGCAATGGACAATGTGCATTACGTAACCCGGAAAACACGTACAAAAAATACTAAAGTATTTGTGTTTTAAATAAAAACCAAACAATTTGAAATTAATGTTTTGAACTAATAAAGAAGTGAACAATTGATACATTCTTATAAGTGAAGTTGAGAACTAAAAAAAGTTAATTTTAGAAACAGTAGACGTGATTTCAGTGAAACGATGCCATGTGACTGCAACCCAGAAAAGATGTGCTTTTAATTAAATGTTTTGTCCAAAATAATAACGCATGTCTGGTATAACATGCATAAACTATTCTTCATATAATCTAAAACATATAATTGATTTGTAACTTGTGATTTTGTTGAAATTTTAACATTATGTTTATAGAATTGTCAGTTGTTTTCTGTAAGCAGAGATGATGTTTTTTTTTTTGTTTGTTTTTTCAAGTGTAATTTTCAAAATCTTTCATAAGTAAAAGATTTTCTTTGTTTAAAATTATAATTTTGATTTTTTTGAATTTAAAAAAGAAATAGGTTTTTAATAAATTAATTATATAAATTAAAAAGAATATTAACTTCTCAATAAATAAAAAATGTTTAATTTAAAAAGTAGGTTGTAACCATAAATAAAATTAATCAATTAAATTCAAATGAACATAATCTTTTGATTAATTAAATATGTAGTATGTTATATATGTAATTTCATATTTACAGGTATTATTTGATTTTTATATATTCTGGTGTTATATTGTGTTGTTTTAATAATAAAATGTGCATTTCAGAATAAAAAGATTTCTGTACATTATTCAATATTCTACTAAGTAAACGGCGCCCAACTTTATCGAATAAGCATTTCAAAATCTCTTGTCCCTTTTTATATTAAATAGTTTCACATTATCAATAACCAAGTAATTCTTTGTAGCAGATGGCAAAGATAATTTACAGTACTTGGTGTAAAATGACAAGAAATGGTGACTAGAAATAAATATGCAAAAAACTTTCCATTATTAAACTGAGTTTTTAATAAAAATCCCTCAAGCTTATTCAATGTTTATTTGATTTAAAAAATAGTATTGTGCTTATTGTTTTGAAACATAAAATACTAACAAACAAAGTATCTAATTAATTTTAAGCGATAATTTTCTTTAACACAGTTTTCAACTTTAAATGTTCTTCTCAATTTCTCTTTCAAAAAGAGAACAAAAAAAATATTATAAATCGGACCTAGCACATTTTTACAACGTTATTTTTATTAATTAAATCTTTGTTCCAAAACAGTTTACTTACATCAATTATGGTTTTTCGCCTTAATACTTCACAAAAATACAGGATAATTATTAATAAAAACATTGTTTTTATATGTGGAACTTTTTAGTTATTTGCTGGATGTACGAATGACATGACTATGTGGCCAAATATTTTCCAAATTTGTGTTACCATTTACTCGTGTTTATTTTATAGTATGTTGTATGTTGTGTAAAACTGTAAGTGATTGAGTAAATAAATTTTAAGTGATATATCTGTAACTCACAAAGCCGGCTGTATATCAAAACACCACTTAAAGTTTTTAAAACTATAAAATTGGAATTGCACTAACATATAAAAACAAGATATTTATAAATAATTAATTAATCAATTGTTCTAATAGAAATTTTACCATGTTGTCTTTGAATGTTCCATAAAACGTATACTTTGGATATTTAATTTGACCATTTCCCTGCATTTTCCCATTGATCCAGATACCAACAAATTTAATTCCAATCTCTTTGTATGTGTAAGTTCCTAGACCATCACGATTATCATCTCTCCAAGATCCTTCATAAGTGTCACCATTTGGATATTTATAGACTCCTTCCCCATGTCGTTTGTCCTTTTTCCACTGACCTTGAAACATAATAGAAATTACAAATAAATATTTAGATTGCCTTGTGAGATGTTTTAAAATAAGTGCATCACTAAAGATGGCGACATTGTTGTAGAAACGCATTTCAACATATTATTTGTGATAAATTTTGTTCAAGTTTTATTTTATTATAATAGAATTACATTATTATATTTTATTAATTCATTGAAATCATTTTGACACAATGGTATTTAATTGATAATAATTTTGAGGTTTTTTTTTAAACATTCACTTGGATTTTGTGAAAGACATAAACGTTATACAATTTAGATATGATTTTGTCTGGTACCTGCTCTTGAGTTGACAAAAAAAATTTGTAAAGTTATGGACTTTAAATTTGTTTTAAATACAAGGCTATATCAATTCTAAAATATAGTTTTCCTAAAACTATATTATTCACATTCATAACAAAATTCAGACCATTAAGAACATTATTTTAAAGAGGGGGGATTTTATGTAATTTAAGAAATCTTTTTTTAATTACTATGTTCTCTTATAAAATAATTTCACTTTGATATAAATTCTGGTATAATCGCTTTCAAAACTCTTTCTTAGATTATTATTCTGCTATGTTTAAGAGATGTGCATTAAAACACATTATACAAAGAAACAACAATAAAAATGGTAATTTGATAAGTATTTTAACTATGAAAGTATATAGGAATTTTTTCCAGAATATGAATAAAATTGGTGGAAATGTCATTTTATAATAAAGCAGTCATTTTGGTTTGTCGTGAGTGATATGGGATCTATTGTAAATTAAATATATTATACAGCATACATAGCTAACCAAATTGATTTCAGAATATCTAACACTACTTCTACAGTTGTGGCAGTGATTCAATTTTTAAGCTCGGTGAGATTGGCAGCTGAAAGTTAAAACAATGAAATTCAATCTTTAATTAAATGCCAAACAGATTTGAGTGGTAGCGAATTTGGAGAATAAAGTGACTCTGTACGATTAATTCATGAACATGTTATTGATATCATACTTGATTTCTATAAGGTAATGTGATGATGTTCCATATTTGCTTGGTGGTCTCCCTGTAACTGTGGAGTGAAAATTTTGTCAGTATATCCAAATACACAAAACCATTGATAATTTTTTCAATGAAGAAATTTATTTTTCAAAGTGACACAGGCTTTTGGGTGTTATGAACACACTCTTCAGATTAATGTGATTATTTGCTGTTCCATATCTTGCGATAGTAGCTGACTTAAAGTGTTGACTCATTATCTAAATATTATCCTTTCCAGAAATGTCTCGCTTTCCTCTATCTAAAACCGTTTCTCAACAGAATTCATAATATGTCACCTTATTAATGTAAGTAATTTGTTGCACAATGGTAAGTCCATATGTTTTCAAGTTCAAACATTATGTAACACACTAAATGGTTGGTTTTGGAATACTAGTCACATCATATGCCCTAAATGTTGATTTTTTTTGTATCAGAAACATGTGCAAAATCTGTTGTCTTTACTTTTATACACTGAACTGAACAAGTTATCTGAATCAAATTCCAGTGCCATTTTTTAAAATTTTCTGTACAAAAATTAAGTTGACTTGATGTCATGAATTCCGTTTCATAAACCTAAAATACACCTGTGAAAGTACTTGCTGTTACGGTTACTAAGCAAGTCAAATTTTGCTTCTTTTTTGCTAGAAAAAAATACAGTTTAACCTATCTGAAAAAATGTCCATACACTTTCGAAATTGTAATTTTGGGTCGCAGTATCCCAAAACAAAACAATCTATTTCTCAGCTAAGAAAATTGTTGTTGCTTACTATATATACAGTACATATATTATATTTTAAATGAATAGTAAAATATATTATAGATTACGGTTCTAACAATCTTAAAGGTAAATATTCAAAATGTGTGTCTTTCTACTAATATATACAAAATATATCATATAATTACTTTAAAAATATGTTTTATTTGTCAAACTTATACCCTAATAGATGTACTTCATTACACTTACATATTACCAGTATATTAAAAACCTACACCTGAGATTTTTAAATATCACTATAAATGATAGATTTTTTTAAATTCAAGTTACATTTCCGATTTTATAATTTTTACATAACAGATTTCACAATCTAAACGAATTCTCTGTAGACCTATATATTATTTTATTTCATAACACTCAAGATTTTTCTATAAACTGACATAATTTTGAAAAAATGAATTATTAATCCCTCTCCTTGTAAAAACTTTTCCTTTCCCCCTTTCCTCCATAGTTCAATCAAGAACATGATTTGAACCAGAAAACCTCTTAATATTATTCTCATATGCATGAGAATGAAATGATTGAATAAAAACCACAATTTATCCTTTTAATTGCTAATTTTTGAGTTAGATTGTAAAGCTAAATTTTTAAGTATCAACTTTTAATTCTCGTTTTATTTTTTAGTTGAACAGGGCTAAAATATATGTCTAATATTTCTAGATATTCTGTGTATAGAGCTTTTGTTTGCTGGAAAGTACCATCTGCAGAGTGTAACATAATATTTCATTTTCTATAAACCTCTGCAGGTCAATTAAAATACCAAATTTAAATTTTATTAAAAACAAAATAACTAAAGCATATGTTTGGTCTAGAAATAAACACTAAACATCTGGATTACAATATAGATAAAATAAATCCATTATATTAAGGTTTAGCTACATAATAATTACTTTGTCACAGCAAATGTTAAAATTTATGAATCTAAAATAATAAATTATTAACTTAAGAAGTTATTTAAATTAAAAAAAAAGAATTAATACAATTTTTATTATAATTTATTTAATAAATTTTTTTAATGAGGTTTTAATACATACCGGTAGTTATAAGAAGTTAATTTTCATTTTATCATCAAACTACATTTAAAGGGGTTCGGAGGGTTTTTTTTTCAAAAAAATTCAAATTTTTGTTTATTGAATTTTAGTGTTCCTCTGTTTCATAGAATTAATTTAAGACCACTCCCATTAATTTTTGTCATGTGGAACAAAAGTTATTTCACTTTTTGTGAAGCAGTGTCATGTGTTTCGCCAAAGGTTTGAGGCTGACTATGGCGTAAAGTATAAAATATTACTTGGGCGATGGCGATTCTAGTGCCTTCAAATCAGTAATTGGAAGTAAGCATAACATTTACATATACCTGAAGTTGTTATGACTACAATAAAGCTAATTTTTCAAGATTTAGCAAATCCTACTCTGCTAAAAAAGTGTCCGCATGGGAAGTCACAGAATCCCAATGAGTCACTAAATGCCTTTATTTGGTCACGATTGCCAAAAAACAGTATTTGTAGGTCTACAAACCATGGAATTTGGTGTGTATGATACCATCTTGAGTTTTAATAAAGGGAATGTCACAAGATGCCTTGTTATGAAAAAGCTTGAAATAACTGTAAGTGAAGGCACAGCCACAGTGATGAGTGAACTGGACGGAAATGTGAGCGAATGCTTTCAAAACTTGCGAAAAAAGCTAAACAACATCGTGAAAGTGCCAAGAGGAAGTTAGAAGAAGCATTTCTTGAATATGCGGACCCAGACCAGCCTTTATATGGTGCCGGAATGTATTAAACTCATTGAATCACGTCGGTGATAGAAAAATAAATCTTCTTTTTCGTTTTTCTGAAAACTTCGTTTTTTTGTATAAATGACCCGTTTTCTCAGAAACTACAAAAGATACAGGTACAAAAGTTTTACCACATAATCTTCTAGTTTGGATGTAAACTTTAACACAGGATTTTTCAGTTTTATGAATTAAAAATCTTTTTACAGTCAAAAATGTGAAATTTTTATTGCGTTTTAAATATAACATATTATAAAAATCATAAAAAGGGAAAATATCAATTAAATAAAAAATCCCTGTGTTAAAGTTCTAAGAACAAGTAATAAAACCAACAACAAAAATTTCAACCAGATTGCTTTAGTGGTTTTTGAGAAAATGGGTCATCAATATGACAAATTTAACATAGGCTCTTATGGACCCTCCGAACCCCCTTAAAAATTTCTTACTTTAATTTATTTTTATTAATATTAAAATATAAATTCAATTGGGATCTACTAACCTTCATAAATAGATCCATCAGGATAGAAGAATGTGCCATTTCCATTTTTTAATCCTTTTCTATAATTTCCTTTGTATTGACCACCTCCTCTGAAGACGTAATGACCTTGACCGTGACGTAATCCTTCGCTGTATATACCTACATAATAGTCTCCATTTGGTAGAAGAGCTCTTCCTCTTCCATGCCTCTGGTTCAATTCATTTCTCTTGCCTATGTATTCCTAAGATCACATGACAATTTATACTACCGGTATATAAATTTGTATATTTCAAATTAGTTTACTTGTAATTTGTTTATAATGATTATGTAAGAAGTTAGTTTAAAGTAGTTGAAATGCATTATGTTTCCTGGGCACTGCTGGGACATTCTGTAAAAAAAAACTTCTGACATCAGAGATCAATTGAAGAAGGTGGAAGAATGTCAAGTAGACAATACGGTTTTGTAAAGAAAACATCGACAGTATTAAAGACAGTATATTGAAGAAATAAACATTTCAAAAACTTTATCACTCACCTATCCCCTAAACAAACAAAAAAACCCACCCAAACTCATTATCACCAAAAATTTCAGTTTCTATAATTGTCAGTCAACGAGTGAAAATTAAATTTTGATTTATTTATTTTTATACCCAGATAAATAGATTCACAAACACTTACATATAAACAATTCCGAACATAAAAGAAATACTAAAAAATTAAAACATCACTAAGTAAACACACAAAAACAAAAAAACAACAATAAAAACAAAACTTAAATACAGTGTTATGATTCACTGCCAGTCTAACTGATTAGAATCATAAACTTTTTACATTGCTACATTGGTGTCCTAAATATGTTAAAATAGTTTTGGAGTCATTAGGTATCAAAAATCATGTTTTATAAGTTGATTTCATCATGTGTGTTGGGTCCTAATTAAATGCCAATAAAGACTAATTTAAGAATGAAAAATGTAAACATAATAGAAAGCCTGTATACTATTAAATACCATGTAATTATAGTCCACATTTTAAACTATGTATTTACTACATATATTTCTTGAAACAAATTCATTATTTTGTGTACATAATTTTTATTTAATTTAAATTTACAAATAATATTCAATAATAAATAGATTTTTTTAAATTTAGAGTTCTAAATTAGGTATTCTATCTCATCATGTACCTTATTAAAAACAACAATGTATTACAGTAACTTGGCTGAATCCAAGATTAAATTAGAAATAGCAAAATTATCCTCAGATACTAAATTATCAGTGTCTATAAATTTTTTCGGTACTAAATTACAATCAGTGTTTAAAAATTGTATGTAAATTTTATCTTCAAAAAGAGCACATCATGGCCCTGTTAGGAATAAGGATAGTTTTAGTTAGGAATATAGTCTAAGTTCTTTTTAGGAACACAGTATGACAACAATTATTGTGACAGACCTGGAAAAATGATGAAATTGCTTACCATGCAAGCAAGGCAGACGTCATTTATGCTACAAAGACATATAAACCCTTGGGTGGGAGAAAACTTGATCAGTGGGCTAAGATTAATCGAGGGAAGTGCTGCAGGAATTTTTGAAGATAGCCAGACGGACTTGGTGAGTAAGAGAATCCTGGGAGCATAATTCTGGAAGATAGCCAGACGGACTTGGCGAGTAAGAGAATCCTGGGAGTATTGAGACTTCAGATGAGCATCCATGAATGGCAAGCAGGGTGAGCAAACTTCGTGTCTAAACCTTGTAATTATTTCAGACACAAGTAATAATAAAATATAACGTAGAATCAGATCTGTGAGTCACAATAATTAGAGTCATTCTGCATTAATAGTAGTAATAAAGATATTGTATTATTATAATAAGAGAGGAGATAGTCATTGTTAATAAAAATTAATTAGTATACTGAACCACTGATTTGATGATTTTTTAATTGAAAAGAAAGAACCCAGGCAGTTTTGAGGGCCGTTCCTAACAGCCCTGTAAAACTCATTCTAAATGCAGCGAGTGCATTGGTACCGAAGGAACCAATGGGTTATACGAGACTCGACCAAGACTTTGAAAGATTGGATTCTAAGTAAAAATTAAACATATTTTAATATTATTATTTATAAATACAGTATTTTTAAGGCTCTGCTCCACCTCCGCCATATTGGATTCTTCGCTTATAAAAATAATGCTATACTTGTACTGATCTCAATTTTTATCAAGAATTATCATTTAATGATCATGTTTAAAGATCACGTGAACGCAGATGCTATCCTTTTTTAAAAAACTAAAATATATTCATTATTTTTTTGAAAATATGGACCTGACCTTTCTAATCAAATTTCAAATTCGTTATTTTTTTATGACTCAATAAATAATCAAGAAAACTTTAAACATAGGCAACATTCAGTGTTTTATTATTTTTTTAAAAATAAATATTGATTCACTGCCTAACTTAAAAAATATGACAGATACAATGGATTAAATGAAATATTGTACCCATTCTTACAAGGGTACTGTAATGTAGAGAACCATTCGGGCATGGATGAATATAACTTCTAGCATTGGGCGCGGATCTATAGAAACGTTTTAAGATATTACTAAAACTAACAACACATTCATTCATAAAACATTTTACAAAACTTATAATAATGTCAAATTTAACCATCGATATCTGTTAAATGGTTAGTTGTGATTCACTTATTGCTTTTACAATGTTATAGGCCTTCCACGTTATAAAAAATCATTGGTACTTACGTATTAACGCCACCGCAGCAGAAGTTGCTAATGCGCATGCGCCAATATTTGCTTACTTTGCGATATAATTACTGTATATATCACGACAGGTTTGGCCAGGTAGCTATATATATATATATGTTTATATATATATAAACACCTGGCCAAACCTTATATATAATCACCTGGCCAAACCTTTCGTAAGTTTATTGAAGTTAATAATTTGAAATTAGATCATGGATAAACATGAGCTTTAAAAGTGAAGTGCCGCCAATCTACGCCTAAAATTTTTGCGACAAATCATAAAATGAAAGTATATGAATCTCAAAGCTGAAAAAATGGAATTCTGCTTCCCTTAAACCAGTTTGCTCTTTATTGGCGCATGCGCATTAGCGCAACTTCTGCTGCGGTGGCGTTAATACGTAAGTACCAAATCATCACCCAACTCGACATGTCAGTCTGTATCATTGTTTTGCCAAAGTAACAATCCATTATTCAATTTAAAACATTTAGTTTTGTATGGAATAAATAATCATTACATACACGTTTATATGAATGGGGTTTTTTTTCATATTTTAGAAAATTTCTATACAAATTTTCAACCTTTCTCATGGCAGTCAATACTTAGCCTATAGTCTTCTCTATTTATTCCTTATAGAAACTTCTACAGCTGAGACTACGAAATTTCAGCTGATCCTAGGTGTAATATGTAACAATTTTACGGGGGTTTGTTTGGTTTTGTGAATTGTTGAACAAGTTCGTTTACCCAATAAAGTACATTGTTGTAGTAAAAGAATTCCAACGAAAAGAAACTATTGATATAGTTTTTTTTTTAAAACCCTTTTGATTTCCTATTGAAACATATAATTAATAAAATTTAAGTATTGATTTCATTTACACTAAAGACGTATTAATATAATTTTAATTCTAAAAATGAAAACTTTTGCGAATGAATACTTAATAAATACCAGAAGTGTTTAGAATGGGAAGACGGGATATCAACTTTATTATACATTGTTATCTGTATCCAAGTCACAATTGATAAGTAATTTAATTGAGAATAATTCCCTCTATGTGAACTTATTATCTACGTACTTACTCTTGATACGTTTCGGAACTCGATTCCATCATCGTATAATCACTCTATGGAGGTTGTCTTCACATTAAGAAGTTACAGACACAAGACAATGTACATTACACAAAGTCACAACTTAAATACAACAATTACCGTATTACGTTTTCTAATGTCGCTACGTGTGCACACCGTCATTGACTGGGTCTACTGAAACTTCCGGTATCTTTCGCCTTTACCTGAAGCTTGCCGTTATCTTCCGCTCACATTGCTGTATCATAGATCTTGTTAGTTTAGAACTTCAAATGGTCATTTAATATATGTAGCCTACTGAGCTATCTGTTCGCTATATCTATACGTTTAATAGTATCTAGTTCAGTTTGGTAGTCAGTATCCTTCATTGGTACTGTTATTAGTCTGTAGACGAAACTATTGTATGCTTCCATTTTCTACGAGAGTGGATAGTGGGAATCTACAGAGTGATTTTCTGATGATGGAATAGAGTTCCGAAACGCGTCAAGGGTAAGTACGTCGATCATAAGTTCGCATGGAGGGAATTATTCTCGATTGAATTAAAAGTTTATTATTATGGGAATGGGGTGATTGTTTATTTTTATTTTTCCAATAATTCCTGAACAATAAAATATTTTTACTTCCGATTTTACACACGGGTTTCGTCATAATCTTCACTTTACGCTAAATTTAAAATTAGATCGGTACAGCCGATTGTGAGATATTACGTATTTTATAACAACTCAATTGCCGATGTTTACCAATAATTAACGAACCGGTACTTTTGACGAAACGGACATTTTGGTTGAGTATTGGAATCGATTTTTAAAAATAGTAGGCTAATTTTGTGTTTGTTAACAAGAATTGAGAATTACGGTTGGGAATAATATACATAAAGTTCTCTCTCTCTCTCTCTCTCTCTCTCTCTCTCTCTCTATATATATATATATATATATATATATATATATATATATATTGAGAACTTTATGTATGTATTAAGACACATATAAATAAAAGTCACAAATATTAAAATAAATTTATAAAATCGTTGACAACAGTTATAATTTTATTAGGTATATTTACTATAATTTATTTAGAAATTGAAAGGAATAAAATACAATTTTAAATTGATAACATCATTGTAGCACCTTGAAAACTAATCATATTACAGGATGTAACCCGCATGTACAAAGCACATGCATAATGATGACCGATAAATTGCTATTAGTAAAGAACATAAACAGCTTGACAATTTTATACATAAATTATCTTAAGTTTCCAAATCGCCTAATATTGAAAGAGTGGTCAGGTAGTGTGTATGTGAAATTCAATTAATAGGCTATATAAGTATGAAATGTTTTTAATTTTACCTATTAGAAACTAAATATATATTTAACTTTGTCAAAACACGATACTAATTTGGGTAATCTTGATAGAAGGTAACAGTTCGATTTATTTTATGTTTCAGAAATAGGCTTTCCTTCATAGGGACTCTAAAGAAGATTTTTAATGTAGGCCTATATTTTATCAATAAAATTTTAAAAAGGCTACAATAAATAATATAAACTTAAAAGAAGGATAAAAAACAAAATCTAGCATAACCCTCGCCAAATATGTTGTACGTCCTACTCTTTATTTCTTACACCAAGTGTAAGGGTCCATTCTATTTATGATGTACATTCCAAATTAATATTGTTATTATGCTGTCTTAGATCATTCCTAAACACGACAAATAGGATGAAATGCTTCGTTAAACTGTTAAAAACAGTTGTGCCAACCTCACGGGGTAAGAGATGTTACGGAGAAGTAATATCTTTGAAGTTAAATATCTTTGCTAAAGATGTTATCCTCCAAACTGACTAGGCTTGCTTAATACTGTCTTGTTAAAATTTAGATAACAACAATGAAGCATAATAATTGCTGTTAGCAAGAGAAATGATTTGTAAAAATATTGGCACACAAAAAAGCTGTTCTAAAACTATTTATTTATTAAGAGAGCTCAACTATAAAATAATTTTATTACGTCTTTGTAATATATGTAATAATGTAGTGTATCATTGAGAAGGTGATTCTTTATCCATTTGGACAAATTTCACTACAAACCCGATTTCATTTTGATAACCCTTAGGCCTAATAAAAAGCCGGCTTATAATATTAAACTTAAACTCACTAATCCGATGTGTTTTCTACGTTAAATGAGTTTTCTACTGAGGTGAAACATTTTGCTAAATTTCCATTTCCAATTTCCCTTCTCACGCTACTTTAGATATAGTTAATTCACATAGGTGGATTCACAGTAGAATTCTGATGCACTTTTTTCTCTAAAGATTTAAAACCCTCTCATTATGGTACTTACCCAGTCCCATCATACAGTGCAAAACAAACAGATAAATCTAATCCCAAAAACTTGGTCTATTGAACCTTGTAGGAATTGTTAAATTGTATTGGTAGAGTCCAGTTTTTAAAATGTCCTATCCAGTACTGTGTGTTGTTACACAGGTTTTCTGATTTCTTATTTATGTATAGGCCTTTTACTACTATCGTTTTGTTATATCACTACAAGAATTATTATTTTATTTTAATATGAATAAACCTGATCCTTAAAATTGTAGTCGAATTTTTAAAAGACTGGAATTATTAATTCAAGCTGTATGTTAAATTTAGTGATGTGCGAGTTCGAATTAAAATACTCGGTGAATCCGAGTATCAAAATCCTCGGAGCATTCCGGATATTAAAATCCTCGGTTTCGTATTAAAATATTCGGACAAAATCCTCGTAACTAGGAACAAGGAGGAGGTAATATGCGAGTATGAATTCGAAATAAAATCCTCGGACAACGATATTCGTTAGTGTTGTGTCAATTCCAAATAAAATGCTCGGTGTTTCTACTTTGGTTATATTAGTTTCTAAGCTGATTTTTCACTACACATTACGATTTTGAGTGAAAATGATTTAGATTGGGTAACAAGTTCAATTTAAAATAACAACAATATTCATATATTTCCACATTAACAAAAAGTAAATTAAATTATTATTTAATTGTTATTATTTATATTTAAATAAATATTAATAGGTTACCATCTTTATAAAAAATATAGTAAATTAACTTATTTTAAATAACAACTAAATTATTAATGTTAGTAATAATTAATTGTAGGCCTACTTACGTTAAATTACTGAATTTGTGTCGAGGCATGATAACATTTAATTACGTATTACAAGTGTCAATCACATATTGTTTAAAAAAATAATTATACTTGGTGGATCAGTCTAACAGATAAAACGCAAAAGTGTAGGTTTATCTAAAACGATCTGATTGGTAAAGCTGAGTTCGAATCCGATGCCCAAAATCATTCTGCGCAAATACTCGATTTCGAAATAATAATACGAGTATTGAAATCATTTGAAACTGAGTAATTCGAGTATCTATTTCACCCGAGTATCAACATCGCTAGTTAAATTAACTATCTACAAAATATAGGTACAAACCCCCCCCCCCCCCACACAAACACACACACACACACACACACACACACACACACACACACACACACACACACACACAAACAGTGACCACCTCAAGGAGGCTAGTGATCCAATCAGCTCTCCTCATTCTTATTACACAAAGCACAATGCAAGGAAAATGAGTTGTATTTGGTTACCTATATTTTCGTATATTGTGTTTAAATATGTATACAGCTGTAGTTGCATCTCTGAAGACATTTATTACACAACAGTATTTAAAATATATACAAAAATATATAACTATTTGGAGGTTATGAGAATAAGTTATTAGTTTTAAAGTAAAAATTATTATTACTTACACCAAGCGTATCTTCTCCTTCTCCTTCTCCTTCCCTTCCTTTATTAACTTCTTCCTCAGACATCAGTTACGCCTTAAAACTAAATTAAAATGTGTTTTTGTGAACAGTTTTTATGTAATCTGGTTTCAGACTGTTTGACAATTTAAAATCTCTGCCAACCTGATTATTTTCCAGATATATTTTCTTCTTCTTCTCTTTTGAAATCATTCTTTATCTTGTATTCTGATATATTGCTTACTAAGAATTATTGTTTGTGAAGTTGGCAGCTAAATAAATAATTCCAATTGATTTCAATGTATTAACAAATAGAATATAATTATTTAAAACATGTGATGATGTAATTAGTTAAAATAATAAAAGAATTTTAAGTTATGTTTTAATAACTAAATTTCTTCATTATGTTAAATCTGTAAGATTACAAAATGCCTACCAATAAAAATTCATGGTTGTAATAACCTTAAAAAGTAAAAAGTGGCTAAATAATCCTCCAGAATAACATATTTGTTGCTAAATACGTTCATGGGTTGTTTATACGTATTTAACGAAAATATGGTGTCCACTCACTATGCTCACGTCGACTAGGCATTGAAAAGCCTCAAAGATTCACAGATTTAATAATAAACCCCACTTGATTACTCCTATCGAAGATATAACAAGTTTATATTTCTTGTTATATGAATATGACCTTCACTTCGTTCTTTTGTGTCGGTGTATTTAAACGCAACTTTCACACCGATTTCACTTGTAATGGTAACTTGACTCTATTATATCATATTATAGGCCACCTCATATTTGTTTTAAGGAATTGAATAAAGTTAACATTTACCTAAAATGAGTCACAATAAAACCTTTGTTAGTTTAGTTTCCTTATTTAATAGAATCCACAGGACATACCACAAATAGAAATGAAATTCAACATATATACTTTTACTAGCAGAGTACCCGTCCTTCGTACGGGGTTAAAGTATAGATAATTGAGTGTTAAGGGAGTTTTCAAGGCCAGTGGGGCGGTGTCCTGATGGAATTCCTAAATAAAAATAAGCCTATGTGTTAACCAGGGACCCTAAGAATTTCCATGTACAATTTCAGCTCAATGGGTCCAGTAGTTTTTACGTGATTAAGTAACACACACACACACACACACACACACACACACACACACACACAGACACACACAGACACCATTAGATTTTGATGGCTGGAATTTTCAGTCTTTTTAACGTAATTGTATTTTTTTTTTAGTGTTCGTTGAATACTTGTGCGTATCCTATTGTGGTCATGAAAAAAAAAAAAAGACTACGCTATTTAGGAAAGCACTGAAATTTTTATTCCTGTAAACTACTATCTAACATGAAAAGGCTTTAAATATATCGTTTTAATTTAAAGTTTTTACTAAGTTTGACTTTCACAATTATTACATTGGCAATGTTGAAAGCATGTAGGATATTATAGCAGGTTTCAACTTCCGCTTTATCAACAGTCAAGGCTTTTTTCTATCTAATTTATCCCTCAGATTCTTCCCCCCCCCCCATTCAGCTGATAACAGAGTTCAGCGGTCATATCGTAATTGTTTGTTTATGATAACAAAACTCACGTTATAGTAATACTTTTAATTGGCGTTTTGTTACCGGCTGTTCATGCTGTGCTTCTGAATTGAATCTCTGAAATACTGGTATAATATCATTCCAGTGGACATTTATTATTATAGATTGAATGAAATAGACATGTTTATGTAAATACTGAAACAAAAAGGCATTTTAACATATGAGAAAAAACTGTAAAGTTTTCAAATCTAATCAGTTGAAAGAAGCAACTCTATCGGTCAAAGAGAAATGCCAGCCGCCATTTTTGTTTTTAGTGTTTTTTAAATCTTGTATTTAGAGCCGATTTTTAGCTAAAACATTAACCTTGTATTTTGTATTTTGTATACCATAAGCATCAAACATTTGAAAAGAAGAAATGTAAGAAGCCTTAGCTCGTTTCACCTTTGTAGTTTAGGGAAAAATTTAATTTCGGATTATTTTTTTTATATATATGCTTAAACGCAATTTTTTTTCAAAAGATTTCTTAGTGATTTCTATTACCTATGAGGATGCTATATTCCAAGTTTCATTACAATCCGTTCAGTAGTTTTTGAGAAATCGTGATGAGCGAGTCAGTCAGTAAGTCAGTGGTATTTCGCTTATATATATATATATATATATATATATATATATATATATATATATATATATATAGATATATATATAGATAGATAGATAGATAGATAGATAGATAGATAGATAGATAGATAGATAGATAGATGATAGATACAGTAGATAGATAGATCAACACTATTTTTTACACTTTAGTCTTTTCGCCGAGTGTTTGCAGATAATCACGTGATACTGTACCGGAGAAGGCCGGTTCACAGCCGATCATTACTTGATATAGTAGTAGGCCTATTTATTGAAATTTTAAATATCTATATAGTTTTATTTACTTTCCCACATATACATAATCTAGGCCAATAGTTATAATATATTTAATAAAAACCATAGTTATATGATGGGCCAAAAATCGATGGCGAGTTCATTTACAGATAAATCCAATTAGAGGTTCCCTGTGTCTAAAAAAAATTTTTATTCAACCTGTTATTATCCAACAATATTCCTTTCCTGCTGCTGTAATTCCTTATATTAATAATAAAAGGCTCATTCTATTCCATTTGTTTTATTATCTTATCCAAATTACATAGTTTCTCTTCCTTCTTCTTTTCATGTTCTATACATTTCACCCAGTCTTCTTTTGTAATTTTCTCAATTGCCTCTTCCAAAAGCCGTTGAACATTTGCAATCTGAAATGTTTTGTTACTGTCAGCAACATAATGTTTTACCTGAACCCAAATTAACTCAATAGTATTGAGCTTGGCGGTAGTTGCAAAACGACTTTGTTTTCTTTTTCGACCATTTTATCTATGACATAGCCATCAAATTTTCTCTTTTCTCTCTTGACTATCGCTAGTAGTTCTTTTTTTAAAAATAATTGTCTTCAACAATGTAACCTTTGTCCTGCAACCAATTACAGTATCCTCAATGTAGGAAAGTGTTTGTTGTGGAGAGGAAAACAGGGGCCCTCCACACATTGTTTGTTGCGTTTACTTTCAGCGGTACAACACCAATAAATAATTATAGACCTCAAATGCTTCTATGTAAACGCGTACCCTACTTTCATTTCTTTTATCAGTCTAAATAAGAATAAAACGTTTACAAAAGTCTGTCACGAAATTGTAACTTTAGGAATTAAATGTATCTAAGCTGTAATTTGTGTACCTAGTTTTCTTGGAATGGGTTGTACCGTCAAGTCAGGCAATCCTAGTCTGAGGCTACTGTGACCTATATCATTTTTTTTTTGCCACAATGCGTTTCCACAATACCTAACATCTTTTCCGAGGGCGACGCCCAATACCCATATATATGGGATAGGGTAGCCAACCACCCGGTTTTAGGGGTCAGCAGTGTCAGCACCGTGAGGTACAATACTGGCCCGGAGTATGATGAGGGACAGGTTCGCATTGTGTTCATACAAGATCCTCTGTAGGTTGATGTAATCATTGTAGGTCGAGGTTTGGAGTCGCACTCAGTCCTTCACCTTTACCGCCATATAGAAATATGGGTTGTACTTGGCTTTAAATTGGCGGTTGATTTCCGCCAGCCTGGTGTTGTCTGGGTAGATGGTAATAGGAGGAATCTTGACTGATGCCCCAGTACGTCCTGTGGGAGCGTCCTGATTAGGAGCTGTGGCATTTGCAAAGGGCTGTGGAGCCTTAAAGGTTACAGAGTCCGTTGTACGCTTAGTCGCCTTACTGGACCTGTCTGAGTCATAAAGTGACTCCTTTTTCCTCTTCCTTCGAACGACCATAAAAGGCCGTTCGTTGGTAGCGTCAGGTGGGTCAGTAGTGTCTATTTCGAAATGGTCAGTGTCGTTTCACTGCCCGACATCGAGCTGTCATTTGGGCCATTAAATTCCTCTAGTGAAGAGCAGTGATCTTCTTGGACATCAGGATTGGGTATGCCTACCTTTGGCTGGCCCTGCAAAGGTCCCTTTTCTCCCTTCAACAGATTGTTCATTATATTTTGCTAAGTTAAATAAATTAAATGCTAATATTTAATAACTAAGCAAAACAAAGAAAAAAAAACAAACTAACTAACTACGCAATATTTAAATATAGTGCCCTGTCACTAACACAATATATAGTTTTTTGTATAAAAATTAATAATCAATTAATCAATATGTTTTACATGATATTTTCACTAACTCTCCAGAAGAATATCTAAGTGTATTTTGAAAACATGAAAAGTTTTCAAACAAAAGGACAAGTGTCCTGTCACGCTTCACTAAACAAAGGCGGGAGAGTAATAAAGGGGGAAGTGAACAATAAGTCCCCCTTAGAGCCCGTTCACACGATACAGTTCCAGTAATTTTACTGTATCAGCTTTTTTGCAGTGCTTCCAGTGGCACGTGTATTTTATATTGTATGTTCACATGATACTGTTCCGACTGGATCCTGCAAAAAAACTGATACGGCCGATTTCTACATTCGGTTTTGTCTTCGAAAACTGTATCAACCGTACAGCAAAAAAGCTGGATCCTTTTCCAGTGGCGCACGGATCGTAGTGTGAGTGTTCAGACAATACTGTTTTACTGCTGAGACATCCGCATTCAGTTCTCCAGCATTGTGCAACCTGTGTTGTGTTTAGTGAGTTTAGTGTGTATATGCTATGGAAGAAATAAACTCCGAAGTTTTAATTGTGCAAATTGAGGAACGACCTTCGCTATGGGATAAAACTTTAGACGAATTTAAAAATTAAAATTAAAAAATTTCAGCATGGCGAGAAATTTGTCAAGTATTGAATCCAAGATTTGCTGATTTCAATCAAAAACAAAGGGAGGAATTCTGTAAGATTTATTTTAAAGAATCGTTAGCTTCCTAGTACAACAGCAAAAAATATATTACTTCCACTCTTTTCAATAAGTCTTCAAATGTAGATATGGTCATTCTAAAATAGTTGAAAAATTTCATTTCTTCCTTTCTTAATTGACATTTCAGTGTTTCAAAAGAACCCAGCTTAAACCTATCCGCCACAATCGGATGTTCCCAACATCTTTTAGCAACATTCCTATGTTGCTTTCGCCGGCGGCGATACCAATACATAATAAGCAACGTGTTTACATCCATCTTGTACCGAAGTTACTGAACTAGAAGCGCAATAGGAGAAGGTTGTGATACAGCAGAAAAACCGAATCGTGTGAACACCACAGTCAGTTGACGCCGTACAGTAAAAAAAACCGATACAGCAAAAAAGCGGTATCGTGTGAACGTAGCCTAACCGTAGGCTCGGCATGCCAAACAAGCGAAAGATCAAATCACAAAGCACAATAACAACACATTCACAGCACTAACCGTTGAAATTACTGATCACCATGCAAACACGTCTGCACTGGCCAAGCTCTAAAGACCATTTTATTTCAATGTCCTGGTACAAACACATAACTAAATGTACTTGGTGTACTAGCTTCCTATTATAAACCTATACTTGAAACTAAATATTATTCAAATCTGTTGATTTGTTAAAGCGGTGCAATGTGATTTTATTATTTTTATAAAAAATGAACCAATAACCCTGTCCTAAAAGTTGGAATTTTTGTAAAACATATTTTAACGAAATTTGATTAATTCTAACCTCAATTCAGTAAAAGGATAATTATTTTAAATATAAATTCCCATTTTTAAAATGGTAATGATAATTTTAATAAACATGTCATGAGAAGAAATCCATTTAAATAATAGTTGAGAAGCTAAATCCGAGGATGAAAACTTAAAATTGTGTTTTTTACCGTATATCAAAGTTTAATGTTAAAATATAAAATATCATATTTCTTATACTTACACCTTGCAGTGGCTACTATGCGGAGCGTTTTCTGATGGGGAACATAAGCAGAAGCTGGGGGGAGAAAGAACGAATAAAAAAAAACTGTTTTTTTAAAAAATATATGTTATTATTGACATGTTAAGAATACTGGAATACCATTATTTTGTAAATATTTGATCTAAATATTTTACAAACAGCATTTAAAATGTAGAATGAATAAAAACGACTAAAGGCGATGAATGATGTTGGAGGAGCAAGGGCGATTAAACAATAATTTGTATACTTTCCTACATGCTGCCACAGAGTTTGCTCTTCTATATGCCCTTTTTCTTGCCGCCTTATTGCCTGTTAAGACATGTCCGTACCTGTCTGTCTAGACATGATTGTGTGCGAGTTATTTATTCTAGCTTGGTTAGTTTGCATCAGTATTTCAATGTGGCTAGTTCGTTTGTTCTCTATTGTATATTGATTGCATAGGAGTGGTGAGTGAATCAGAGAAGATTTATTTTTCTAAAGATGAAACATGAAAATACACCACTAAAAAGGCAAAAACATACAGAAAAGTGGACGGTTAATATTTGTAAGAAACTTCGAAATTCTGGACAATGTTATATTTCAAGGAAAACTAAACGTGAAGTTCCGGCTCGTTCAATCGGTCAGCAGTGTAAATGTAGTCGCAAATGTTTTGAAAAAATTGAATTAATTTTTTTTCAAATTTTAGGGTCTTTCGGATTAAATTTACAAAACAGAGCCCCTTCAGGAAGTATATGCCACCAGGATCATCAATAATTAAAGGTGCCTACAATGCATACAAAGAGTGGTTAAATTAAAATACTCCTGAAGAACAGCCTTTAACTGAAGATTTACGATTATAATATTGGCATCCAGCCTCCAGCCATTGATGACTGCAATATTTGTTCGAAGCTGAAAACTGAAATTAATGAACTAAAGAAGACTGAGTCATTATCAATTAATCTAAAAAAAATAAACCGAGATCTACAGCTCCATCTAAAAAACAACAAGTGGCCCAAGACATAATGAAAAGTTACGAAAACAATATTGACAACAGTGTTGCCATTGTTGCTATAGATCTCCAGCAAGCTATACCAACACCTATACTCTGTCAAGTTCAGGTTGGCGGGTGGACCCAGGCCTACCTGAGGCCACCCCTATAATTAATCCCTCGCCGCGTCTGTCTGAGCTGTCCGCTGCCTAGGCGATGAGTCACCTACTGGCTGTGTTTATACAAAGGTACACTTTCTTAACAGAATAATAATTTAACATGTTTAAAAGTATATTTGAAATCTAATAAAAAAGTTATGAAAAATGATACCAAACTCGACCTAGGTATTTAGAACATTTAATACGAACTTTATTAAGAATATTGTTTGCAATTCCTGTTTTACGCAATTGTTTACGCAAGTCCTGTTTGCGGTCAGTCCTATTTGCGGTCAAGTGTAGTTTTATGAGGGGACGACCAAGGTCCTGGGGGTGGAAGGGTTTCTAGTTTGCGGTCACGTCTTGATATGTAGTTAATTTCTTCCCGTCCTTTGAATACCTATCAACTAAATACATAACAGAATGATTTGACTCTAATCACAAATCATGTCTAGTTCTATAGGTTAGGTTAGGTTATATATATGACCCAAATTGGAAAAATATAATTAGGATAGTCTAAGATATATTTGGGGTGACCGCAAACTGGACGATTTTACCCTCGACCGTTAATTGGACTGACCGCAAATGGGACACAACCGATGAGTCTATAACCGATTATTGTAACGCCCTACCTAAAGGTTGAACACATTATTCGAAAATAATTTATTTTCAGAGTTCGGTTTGCTGGAACACAAAATGGAAATATTAATAAAAACAGTAACCAGTATAACAATTTGACTTATATATTATATGACAGTATAGAAAATTTATGGGGATATGCTCTAAGTTTTGTTTGAAGATATTAACATAGGCCTAATGATTTATAAGGAATATTTTTTTATTTTTATAATAACTATTGTTAATTTAAAAAAATTAATTTAATATCAACTAAACCTGTAAATCCCTATATAAACATTATAAAGCTGTCTGTTAAAAATAATAAATTTGTAAAGTTATTTGTTAAAAGTTAAAATTAGTAAGATTTTTAGCCATGACTCTTGTATCATGACTCCCGTATCAATGTATTCTTTTACCGTGTAGCTTCTAAAATTTATTTGTTTCAGTATTAGGAAGTTTTTATTGATTTCCAATTATGCAAGTAAAATATGTGTCGGTGATTGGCTTACCCGTAATAAAATGAAATGTTTTGATTAAGTACAAATGCACCATTTAAGGTCCTTAAAATTTTTTTAAAGTTTTCATGGTTCCAAAAATGGTAATTCCTTGTATATCGGTTAAAAACTGTTCATCGACCCTGTATAAACAAATAATGATTCAATTACATGTTTATGAATCACAAATATTTTGTTTGTACAGAAATAACTTGTGTAGCCTACTAACAAAATCATAACCTATTTCTATTGGTTGCCTACGCTGGCAGGTTTAAAACTAAAATTTAATTTTAATATTTAGTCTTATGAAGAATGTTTTTTTCCAAAACCATAACTGGAGATGACATCAAACTTGATGGAATAAAATATATCTTCATTATCTTATCACGTACGGAGCGCATTCTAGAAGAGAATAGAAGAAACACTAATGTTGAATGCTAGTTATAACAAATTTTAAAAAAATGTTAATTTTTAAATATTTTATAAATAAAACTTGAATAAAGGTAATTTTTATAAAAGTAAAATATTTTAAATTACTGAAGGAAACAATGTTTGTGATTGAAATGTAAGAGAATAATAAAGTTTTGTTAATTTCGACTGAGGTTTACAACGTTCTCACTAACAGCAGTTGGGCTGTTTTTAACTAGGTAAAAGTTTTACGTTTAGTCTGTACTCCGGTTTCCCTTCAAATCGTATAAATCTTTCGCCTTTTACTAAAGATTTCCGTGGAGGGGAACACATGATGAGTCTTTAAACAATTTTTGTAACGCCCTACCGAAAGGTTGGGCACAATTTGAAATAAATTATTGTTGGTGTTTATTTTATTTATTTAGTGAATTTATCTAGTAAATAATTGTATAGTATTCTAGTTTGTTTTGTTTAGTAAAAATACTATTATTAATTTACAATCAACAATTAAAAAGTGTATATAGTTTTTGTTACTATTCATATTGTATTATAACTAAATTATAGATAGTTTTAATAAAATTTTAAAAACTACCTCAAGAAAAAAGTCTTGAGTTAGTTGTTGATCAGAAGGTGAAATGAACGTCGCCATCTTTTCTTCCTTTTAACTGGTTAGGCCGGTACACTGTAATAGTTCTATGTCATATATCTATTATCAAACATATGATGAAAAAATATTATGTAAAATATAAAAATGTTTTGCCATTTACTCTGTCATATTAATTTGATCACATTGTTGTGTCAAAATGGATGAACAACAGTTTTTTTTTTTTTTTGCTTTTGGTGCTTGTTTAAGCTCTATAATGACTATTTGTTTATTTTTACGTAAAAGACAGCTAAATCAAAGAAAAAAAATTGTAGGTTAGACCGTGGGTAGCCAGACGTGAGCAGTTGGGAATTCAAAGCCATCTAAAGTTCGAAAGAACTAAAGAGTGAAGATCCAAAACATTACGAAAACTATTTAAGAATGGATGATAAGACTTTTTGTTTTGTGACATCAAAAGTGTATAAATTGATTTCAAGGAAAAATACTCATTTGAGAAACAGTATAAGCGTGGAAGACCGTCTTACGGTAACACTTAGATTCTTAGCAACGGTGAATCGTACTGTAGTTTGCAGTATAGTACTCGCATACCTCAATGTACTCAAGGAAAAATACTCATTTGAGAAACAGTATAAGCGTGGAAGACCGTCTTACGGCAACACTTATTCTTAGCAACGGTGAATTGTGCTCTAGTTTACAGTATAGTACTCGCATACCTCAATGTACTCAAGGAAAAATACTCATTTGAGAAACAGTATAAGCGTGGAAGACCGTCTTACGGCAACACTTATTCTTAGCAACGGTGAATTGTGCTCTAGTTTACAGTATAGTACTCGCATACCTCAATGTACTCAAGGAAAAATACTCATTTGAGAAACAGTATAAGCGTGGAAGACCGTCTTACGGTAACACTTAGATTCTTAGCAACTGGTGAATCGTACTCTAGTTTACAGTATAGTACTCGCATACCTCAATGTACTCAAGGAAAAATACTCATTTGAGAAACAGTATAAGCGTGGAAGACCGCCTTACGGTAACACTTAGATTCTTAGCAACGGTGAATCGTACTCTAGTTTACAGTATAGTACTCGCATACCTCAATGTACTCTCTTAAAAATTATTCCTGAAACATGTGAGGCAATTCATGAATCAATGAAGGACGAATTTCTCAAGGTAAGGAATATTTATTTAACATGAAAAATCACTTGCTAGTTCGCTACAAAAAATCGCTTACATTTTCATACATAAATCAGTAATGACAAATCAAAATAGAACTATATTGAATTTAAATTAAAAAGTTAACTTTTATTCTTAAAAAAAAATATTTTTTCACGTCCAAACTCTAAACTACATATTAACCAAAAAAATAAATGTTATAACAGGGATAATTACAAGTGTAGTACTTAACCTATTATTCTTGTATCTCTAAACCTTGGGAAACATCAGCGGTTTGTATTGCTACACTGGTAGTGTATTCGTTGCTATTTTGGCGAATAGCCCGAAGTTCAGAGACTGTAAACTTGCCAAAGGCATCAAATTCATCTTCATTTCCTGAACTTTGCAGTTGCTAACTTACTCATGTCCCTCATTGTAGATGATGCTTGGAATAAAAGTGAATATACAGGATTAGTTTTCATTTTTTCTTTGGGATGTAGATGGTGTTGAAGTTTCGGCTACTTCACCAAGATCTTGTTGCAATGTGTTGTCCTTAGGAATCTGAAAAAAAAAAAAAAAAAAAACAATGAAATAAGTTAACGAAGTACCAGTAAAGTATTTCAGTTACAATTTTAGTTACTGATTAACATTCAATAAAACACATTAAACTTCCTGTTACACAGTTCCCTTACCAAAGTGACTATCAAAGACAATCAGCCTAATAATGTCTTGCATGTGCACAACATACTCGAAGGTCATCACACCGACGAACAACAAAGTTCACAATTATTTCATTAACTACAAAAATAAAATAACATAGAAGATACATTGTCTTATTAAATAGTTGTACATTTTCTTTTTTAGGTCCCGAACACCAAAACCGAATGGGAAAGGATAGCAAAGGAATTCGAAATTCAATGGAATGTGTACAATACAATAGGCGCAATGGATGGTAAACACATCCGCATTAAATGTCCTGAGTCCAACGGTTCACATTATTTTAATTATAAACATTTCAATAGTATCATATTATTTGCTTTGGCTAATGCAAATTATACATTTCTTTATGTTGATATTGGAGCATATGGCCGAGTAGGCGATCCAGGAGTGTATGCAAAGATTAAATGGACACATCTCTTTTGGATATTTCAACTGCCAAATACATACGATGTACTACCTTATGTTGTACTTTCTGATGACGTTATGAAGCCTTACCCATTAAAACATCACTAAAGAAGGAAGAGTTTTTAATTATAGATTGTCTCGTGGAAGAAGGATGATTGACAGTAGCTTTGGCATTCTGGCAACTCTTTTAGGTGTACTATTAACTACAATCAATTTGTCACCTGATAAAGTTAAATCCATTGTGCTAGCTGCTTGTACAAAGAAAGTACCTGTACACTCGAACAGAATTGCATACGGTTGAGGTGATGGCCATCGTTTTATACAACCAATTAGTGAAGAAGAACTTCAGCAAATGGTACCCATAAATCAACAACTGAATGTTGGTCATTTGCGACGCGGTTGTGAAGTTCTTGATATCTTTAAAAGATTTTATGATGGAGCAGGAAATGTCCCATGGCAAGACAACTACATTTCATAGGCCTATTGTTAACAACTAGTCTTGATATAGACAATGCATACTAAAGGGGCGTTTACACGGGCCACATTTTAGGGCAATGTGTGTCGGCAATAGTATTGCCGGCAATATTGCAGCAATATAGGGCAATGTTGCCGACATATTTAGACATTGCCCGGCAATATTGCCAGGAGACTAGCTCGTGAAAGGGTGTTGACGAGGGGTTGGCGATGTTGCCGAGAGAGGTTGGAGAATATTTCGTATTGCCGGGCAATACGTAGTTCTATCTCTGTCTACAAATGCTTCCCTCACACTCTCTCTTTTCCCCCTAGACATACGCACCTGTCTTTCATTCAATTCTTTCAGTTCCTTGCCTGAAGATCTCTTGTGTTGTTGTGTTTTTATTTACTGTGCATTTTTCATTTATTTTATTGTTTGTCTATTATTTTTTGTTAATATTTTTTATGGAAATGGATAAATGGACAAATGAAAAAACAATTAATTTTATAAACTCAATTCATTTACGACCGTAGTTATGGGATGTAGAATCCGTAGAATACAAAGCCCGGATTAGGAAAAAATCCAGTTGGGAAGCTGTTGCCAATGAGCATGGTATTACAACCGAAGAAGCTTCCAAGAAATTCAAAAGTCTGAGGACTTACGCAAAAAGTAAGAAGAGGAAAACACAAATGAAAAGTGGAAGTGCTGGCGGGACAACATCAACATGGTTCGCATTTGATGCAATCAGTTTTATACTATCTCGAGACATTCCAGAATCAGGAATTGATAGCGAAAACACAACAGATGTAAGTAACATTTTTATTAATTATTATCAAAAAATGGTAGTTAAATTACTAAAATAGAAAATATTTCGGTAACAAATACATTAATTTCATCACACATAAATTAAGAATAAAATTACATTTGATTTAACCTACATTACATTTTATTGTAAATATTTATCTTGCCAAGTGACCTTCAGCACTCATAAAATAGTTCAAAAATTCATCTCTAACTTCTTTAGCTCTTGCACTTGGATTCCTAGCTATATTCTGGAGACTTATTAGATTCGCATTGCTATTTCGCCAAGATCCTGGTACTAATCTCCCTGTGTCGATTTCTTTACAATCTAAATCCCCGGGGGTGAATATAGCATCTCACTTTGTGGATTACGACGCAAAAAATTGTGTAAATATGCACAAACCAAAACGATTTTTTCAGTATTATCTATTTTGAGATCTATGGTTTTGTGGAAAATTCGAAAAACTGACACCATTAATCCGAAAGTATTTTCCACTACTCTTCGTGCTCTAGATATTCTGTAATTGCATACACGTTTTGGAGAACCGACACTTAAATCTGTTGGGAACGGTTTATTATATTTTCTGTCAACGGAAATGCATCGTCAGCAAGAAATACATATGGTGAACACATTTCTCTCCCAGGAAGAGGCTCAGGTTCAGGTAATTGTAATGATCCGTCCAATAGGGCTTGGCCAAATGCAGTGTGTCTGAAAACTCCACCATCAGATATCTTCCCTTGACATCCCACATGAACATAAACGAACTGGTAGTTCGCATTTGCAACTGCAAACAGTACAATGCTAAAAAACTGTTTGTAGTTGAAATATTTACTTCCGCTTTTTGGCGGGCAAACAATGGCTATGTGTTTACCATCCATACAGCCGACACAATTGGGGAAATTCCATCTATCCTGAAAATCTTTAGCAATGGTTTTCCATTCCATAGCAGATGATGGTACCTAGAAAAAAAAAAACAAATAAATAGCATAAATACAGGTCAAAAGACATACATACTTTGTAATTAATTATACATTAAATAATTTGTAAAATGGAAAAGTGCTATGCTAGAAACCTAGAGGTTCTCTGTTCGATCCCGGGTCCAGACATAATTTTCTATTAATTTTTTTTGAATAAAGATTAAAGTAAAATTGACTAAAAGTCAAAAAATAAATAATAAATACATTTTTTTCTTTTGTTTCCAGACCCTATCCATTGGGAATTCGGAAAATGTATCAGGGGATCAAGAAACAGAAACCCCTTTGGATACCCAAACAGAACGTACGTTGTCGAAGTCTACTCGAAAACAAAACAAGGCTCAAGATCAATCAAATTTGGGAAAATCTTTTATGAGGCGGACATGGGATTACTTCAACCTCCGGCTCGCTATGGTCAAATTACTCCACTAACCGACACGAATCAAGCTTAAATTCTCCAGCCTTGAATATATCTAAACACGACCTCGATTACCCCGGAATAGACTCTCATGGCAGTAGCTCAATGATTGCCACTATTGGACAAACGCAATACCGTGAAGAAGAACACGACCAAGAAGAGACAAGCTATATCTATTTATAAAACTAATCTAGACTGTTTAAATTACTATTATTAGAATTGATAAATTGCTGTTATTAGACTTAATAAATTGCTGAATTCAATAAAATATTAATATTATATTATTGTTTTAAACTTACCTTGATGAATTCCCTTAGCTCTTCAATGGAAGCGTTGCAGACTTCTGGTACTATGAGGCATATCGACGAAAAGTGCACTTTAAACAGAAACATTAAACTTCTGTATGAGTCGCCGGTAGCCAGAAATCGAAGGGTAATTGCCAATCTCGTTGTAATTGGTATGCAGTCTCTCATATTGGTGTCAGTCCTACCGATTCTTGGCCCAATCTTGTTTATCGGTACTTCAAAATCGTTTTTTGACATTCTCGTGAAATATTGGAACAGGTAATTGTCCAGCATCAGTTCACCTGTTCAATTTTTGGAAGAGGCTCGCTTACTTAAAAAAGAACACATCCACAATGATCGATTTCTTTTTTTTCTCTCTTTCCTTTTCATAAAGGTGCACTAACTACGACGAGTTCCGTCTCGTCGATTTTCACGACTGGCCGAGTGTGGTTCGTTTCAACAGTTCTTCCCGGCAATATTATTGCCGGCAATGTTGCTCGGCAATATATCCAGATGTATTGCCCAAAGTGTGGCTGCGATTTGTGTTGCCGGATAAAATTGCTGGCAATATGTTCGGCAATCGGCAATTTTTATTGCCCATGTAAACGCACCTTTACATTTTGTTCGTTTTCTTCTTCAATGGACAAAAATGTAATGTGGTATTTGTAAATTACATTCGGAGTCATCAGGTGTTATTGATGCATCAAGAAAATGAAGCATAGGATACCAATATGCTGTTGGTTCATACACACTGTCAGTTCCTGCTCCACTTTTCATACTTCTTTGAATCTGTAAAGACAGTAAGATTTAGGTCATGTTTATCCGAATCGTTATATCGACTAAAAAATTTCAGTGTTCTGCCAGTCATGGTTGTGTTATTTAATTCTTAATTATTATGATCTAGGCCTTAATAATTAGGAATAAAAAAACAACTAACCCTAACAGGCACAGCGCTATCAATGATTTGTAGGTTATGTTCTGTTTATGTTCAACAACCTATACACTACAACCTATCTAAAATCTAAACCAAAATTGTTATAGTAAAAAAAAATATATGTATATACATATTGATTGTTTTATTACAATTTATAGTAAATATTATTCTTACCTTTGCTTTTTCAGCCAAATACTGACATCTCAATCCGTTTATTTTTTTTCCTCACATCTGCTGCTGTACAACCATCAATAATACTACTGACACCCTCTGCAATTGACTGATAAATAATTAAACGTTTGTTTCTGTTTTTGTAGTCACTATTTTTTACATTATACAGCATTTCATTTGCCTCGTATTCCGAAATTAGAAATTTTGTAGCTGTTACCGTCCACTGAAACTTATTAGACACCATTTTGATTGGAAATATTATAATATTATGTTCTCTCTAGGAGAACATATGATCATAGATCAACTATTATAATAGATGGTCCATTACACTGTAATATATTTCATCACATATATTTGATTATAGATATATGACATAGAACTATTTGATATTTCAACGATATTGGTAGAGTCGATTTATAGAGATTAACGTATTTTATAACATCACTATGGCAGATTTGATATTTTTACAAGTACCGGCGTTTTTTCTGGAGAGTCCATATATTGTAATTAGTACTCGTATGTATGCTCTGATTATTGTAAATTTGTGCTTATAAACCATATTAAGCCTCACAGTATCGCATGCTGTGGAACTTCTTAGATTCAAGTCAAATAAATGATTTTAGCTAGGTCTGAAACCAATGATTGATTTACCAATTTGTAATATTGTCAACAGTGTTTGAGAAGCAGAATCATAAAAGGGATATTGTCTTCTAAATTGTAATTAATTTTCTTCAGTAAAGATATAAGAAGATAGTTTTTCAAATTTTTGAGTATTAAAATTTTACCAATATAGGGTTCTCTACATAACCTCATTAAAGTTCTTTGCACCAAATTTCATATTCCTGCTTAAGTTAACATGGTATTGTGCAAACGACGACAGACGGACATGATGTCGATAATCCTGAGATTATTAAACGTGAATATTAGTCAAAACCGGAAGTGGAATTTTTGTCCGATTACTTCACATCCTCTACCTCGTGTATTGGATAAAATGACAAGGGCTCCTTTTTTTGTAAGCTCCTTAAATTTAAGTAACAAAATACGTTTGATATTGTTATAATCCAACTGATTTGTTTACAGTAAATATTCCTTTATGTTAAATTTGAATCCTAAAACCCAAAATTTCATGAAATTATTCAAATTTCGAAGATCTGTAATAAAACAAAGTTAGCCTTAATAATAATCCATAGACACCTAATAAATAAATAACTTGCCTATATAATATAAAAAAATTATTATTGTGCCGGCAAAAGTTTGGTTTCCCTAATAAATAAATAACTTGCCTATAATATAAAAAATTATTATTGTGCCGGCAAAAAGGTTGGTTTTTTGGGTTTTTGCCATGATTCATTCTTATCGTTCGTCGAACACCGATGCACAATCTTCATTGATACATAGGTGCCTTGAAACGCTTTGAAATCACCAGACAAGCTTGTAATGAAAGGTTCTAATAGATAAGCATATCTTATTAAAATAAGTATCTGTGAGAAGATTTATTTTGAACTCTATTTCTGTTGAATTTACAAGTACATTGAGTGTTTTATGACTGACGATTCACTGAGACTTACGTTTGAAATATTTTTTATACAAATTCAGACTTTTATCAATACAAATTAATAAATTTATTATATTGAATACTAGCTTTTTATACCAGGGTTATTCCACTGAATTATGCTTGAATTACTGACGCTAGCGACACATATGTACAACTTTATGAACTATCTGTTATCTACTACAGTTTCATTAGAGGGTCATTACAGTTTTATTACTGTTAATTTATGACTCACTTTTTAAAAAGTTAATACCATTGACAATAAACAATAAAATCAATAATTTTATTATAACATTACACAGATGGTAAAAATATAGGATGCAAAATCTTGCACAAACTTTCTCAAAAACAAATCAAAATTATTTGTCACCAAAAATGTCATTTTGTTAGTTGTTGTCAGTAAAAATTAAAAGTGAATCATGGACACCATGTTTTGGAAAAAAAAAAATGATAAAGAATTATCAACTGAAGTCGTATGTGATCGAGCTTTAATAACAGCGGTCAAGGTTTAATTTTCTTTTTTGACAATTATTCCTAAACCGTTATATTTTTTTACTTTTAATTGTGCACACAATTTGGGTTATTAATCTTCACATTTCATAAAAGTTTAAAATTGCATGAAATTACTAAATCACCTATCCCCAAAATCAAATAGAAACCTATCAAAACTGATAGTTCTGTAGTTGTTTGTTAATTTAAATTTTAAAATGAACCATGGAGGCTGTCTTTGGAAGACTTACTTCATTTGTACCATCACTCATCCTCGGAGTAACTCGTATTTGATAAACATCAAGCTTTTAATGACAGTGGTCGAGGTTCATTTTCGTTTTTTCCTAATTATTTCTGAACCGTAAAATATACTTTAAGATTTGACACACGAGTTTGGGTCAATTAACCTTCACATTTTACTAACATTTAACTGATTTTGTAAAATTACATATTTTATAACAGCCCCATGACCGTATTATTATTATTAACATTTTTAACGATACCTTATGAACCGGCATTGTTGGAGAAATGATGACAAATATGTTTTTTATAACCCTTACAGGCTATATATACATGAGCAAAATTTAATTAAAATCGTTATAGCAGATTTTTATAAAATCGTGATTTTATGTTTTATGGTATATGATTTTGAATGATGAAATAAATTTAAAAAAGGCGTGAAAAGCCAAAATATATTCACAAACCAAATTTAATTAAAATCGGTTCATGCATGTTTGAGCACTGCACATAGGGACCGAAAGATATTGTATCTAAACTTAAGTAATTTATGCAAGAACTCATATAAAATTTGTTGAAGTTTTGTGGGAGTGCTTTTGATTTTTACATATAAAATGGATAACACATCTTCTGTGGTATGGTTGAGTCAGAAATTATAGGCTCTTGGGCTTCCATCCAACGGCCCACTTATGGTAACTTAGACAACCTGTTTTCTACTTGTCCAACTTACATTCCACAACAAATACTTCAGCTGATTAAGCATTGCAATAGGTTAAGAAGGGCACTTCAACAGGGCGTAAATAGATGTGTTCCACATACCATAATAAATCGTCTCAAGAGATGAATTAGACAGGAGATACTAAATTTTAGAGCCGATGGCTTCCAGGCCACGAGAACCTTTGTGCTATCCACCCTTAGTTAGACCTAATGGACAATTTGGTGATCCATATGACAAGGGGAATATCTTTGCTGACACCTTCGAGCTTGCGTTTCAACCAAACTCTCACCCTTCGGAACCTGTTTTCACTGAGTTAGTGGAAACAAACACACTCCAATTCGCCCACTCTCCACATCAACAACCCATACATAAAACTTTGCTCACAGAAATACAGTGTTTGATTTCACACACAATGGCCAGGAAAGCTTGACATGACACCATTGGGAATACAACACTCAAAAACTTATCGGGAAAGGCACTTAGATGCCTCCCTAACATAATGTATAACGCTATTTTCTGCACACATTTCCCTGCAGCTTGGAAGGAGTCTAAGATATTAGTTTTCCTCAAGCCAGGGAAGGATAAACACATGCCAGACTCATACAGACCTATACGTTTGTTGAACACTATGAGCAATGTCTTCGAGAAAGTCTTACTGAAGCATATCAATGAGCACATACATACACACAACATCCTGAGGCCGGAGCACTTTGGCTTCAGAACTAAACATTCCACGACACTTCAACTGCTGAGGGTGGTTGAACATGTAACCAAGGGCTTCAACAGGAACCACTCAACTGGTTCAGTCTTCCAGGACATGGAAAAGGCCTTCAATAGAGTGTAGCATGGCAGTCTCATCCATAAACTGACACTACAATTTTCCAGACAGGATAACTCATCTCATTAGATCATACCTGTCCGACCATAAGTTTGAGGTTAATATAGACCAAACAATATCTACACAGATAACAATACTGGCCAGGGTCCCTAATTGGGCCTGTGCTGTTCAACATCTACATCAATGACATTCTAACACCCAAAAACACCAATATGGCCATTTAAGCATATGTCACAGCAATATCAGCATAGTCATGGCAATCACATATAATACACAGTAGACTACAAAGAGCACTAAATATCCTTGAACCATGGCTCACAACCTGGAGAATGAAAGTGAATGTGTCAAAGTGCCAGGCACTGTTGCTTTCCATTGCTCAACAAAACAAGTTCTCTCTCAATAAGAATGGCGAACAGGTTATATAAGTCGCTACTCATGAGTATACTTACATAATATGTAGCTCCCGTCTGAGACATCCACATCTGAAGACTACAACTATTCCAAAACAAAGTTTTGAAATACCAATCAGCACCAAACTTAGAATAATACACAAAGACTTGAATGTGCCTTTTATCAAACAACAATCCAACATTTAGCAGTAAACCTTTACAAGGGGGCACACTCACACCCCACATCTACACTGATTTCCTCACTTGGCAGATACAAAACATCTGATAAACACAAAGGACCACTGTCCCTAACCCATGACAGACCACCTGCCAGCCATATAATGCCCACCACATCCTTACCACTGTGCCTAACACCTTACCTTTTCCTAACTGACATGTCATCCGTTTCAGAAGCGGTAGGGGCAACATAGATGCATGAGACCTTCAGTAGCCCAGGAGAAAATATTGCTTGCTACTTTGTTGCAAATGCAGCTATCAGCATGTGGTTGCATGCAGCATGTCTCTTTTCATAGTTATTCCTGTTTCGAGTAGGCAGCAGAAGAAGATTAAGCATGTAGGGTAATCCTATAATTTTTATTATTTTTTTTTTATTTTAGTTATTTTAAAAATAACAAGGTATTTGTAAGTTAATCTCATCCTTACCTACACAACACTCCAAACAGGGATCCTGCATGATCTCTCGCGAGGTTTTCCCTACCTGGATTCTGTCCCAGCTAAGGATTTGCCTCGATCTTCGTGCAGTACATAATGTTCTGATTTTTTCACCATATCTTCTCGACATGTCAATGGAAAGAGCTTACAAGCTTGGTACATGGAAAACCATTTCTGAATCCTTGTCCTATGCGACAGGAAGGAAGGTGGTTTTTAGTGAGTAAGAATCTCATACTATTGAGAAGATCGGATGTCTCCCTTTGCTTTTTGAAGATTTTCCACCTCTCCTACAAAATAAAATAAAATCAAAATCTTCTCAAACACTTATGCATTCGAACTTTGCCCAGCCAGTTCTTTACCTCGAACTTTGCGTGAATACAAAATGTTCTACTTTTTCCCACTTTTACAATCTCAGTATGCTCAAGGAAAGAGCTTCTCAGCTTGGTACATGGAAAACCATTCTTGTTTCCTTGTTGTACGTGATAGGGGTACTAACAGGAAGAAAGGTGGTTTTTATAGTTCAGCCATTCGTTCTTTGCACTTGCAAATATCATAATCTGGTAATGTTGCTTCATTGGCTCCATTCCAAGAACTAGTCTAACAATGAAGTATCTGTTTTCGAGTTATCATTTGAGCAAAATTATTTCTGTAAATCAAAGAATATAATTTTATACACACTGAAATAAACCATAGAGTGTGCTACAGATTGTTTTAAGCGTTCGTTTGAATTATATAATGTTAATAATAAATAGTATTTATTTATTCATCAAAAACTTTTAGAGATTTTTTAATTGTTTAGATTAAATGAAATTATTAAATTTACAGTTTAAAAGGTACACTCTGTCAAAAAATGGAACGAAACAACACAATCTGAACAATATGTACCATATTGTACATATGCGGTACATATTGTACGGTTTTGTTGTTTAGATGCGGTTTTGGTTTAGTTTTGTATTGGTTTAACGGAATTAGGTTTTCATTCCATCCTCTCTCATCAATACATTTAAAAGATGCATGACATGACCCCCTTACAAATTAATATTTTATTTGATCCCAATTTTTTTTTCAGTAGGAATGTAAAACAGTTATAATATCAATAGTAGAATCTATATTCAAACTAACACCCCTAAGGTTTTTTATTATTATTATTATTCCAATTATTAACAAAAATAATACAGAGGGAGCTGGTACTTTATGATTATACTCTATAAATAGAGTATACAAGACCATTCGAGGTAAACCTCACTGGTTGAAGCAGCTCGGTCATCAGCAGGCTTTTTTGGTCAGCTGCTTGGCAGCCATCGATTCAATGTAGCATGCTGTAATCATGTTTTCTTTGTAAATCTGTTTTATTTCTGTCCACAGGAGCAATTTGGTTACCACCTACGGCATGTTAGCTTGTATGTATTTAACATTTTTCCTGTCTGAAGGACAGTCCTTAGCCTTGTTTCAATTGCCGCAGGGGCCTTCGCTACCGCTACCACAATGGTTGTAGATAGTGGTGTGGGTGTTGTGTTAATGTGTGTCTTTTTTTCAACGCTTGCAGTCGCTTGCAAAAAGGCATTCAGGGTTGTGTATTGGTGTTGGTGTTTTGTTGAGGTGTTCCATCACCACTAGCTCTAGACCTTTTCGCCTGGAGCGAGCATGCTGCCCTTTTATGGGCTTCACATCCACGATAACTTGCAGTATGCGATTTCCCACAAAGGATGCACTTGAAGTCCTCGCGAACAGTCGTGCATTCCTTAGAGGATGTTCCTCTCCATACTTCACACACGTAACTTGGCCTTACAACAGCTAGTTGTGTGACCAAATCTCTGGTAACTAAAGTATTGAGTGGGGGTTTTAGGAGCCCTGTAGGGTTCAATGCGGACTCTCATATAGAGAACCTCTCTGTTTTCCAACATATCGCTAGCGTCCTTTTGGGATGTCAGTTCAGCTAGGAACATCGGGTGAGTTTCCTTACTAAAGTGTCCACGCATTTGTGAAACCTTCAGCACTCCGAACCCTCTGCTCTTTAGGTCGTCTTTGACTTCGGTGGGGAGCGTCTGATCGTCCAACCCTTGGATAACCACCTTGTATGTGCGTTCACTATCAAGGTGGTAGATATGGTGTAAGATGTTTTACTTCTCCAGAAATCTTTGTAGGTTGACGTAGTCACCATACATGAATGTCTGGAGTCTCACTCCATCCTTAACTTTCACAGCCGTTGGGTTTTTAAAGTTTTTATTTATGCCGTGTAATCTAGTTTTGTCTGGGTAAATGGTGATGGCAGGGATTTTACCCACTGCCTCTTTCGTCTTCACTAATGCAGGACCAGTGCTGCTCCCATCAGCTTGGGCCGATGGGCCTAACACAGGCTTCTGCACCATGTCTGTTGAGGGTTTTGGAACGGATCCATGACTACTTGTTAGAGGGACTTTAAAGCTCTAAGAATTTTGGTGATGTCAGAGTCTAGTGTACTTCTCTTAACTGGTAGAATGCGCTGCGGAAGAAGCAACTGGATGACCCAATTGAAAAACAAAAAAATATATAGATTCTCTAGTAGTGAGGTTACTGTTTCAACAATTTGATATAGTCATCCTCAGATCTGCTGACAAGAAATAATTATATAAATAAATACATAATTTTAAGCGTCAATCTTAGAACACAGTGTCTGAAGAAGTGTTACAATTGAAAAAAATAAAAGGATATATGCATTTTAAATTGAAAATACAGTACCAAAATAAATCCTGACCACTGTTAATTTGTCCAAATTACTCATGAACAGTAATTTTCTTTAAATTCCTTAATTGTGTGTAGTCTTCATGTTTTATAAAATGAAATGTATTGAGATGATTTTTATAAATTGAACACTGATTATTTGTTTGTTATTTTTCACTTATTGGCCGATAACTCCAGAACGGAAATCTAGGAGGTGGCAACCAATATGACTTTATATATATATATATATATATATATATATATATATATATATAAAGTCATATTGGTTTAAATATATATATATATAAAGTCATATTGGTTTATATATATATATATATATATATATATATATATATATATATATATATATATATATAGATGTAATCTTTATTCTAGAAACGTCATGTTTACTGAAGCAATAAATAAGGTAAATAAGAAGGTAATAACTGAAACCGTCACTTACGGAACTCTCCAGTGTATACTAGTTATGTTCAGTTTAATGTTTGCAGCATCCTCACTGTATATAGCGTTCAAATCAGAGCTCAACCATAACAGACCGGGATCCTGTTTTACGTTCATTACAATTACAATCCACTGATATGTGGCACTATATATATATATATATATATATATATATATATATATATATATATATATATATATATGTGTGTGTGTGTGTGTGTGTGTGTGTGTGTGTGTGTGTGTTGCAACGCATTCCCCCCCCCCCGGCAAGAGCAGGTGGTACTAGCCTAACTACAGACGGGAGCACTCGCAAGACCCTACCGGGACTCTCAACTATTTTACTCTCTCTATCTTTCGACGAGGTAGAAAATGCTTCTCCTAATGCCTACCTTTTAAAGTCCCTGATAAGGCTCTTAATTTTATGTTACACACAAGATCAATTTAATTTTATCAAACTTATGCTAACACATGAAAAATTTTTATATATTTTATAAATTCACTTCTTAATCTATCTTACCTTTTTGAAACTTCAGACTCTTTCTCAAAGGGTGTGCCCTTTGGAGCTAATCAATTCATTAAACCAAAATTTGCTCTTTTTAAAATTTTACTTATTACTGGTGAGCACTTACTTCTTCTTCTTTTTGACTTTAAGAATTTATTTGCATAGGATAGTTTCAATCAAAATATCAGACAATGAAATTTTACAAATTTATTGAAATCGGCACAATTTAATTTTTATTTCAGAAAACAATGGATTTATTAAAAATCTCTTACAACATATTATGTCGCCTTTTCCTTCAATTTACATTAAAAGTTTCTCTTTCAAACAACTTGAAAATTCTCTATCCTAAGTAATTCTAACAATAACTAAATCTAACAATATATATTCTTAATCTAACACATTTATTTATTAACCCTTTTATTTATATTGTTCCAATCTGTTACTTGGTTTTATTGAAAATTTGACTCGAATTTCTCTTATTTGATTTCTCTTTACTTTATAGAATTTAAAATTGACTTTATTTCTGACTCTACTTTGATTTTAAAACGTTATTATTTAACTTTGTTAATTTTAGGAATTTTGGACTTTCCTCAAGTTTATTAAAAAATAAAATTTATTTATTAAAAAAGACTTGATTTATGCAGTACCTTGTTTTTGTGAATTGCACAAGTCCGCTTGTCCTGATTCTGAGAATGGTTGTGGATCCTTAAGATTGTTCCTAGAGCTGCCTCCTGTTCTAGAATATCCCGAAGTCCTGTTCCCGTTGAATCTGCTGATGACGACAATTTCTTGTAGGATATTTGCCGGAGTCCGTAGTGAAGATCTCTTCTAATAAGCTGTTGTAGGATGTAGCGTTGTCTCCTTCAAGGCCGATCCTGACTGTTGGTATCGTTATTAACCCAGAGAAGTACTGAACACTGACAAATTATTTTTACGACGATTTCCTCTTCAGACTTTAGTAAAAGTGGGTGATCCTTCATGGAGCTGGTACGAGACTGATGAATTAACTTGTTGAAAGTCAACTCGTCGAAGATTGAGCTATACAGTATAGCCAACTTTTCTGATTTTTGTTCCTTTTTTATTTCGCGATTTATTTAAGTTTCTATATTATATTTTAACTACTTATGAACTCTTCTTGGCTTATCCTTACATTATTTGGCTATTTTCACTATTTTGGATTAATTATTTCTATTATTATTAGTTGTTTTAGTTTAATTGTTTGTGGTTATTTTTGGCTAGGGTTGGTAACCTACCCCTTCCTTGCGGCGAGAGCCTCTCATGCGCGCGACCTTGGACACACGTTGATTCTTGAAAATCTTAAGTTTGTGTGTGTGTGTGTGTGTGTGTGTGTGTGTGTGTGTGTGTGTGTGTGTGTGTGTGTGTGTGTGTGTGTGTGTGTGTGTGTGTGTGTGTGTGTGTGTGTGTGTGTGTGTGTGTGTGTGTGTGTGTGTGTGTGTGTTGATCTTAAACTATCAACAGATCACAATTTTAGTCCGAATTTACTTAAACTTTGTATTTAGACTCGATAATACAAAGCGTCTTGTACCATAATCGTAAATAGTATTTTGATCAAATCGGGTTTAAATGACGTCTGCTAAGAATAGTTTTTGTTTTAGAAGTTATCTCTAAATTGTAATGTTCTTTTATTTTATTATTTGACAAATTGAACTGTGTCATTAACCTTCACATTTAAAAAACATTTGAATAAAATCGGTAGAACCAATATTGAGAAATTAACCTTTTTTTAAAGTAGTACCATGACTGATTTTTGTTTTCCATGTCACTTTTCTACGAAACCCTTTTTTTAAAAAATGTTCACATATTTTTGAAATTTGGTCTTATAGCAGGTACTCAACAATTTTGAAATATCTAACAATGAAAAAAAAAATCTTTCGTGATATGGCCAAAAACCAAATTTGATCAAAATCTGTTCACTTGTTGGTCAAGTAGACGATTTGCATTATTGATAGTTTGTGTATTTTTCTAAAATTAGGTCTTCATAACAATAAGTATTATGCAAAATTTCAACTCCATATCATTGACTGTTAAAAAGATATCCATTTTGTTATTGTTAAAAACACAAAATGGCGGCTAGATGGAAAACTAAGCATTTGAAGAAATATGTTCATATAAACTTTTTCATTGGTTTTGATGTGAGAAATAAGGTCTTAAAGTTTTGGAACGATTTTTGGATAAACCTTGTAAATATGCTTTCTTTTTTTAAAAAAATAAACAGAATTATCACCTGGCCAAAGCTATTTTATTAAAAATTTTGGATTGCCTTCGAATAAACAAAAATTAAGATGATAAACATTGTTAAATTATATATTATCCAATAACATATATAATTTATTTGTAAATTTTTGGTTTGTATGTGAATAATCTGAAGTCTAACTGAACTAAGTAGGCCTATATGAGCAAAAGCTATCAACATGATTATAGTCATGTGGATTCTGTAAAGAAAATTATGATAATAGTGTCTTAATTTTGATTATATAATTAAACAATAAATTCTCCATATCCTTGGTTAATGAATCCATTATAAGGATTATTATTATTTTATTTTATTTTTACATAACATTGTTGTTGACAAAACAAAGTGTTTTCCTTATTGGTGAAGCAAGTAATCTCAATGTAAACAACTAACGACACGAGGTAACAAGGATGAAGGTTATGTTTTTCCGCAAAGGTAGGCCGTGTGCAAAACAGCTACAGTTATGTTAATAATTAGTCCTTATATTATTTTATTTGAAACCTCTCTATTGTTTTATGAATAAGTATAATTTACCTTTATACAGTATGTCTATAACAATCCTTATTAATTATTGGAATGTCGCTACGCCCGTTTAGGCTGCAAGAGACATCTTCAGGCTTTGCATATTGTCACAAACATAAAACTACATATAACAATTACAAGAAAACTCAAACATATAACATAATAAGTGTAATTTGTGTCAATATGCAAAGTCTGATCATGTCTCTTGTAGATGAAACGGCCGTTCCTCAATACACTTGTATTGAAATAATGGAACGTTTTTCAGATTTATAGTTTATTAGTGGTAGTCCTTAAGGGTAGTCGGGTGGCTCAAAATGAAAGTAATATTGATTTTGTTTTCATGCAATTTTTTTGTTCTGTGTCTTTTCAGGATTAATTTAAGACCTTATTTATTGAAATCCGTTGAGTTAAAACTAGATTTATAAGTATTTGTTATTAGTGTAGGAACAGTTTTTTAGGAAATTTCATGTGTTAATGTATTCTCTGTTTGAAGTTATTTTTTAATGATGGAAGTTCAATTATTATTATACATTTGCGGACATTTGCCACAAGGGGTTGTAACCCGCTCTCGGGCTAGGAAGCTTAATACAACTAACAATAGGCCACTCCCCTAATAGTTTGTCACGCCTTCTGGACCACGTCACTTGTTGCTGTATCTTTGATACAACAACACGTATTTGACGTTAGTTGTGTGTTATCGTGATTGTGTTTTTTGACTTCTCAGTTTTAGCTCTGAGATGCATGCTTAGATATTAAGGTTGGTGGTATTCTTATTTAATTTTACTTCTTACATAGGCTTAGTTTCTAGTTTTATGTTTCTTTAGTTTTTAGTCTCTTGATAACGGGAATTGATCCTTATTCCCGAAACGTCGTGTTTTGATTTTTAACACACAAATGATGGCAAATGTCCGCAAAATGTTAATGTATGTTTATTAATATGTAACATTTGTATTGATGTTGAAATGTGTTACATTTTATAAATATAGAGTATTGTATTCAACACTTAAAAACCGTACACAGTATCACTGTCATAACAATGAATGGTAAACACAATGCAAGGGACAACCCACCAGTAACTTTTATTATGTACTACTTTTAGTAAAACTTTCATGGGACGAGATCTGCTGCTTACAGAACCACTAGTATCTATACGTGATCAAAACACTTAAGTATAAAATAACACCATAAAGTGGATATACTTAAATAGAGAACACTAGCACTTTAGCGTATTGAGATAACAATGCATATAATTAGTTTGTTTTCGTCTATGTTAGCTATTTTTTATTACATAGCTGAGACTAACCTTGTCCTACCTTGGCAAACGTCTTGTTATGACACTGTTAGAGTATCTTTCTCTTCCTAAATTGCCTTTATTTCCTAATAATTACTGAGCCTTGCATAACAGAAAAGTCAGTATTTAAACGTATGGTTTACGGAATCTAGAAACACAGTTTTGACTAAATTATTGCCAACGAAACTTGTATATGACTTAAGTTAAAGAAAAAAATGTCTAAATATCTTTATTCGGTTCTTCAGAAAACTGAAAATATCTCCCTTGATAGAAAATACTCAACATTTACGTTTATATTAATACACATAATGTTAGAAAAGTAGTTGATACACTGGTTTATCACTTTTAAAAGAACGGGCAAGAAAACAAGAAATGGCCTACAACTATTCTTCACATTGACCTACATTTTGTATACAGCCCAATTTCGCAAACCCAAAAAGGAGCCCCTACAAGTTATTATTCAAAATTTTTAAATGGAAACCTAGATTTTGTATTACAGTATTCAATAAAAAAATCACATCTCAACATGATTTTACACTTGGTTTTTTTTTAATATTCAACCCAAACACAAGATCTCACAAAAATTACGTTTACTTAAACAAACGCGTTTTAACGACAAAGTCGCCATCCTCAGTCGTACACGAGCTACAATAACTAAACTACTATAAGTAGACTAAGTTATAGTTTAGTTATTGTAGCTCATGTATCACTGAGAATGGCGACTTATTGATTATATAAATTTCAAAGCACACACTACCTTCTAAAATATTTACAGTAGGGTTCCATTATATAGGGTTAGTATTGCCAACTCTGAAACAGTAACAGATTCAAAACACAACAACCGGAACTTCATGTGTGTATGTTTTATGATTTCATAAAAAAAAAACACACAGCAAAAGGAAATATTTAATTTATTCACAGAAGTGATTTAATGTTTTTCAATTATTGCATTATGAATCCTATAATATAATTTTAATTTCATATTACAAAAATCGACTTGAAAGTCAGTCTTTCGATTTTTTTAAATTTCGAAATTGCTTTTCAAATATTCTATTAAATAATAAATATTTGCTTGATTGGTATTTTACATAGTGCCAATTGGAGCCAATCAGCATGATATCGCAATAATTTTTATCTCTCTTTAACATTTACTAAGAAATATATTAGGTTTTTTTATTCACTGTTCAGATTTTAAATTTGGAAATCTTAAGATCCAAACGTCAATTTTGCCGCTAACTTCGCTTTTTTTTTTCACGGAAAACTGCGATGATTATCAATAGGTATAGAACACTTTACTTTCCCACTTTGACATACTTTAAGGCTTGTTCAGTTTAAATTATTGCAAAACTAAGAGCGGTATCTTTAATGAACTGTCAATATTTTTAAAAAATTTGTAAGTTTTTGCCGGTTAACGAGTTTCAAAATTACGCTAATAACTGACTGTTTATAACATTTTAACGAAATACGATACAGAACTCAACCACTACAGTTGTAACAGTTGATATGTAAAGTTTTTAAAACCAATCAAATTTGATCTAGAAATTAAGGACCAGTACATATTTTACACTCTCGAATTTGGATCTTAATCTCTGCGACTGCATTTCCTTTTAGAATTTCCCCAAAATACCATGTTTAGATAAAATTGACAAACTAATTAAAATAGGTTTTGTTTTTTAACAAAAAACAGCTATCAATATTACAGAATACTTGATCCTCCATTCTGATACATATAAAAGTCATATCCGTCATTTTAATAGTCATAAGCCTCCACGAAATGACATCTGCAATCTGTAGGCCTCCTTATTATTTATTTTACTTTTTCACATATACATAGCATGGGGTAGAGAAATCTATGCTGAGTTACAGTAGCCTCAGACTAGGATTGTGTCTGGTGTAAGGGACGTGTCCTCCCTTCTACTTGCTTCCCTAGCCTGACTTGACGGTACAACCCATTCCAAGAAAACTAGGTACACTTTATTACTGCTTAGCTACATTTAATTCCTAAAGTTACAACTTCGTGACAGACTTTTGTAAACGTTTTATTCTTATTTACAACGATTAAAAAAACGAAAGTAGGGTACGCGTTTACACAGAAGCATTTGAGGTCTTTAATTTTTTAATGGGGTTGTACCGCTGAAAGTAAACGCAACAAAGTGTGGGGGCCCTCTTTTCCTCTCCACCCCAGACACATTTCTACCTTGAGGATGCTGTATTGCGATTGTATCCCGTTTTGAGATCCCTAAGTCCAAAAAAGTGGTTTTGGGAGTGATGTCTGTCTAGGCTGATCGTCTGTTATCTAACCAGCACAAACGCCTGAAGCTTTTTAAATAATATTTTGGTTTGAATTATTTGGTATGCCATAGTAGTTTTTTTTCTTTTTGTAAGTCAAAATTTGAGGGTAGCTGTCATAAGAAAAAAACACAAAATTACCAACTGTTTTAATCCAATTTGCTCAAGTTACTAAACAAAATCTATTGATCGCCATCTCTCCGAAAATGTCAGTTCGTGAATTATCGATTTTAATAAAATACGATTTACTCTGAGAACATGTTTAGCAACTAGGAAAGCAAATTTAGGTTCTTATTTAAATATGTAAATATTTGATCCACAGACGGCCTTCATTTTCACTTTTCAATTGACAACTACCAAACTGACATTAATGGTGATGATTAGTTTTGGTGCGTTTTTATTTGATTTTGGGGATGAGTAAGTGAGAAAGTTTGTGCAATGTTTGTCCACCTTTATCTGTGCTTCTTATCCTTACAGGTTTTGATATAATGAACTATAGCTCTGAGTATATAGAGAGGTCAATTTATGTGACGACATCAAAACATTTTGACAAATAAGCTTCGTACGGAAACTTGCCAGATGAAAAGTTAATGATTTTTAAGATGCTCTTCACTCGTGATAAAATCAGACCGCACCGTCCCCCTTTTGAGAGATCTCTAAAGACTTTGAAATCATTAATGGGAACCGCGTTTTGTATTTCAGATTCAGATTTTGTCTGAAACTTTTTTTTTTATTCGTGAGAGATGGCTCTGTAATCGGCGAAAGTTATTTAAGTAACGTTTCTCAAATTTTATCAGATACACTTTTAAGCTGTGTACACGCATTCGAAGAGTGAACCAATAAGTAAGTGAATCGAAGGTCAAGATCAACATTTCGAACACTTACTCTAATTAAATAGTGAGAGGCAAGGGGATTACTAAGAACAAGCACCCAATGGTGAGAGGCGAGGGGACTCACCGAAATCAAGCACCCGATGGGAACAAAAACTACTAGATCCATATCTTTGTTTACTGGGTAACGCTAAAGTAGTTTCTTGAAATTAAACAAGCCTGACTTTATTTTTTAATTGCAAGAGCATTTCGTGTTTAACAGCAAAATTTGATTTTTGCGTTTACAGCGCCATCGGTCACAAATCAAAAATAAAACTCACTTATTTATCCCCTCAAAATCTTCATTCGCAAAAAATGGAATTCCCGTTTAGGATTTTAAGGTTACCCTAACCTCCTTTAAAGTAGGGTAAGGACATTCTGATTTTATCACGATTGAAAGGCTAACCTACCTTAATCTAACCTAAACTAGCTTCCTTTAAAGTGCGGTAAGGACATTCTGATATTATCATGAGTGAAAGGCTAACCTAACTTCCTACCTTATCCTAAACTAACCTAGCTTCCTTTAAAGTGCGGTAAGGACATTCTGATTTTATCACGAGTGAAAGGCTAACCTAACTTAACCTAGCTTCCTTTAAAGTGCGGTAAGGACATTCTGATTTTATCACGAGTGAAAGGCTAACCTAACTTAACCTAACCTAACCTAGCTTCCTTTAAAGTGCGGTAAGGACATTCTGATTTTATCATGAGTGACAGGCTAACCTAACTTAACCTAACCTAACCTAGCTTCCTTTAAAGTGCGGTAAGGACATTCTGATTTTATCACGAGTGAAAGGCTAACCTAACTTAACCTAACCTAACCTAGCTTCCTTTAAAGTGCGGTAGGGACATTCTGATTTTATCATGAGTGACAGGCTAACCTAACATAAGCTAACTTATCTAACCTAACCTAACCTAACCTAACTTCCTAAAATGGGATAAGTACTACAACGGAAATTCGTTGTATGGGGTTATATTTTGGTTAAAAAAGAAAAATATCAAAAAATAATCCTAATGCAAGGCTTGGATGTTTTGTAGAGCTTTTTACTGATTATAGCCGGTCGGTAAGATTGAACTATGAAATGGTCCAAGGTCAACTCTTGCCGGCTTGTTCTAACAGTAAATTCCTATGTCGGCAGATTTTGAATTGAAAAATCATTTTTTATGAATTTTGAAAATGTGAAATAATAATGTATAAGGATATGTAGCTGTAATACAAGTTGTATGCAATACATATCTAGTACTGTTATTTCATATTAACTAACAGGCGCTACGGCATATTTATATGAAGAATTTAAAAATTCTCAAAATTAATAAAAAACAAAAAACCTTGTTATTTCTGGAAATAAAATGTAATTTTAAGATATAAATATTCTTGTTAAAATTTGGAAAAAATTTATATTTAAAAAGTTAGCAGAAAAGCATAAATATAAAAGTTAATAAAAGTAAATAAAAATGAATTTTGAGAAAAGGATTGTATAGAGTCAATTAAATAAATAAAGTTGTATCATAATTAATAATTAAAAATTAAAAAATAATTAAAACAAAAGAATTATAGTTTTCACGCTTTCCTGTGAAAATGAAAAAAGATGTTGAAATTTTGGGAAAATGATTAAAAACATGTTGTCTAAGAGATGTGTAAATTTCAGGAGAATCAGTAAATAAATAACCCCCAAACCCAAAGGTGTGAAAAGACGTGCTGAATTACATCACTACGGGAAGTCGCAGAGTTAAGTTATCCTGGCTAGTGCGTTGAAATCACGAAATAAACAAAGTGACAAAGTTTGAAAACAATAACTTTAAAGGTGTGAGAATTGAAAACTGTAAAATACGCAAATTCTTACGTAAGCGATTAAAGGCGAATGAATGGTCCGACAAATGTCATTCGAAGTGCGGGAAATTGCCGCGGTCGAGAGCTACAAGACACCGGTTACGTAAAAACGAAAAAACCATTAGGAAAAGTGTTATAAGACAATTAAAAGAAAACAATGAAGATTTTTACATCGGCCAGTTACAAGTTGCAGAGTCGAAATGTTCAAGGATAAGTGACGTAGTTGTAGGCGGAGCTATCATACCAACCTACAGCAGAAATAGATTAAAGGATTAATTAGAGCAAAGTAATTAAAAAAGGACATTTAAAAAACGGTAAATATAATAAGTAAAGTAATAATAAGTAACTAAATCACCTACACCAAAAATAATTAAGAAAATTGCATTAAAAGACACTATAAATGGAACTATCGTATCGGTCCAGTGAGGGAGAAAAATTGGTATCGATATACGATAGTTTTAGGCTATAAAAAGAGCCGCACGAATCTCATCGAGGTCTCTCAAATAAAATTGTTTTAACAAGTGCTAGGGGTGACTATGCCCGATGGTCAACTCAAAAGTGTAAGGTCTCTCTAATAAAATCGTTCGAAGAAGTGCTAGGGGTGACTATGCCCGATGGTCAACTCAAAATTGTAAGCTCTTTGTTATAAAATTGTTTTAAGAAGTGCCAGGGGTGGCTATGCCAGTTTGCCGACTCAAAATTTTAAGTAAAGAAGTTTAAGGATGTTTAATACTATGCCAAAGTATTAAAAGTGTTAGCGAGAGTGATAGGAGGTGATAGATTCTAACCAACCAGCCAGCCTTCTAAACTCCATGGACAAGAAATGAGACACCAGTAATCTCTAAATACAACCAACCAGACACCAGAGGACCAACAGCATCCCAGGACTTAGGATTTTCAACACGGCGGTCAAGGTCTGAGAATAATCCAAATTTCCTTTTTCAAAGGGAAAAATTGGCCCAATATTAACTTATTACTGATTTTCCTGAGATAAATTTTTTTTTATATATATAAATAAATTTGTTAAAATAAATAATTTGAATTCATGGATAGATAGAAATCTTTATATAGATAAATTTCAATATAATTACGAATGATTGCCTTCTGCTAGAAAAGAGAAATATTTTAGTTGTTATTAGTTAAATTTCATTACAGAAATTGTTTTTGAGTTTGTTTGTTGACTTGTGTCAAGATAATTATTTCAATTTGTTTTTTGTTTCAAGTAATTAAAAGAATTAATTTTTTTTTTATATTAACTAAAACTGTGTTTTATTCAGAATTGGTCACACAATTATCTGTTATATTTTCAAGTCTCATTATAATAATAAAGGTAAAATATATTGTATCAAAGAGGTATTCCCAAGGACACGCACCTACGAGATTAAAATTAGAAAAATAAAGTAAATTCGTGTTCTCCCTGAGAAATAGGGAAATTTTAAATACAATTACTGGAAGTCATAAATAAAAAGGGGGTACCGGTAATTTGGGGCAACTCAAATTATCGAAGAAGTTATTCAATCCAGGCCAGAAAGATAGTAAGCCAAAAACTTCCAGTGGATTGAATAATTTATTCTTTTTGTCACGCGAGAACGAATCCTGTAGGCCCAAAATCTTAGGATTCGGGACTATTACGTATAAATAAAGTTAGGGGGCGTAATTAGTCTGACTCTAAAAAAGGTAGAGTTTTTTCGTTGTAGTACATTCTGATTTTATCATGAATGAATGAACGGTTCCTTAAAAATATTAATTTTTATACTGTGACTTTTTGTACAATGGATATTTTTCGAAATATATCGATGTCTTCACTTAAATCGACTACCCAGTATAACAAATCATCGATCTATAATCAATTCAGTTATTTTAATACAATATATTTTTTCTTAAAACTTTATTCATTTAAACCTTGCTGCAAGAAATATTTCATTCTGTTTGGTATTCCACATGTACAGATACTTGTTTAACTTGTAATTGTTTGCATTTCACAAATAAGGCATATTTAACATCAGTAACAAGCCTGTTATGTTAAAAAAATAATAAGTGGCAGTGGTTTCCTTATAATTAATGTATTAGCCAAGGATATTTAGAATATCGTGTATATATATATAGGCGTAATAAACACACTATCATTATAATTTTCTTTAGAGAATCCAGACATTAACAACCATGTTTCGAACTATTGCTGTAAGTAATATTTATTATTTAGTATGTAAAATTCATAGAGTTAAACAATTTACATAAAACTTAATACAGCTCAATTACACAAAATAATAATAACCTTATAATGGATTTACATTATAATTTTATGACTAAAATAATTAATCTAATTATTTTAAGTTACAAACTATATAAATGGACAAACTGCCTTGAGGTTGTAATACGTGTAAACCATCATTATAAATTTAATTTTCTTAACACTGCCTTGCAGATAGTTTTGTGCTTTCAATTAAGTTAGAACTCTTTTTATTAAAACAAAAACTAAAATTTATAATCTTTATTATATTTTATTTGAAAAAAACGTGAGGAACTGAGTACGCTTGGATATATACGAACACTTATAATGTTCATTTTTATTTATTAAAAAAAGTTATACTTACATATTGGGTTATACCAAATTTATTTTAATAAAATATGTTTTTACCTAGGGATAGCCCTAAAAATCTACTTCAACTTTTTGGTAGTATAAAATTGTAAAAAAGTTTTAAATCTTAATTTCATTTTTCCTTGTTTACACATAACTTTTTATTATTAAAACACTCGTCTAACAATTAATTATGAAATAGTTAGACAATTTTTCTAAAACCTAAATATAAAATATAACATATATCAGAAAAGTATAACATGAAAATAAAATAAAAATGTAAATCATAATTTTGAAGTATTTTGAAATAACGTGGGAGTTACTTTATTCCTACACAAACTGTATACTATGGTACAAGTTGTCTTTATTTGCATTTGCATTGTACGCACCTAATACAAGAACATTATATAGTTTGTGATGTTCTGAATGTCTATAGACGAGAACATATAGTTTTTCATTATAGAATATAATACACAGTCATATTTATGAACCAACTTTTTTATCTATTTTAATTACACTATTTAATTTTTTATATTATGAGATTTTCTATGACATATATGTAATTAAAATTTAATAATACAACTTTTTTACTAAAAAAAAATAGCAGTAGTCACATTTTTTAGATGAAATCCCCTTTAAAACCAAAATTTATTATATTTAAAACAACTATTTTTACTTTTTTTTTGCGATCTTTATTTTTTATGGATTTGTAATTTTTTTTTTGTTTATCAATGAAACATGGAATCTCACGTTTTTCGAGTAATTAAAGAATAAATTTTAATAAATAGCTCAAAATTGTACATAATGATTGAAAACATTTTTCGGATTTGAGTTTTTCTCGTTTCTTTGCATTTTTTGAATACATTTACCATAGTAATGTTTTTTTTTTTACTTCATCAGAAAGTACAGATTTCAACGACCAAAAAACCCACCGATTTTTTTTAAAGCAGATATTTTGACGCGAGAATTTTTTATTGAAAATTAGGGTGCTTTTTCGATATTAAGTCAAAATAGGTGAAAAAATAAATATTTTAAATTTTAAAAAAATACAGTGTGTTTGGGACATAAAAAGATAAGTTTTCACCAAATTTTGTGAAAATTTTTTGTTTGTAATAGATAAAAATAAAAAACCATAAACTTGGTTATTTGAATTTTTCACATAAATTTTGAGGTTTCCCGACCTCGGACTTCCCGACCTCGGACTTCCCGACCTCGGATCGCCCGTAAATTATTTTTCCTTTCATTTTTCTTATATTCTCTTCCTTTTCCAATGGGTTTCATCCTACTATTTTTTTTTTTTTCACTTTTTACCATTTTCAAAGGCTTCAGTCCTGGTCTATGATGGCTTACTGAATACCCGTTTGTGTTTACAAATTTCGAATTTAAAATATAAACTAAAAACAAAACTTTAAGTTTGAGATTTTAAACTCGTAGTTCAATTTATAATTAAATTCTAAGTATTAAATTGATAATAAAAATAAGGTTGGTCGTAACGGATTTAAAAAATTTAAACTTCTCTGAAGAGTTGTATTTTTTGTTAACATATTATATTCCGTAGTCTATTTAAAATTTTATTTTTCATAATTAATTATGAATACACCTTCTTAAGCACAAATAAGGTCAATAGTGTAAGAGATCATGACAGAACGTTTATGCTTCATTTATCCTTATACAAAAAAAACTTTAAATTGATATTTCGTAATAGATAATTTTATATTATTTTTCTATCATATAGAATTACACCAGCGTTGGCAGTAGCAAATATTAATATGTTTGAAATATATACTTCTTAAATAAACGGTCAAAAAATACTGAAAAAACTTTATCATTCATCCGTCCAATCAAAGCTATTCGTCACCGAAAATGTGGGTTCGGGAGTTGTCTGTAAAACGTGAAATAAACGGTGGACAACAATATTTATATATTTAAATAATTGCCCAACCTGACTTCGCTTGTGGCATGGACACGTCCTCAGTGTAAATGTTATCAACTTTTGAATGGCGGACGTCAAAGTTCATTTTTATATTTCACCAATTCTTTCCTAACTGTAATATTTTTTTAATAACGAAGATGCACACAGATTTGAATCTTCACATTTCAGAATGAAACCGGCGTTATTAGTCCTCAAAGACAAAATTTGATCAAAATCAGCGGAGCCGATTTTGAGAAAATCGTATTTTTGTGTTTTTTCTACCCTCATATTTTGAGTTATCAAAAAATGAAAAAATATATTCTGAGATATAGCAATAATATGCTCACATACCGAATTTCATTAAAATCATTTCATATGTTTGGGCTCTAGAGCACTGTAGAGACTCCGCTGACGCTAGGCTGACTTCATTCCAAAAATCCACTTTTTGGACTCAGACAAAACAAAATCTGATACATCCGCAAAATATTTAATATCGATTATTTCACACATCACAGTTTCTCAATAGTTTACTACGTATGTTGAGAGCGTAAAATAAAAATGTCCATGAGAAAAAATAATACTGTGTTTTAAACAAGCAGCACACAACAGATTCGCTGATATAATGCGCCAATTTTGGTTAATTTTTGTGTATCTGTTCGAGTAAATTTCAATCTTGATACTAATATATAATGAGCACTAAGTTGAACAACATGAGCTATTGAAGATCCATTTGAAACCTAGATAACAAAAAAGTACTGAAGTGATCGCCATTATGAAACTGTATAACCATTTATTTTGAAGAGCTGTAATACTCAAATAATAGTAAAACAACTAACGAAATAATTTACTAAAAATCATCTAAAATTCCTGTCTCCGTAGCTGATTATTTTGGTGGTTTTGATGGTTATTTTTTCTTCTAAAAATTAGTTTCATTTAGGCCTATAGTTCGCTTGTTTATAGCAGAAAACAAGTTTAAACGTTATTGAATGCAGATTTTAAAAGCTGCACAAAATGAACATTGTGGGAAGTTGTACAATGTTTGGATAAATAACATATACAGTATTATCAAAAAAGTTTTTTTTACATTTTAAAATCTGTCGCCATTTTTCAATTTACCAACGCGCTTTTATAGTTAATGAAGCTGTACGAGCCTGCATTCCAAATTCTAATCAATTTGCCTCTAGAGCATTTATTAACATATATGTAAGGAAAACGAAGATTTCCTACCCGAACCACAAAACTAAGACTGTAACATCGTTTTGGGGATAAGTCTGTTATTTGTTTGGTTCATAATTTAAGTTTTACTTCCTCCCCCACCTCATGCACATTTTTGAACCTATGTATGGCTAACCTGGACCTTCGAGTAAAGGTCCAGCTCTGCTGCAGTGGGAACACGGGAATTTTTCCTACACCTTTTTTACCTTTGGACTGTAATTGAACTGATTTAAAGTTGTGAGATTAGAAGCATAAATTACTGAACTAATTAGTCTTTATTTTATAATTATATTATTCAATATATTCCAAGTTTTATTTTTATTACATTTGTTTAATTTAAATCATTAGTATTTGTGTAATTCATTTTTATTTTCTATCGATTTAAAAGTAATTTCTAAGTTATTTTTCAGAATGATAAAAGTTATATTTATATTTCCTTAAATTATAATTCAATGTTGTAAAATTTGATAAAGTGTACGTAGTATACTTGTTGGTTCAGTAGGTGGGGCGGTTAAGAGTGGGAGAGTGCACTATTTGGCACTTGGCTTTAGGATTATGTATAGTTTAGCTGTAAACCTCTGAGGATAATGACTATACCATCGAAATGTACGTAAGGGTAATATAATAAACATACTGGATTTATTTCAGTCTTAGTTTTGTTTCTTGTTTTGTGTTTCGAGGAATCCTTCTTTTAGTTATTGTGAATATCGCCACATTGCTTCTTGGACATTAATATACCGGGTGTTCAAAAAGTCTGGAAACCCCTTAATAGTTAATAGCATCTAAACTAATGCTCACTAAAAATTTGCCATTGAATTAGCATCAAAATCAAACAAACTTTAAGGGGCTGCCATTTCCAAACGAATGATCCTTTTTCAGTCGGGATTGCGGCAATGTGTTCCTCTAACAAAGACCTTTAAAATGAGGTATAATTCGACCTATGCTTACATTTAAGATTTTTTAGACTTCCTCCACAGGACGTCCCTCCAAAGTGAAAAAAGACAGTTAAAATGAGCAAAAAGTCGGTAACTATAGTGAGGACGTAATCCTAGAGTTTCATTGCTCTGCGTTTATTAATAAAATTAATATTAAGGGGTTTCCAGACTTTTTGAACACCCGGTATATATCTACACACACAGTCAGTCAAAATTTGCGAGAAACTACTTCAATCATGGTGCGGGTTTCATGATGTATGTAAGATTGATAACAATAGCTATAAATTCCTTAAGAGAAGTAAGTATTTTGTGAGATGCACATTGTTCACATCTTAATATATTTTGTTTATACTTTTCAGGTTGTAATCGTAGTAGTGGCGTCCATCTATGTAACGCTCGCTAATCCTGAACCAAAGGCAGACGCTCCTGAACCATATCATGGATCTCCTTCCATATTTTAAAAATGAAATCCAAAAAAAGTATTATAGTAATGTTAAAATTTAATGTAATAAAACATTAATTTCTGTTTCATTTATGTTCTTAATTTAAGTTGTATTTCATCCACTAATTTATAAAGTGATTTGTTTAAATCGTGTAATTTAACAGCACGCCGATGATACAATATGTCCCGGAATCTGAGTACAAAACAAGAAAACTTGTTTCTAAATGTCTGAAGTTTTAAAAGCGCAATTCTTACGTATACTGAGTGAAAGAGAAACTTGCGCTATATTCTACTGGTGAAAATAAATTAAAAAAAGTCCACTTGAACATTTGTACTAAAATGGTTAGTTGTCCTTCTAGTGTTGTCAACAAACAAAAAATTATATCTTTTGAACAGATATGATACAGAGTTTAATTTTTGCATCCTTACTTAGTGCTATGAAGAAAAATTTACCCAATATGATCAACCGATTTCCTTTAACTCTTTTTTAAAATGTTTAACACTGTATATCTCAAAAACAGTTAATTTTATAAATCTTCATGAAATACAAAGGTTTCCTCTTTTAACGGCAAATAAAATGTTTAAAACAATTTTTCAGTACGTCAAAGGATAATCGAGTTATCGACAAAAAAAACTGAAAACATAATTTCTTGGTAGTTGTCTACAATGCCCAAGATTATCTTAGAACGAAATTTGTGCAATGTTGTGTTGAAATCTAAATAGATTGATGTAAATAAATTTCATAAAAATCAAATGCAAACTTTAAAAAAAAAACTGTTTTTTATTAAATTAAAACAAACCGAAAGTAGGCAGAATATTGTTTTATTTTGTAATTAATAAACCTACTTTGTAATATCGAAAAAAACAACATTAATTACTAAAAATAATTTTAAAAGAATTAAAAATTTCGTAAAACACTGCTTTTGCAGTGTTTAATTAATTTACTCAAATAAAACGAAATATACTTTCTTAAACATATTGAAATCTGATTTTAGAATTCTTTTTAAGAAATTTTAATGTTGTAAGTTGGCAACACTAGCGGCTGATCAACAATTAAAATTCTGTACTTTATTTGAATATGTTGTAATAAAGTATGACACAAATAAATAAAGAAATAAGTATTATATCATATATAAAAACACATACCGTACAACCGTAGAGCGTGAAGTGAAAGACTCATTTCCATCATGTTCGTTTTCTGTTGAACGCCAAGTAAATCATCGTGTTAATGGAGAACATCCTGTGATTCAGCATAGCCAAGTACAAGGTGAAATTCGTATCACACTGGTTTGTCAAAAATAAAGAGTGGTTGATCCTTAGCAAAGAAAATCTTCATCCTTTCGGAAGGTTTAGAATTTGCTGCCATAGATCACTCCCAGCAGGAAAAAAAATGAGGTAAATTCCATTTTATTTACTGATAAAACCGCTTTTACAAGAAACAGGGTCTTCAATTCTATAAACAGTAATTTATGGTACGAAGAAAATCCACATAGTATAATGAAACTTTTTTCCAACATATTTTTTATATTATTGTTTAGTGTAGGTTCCTAGGTGTTAGGTGGTGAAAGTGAATATTATGAAAATATTACTTCAAGTTAAGCCTTTCACACAGATAAATTCATCATTACAGAGACGCGGGATTTGAAAGCGTCTATAATCAAACCCTTTCTTTCATGGAGAACGCTAATAGACTTTATGTTACCACTGGGAAAAACAAACATGTTAAAAGTAAAAATAATCTTACTGGTGAACCATATCGTCCTTGAAATTACACAGATAAACACAACAACAAATGTAGAAAAATGTAATTATATTATATGTGTTAAAGGTTAAAAATTAAGAATAATAACCAATTATAGTGAACTTAAAACAAAACTAATTTATTTAACAAAACACATGTCAAACACTGAATTTAGTAACACTCTTAGTCAACACACTGTCATTGCTTTTTTACTAACATTAGACTTGTACTCACAGGTGAGCCAACACCAACCAAAGAGCACCGTATTCATCAAAGAAATGGTGATCATACAGTAAAACTAATGTTGGCAGTAAACCTTGTATACCGCCTAATAAATATTAGTCACATTTTAACAATGGAAAATAATATTGGGTGAGTGGTGTACTTTAAATACATCACTAAACATCTATATCTATTATGGGAAACACAACTTCTGCTATTTTACACTTACGCTGTTAATATTTATTGCAAATACTTTAAATAATAAATTAAAGCAACTGAATTGCATTCAGTTAACGAAAGGTAAATGTCCTCCAACATTTTCAGTTCCCAAACGTTTTCTTATTTCAACTCTTTTAACATTCCAGTTGGATTGATTAGGTCGAGAAAGGTTTTTACCGGTTGCAGCAAGTTCTGTTTTGTGTTCAATACCCCAGAGAACTTTACTCATTATTTTCTCCACAACAAAAATAGTACAAGCAATGAGGAGCCCGAAAATCCAAAAGAAGAATATGGAAGAGAGGTGTTCAAATCCCATCGAGTTGAAATTAATACCAGAACCGTAGTTATCAGGAAAGTTGTGCCATAATTTCTTTGCTTGTTGCAAAATTCCAACTTCAACCATTCGTTTTAAGCTGAAATAAAAGTAAGAGTATTTTAAAAACTTATATTTTATTTAAAAAATAATAATTCTAGAATTTATGATTTGAGTGGAATCATATATTTGAGTGGAAAAATATATTCTTGGAAAGGAGTCTTTAACAATAGTAAATGAGTCATATTGAGTGGAAAAATATATTCTCGGTAAGGAGTCTTAACAATAGTAAAAGAGTCATATTGAGTGGAAAAATATATTCTTGGAAAGAAGTTTTAACAATAGTAAAGGAGTCATATAGAGTGGAAAAATATATTCTTGGAAAGAAGTCTTTACAATAGTAAAGGAGTCATATTGACTGGAAAAATATATTATTGGAAAGGAGTCTTAACAATAACAATGTTAGATTGGACAATATTTTTGGTTAGTAAAACATGTTACTAAAGTAAAATTAGGCTACAGAGCTGAATAAAATTATAGATTTTTTTATTTTACACTGATCAATATTTTTTTTTTTTTAATATTTACTCACAGTTTATTAAAAAAACTAATAGAAATATGTATTATTGAAATGGGTCAACCTTTAAGTTGAACAACAAACTCAGTTAAGCGTTCTCTAAAGATACAATCAAATTTCAATAACATTCTGTTCAAAATATGCTCCAATTTTAAAAATATGTTTTTTAGAAAATCTTATACATAAAGACAAAAATATGTGACAAAAAAACTGAAACACAAAGTTTCGTCAAATGAAACACAAACACAATATTTAGTAAAATTCCACAATTTATTGAGTCTTTTATTTGAGATTTCTATATACAAATTTCAATCAACAGATTTTGACAGTAAAAACTCGTTTAAGATTAAGTAGTAAGTTTAAGGTGTAGAGTTGTAGACGACGTTTTATGTTTGCATGAAGGATCTCACCGCCACCTTCAATTATTGTTAAACTTTTAAAATTCTAATAATACTACAATACAATTCACTGTAGAAATAAAATAATAAAATCAAATCAATTTTCTTGGATGCACTATAAAAATTTATAATAGTAATCATAATTTTAGCATTTTTAGAAAACCTACATTTATTAACAATACATGATACATCGCTACATCCATTTAGTCATAAAGTCCCCTGTTTCCATAGTATGTTGCATCGTTTTTTTAAGATTCTGTGTCTAATAACGATTTTCGTAAAGACTCATTTTACTACAAATTGCTATAAATAATGGATATTGTGGTAACCGCACGTTAAAAAATATTACAAGATAAATTAGAAAACAATGTTCAATCTCTTCTCAAGAGTTAATTCTAATATATTTTTTTAAACAAAAAACAAAATAATGGCGTGAATTAATTAACCATGCGGTAGAGAATATATTAGAAAACAAAAATCACTGTAAACCGCCTTTTTATTGTTAGAACAATTTAAGGAAAGTGTTTTACCATCTCACTTTATCAGTAACAACTGATAGAATAATTTGAAATACTAAATTATTTGTTTTTACCGTGATCGTAACTGTAATAAGAGATAAACAGCAAATCAAACATTTAACTGTGAAATATGTAATAATTTATTCTCAATAAGAAAAATAAGGATTCATTAAAGTTCAAAATATTGTATTATTTGTTTTGTTGAGCTGATTTTAATGGTTATAATATAAATTTGATATATAAAAAACTAATTGTCAAAATAGTATTAGTATTACTTCTCAGAATTAGTATTAGTCACCAAAACAAGCTCTTTGAATCTTACATTTTGCGGCAATCATATTAAATGTAATGATCCTATAATCGAGTTTGATATCAATTTTTATTATTTATTTAGTAGATTCCAAATATTTATTTTAAAAATAAGAAATTATGCTTTAGACAAAAAAGTGTATCCTCTTGGAGCTTAACCAATAGGTGACTCATTGCCAAGACAGCTGCAGCCCAGTCGTGGGTGGGGGGGATTGTAAGGGTGAACCCAGGTAGTCCCGTGTCCATCGGCCATTCAGACGTATGCAGTGTAGTTTCATTTTGAACGGGAACTACCAAAAAGCCACGAATTTTTGGGCCGCTCTGACCCTACCGAATAGCCACGATCATTAGAGGGGATTAAGAAGGGTTCGTTTGCCAGCGCTGAAATGTCCGAAAAGCCACGACGGCTCAGCCAGGTAGCCGGCACCACCTCTGGGAAAAAGGGAATTGATAATTCCCTATGACATAAACCATTTACTACTACACTTAGTAGTTTGTAAAATAAAAGTTTATTTTTTATGATACAAGCATACTACAGGCACTACAAGCATACTTCGTACTAAAGGTTCGCCAGTCCCAGACATTTTAAAAAAAAAATTACCCTATTTTCGACTTTTACGTACTTCGAAATATCCAAAAACTACGATAATTTGAAAACTGTGATCTTCAAAAATCAATTTTGAAACCTTATTTTACAGGAAAAATGATGAATAAATCATATATCCGTGTCGGGATAGAGAAAGCTACAACAAAAATAGATACTAATATTTATAGAATATACTCTTTCGGCACTACAAGCATACTTCCTACTAAAGGTTCGATCGTGGCTTTTTGGACATTTCGTTCCTTGCGAGATGACCCTTCTTAATCCTCACTAATGATCGTGGCTATTTGGTAATTTCAGATGGACCGAAAAATTCGTGGCTTTTTGGTAACAGCCTTTTGAACAGTCAGTGAAATGTAGAATTTTTCAAAAATTGCCTGCTCCTTCAACCTTTGTGTAGACCTTATGACTGTAATCCCTTACACACCCCTTCCTAACCTTACTTCTACATGAAGCTTTTATTGTATGTAAAGTCATGGAATTTTCCTAATATATATATAAATTATTTGCTTTCTAATATTTTTCCTTAGTTTCTACTAAGCTGTCTCATGAATGCTGTAACTGGATAAAACCCTGGTCGGTGAGACTCAATAAATTGTTTTACCAAGTACAGTATCCTCAAGGTAGGAATGTGTCTGGGGTGGAGAGGAAAAGAAGGGCCCCCACACTTTGTTGCGTTTACTTTCAGCAGTACAACCCAAATAAAAAAAATATAGACCTCAAATGCTTCTGTGTAAATGCGTAATCTACTTTCGCATCGGTGTAAATAAGAATAAAACATTTACAAAAGTCTTTCACGAAGTTCTAACTTTAAGAATTAAATGTATAGTGGAACAGCCCTAAGAAGGCACTTGTGCCTGGTGCGGGGCAGTAGAGGAAGAGGTGGGTTATGTCGGAAAATAACACCGTTCCACAAACATGGACTTTGCCTCTGAATCGCCAGCTACCTGAGACTTCCTCCTCGCACCCCTTAACGTTTACTTCGAGAATAGTGCAGCGTTTTCACCCGATCAGCAAAGTGTCTTCTTAGGCCTGTTCCACTATAGCTAAGCAGTAATTTGTGCACCTAGTTTTCTTGGAATGGGTTGTACAGTCAAGTGAGGCTAGGGAAGCAGGCTAGGTTAAGTAGAAGGGAGGACACGCCCATTACACCAGACACACTCCTAGTAGGGATGGGCTATGTCATTGTTTTCCAACAAGTGTTATAACGTATAACAGCTTAGCGATAACAGGTTGCGGCAACCTGTTATTTTAATAGCAGTGATATCGACTGGCACTGACTGTTATCATTGTGCAAGTGTTTTTGAAGTGTAGATGCTATTCAACTTCGTTTTTCAATTTTTCAACTGTTGTCAAGCTGCTTTTTAATTTATAGTTATTGTAACATCATAATTAACGTTTCAAATTTATATCTGTTTCTGATAAAATGATTTAAATGTTTAGAAAAAAACAACATTTTTTAAATGAGATGAGAATAATATTTTTATTTATTTATTTTATTTATTTTTTTTTTTTTTCCACAAAATTAGTACTACCAAATGTAATAAAATAAATTTAAATAAACCCAAAATTTGAAAATTATGTTATTTATTTAATATTTTAGAAATAAATAGGAATCCCTTAGGTAAAGCATGAATTGGGAATTCCTGCAAAAGAAAGAAGTTTATAATGGACTCTAAATAGAAAAAAAAAATACCGCTGACATAAAATGAAATAAAATAAACTAAAAGTAGAATAAGATAAAAACTGTCTTGAATTAAAAATAAGTAGGCCTAACTTCTCTAAATCTGTATACAGATTTAAACATACATACACATGTTTATATAAACCTGCATTCATAGAACAATCGTAGCCTACAAATCAGAATAGGGAATGAACAATGAACATTTAACCATGCAATTGTTCAGCGAAACTAAATTAAACTCAAACTGAAGAAATATTTTATTAAGCGATGGTAGGGAAGGGATATTAGATAAATAAGAGACAAAAGTGATAGATTTACTATTAAAGTGTCAAAGTTTACACTCAAAAATGTGTACGTTTACATCCAGTCTTTATCCTTTTCCCATCCCACCCTCCGACCTAACAGAAAAGTAAACAAACAATAAACATTCATTACATTCCTAAAACGAATTTCGTATGACATATGACAAAGACAAACTGGCAACAGTCGGATAGCAATTTTCGACAGCACTTTTTTATAACAGGATAGCAACATTCGAAAGCAGTTTTTTGATAAGAGGATAGCAGTTTTCATTGCGTTGCAAGAACCGTTTGTGTTATAACATTGTCCGGAGTGCCTGTTGTTAAAATAACAGGGTGTTTTCGTCAACAGTATTGCGGCGAAACTGTTATCGCAACATAACACTGTTTATTTATACTGTTATGTTAAATAACAACCCATGTCGCCTAGTCTGAGGCTACGGTACCTTCAATCGTAGCAAAGTTGTGTTTTTTTCTTTCCAAAACGTTGTGCTACATTAATAAGTTCACCCCATTATCTGCACACTCTATGTTTATATTCTATTAGTATTCAAGTAAAACTATAACTATTTATAGCAGAAGAGTATTTTATTTTTGTACATTCCTTTTAGGGACCTTTTACATAAAAAAAATTAAAGTGCATCAAGTTTGTTATTCCATAACTAATCATTCTCACTGATCAGAAAGCTTACATCATCAACAATTCTTTTACAATTTTCTTTTTAACGAATTTTCGTAAAGAATACTTACAAATAGTTAATTGTCTGTCGATATGGAAAATTATGACGAAGGCCAAATGTCATAGGAAAAGTCAAAACTGGACTATCTGGATAAGAAATTCTACATCTCAATGGGCCTAATAACGGTAAGACATATTCTGCTGCATCCAGCAGTACATCTCCGTTTTCAGACACATACTGCAAACCTTTGGGAATATCATCCACAAGTCCTTTATCCATTAGAATTTTTGTATTTAACTCTGTAATTAAACTCACGTTTGTTTTCTGAAAAAAAAAAAAAAAGAATCAAAACAATATTTATACGAATTTACTTTAAATCAACTTAACAATTTGTAAATTGTGATATCGAGTACTATGAAATCTACTGTTTCTATCGTAGAATAATTAATTTTAGCACATTTTTGGCTCATTATACATAAATATGTTATTAAACACTCCCACAGAGGTCAGAATTTTGTCATATTTTATAGGAAATTTGGTTTGATTGCTCGGTTTTATAAATAATTGGACAAATTAGTTAACCAAACATTCTGTCAGAAAATTTAAAATTAGCGGCCGATTTTCCAAAATAATAATTTCAGGAATAACTTCTCAGCTGTAAGTAGTACAACATTCCATAATAGATCATTATATACATCTTTAAAATCGGCTACAAAAAAATTACATAAAATTCTGCCATAAAAAATTAAAAGGAAACATGGAAATTTAGTAAACATGATTAATAATTTCCGTATCCACTTTTATTTGTATTTTGGTCAAATTTGGAGCTTACATTAGGGTTTAGTAACCTCTGATAATTATTTTTACTAAAAAATAACGATCAGACAATTTTATTGTCGTTTTAAAAACAATATTTTCGGCAGTTATTCCGAAACTGTAGATTCTACATGATACTAAAATATTTAATTTTTGTCAATATTTCCAATCAGTAGATAACGGAGACCAAGGTCAGTAAAGGAATGGATATAAAAAACTCATCCGAAGAAATTTGTTTATTATCAATCAGTGAATCAGTTGCAAGCCACGTATGATTTAAATTACACAAAGTTCAGAAAGTTTGGCGCTTATAATCATTTTACAATAAGTTTACTTCATATGTGTAATCATTAAATAAATAAATTAAAATGTTTTGAATAAATTGAGCACCTCTGTGGATTCTAGATAGACAAATTCCTGGTTCAACGTTATATATAAATTGAAGGTATTGTAAGTGGTTAATACGTGTGTACAATACATATAATAATACAATAACAAAGCACAATATACACAATTTATATATACAGAGTGATTCGCGAGTAATCGGTAAACTTCGGGAAGTCATAGGGAAACTAAGAATAAGCAAAAAAGTTCATAATGAACATATGCTTTAAGAAGTGAGTTTTCTAAATATGTCTGCTTGTTACATTATTTCCACAGAATGGTATAACGTAAAGCTATAAAATTTGCTAAACATTTGTATCCAAACCGAACATCTGTTGAAAACGATGAGCGAAGAATCAGCTATAATGTAGAGCACACCGGTCAGCAGTAAGAGTCTCGGGGTAACTTGCAAAACAATACGGCAGCACAATACGTGCAAGAATTGTTATAATTTATATTATCAGACACCCTGTATTTATATATGATATTTAATAAAAATATAATGTAAAAAAAATGAATGTGTCTGGAATTTATTACTAGTCCACTAGGTATCACGTTTAACTTGAACGTACTGTAATGGTCATGTCCCTACTAAGATAACAGATAACAATAGAAAGATTTCGGAACTAGAAATAAATGTTAAATCAGTAAATCTAAAAGAATATAAAATTTAGTGTAAATACTCACGTAAACTAACAGTATGTTAAAAACAATTTATTTTTCATAAAACTATCATGTTTTGTCACAGCTGTCTGCCGTACGTATGAGTTTACTTGCCCCAACCTTTCAGGTTGCCGTATTTACCAAACTATGATGTCAATCACATTCGTAGCAGACGGGAAACGGTACCCCGCTTTGCTCTAGCAGGGGCGGAGTCTTTGATTAAACTTTGGTAAAAACTACAAACAAGTTGGCCTCTGTGTTCCCTTCTACGAGAAGAATAGTAACAGTATGATGACGTCACAGAGTAAGTAGTTGTGTACGGCAACCCGAAAAGTTGGGGCAAGTAATCAGCATGTTGTCCCATAGGCAGACAGCTGAGACAAAACATGGGTTGGAATGTGAGACTCATCGCTCTGTAGTTGTACAACGAATAGTTGTATAATATAAGAGTGATATTGTAGGATTTATATTTGTACAAATGTTTTAACTGTTACTACATCGTGTTACAGTGCTGTTGGATGATAAATATAGTTTAAAATAAATTTCAACTGTTAAGGACTTGTAAAAATTGTATACGTTTGATAAAGGTTTGCTTTGTTTATCGAGTTTATGGTCCACACGCGTACTGTTTGACGATTGTTTGCGTGATATCTAAAATTTCTGTTTATAAAATATAGTTGCATTGTTATGGCAGATAAATCTAATCCGAGTGCCGTTAACGAGATGCTTTCTAAAAACTCAGGCTGTGATAGTGATCATAAGTTCATCCAGTGTTTCCTCAGAACTACAACATCAACAACTAAACAATATATAACCTCTATGAAAGGTTTGATTCAGATGGAACAAGACCTAACCAAATTTGTTTAAAGAAAAAAAAACAACATTTTATTTACAAAATTTTTGAAAACTGGCAGTTTGTATATACTTTCTAAAAGAAGCTGTATTTTTTACAATTATTTGTTTACATTTTAAATAGTCGCATTATTTAAAACATTGTTTGTAAAGTAATTTTTTAAATTTATATATATATATATATATATATATATATATATATATATATAGTCAAGGGCATGTAATGAAAATAAGAATACATGAACTTTAAAAACAGAATGAACTTAAAGATTATATTTTGGGCATTGAATAACATTTATTTAGTAGTTGACAAACAAAATTACTAAATTTATCGTAAAATAACTAAACAATAGCTTATCATCATGATTTTTTTTTTTTTAATTGTTTAGAACAACATTATTCAAACACATATTTTATAATTTTGTTAATTGTTGCTATTTTTAAGATTATAACCTAATTTCAATGATAGTTGATCATTTTTAATTTATTATACTGATATTTAAACTTATTTCACTTTTATAACTCTATTATCGGTAATTATATAGCAGAGTAGCCTCACTTCAAAATCAATTTTTAAAGGTTTTATTCGTCAAATAAATGTTGGAAAAATATTTTGCTATCGAAAAAAAGTGTCGGAAAGATGATTACATAACATAATTTCACAAGATTACACAAGAAAATCTTAATCAGAGTCAAATTCTGCTGCAAATTCAGTAGATGAGGAATTTATTGAATTTAAATGTATTTCACTCGTAATTCGTCATAAATGATGAAAACGAGTATTATACTCATTGTATTTTCTCTTAAACATAAATTCGGCTATATGGCCATGGATATGTTGTTTTGAATTTCCATATCGCGGCACATTTCCTCGCACTTCCCTCCATTGACGTTCAATTGTCTGCGTATGTGCTTCAGTGTACGCATATGTAGGGCTGTATTATTACATGTCACGAAAGGTTTGGCCAGGTTGCTATATATATAACCACCTGGCCAAACCTTCCGTACGTTTATTGAAGTGAATGTCATGAGTATGAAAGATAACACAGACTTAATTTTTTCACGAAAAAACTACTTGTGTAATGTTATTATTGTATTATGTAATCATCTTTCCGACACTTTTTTTCGATAGTAAAATATTTTTCCAACATTTATTTGACGAATAAAACCCATAAAAATTGATTTTGAAGTGAAGCTACTCTGCTATATAATTACCCTATTATCAACTACCTACCTAAATGTGTAGGTTACAACAAATATTAGAAGTTATTATATAGTACTAAGCACATCAGACAAAATATTAAAAAATCTAATTATGATACCTTTATGTACATGTAGAGTCCAGAATCCTTTACCATTATGATGCGAGCTTTACTGTGTACAACATCTTCAAGGCTGTTTATTGGAAGTGTGAGCTTCGGCACAGTAAGGTTAGATATGAGAGCTGCTGAATATGCAGTGTAAAGTAAAACTCCCAAGACAAACGAAAACCAAAATATCTGTCGCACAGCTAGAGATCTCGGATATATCTCACAACCTAAATGCATTAAGTAAAACTAACATCATAGAACAAAGTCCTTCTAAATAAATTTAGTTAAAATTGTACTAACACAGTGAGGTGTAAATATCAATTAGTTTTGTGTGTTTTGTTTTGATTTTATATGAATAAGTTGTAATTATAAAGGCTGAGCAACATTAAAACCAGATTGATGTGCAGGATTGTGTAATGTCCCGAAACTATAGAGCTGCTACAACGTTTCTGTTGTTATTCCTTTTTATTGATGTCAGTTGTACATTGGAAATGATTCAGTAGACAACAATATATTTAGTTTTATAGTTTGTTATACCTTATTCACTGCAATAGATTCGGACACAACTGTCGATACTTCAGAATCTACGCTCAGTTGATTGATGGTGTGGTGCGTGGTTATAACTCAATTGTTATGTGGTGGCGCTTGGAGGGAGGGCGGTCTGGTTTGGAGTGGAGACGTTGTCGGTAAGTAATACACTGTCTAGAAAAGAACGGCGTAACACTAACTTACTCGCTTCCCCCACCACTAAAAAGTGGCGGAAACCTGATTGCCCGATGAAGGTCAAGCGCCACTACATATCAAATGACCTCTACACATCTCAAATTTCATTCGCTCACGCTTATGAGGTTTTTAACTAAGACTAAATCGTTAGCCAGATCTGTGGCCTGCATGTTCTCTGGATTTTTTTTACATGTGATTTTATCCGGTGGACTTTTTGTAAAATACAGTTTTACAGTTTATTAAGGAAATACCCAAACTTTAGATAAACTGAATGTGAATATTCAATGTTATCCAAGACATTGATTATATCGTTTTGTTCAACATGATTATGTGAGCCCAAAAATACATCACTAAGTAGGGGAAAAGATTAGTTTTTTATATATATATACCGTATATATATATACGGTATATATATATAAAAAACATATATATATATATATATTTAAACATACTGTAAATTTGTAAATTTTATAGAATTAATGTAAATATTCAAGAATTGTTTTGTATTTTTATTTCTTTATCTCATTTATAATGCAGCCAATGTATTTGTTGGGAAGGGTCTTCTTCAGTGAACTGGTTATAAGTTTCTCAGCCTGTACCTTTTATCGTGTTAAAATTTATGCTAGAATATTTCTACTAACCTGCATGCAAACATTAAACATTTTAAAAATTACTTAAACTCTTTACTAACTTTGTTGGACAAATGATCCAAATGTAATGAAGAAAGCATCAATGAATTCAAAAACATCATCTTCATCGTTATCTTCAACATTTCGATACACTAAATAAACTAAAGTCATTACTGCTGGCAAGATTATTAGAGTGAGACCTACAAGGCCCCAGACAATCCAAGAGAATGGACGAACATATGCTAACCAGTGGTTTGACAGATCTGGTCTCCGTTGGAATAATAAGAAACTGTAATAAAGCAACAATTTTACACATTTATTTTAATTTAAAAGATAAATAAACATGAAATTTCAAATATACAGAGAACCAGTTGAGGTACGTAGATGTTGTGTCTAACAGTTTCATTGTCTCGAATATTATATAACAGAGCATAAAATCCTACTGGCAGTATGAGATCTATTAAAACTCCTTCAGTATGCACTCAAATCAGATTTAAAATATATTGAAATCAAACACTTTATCAGGAGAGAGGTAGTTATGATCGGTTACCGGAAGTACTAGCTCCACAAACTCTATATTCGAAGTGTCATGTACATCTAGCAATTTTAAAATCAACACACCATTGTCGAATTTTTGATTTGGCTGCCATATCCGTCTGAGAAGAGGCAAACGGACACAAATAAATGTATTTCACTCTACAAGTCTTGTATAATTCTCTTATTAATGTCGTTACAATTATTCTTTTTTATATAATCTGAACTGATTCAAAAATATACAAATTTCATGAAATTGTAATTTGGAATATCTACAAGTTTTGGTTAACAAAAATAATAAAATCGTTTTTGTACCATAACGATTACAATTGGTAATTTTATTCTGTTAATTAGGGATAGTTACTATAGTCATTTTTCTCACCCTTTTTAAAAACAGGAATGATTTTAGTTTGTCAGGTAAATAGCCTCTATTGAAACAATCATTAATAATAATAGAAAAAACTTCACAAAAATATATATTATTAATGTTTAAAATCTTAGAATTTAACCCATAAATCCAAACTGTAACTGCTTAAAGTGTTTATCGCTTATAGACTTCTTTGACAGCGACTTGTGAAAAGGAGAACAACACATGCCAATGTCTTGCTTTATAGTAAGTAATAGTAGTCTTTGCTACTACTAGGAATATTAGATATTACATTTCCAACACTATCAAGAAAACATTTATTAAAATTGATAGCAGAAATACATTCATAAATGTTTTTTTATATTTACTATTTACACAGACATTAAGTTTAATAATATTCCAAATCTGATTCGACTTATTACTGCAGCGAGAATTAAATCATAATTAAAATATTTCTTAGCTTTAATTAATTCAAACTTGTAAGATTTTTGAAGTTCCTTATATTTATCTTGTATCATAGGTATTCTATAAATTCTATAGATAATTAAACTCATTACGCTTGTTTTTCAGTTTTGATGTACCAAACACAATTAAAATGATTAAATTTAGTTAAATTAATCAGTTGAATCCCTGTCACTAACCCTGCTAGTGCGTTGCCCTAGTCAGTCTGATACATTATACAATATAAGGTGCTATATTTATATAGCGTATCTTATGTTGTGTCTTAGTTTCGTGCATTTATTTAATGATTTAAAACTTTTTTAAATACATTCTACGTTAACGTAGCTTGGAGATTCTATTGTTTTTGTTCTTTCTGAGATACATTAATCAGGCTTACAATACATCTCCATTTCTGAAACCTTAATCCAGTAACCTTTTAATTCTGACTAGTAGAACAAAAATCAAAAGTTTATGATAAAAATGGGAAAATTAACATTTTAATTTTTTATTTTGCAGAAAAATACATAGTTACATTGTCACCAAGATGACCTCAACAGCCTTAAATCATAATTCCCAAGTACCATTTTAGCATACAATCTTGACTAAATTATGTGAAACTCGTGATTACTGTTTTTTTTTTTTTTTTTTATAATACGAATTTATTTCTTTTAGGATATCAATGTAATTTTTTGTTAATACCTCAAAATTTAAAAAGCTATAACATTGCAACTTATAAAAGGTAAAATTGTTCGCCTCGGTATTCTTTTTCAAGTCGTCATAAGCAAACACTATCCATACAAGAAACAAAAGTATGTGAAAATGTCAACTTTCATTGCATTTTAAATTTTAATCTTTTGTTTTAAAGACATTCAGAGAAAAGGTAATTTCAGTTATACTTTTTAAAATTACAGCAATTACAACAAGTCCATAATATATCATTTTAATAACAAATTTTCTATTTTCATTTAATTATATATATTAATAAATCACCTCATCTTCATGACTGGAACAGTGTTGTCCACAGAGCTCAATCTATTGTCTTCAACCACTAAGTCAAGTAAGATATCTGAATTGAATTGCATTACATTTTTAAACTCATCAACAAATGTCATTGCTTCAACATATTCCGTTCTGAAACAGTTAAAGCAAGATACAAAATAATCAGTTCTTTCTATTTACATAATCAAAAATAATATTTTCTAATTAGGAAGTAAGAAAAGTATTACGATGGTTCTAAAATTTTGTACGATGATGATTAATGTTTTAGCTTCTTCTGATTTAAACCATTTTCAGAATAATTTTTGTCAGTTTTAATTCCAAATCCACCAATGATTTTCTAGGTATTCAATAAACATTCAGCTAAATTCACGATATTATTTAAACTAGTAATAGTAGTAATTACATTTTAATAATACATATAGAAACTGTCACTATAATACATGAGTAAGCATAACCAATACTAAAGAAATTTATAATCGGACCTATTACAATTATAATTATTTTATAACTTACGTAAAATTCAGTTCTTTTCCAAGTTCATTCCACAGATGCGGTAGCAAACCAGTGACTATAGAATGACCTTTGTGAGTGTTGTTTACATACACCATTGGAGGGTGCTAAAATACCGTTGAACAAGATTTTAATCAACAAAAATTCATTGTTTTAAAACTATAATAAAATATTTATTATCATATTAAATTTTAGTTTTTTATTATTAAATTAAAAATAAAACTGCCATGTAATCATTAAAAATATTATTGTACTTGGAAGATACAAATAGTTGTGACTTGGTGAATGAAGTAAACAAATTTGTCTAAGAAAGAAAAAAAAACAACTGTCAATCAACAAATTAATATGCTGGTTTTAAACATGTTGATCAGTCGAAAAATATATAAAATAAAATAATTTAAACTTCTAAATTAAAAACAGTATGATTTGTTTAATTATTTATTTCATTTTTCCCCACCTTTTCTCATATTTTAATCTAGAAAAAAATATTTACATTTGAAATGAGATAATTTGCTTGTTTGAAGATCTAAAATTTTTAAATTTTAACAAAATAAGCGAATAAATAAAAATTATAAACATTCAAAATAATTTAGAAATTGTTATGTAAAATATAAAAAATAATTAATTGTAGAATGTTACGCTTCGTTTCAAATGATTTATTTATCTGTATCAAAATTAGCTAAAAATAACACCAAAATATATAATATTCCCATTTCTTTCCAGTTACCTACCTTTTTGGTTGAATTCTTTTTAAAGGTATGGATAAGGTAACTATTAAGCTAAATTTGATTTTAATCAGATAAACAATTATCATTTTTATAAATGGTCTCAAAAGTAAAATGTAAACATGATATTGAAAAATATGTCTACAATTTTTTTGAACGGAACTTTTTAATGTAAAAGAGGTATCGGGCGACACTTTGTTTCAAAGTGTTATCATTACTAAAACCAAATTAATGATAAAACACACTTTTAAAATTTGTTATAATCTAGTTTGCTGACTAAAATCCGTTTTGTGCTAATGAATTGTCTTGTACTATCATTTGATTCTAACTCTTTACATTTTAAATTGTGATGTTTTTAGACAAATTTTCAAGCAGGTTGTAAATATTTTTTTTTTTTTTTAAATAAACTATTTTGACCAACTTCTCAGAATTATATAATATTTACTTTAATAGTTTACAAATTATTAAGCCATTGTAATATTTATTAGATACTTTAAACTCACTAAAGAATTTTTTTGTCTGATCATGATCTTCTTTATTAAGTAATTAAAAACATTTAATAAAAAAAAATGTCTCAAATATTTTGTTCTCCAATTTTGATAAAATTTTGGTTTTAAGGAAAATCTCAACTTCTGGAACAAAAATTATGTTTAAAATTTTGAAATTGTTTCCAAGTTGAGAAAGTTTTGATTAAAATAAACCAAATTATTTAATTATTGTAAGTCACAAATAGAATGGTTAGCTTATAAAACATTTGTTTGAAAAACTCAAATCAAGCAATGACACCAGTATTGTCCAAATCAAATTTAAATTGCCACACTGCATGCCTAACATTTCCGTCAATTGAAAAGGTGTTTATAATGCAGCAAGATATCCTTATGGAGTAATTGGCAACTATTAGTAATTTGTAATAATTATAATATTATTATTAAGAAGTTATATGACTTGATTTGAGAGGGCCTATTCACCTACATCAATAACTTTAGTTAGGCAACTTACGTGTGTAACACTTGCAACAAATCGTAAGCCTCCAAGATTTTTCCTTCTATACCAAATATGTTTCCTGTTAAAGTTAAATTTTCCAGGACTGTCCCATGTTGCAATATTCTGTATAATAAGTTCTAAATCGGGGGCCAGTTTATACCACTCAGAAATCATGATTTTATCTTCATTGTCGATCTGAGCAACAAAAACTAGACTCTTATATACCAAGTTAACATTAGCTAATATCAATCTTAACTCTGAAGTTGGAAGAGATGTTACCAAGAACCAGGAATTCCATTGCTTATTCAAATAGATCTGAAACATAAATATAATACCACAGCAATTCTGTATACAGGAGCTATCAGATTATAAATTGAGTCTCCTTATTAATCTATATATAATTACAGTTTAGAGATAATATAATATCATTTTGCCCTGACCCTATTTATTTCTGGTGAGAATTTATAAACAATCAAAATAAGTGGTTTTAGCTTCACAAACTAATTCGAACAACAGAGTAAACAAATATATTTGTAAAGTTTGCTATAATTCTGTCCTGCAGTTTCTGAAAAAAATAAATCACAGACAAACACGTAACTATAGACAGATCCCAAAATATTGTTCACTGATTTTGATTATACCATGTTCAAAACAAAGTAATATATATTTTATCTAGTTTCAAGCTTTTTAATAAGTCATGAACTTAGATTATATATATATTATAATATATATAATAATTATATATATACATATGTATGTAAATATTTGTATATAAATGTACGTACATAAAAATATCAGTGATTGATAGTTCATTATGTTCAATAATCTCTTCTTACTTTCATGTAAGAACATACCAAAAATAAGAATATATTTAATATTCTTCATTAGTGAATCTAGTTTCTAGAAACAGACAGATTTGTTATCTGTACTGGGCTTAAGAATGTTATCTTTAAAGTCCAAGGTCAACCTTTCTCTGTCTCTCTTACTCCTATCTCTGTAGACAAATCTAAAACTAACTTTAGCAATAAGTCACAGTCTTGAAAGAGGTACTAGGTCATAACTAGTGCACTCAATAAAAATTTTAATGTGAAAAGTTTCTCAGAATTTTAAATCATGAGTAAAATCGTTTGTAGTTCATGTTTATGTTTCGAAAGGAAAAGGTTCCACGAAGTGGAAATTTGCATCGAAAGAGTAAATCCTTTTCTTTAACGGATGTAATAACAAAAAAATGGCGCCTTATATCGACCAGTAGGTATTACAAAACTAGGTAAAACACAAATTCAAAATTGTGTACTATGTATGTTTTAATATATCTAATTTTCCAAATTTTCTCTAGTGCTGGTGAGCGCTCTTTTAAACTCTGCTTATAAATGGACAGGTTTCATCTGAGCTGTGAGCTGCGCGTGGATGGGAGGTAAAGTTTGTAGTTCGAGGCCGCGTGGGGACTGAGACATTGCAGGGGAAACAATCAGCACCGGCTACTGTCCCCGATCCAGCGGTCTTGCAGACATCGTTGTTAGTACCAACACCCGACACAGACTGAGGCGGCCGCTTCCCCCACCACCTTACTGACGCCTAGACCCACTGCGCACCCAAACTCCACAGCTCAGATGAAACCTGTCCATTTATAACTCTGTTTAAATCTTTTCGGATTTGTTTATTCTTTCATATTTCATCCAAAAAATAAACCGATTTTGATTAAATTTAGTATGTGGGCCTATTTAATCTCAAATACTTGAGGAGTTTATGAGTAGCTGCCGTAAGACCACAACTCAAAATTCTGATTTTTTAAATCAGCTATAACGATTGTAAACAAATTTGATTAAAATTGTCACAAAAGACTCACACAAAATGAAATGGTCATCATTTCCACAAAAATGTTGGTCCCAGATTTATCAGATTAAAACAGGAAATAAACCAGGAGCCCTGTTTTTAAAGTTTGAATAACTTAGAATAGGTGCTAGCGATTTTGATGAATTTTTTTGAAGAATGATGACTTGAAATCCTAAAAAAAAAAATGTCATTTTCCAAAAAGCAGATCACGAATAAAATACCCAAATGAACCCTAACCCCGGATATGTATGTTTTGGTTTTTTCTAAATTGCTCGCAAACTGGTTTGTTGTTATTTTTCTTTTTATAGTTTGACAAAATATTTTTTGTTATAAATCTTCATATTTCACCAATATTTCATCAAAAAAGATTTTACTGATTTTGAGATATTCAAACTTTTAAAAAGGTGCCCCAGATTCATTTCTACTTTTTAATTGATTACTGCAGAAGCAAAATTTTACCCATTTTTGAGAAAATAATAATTATAAGTTTTGGTTTTATGGCAACTTTTCTTAAATTTAATGGTCGATCGGTATTAAGTTTCATCTACGGCTTGTTGTAAGAAATATGCAGGTGCCATTTATTTTATTAAATAATGCACTTATTAAAAGAATTAAGACACATATATTTAAAGAAATAGTCTATAATTAAATCTTCTAAATAATAAATAAAAGTAGTTAGAATAGTTACCAGTTGGAATAGTGTTGTCAAGTTAACAGTGTCACAAAGTATTATATTATTAATATGCGTAGAATATGGAAGAGATCTTTTCAAAGAGGTGTATTCCTGAAAACTGGAAACTATAAATGATCTGAAGACTCCTGTAGTCAAAGATAACAGCTTACTCTGGATCATAAATTCTGTAAAATTGTAAATCATAACGGGAGCAACGAATTAGAGTTTGTAAGTATAATTTTAAATTAAGGTCTGAAAATTTTTAATCAATGATCATTCGTGATAATATGAATACTATTCAAACAGTAATAAATTATTAACAGTGTGAATAATAAATTGACAGTATGAATAATAAATTAACAGTGTGAATAATAAATTAACAGTGTGAGTGATAAACTAACAGTGTCAATAATATATTAACGGTGTGAATAATAAATTGACAGTATGAATAATAAATTAACAGTGTGAATAATAAATTAACAGTATGAATAATAAATGAACTGTGTGAATAATAAATTAACAGTGTGAATAATAAATTAACAGTGTGAATGATAAACTAACAGTGTGAATAATATATTAACGGTGTGAATAATAAATTAACAGTGTGAATAATATATTAACAGTGTGAATAATAAATTAACAGTATTAATAATAAATTAACAGTGTGAATAATAAATTAACAGTATGAATAATAAATGAACTGTGTGAATAATAAATTAACAGTGTGAATAATAAATTAACAGTGTGAATAATAAATTAACAGTGTGAATGATAAACTAACAGTGTGAATAATATATTAACGGTGTGAATAATAAGTTAACAGTGTGAATAATATATTAACAGTGTGAATAATAAATTAACAGTGTGAATAATATATTAACAGTGTGAATAATAAATTGACAGTATGAATAATAAATTAACAGTGTGAATAATAAATTAACAGTATGAATAATAAATGAACTGTGTGAATAATAAATTAACAGTGTGAATAATAAATTAACAGTATTAATAATAAATTAACAGTATGAATAATAAATGAACTGTGTGAATAATAAATTAACAGTGTGAATAATAAATTAACAGTGTGAATAATAAATTAACAGTATTAATAATAAATTAACAGTATGAATAATAAATGAACTGTGTGAATAATAAATTAACAGTGTGAATAATAAATTAACAGTATGAATAATAAATGAACTGTGTGAATAATATATTAACAGTGTGAATAATAAATTAACAGTATTAATAATAAATTAACAGTGTGAATAATAAATTAACAGTATGAATAATAAATGAACTGTGTGAATAATAAATTAACAGTGTGAATAATAAATTAACAGTGTGAATAATAAATTAACAGTGTGAATGATAAACTAACAGTGTGAATAATATATTAACGGTGTGAATAATAAGTTAACAGTGTGAATAATATATTAACAGTGTGAATAATAAATTAACAGTGTGAATAATATATTAACAGTGTGAATAATAAATTGACAGTATGAATAATAAATTAACAGTGTGAATAATAAATTAACAGTATGAATAATAAATGAACTGTGTGAATAATAAATTAACAGTGTGAATAATAAATTAACAGTGTGAATGATAAACTAACAGTGTGAATAATATATTAACGGTGTGAATAATAAATTAACAGTGTGAATAATATATTAACAGTGTGAATAATAAATTAACAGTGTGAATAATATATTAACAGTGTGAATAATAAATTAACAGTATTAATAATAAATTAACAGTGTGAATAATAAACTAACAGTGTGAATAATAAATTATTCAGTGCTAGACATCCTTACAATTGAGTTATTGCGTCTTTTGTTTAATTTCTTAGTTAAACCGGTAAATTATAATTTATAATTTACGGGTTTATAATGCGATTTGAGTAAAGGAGAACCAAAAGGTATTATAATACTTTAACAGGGTGGAATATACCCGGACATCTGTTTCATTTCATTAACGACAAACCTATTTGGGCCACATAATGGAATCTGATATAGGCTGTCTTTTTCTGTGCAAATTTACTGCTAATATAATTCCAGAAACTTTTTTAGGATTGATTGCATATGCCTATATATATAAGAAAATTTAATTTATGATTTTCAAGAAACTTTAATACAAATGACCAAATTTATTTTAACATAGGTCAACATTATTTTTTATTTTCCTGTTAAAAAAAAAATCGAAAACGAATAAAATATACAAAATAAAACCACTAATAAAATATTAAGAAGAAAAAAAACGTTCCTAGATTGACAATAATGAATTATTTCTGATCGTGAAATGAACTAAAAGAAATTGAGGGGAGGGGTCCGTTTTCTTTTGTTATTCAATTCCGTATAGGCAATTTAAAGCCAAACATTTACAGTGTACTCCAAACGAAATGAGGCCTCATAAATGATCTTAAAATATTTTCTCGCTGAGAGACGAATCTTAAAATTTTTTCCGACCTTTTTTTGTGTAGAATTAGGTACATTACATCGAAAAAGTTGAGCTATAAAGTTTGGAATTTAGAGAAAAAAATTATTGTGTAGGAAGTTTCCTAGGAATTTTCAACTTTTTACATGATGTAAAAAAAGATACGCGGGCTACAAGTTGAGCGTAAAGGACATCGCGAAGATCGGGTTCAAACGCGTGAATGTCAGTAAAACCTTAAATCAATAACTCAAAAATTTTAATATTAAACATGTATTTTTCATTTAATAACTTTGACCTTTTAAACAAATAAAAAACTACAATAAAGAAAAATTACTCATTAATTTCAACTTCTATGTTTACACGATTCACTGAAATTCCAAACATTGCAACATTTCAAGTTTGATGGACATGTTACAGTTTTCGTAGGCCTTTTCTCTCATTGGAAGAGCAAAAATATTTTTGCAATATCTCCATCGCTGTGACTCCGAAATAATCAAAAGTTAATTTACCATCATTTTTCTATTAATCAGCCAAAATGTGTGATCTTTTGATCATTGCATCGCTTGTTCACATTCGTTAATTTTCCAAAGTAACCTTAATATAAGTTTTAACTCTATCAATATTATAAGTTCTTTCTTTGGCTAAATTATAGTGTAGCTAATTAATGTTCTTGCTATTCGCTTCTGATTTTTTTTTTATCATATAAATAAGAAAATACGATTATTTTCCTTGTGCAGTCTCCAAAGTTGAATTGTTTAGATTAGTTAAGCCATTTTAGCCATCTGACATAATTGTTAGAGGTACATAAACAGTTTTCTTTCCAAAATAAAATATTGACGAAGTTGTATCAAACCCAGTTAAAGCGTGTCCAGCTAATAAAGATAACATAAGTACAAGTAGTTTCATAGTTTTTGTACCAATATATGAATAGGTACCGTCTTATATCAGTGCGGACTAAAAATTTTCCAGTGAAAAACCAAAGTTTAGAATTTTGAAAATGTGCTAGCAATCATATAAAAACATCTGTATCAGGAGATCTACGATGATTTGTTGTTTTATCCTCATTTTACGTTGAATGTTTTTCACATGAAAAACCAAAAGCTTATCTGAATCTATATGATTGCAATAGTCCTGCTTTGGATCAATTTTACACTCCTGGCTACTTAAAAGAAAAACTTACTAAAGAAAAGCGTCTTCTCGAGGTACTAAACCACCGGATAAAAACTTTTTAATTGGGATTCTTAATCATAAATTCGGAGAAAGGTAATTGTTCGGTACAAATAAAATTCGTCAAATTAGATTTGCTCTTATTGTTAGAAAGAAAGTTATTTAAGTCATTTAGTGTGCCCTTTCCGTGTATGTTACAAGCTTTACCTCCAGTGCCATATCTAAGGCCTCTTTTCCTCTTGTTTTGGCATCGTAATAATCAAACACGAGATGTACTACTAGTACTTAAACGGTGAATGATACGTGTCAAAATAAGATTCGCTAAATCGTTGAAGTTAGTAAATGATTTAGAGGAAAGAGCTTGCAACTCCTCCATACCACGATCACAATTATTCCAGGTTCTTCTGATATTGGTAACGCCGTGACAATTATTTCAAATTAAACTTCTTGCTCTATAGAGTGCATAAAGTCTGATTTGTTCGTTTTCTTTTGTATCCATCTTGTTGAAAAATGAAGATGGTGTGACAGTAAGATGGTTTGTCAAAATCAATTTTAAATCGATATCTTTTCGACTTTGCGAAATAATTAAAGCTCTTTGATAAACAACTTCCTATGAAATAACTTATTTGAAAGTTTATCCGTTGATTACAATAACAGTTTTTTAGAATCATTGAAGGTTCTTATATGAGTTTGAGCGAATGGTTCATGAAATCCTTTGCGATTTGGAGTATTACTATCTAAGCGACAGGAAACGAATTCCTTAAGTTTTTACTGAACTGTGTTTCGAAAATTCTATAGGAGATGCAATTAGCCCAATGCCTACATTTACAATCAATCCGCTCTGCAGTGATGTAGAAAAGGAAGGTTACGTATAATTTTTTACATAATCTAAAATCATACCAAAGTGTTCTTCGTCTTTTAAAATTTCAATTTTAATCATCTTTGCTTACGTCATCGAACTGGCACTTCAAATCGACATATTTTATGAATATGCATCCAATATATTTCGTGTAACTGTCCACCGTAAAACTGTAGAATCTTTTTTTTTTTTTTTTATCCCTGCTTTGCACTTCAATATTTTTTAATTATTAACACTAAACCATCTTTCCCATATTTTAAACACACCTAAATTCTCCCACTATTCCATTCTTCTCTCTACACCTCACTTTAGTTAACCTTTTTTAAGATAATTTCATAAGTAATATTATTTTATTCAAAATTTTGTTTCCTTTCATTATATTTCAAAATTATTCTCAGCGGTAGTGATTTTCAACAGGTTGCAACCATATTTTACTTTTTTCTTTCTCTTTTCACACTCTTATTTTCCACCTGAACAGTCTACCCCTCCCCCCTTCCTTTATCCTTTTCCCATCAGCATTTTAAAAACATACAAAAATAACACAAGACTAATACTAATAACAACGAAATTGAACAAACTAATAAGTACAGCTCGTGTGTCACGGTGTCGTCCACCCTGCTTCGTTTCTTTGTCGTGAAGTCTTCCCAAACCAATACAAAAAATAATGTTTTGATTTACTTACATCTCTCCTTCTCAATCTGCTCAACCCCTTTATTCTTTCACTTCAAAATCACTATATTCTTTAAATCACTATCACTGAACTACAGAACTTTTACTACTTTTGTTTGCTTTGTACGTGAATCTTTTTCAAAAAAGAAACTTTTTGCTCGTCTTTGTCTTATTTTCTTTTTTTGCGTCAAAATTTTTCTTTTTTTCTTCTACCTATAACTCTTCAATCCTCACAATCTTCAACTACTATACCCCTACTAATCTTAACCCTTATTCTATTATTATATATTATACATTTACTAGAAGTGTAGTGTAAATTCACTATATTCTGCCCACTACTATCCCTCGTTCAGAGGGATTTTGGTCTTGAGTTTGTCTTCCGCCCTGGGGGCATCCTTTTATTTGCTTGTCTTTTTCAGTTGCCTAGGATTTCTAAGCTATTTCTATCAGTGCCACTCCTATACGTTTTCCCCCTTCATTATTTTGGTCGCCGGGAATTATGAGGCTGTATGGTCCTTTTTACCCCTTTCGCCAGCAGAGGTAAATTTATTTCGCCACCTCCCCTTTTTCCCGGCAATACTTCCATTCGGACAGCCTCACTGGCGGGTTGCCTGAATAGTAAAATGCAGGAGAATTGTTTTACCGGAGCTAACATCAAGTCAGTCTACCCCCTCCGTCGGCGACTCGAATCCTTATCTTTTGAATTCGACTGTGATTCAAGTGACGACGTGGGAATTGCAATCAGTAATGGAGGAGAGGGTGTGATGAAGTTACAAGACCATTGAGAAGTCATTCGTGATCATGGATTCGAGTAGGACAGACGTGGACTAGCTCTTACAAAGCGTCAGGCGCCGCCGCTTAGCCAGCAATACTTTTATTAAAACTGTTCATTTCATAAATGACGATTATACGAAATTTCAACACACAGCTATCGCACTCAAAATTTTGGTGAACAATGCAAGAAATTTGTTTTCTTTACGCACGGGTTATTCGACGAATATCACTTCAACTTATCATTAATTAAATTCAACTTGAGTAACGCAATTTCGAAGGCAGTCTACCGCTCGTGTCAGCAAATTGTTTCATATTGAAAACGATTTGAGCTCTTACACCATTGATATATTGGCCAGCGACGAACTAGTATCTAGTACTTTTCCCGAAGCGGACAAATTGTACGACGAAGTGAATTTCTTTAAAAAATATCCAATCGGCGGTGGTTAATTTCACGCCTTCCAAAATAACGACAGAAAGTAACATTATCAAGAAATTGACTATAGTCAGCGATCATTTACACAGTATCGTAATTTCACCCACCATACAAATTTTCTCTATTAAATGATAAAGCTCAAATAATAGCTCACTGGCTGCTATCACGTTAACATTGTATAAAATGGAATCTTATAACGAGGACACGCACGATATGTAAGTCTTTTGCAATAATTTTCACCAAAGGATTGGAATAGGTACCATTTCTGAGATAATTTCATCCGCACCCGATTGAACTGCCTCAGAACGAGAAATTCTCTTACTGTACCGACTTTTAAATGCTTACCGTACTACCACACCATAATAATAATGTAGATAGTAAATGCCTTCTGGGATGGTGTTAAAATATCCATAAGGTTGAATGGAAGTTCCTGGTGTGAGAGTTACTTCTTTAGTAAACTATGAATCAGACGTCTTTAGTCATAGAAATAAAAGACGTAATAACACCAAAAACATACAAAAAAACCCAAAAATTTTAAATCAAAAAAATAATTTGGGTACCACAATTTTGTAATGGAATGGTGGTCACAGGAAATATCGATGTATTGGGGCTATTTGCATAAGGGGTAAGCCTTATGATTACTATGGCTTGTAATATAGACACGAGCACTGACTTCAAGTGATGGTCAAACCTCGTTAAAACACAGAGAATAAGTGCTGAGTGTAAAAACACACCAGAGTTGAGCTGGTGGAACTGGGTGCTTAAATTTCTCTTTACAGCGTTTACACAACTACGCTGGATACGTTTACCAGGGCTGGATATTCAGTTGCAATGTCGACAGGTTCGGTTGGATATTTTACAGTTTACCAAATTTTTGGTCGGTGTATCAACACCAATAATTTTACGATTGAAAATTGGGTTGATAAGCCTTTTTGTAGTAGGAAATTCATTTCATGTGTCAACATTTCTGTTAGAAATGTAGTGTGTTTTGGGTTGTATAATCGGTTGCTAAGCTAACTAAAAGGATGTTAGAATTCCTGGGAAAAACTGTTCTCTATAAGGTTCTATTGCTTCACTCAGTGAGTTTAGGTAGTAGACCAACGTACATACAATTACACACACACATACACATTCATAATACAAAAACACTAAATACACACATACATACAGAAAGCTGGTATGACAAAGATGAAAATCTAGTAATATATTCATCTAGTACGCTATAACAGATAGAAAAAATCACAAGGTGGTGATAGGATAAGACAGGTTTATATATATATATATTAGACTTGTTGTACAATATTACGCAACTATTAAGCCTTCTTTGCATTACTGCTGATTTGAATAATGTATATAAATAAACCAACTTAATTTTGCATATGGTAGCAAGTGTTAAACAGATGTTGAGGTGATGTAATGGCTGTAGTAGTGGTGGTGGGAATAGATGTAATGAAAACAAAAAGATTTTGCATTCTCATTTCACAGCCAGTTGTTTTGAAATGAAGTTTAATATATTTAAAAGTGATTAAATAGGCTATATGTTGTTTTTTTTTGTTTGTTTGTTAGTGTGTTACAGTCTCTGGATGAGATCAGGGTAAGTAGGAGGAGGGGTGAAGAGGCGGGATATAAATCAAGTGGCTATCCCTACCACTCTTATCCTAAAGTACTATACACTCTACTCCCATGTTATTATGCTTTCATCACCATAGGTACCGGTAGTAAAAATATTAACTTTTTAAATGAAATATAAGTTATTACCAATTTAATTTATCAAATATTAAAACTGAAATAAAACATTTAAAACTATGTATTATTAAAAGCTTTCGAATGATGAAAATGATATTACCACATCATCATCTTAGCAGCAGAATGTTCAACTTGGTATATTTTACAATTAGGAGAAAACGTTTATTGTTTCATGTACACATTTTTATTTTTAAATATGAATACATCTGACTTCCATATGGTGTTTGTATATATTTAGAATAAATGTGTTGGTCAGCACATTGAGTTTCCATAGTGTTATTAGTAGTACTCTCGCAACCAGAATTCACTACCAATCATAACCCTCCAATTCTCAAGATGTTAGGTCAACTTGTTAACTTTTTACCTCCACTAGGATTGAATTCGGAACTTATCATATACTAAATGAGAGCCCTAGGCCCTAGACGACCACTAGCACTTTATCGACCTATAATCCAATAAATAAATATCAAACTTGACTTGTGAGATGGTAGACTTAATAGAATAAAACTTTAACTAGAATTCTCACAAATAGTACGTTTATTTATTTTAACGCATTTCAAAGACAAAGTCGCCATGTTCAGTGATACATGAGCTCCAATAACTAAACCTAGTACCTACTGTGTCACACCCCGTATTTATACAGAACTAAAATGGGTGTGCAGGACTGAAAGTGCATACTCAATATTTATCAACTTATAGTTAAAATTCAACTTCTAGGCAATAACTTTCTCACCTATTATTCCAGATAGTAAATCCTGGTGCAAAAAAATCAAAATGCAAAACAATAGTTATAACAGGTTATGTAGGACTTATTCACAGAAAAATATTTCCAACTGTTTCCATCTTTTTTTTTTATTTTTTCCTTTTTTTTTCAATTACTGTAGGAATATCTAGCTAAATGTTATTAAAATTTAAATGTTCATTAGTTACCAAGGAAACTTAACCTTAGGCAGACACTAAGTGTAGAATGTATGATTTACCCAGTTATAAATTGTTCAAAAAATTGGAGTGGATCATTTTGTTTTTCTGTTACAAATATTAAAAGCATTTCAAATGCATTACACAGAGTTGACAGTAAAAAATGTGTAAACTAAATTTGAGGTCCACAATAAAAATACTACATTTATGCCAATAATCAAGTATGACCTCCAAGTTAAAATTTTGTTTCTTAACTAAATTTCCTACTTTATCCAAGACAATAGTTTTAGATGGTAAATTTTATATCATTGACTGCAGAGTACACTACATGAAATAAGCTCTAGTAGGTTAGATCTACAAGTCAAGTTGTTACAAAAACCAATTTTAAAACTTATTGATGCCAATCTGACTGTCTGTGCAGATTTTCATTGAAATAGGTTTGAGTTTTTTTTAAAAACTGCAAATAGGTAGTCAGATACCACATATTTTTTAAATCTAGAAACTATGCTTTTATCAAGATACAGTATAATTTTATCCCCCCCTCCTTCCAGAGTCTATGATTTTGTTCTTATTATAATATTTTTCTTTCTTTAAGAAGAAGGAAACAATATTAATAATAAAATATTAGGAAATCTAAAATACAAATTTCAGTTCACTTTTACCTGAATCGTTATTCTTTCCATGAATTATATTTATGTTGTTCAGTGGCCAACCAAAATGTAAATCCTCTATAAATTTGTTAATTAAAACTGGAGTAAAAATTGCAGAAGTTGAATTTTGAAAATTGAATATATAAAAGACAAACAAAAAGTACAACTTAGTTACTACAACCATTTTTAACCATACATTAAAGCTAAATGAAAGTTTCACTCAGTCTAATGGTTAATACTTCCAATAGAACCTAATATATAATCATCCATTATTATATGATTTATCCATTTGCTCAGATAATAACACAGTCAATTTAATGCACTTAGTGTTCCTACCTCCATTCTTTGTATATGATAATGTCATTATTGTGCGTTTTACAAAAGATTAATGTAATTTTATATTTTGGTTAAAGAACTTTAATATTTTCCTATAATGGTGTATATTAAAAATATAATTTACTTTTATATTCAGAATAAATACATGCTAAATGAATTGTTTAATTAAATGTTTTAGTACACTAATTGGATATATATTACATAGTATTATTTATAGCTGAAATTTGGCTTTTGATCGGAATTTTCAATAAAGGGAATACACCTATCTTTGTTACTAAACCTAAAAGTGAGATCATCGATCTTAAACTCAGAACTTATGGTATATACAAAATTTTAAATAGGAGGTATCAGGTGAGACGTATATCTCGCGTTATAATTGTCATTGAATTACGAGCAGAAAAATGATAACTTGATAATTTTCGTAATCCTAGAACACTAGATAAAGGACATAATATGAGGATAGTCTCAAAATTAATCTTCAGATTTTTAGAACATCAATTTGTAGCTCACACGAATTAGAGTTGGCAGCGATTGGATTGACAGATGCTGCAGTGGACTCATTTCATGAAAATTGTTCTCTTACAACGAGGGTGAATGAGGTCAATCGAAATGGTTGACTCCATCACTTTCTGAACATAGAAGACAAGATATTCAGCTGTTTAATATAGCTAAACGTTACAGTAGATGGGAGGCTTACAAATGGTCCCTCACTGAGTACAATATTGCATTAAAAAGAGCTAGGCAGAAGTCTTGGAGGAAGTTCTGTAAGGAAATAGATTGCACTCCATAAGATTCTTCCCTCTGATCTACTTAATCCATGGGGATTCTTAAGGGCCCAAATAGGGAGTGTACAGAGACTGGGAAACAAAAAGTCAAAGTTTTACTCTTGGCACACTTTTCTGACTCTGTACTTAGGAATATGATGGGGAGAGAGGGTCAGAGATTCTTTGTAAGTTCCTACTAAGGAGGACTGGCGTATCACAAACCAGATATTAAATACAGTCTTGAGAAAATCAGGTGTGTAAGGTATGTTCAATGTATTTGAAAAAAATTATTGCTAATTTGGGGGAGTGATTTGGTTACTTAAGGGGTGAGAATGGGTGTTAACTAAAAGAAAATGATTAAGAAGGGTAATCATTAGGAAGCGGCTATTGTACCAAGAAGTCGGATCTAATTAGTGATCGAGTCATTCAAATGTAAACTATTAGCAGTAATCTTAGGCTGGCACATCACCAGCCAGCTCACATGAGCGATTAACACTAATTAACAATGATGACGATTGACGATATACAGCATTCATGGCCAAAAAATAGTCCTGTCGGGCCATAGTCTGTCCGCTTGACCAATATATAACTACACTGAATTCATAAAAAACCTGAGCACACATGGTAACTTCAACAAGACTCTTCCAAAATGCTGTAGCCAATCGTTTTTGACAGGGCACACAATCGACTTCACTGCTAAATTCGCTGTTCCTCCCTCCAGCCCTGTCCATGCACTGCATGGCCACATAGTTTGCTACAATCTCAGTTGGAGAAATGTGAGGGGGAAACTAAATTATCTTAAATATTGTCTAATCCCCTGCATTTCGTCATATAGGCAAGGTACTACGAAGACCAGCTATGATAAGATGCATCTACACTGGGATTATAAGACTTATGATGAGCTACAGAGCCGTGGTTTGGTGGTTTAAAACCAAGCAGATGGAGTCCAACACTAATCAGAGCAAGGCTCAGAGACTGGCCTGTTTCTGCATTACTGGAGCAAAGTCCACAACTTCCACCTTTTGATTTACCATGGTGGATGCTAGAAAGGCAGCCTATGGGCTAAAGTGCAGTGGCTTCAAGAAAACTTCATTCCTAAAGCATGCCAGAATTAAGGGAATAATTTACCAAGATGGATACTGGAAATGGTAGATACTAGATATACGTTTTCCAATTCCTTTAAAGTCAACTGACCTATGAGGAGGGAAATCATGGATTAAGTAATTCAAGAGACCTGGTGTGGTACACCAATGGTTCCAAAACTAAGAAAAGCACCATATGATATGCTGGGGTATATGGTCTGAGACTGGCATTGAAGCATTTGTTTCCCTTGGGACAGTAAGGCCTAGATGTTGAGGCTAAGGTAATGGCCGTAAATAACCATGTTCAGGATAACATAAAGCGTGCTTTTAAGAAAACCTGTAGTTCGTAGGATCTGAGCCAGCAGTAGATACCTGTGTGTCTGGCCAAGATAGCCATACCAGATAGCCAAGAGAATATACCAGCAAATATGGGATAGCCTTATGGGAAACTCCCCATAGCACACTTCTACAAACAAAAGTCCCTTTAGGTTAACCTGGAGGAACATTACTGATGATGGGTAGGGGGCAACTTAGACAAATCACGGGACACTGTGGTCTAAGGATGCACTTGCACAGGATAGGAGCATACCATGGCAGAACTGTGTGTAGACTGTGCGGGACGGATGAGAAGACCACAGACCACATAATCTTCGATTGTAAGGCTCTTAAAAAGAGTTTTCCCAACTCCTGGCAAACTCTCATTGGGCAAGCTAATGAGTGGATTACTAAAACTTGTAAAGGGGACTAATATCCTGGGCTAAAAATATGAGGCTTAACTGTACAATAGACCAATGATCACTGTCCCTGAGGCAGGTTTAACTCCTTAACCCCTCTTTTAGTATTATGTTTACTTAACCAACAATATACTTTGTCACAACTACTCAAGCTCCCTAACAGATTTAGTTATAAAACACTCTTGAAAGAAATATTGAAAACTATAATATTACAATAAACAGGGAAAAAAAATAATAAGTGGAAAAATAATCCACCCTGATTAAAGTATTAAATATATATATCATTTATTTCATTTAGTACAAGAACTTTGTTCATACAAAATTTAAAACATTGTTGATATCTAATAAAGTCTTAAAATATAATATATAGTGTTAAGATATTGAGGACAGGTTACATAGAGCTATCTGTTTTCCACAAATTATTGTTGATGAGAGGATTCAGGAATTTATATTTTTCATTCATCATTTATCAAAATACAAGTTATATTCTATAAATTTTCTTCTGAATTAATATTTGCATAATCTATTCTATTTCATTCAGAATTTAAAACTCAGCTGATAATGTTTGACAATAGATTCGTTGTTTGTCCTTACCTGAGCAAAGTTTTATTTACTCTTCATGAATATAAATTTGTTGTGTTGTAAATCAAATGTACAAACTTTAAAAATGTAAAGTTACAAAATTGAATAAATGTGTTTCTGATAAAAATAGTGCAAGTAGTGACTCAAAAAGTGACACATATTTCATATTTTTATCCTAATCTAGAACATAGATACTTATTTTAGGTCTAGGATTTGTTATTAGTGGTGTAAGAAATAGGCCAAAATTATAACTAATATTCTTCACATGAATATTACCATACAAATATTATAAACATAAAATGTATGTAATCTATATAACTAAACTCTGTCTTTAACGTTTTTACCCAAATAGCCTGGGAATTGGAGTAAGTGAAATACTGAACTTGATGCTATTTTGTGAAAAACATAGTGCTAAGTATCTTGTCTTTAATTTGTTAACATAAAATACTTTAAATAAGCTTTACAAACAGAATCATTATTTAAATAAAATAAATACAAATACATTTTATACATGTTGAGTTGCAATGTCACTAGCTTCTTCTTAGGTATACATAAGTTTGTTTGTAGAAAAATTGTCTTTAAAAAATATATATTAACTACAAGTAGTACATAAATATAATAGAGCCATGACAATAGTCATAGTTAGTTGAAACATGGTTGATAACTTTTTACTATTATTGGTCAACTGTTTATTAATACAAAGAATGTTTGTATCATCATTGAGTACACATGCTCTCAATGCTGGTTTCAAAAATATAATAAAACATTAATATAATTCAAAAAATGTTTAGATGAATTTCAATATTGTTAACTCTATTACCTACTCCTAAATTTAAAAAAAAAAGTTATATTAATGCAAATTTAAAATGTATTTTACTATCACTAAATTTAACATAGTATTCTAAATTATGACAGTCGAGGTTTAGTACCATACTGTTGTAAGCAGAGAGAGTTGAAAAACATATTTAAAGAAGATGTGGCTCAAAGGGTAAAATTATTGACAAGGACAAGAGAAGATGGTGACATTGTTTACGAAAGACGCTCTTTTCTGTATTGACAGTCTGTGCAACAATTGTGCAGTTATTAAAAAGTTTCAAAAAACTTTTATTTAAAATTAGAAGTGCACATTACTTTAAAATATTCCAAAATTGTAAACACCCCAATAAAATACTGTACGCTTGTTCAAAAACATACATGTAACAAATTTCAATTACAGTAGAACCCCTCTAATCCGTCACCTTCGGGACTTGGGGCAAGGTCGGAACGCAAAAAAGGTCGGATTATCTGAAAAAAGTCGATATTTATTACATATTATATAAAGAGATTTTTTATAAGTGATATATAAACTTTTAAAAGTCTATATAATAAAGTCTATATATATAAACTCTGCAAGTACTATAGCAAATTAATAGAAACAACACGAGAGATGACACAGCACTGAAACACGATGACACAGTACTGAAGCGGGAAAGCGATAAAAAACCGGATGAATGGTGCCAGACGGGCCGTGAGTCATCGACAAGTCGGCACAATATCGCGAGCTCGAGCACGGTCGGATTAACCGGAGTAACGGACCACCCGAGGGCGGATTAGAGGGGTTCTACTGTAATTTTAATCTGTTAAAATTAATACTTGTTCAATAGAAAACAGTTGGCATAAACACTAATGAAAGACTGCAACATTATACTTTCATATAACTTTATCCTCATGGAATAAATAAACTTCTAAGTCACTATTCATATCACCATTGACCAAACAAGCAGAAAATAAACTATTTTATAAAAAATACACAATGTAAATAAGAAATGAGAGCTTAATTTAGGTTGTTTTATTAGAAAGCATACTCAAAATCTTGTTGAAAATGTGTATAATACAACCGTACATTTAAATATAAAAAATAGACAATAATATAACAAAAACTATGTCTACACTAACAGTGTTATCTAAACACTTGAAATAAACTTATAAAATTAAAAAGGCAGTGGAATGCAAGTTAAACATATATGTTAAAAATATCTTCAAACTTAAAAACAATATAAATTACATCTAAAAATATTATTTTACATACAGTACAAAACTTGTTTTAAAAGAAAGTAATAATTGTAAAGCTTTAGAGAAAGCAAACTATTTTATTAACCTAAGATATGAATACAGAGCAATTTCAATAAAACAATATTTAGTAATAATTTGTTTTAATTAATTCAATTTGTTAGTTTATTAATTTACGCAACACTGTGGTATTTATTAATTTGCAGTTTTGTATGTATGAAAAAAATATTTGAGTTTGATCGTGATCTACCATAGTAAGTTAATACCACTACCAACTTCAATACAGACATATTACCAACATATGCACATGCACATATATCTGATCAAAATGATTTTATACATGCTTTTCAACATAAAACTAAAACTTTTTTTAAGTGTAAATAAATACTATTTTCATGAGAATTTCCACCCTCTCATTAATTCACAGTTTTCCCTTTAAAACATTTTCAGCTGATTGGTATTCCTACTAAATATAGAAACATTATAACAAATGTCATATTACAAATGAACTATTGTGGTATTATAATACTTTAACTACATGGCAATAATTGTTTTTAATCTCTTTAATGGAAAACCATATCTCATTGTGTTCATTTGGATAAAACAAAAATTATGATGGTTAAAATTTAAATATAAATAGTAATTAAAATTTTAAACATCTCAACCATATTATTATAACCACGTGTTTAGTTAATTTAAGAGATTATCAATACTTCTTTAAATTAGTAACTAGATATGTTTCTACAATTACAAACATAGAAAATCTAAACTGATTTAATATGAAATACTGAAACATAAATAAATAAGAGATAAATTTCTAAATATGTACGATACAACACTAAAATTTATTTACACATTTTACTATAAAAAGCTAATTTAAAAAATTGTTGTAAGCGATATGACAATTAAATTCCACAACTAACCTTGTTACAAACGGTGAGTCTATAATCAATTAAAATATATTAAAAACATGCAATTAAAATTGTAAAGAATCATTCAATTAGTTTAAGGCACTAATTAGATTTGGAAGAAAAAATTATGTTATCACATGTCATTTTAGTTGTTATACATTTAAATAATTTTCTTCTTTTTGTTTTAATATAGTTAACATCATTTTTATAATGCAAATGTTGCAAAAAATTTATGATGGTAGTGTATACTGATCTTCATCATTTGGTCTGAAAGATATTTTGAAAGGGCAATCATTTCAGAAATAAAATCTAGACTATGTACCTAAAACTAGCAGAGTTCCAAATTAATATATTTAAAGAATGCTACTTAACCACTCAATTAAATCAAATATTTAGAAATACTAGAAGCAATTTCAAGGTAGTTGTATAGAAACAGTACAATAATGCTGCTACCAACTGGACGGAATTCATTAAAAAAATATATTGACTTGACGGAATATCAAATCTTCTTAATTCTATAAATAATATTAACCTACAAGAAATCTAAAGGGAAGAATCACATTAGTTTAGCACATGAACGTTAATAATTGCAATGGGTAATAATAATAAAACATTAATACGCAGATTTTAATCAATAAAAATTCATTCTCATAGTATTAAATATGATATTCAAAAATCGTTGTTAACTTACTTATTTTACATTAGTTAGCAATGTTGAGGTCTTAAAAATAATAAATATATTTACTGTAAGGGTTCTACTTACTACATTTGGTTTCATAAATTATCACAAAAGGTCAAGATTGTTTCAAACTCAAACACAATTTAGAGTTTTGTAAACCAGTTAATTGTTTTAAACTGAAAAGGCAACTACTATTTTAAATGTTCATACAACAATCTTTGTCTTTATATTTTTCACTGCACTGTAAAGTAAATGATTATAAAGATTTCTTTTACTTTTTCAAAATTTTCAGAATTAACTTCAATTTTTTTAAAGTAGGAACATAAAATGCCAACACATTTCATATAGCTGGTTCTAGATGTAATCAATCACCAATAACCTAGAATTGAGAATATAACCCTGGACTAAATTCAACAACTTCTACTTAATTATAAGAACCTAATGCAGTTATTGAAATATGTTAGAAGCATTTATAAATTTCAAAGTGGTTACACTTTTAATAGTTGTAGATGACAGTTTTTACCAAAAATTATGAAATTCAGTTATGCATTAAATTATACATTATTTTTGTTATTTAAATATTCAAAACTAGGAGTAGTGAAACAATCTCGAAGTAGGAAATAGTGACAACTATTCTGAAAAAAAAAATCTAAAATCAGATCTAAACTGTGCATTACAATATCACAGTTGGAACTGTGTTCCAACATTATTGAGTTTGTAACTTTTTACTTTTTGAAAAAGGGCCCAATAAATTAAAGTGAAATATCCTGAGTCTGTATTATTTTCATGAAATGTACACTATTTTTAATGTTATGTATTGGTTTTCACTCAAACTATAACAAATAAAAATAAAGTATACAAAATTAACCTATCTGAAAGTGGAGAAATTTAAATCATGGTTCTCCTACTTGTGTTTTTGAAAATTTTACATGAGTACAGATTTAATGATGAAACCAGTACGGTAACCTAGTATAATGAAAAATATAAGATAATTTTTATAATTTTATTAATAAATTTATTATAGACAATTGTGATGGCTATTTACTGAAATGTTTAAATTGCAATATCATTCGGTTGAAGTGCGTTGTGTTACGTCCCTGAAGATTTCTTGTGCCCTATCCTAGAAACGACTTCTCGATGCTGCTAAACCATCGGGACTTGTCAAGTACTGAAGTTCTTGCAGCTCTTGGAATTTTTCATGATCCCTAATGTGTGCATAATTTGCTGACAGACACATTAGGTAGTGAACCTAGAAAAAAAATATTTAGTAATAAAATAAATTACCTTTATGTCAAAGTGAGCAATAAGTTGATAAAATATCAGTCATTTTTTATTGATTCCATTACTGTTTTGGTATCATAAAAGGTATTTTGAGAGCATGCAAAAGTATTGGAAAAGTTAAGTTCTCTAACTAATTAAATTTTATGTTCAATAATAGGATGAATTGGACAGTGCATATAAATTACATTAGAGAAAGAATATGTAAATTAATCTTTTTTGTAGAGATTGAAAGAGGGACTATACTTCCATGGCCTAAGGAGAACATTTTTTGCTAACTGTTAGTAAATTTTAATGGGTGGAATCATTGTTTGGGATGGGGGTGTAAATTCTTTTTTACCTTTAAATACAATAAAAAATCCTATAATTAAATCAGCATTAGGATTACCAAGCATTTTTTGGTGGATCAAATTTCCTATCTAAGATGGGAGTATGGAACTTCAGTGAGCTATTTTTAATGACTAGATTAGTTGGTGCTTTCTTTCTCATAAAGATAAAATGGAGATCCTAAGGGTAAAATAATATGATGTTTGGTGTAAAAAGAAATTATTGGAACCTGTAACCAATCACTACTACTGACTAAAACTTGCAAACCTAAAAGGGGGGAAATTTTGAAAAATAACTAATACTTTGCAAAAATAGTGGGAGTTGGGATGGTTTTAGAAAAAAGGTGAGTGTAAAAAAAATGGATACAGGCTGGAATTGAAATGGATACAGGCAATTTTAAATGGTAGGAAAGTGGAAAAAAAAAATTTAATTACGCAAATAGGACAGAGACAAAAAACATGACAACATAAATTGCAGGAATACAACTGAGCATTCGTATTACCACAGAAGCCAAGGACGTCAGTAACCTGACAAATGACAAAAGCCTAATGAACACTAAAACAATATATTAACAAAACTACCAAATATCAATAGGATAAGGATATACAGTCGGCCAAACGTAAGCTGGCATTTGTCTGCTAGGTAGAAAACCTGTATTCCTCTATCTGAAAACATCAGCTACTGTAAACAACCGCTTTTGCGGGGGGGGAGAACTATGGCTGAAGCATATACAATTACTCCTGTAATTGATTTCTTTAATTTAATTGTTCCTGTTTAAAAAGATTATATAATTTTACTTGTTTACATAGATTAGCTAAATTATTTTGATAACTTTTATTATTATGTAACCACTTAAAGCAGTTGAAATAAATATAAATATTATACAATTGAACAAAAAATTATTAAGTAGATTAATATATTACTCGACAGAAAGGAGAACAAGGAGATTATTACTGAATTCATTGTTATACACTGAATTCATTGATTGGCAATCGAGACCCAGATTTCAAGCAAAGGACTCAGACTCAAACTAGTAACCGTGACTCTAAAGTGTCACATTAGTAAACATTTACAATTGAAACCATACTATTATGTAATAAATTATTGAAGCATTTTAGATGGGTCATTAAGAATTCTATAGAGAAATTGGACAAGACACACCTAGAAAACGTAATTTTAAACGATAAAGTGGCATTTACAACTGCAAGAACTGGGGCAGTGAAAAACCTCACCCTAAAATTTCAAGACTTTTTTTGAGAATCTAAAAGTAAATATATTTCAAATCCTTAGTAAAGTTAATGTTGGAACATATTCTTTATTATATAGAAAACCAACAACGATATCATATGACTTGGATATGACAAATTTTTCCCATTCTCTACAGGTACACGAAAATAACCAAGATGAGGATTTTCATTAAATTTAATTATTTTAAAGTTTTGCATGAATGGGTTAATAAATTATATAATGATAAATCTATTTAAGAATTTACTCAAGAAAGGGGGAGGTAGCAATGAATAAAATTGACTTCTTCATTAAGAGTATAAAATTAGTTTGCATTGGCAAACTGGTGTAGTTTGATCTCCATTACTTCACGCAAAAAATAAATAATATATATTTAAAACTGAATGTTCAGTTGAGAAAACTTTAAAAATTAAAACAAATATGATTTTTGAAATGCAAGAATTATTTGACTACCGTACAAAACAAAATAAACTGGAGAAATTTTGTAATTTCAACCTCACAATTTTTCTACTTTTTTTTTTAAACTGAATCATTTTCTTTAGTCATAAAATGTTCTTAATACTATATTTAGCTAGATTAATCACAGATTATTAGGTTAGGTGGTTATATATATATATATATATATATATATATATATATATATATATATATATATATATATATATAACCATATCTACCCACAGTTAAGTGTAAAGCTAAGTCAATATCCAGATAAAGTATGATAACATAAGTCCATCCTTATTTATTTATATTCTACATCCATTCTATACCTACCAATGGCAATAAGAAGTCAAATTAAACACGTTGCAAGTGTTTAATGTCTTTTAAACAATCGAATCATCAACATTTATTTCTTTAGCATTTTGGTTATTTGGGTTCTCCAACTTATTTTCAATTGAGAACCTCATTTCATGATAAATGAAAAGGATTTGATTAAAAAAGTGGAGTTGAAATTCTGATAGAGATCCTAAACCGGAACCACAAAGCAGTTAATAAAAAGCACTTATTTAGATTATAATCGGATTATAAACAGATCTGCACTGTTATCAGATTGTTCAATCCTATCCATAAAAATTAAAATCCTCAAGCCAAGTCAAAAAAATTACTATTCAGGTACAGTCAGTAAAAAAAAATAATAATAAATCATTCATATCTACTGTGAATAATATACCTTATATAACTTTTCTGTGTTTTAAGATTTTTGATACGAAACCACTACGAATTAAGGTTTTTACTCATATGTTATTCAGTTTTGAAACAGAATTTCAAAAAAGTCCCCATTGTTTGCATTGTAATCTACTGCTATTGAAATAGGCTCTATAAATAATCCACAATGCAATTATTGTGATAACCCAAAGAATTACAGAACTATTATTAATTTTGTTGTTTTCAAGTTAGCAAATTATTACAGCTCAAATTATAAGAACACATGATTTTGCAAATTGGTAACAGTTGTCAATATTCGCAATACAGTTGCTCTATAATCGGTAAAGGATAATCGTGTAACAAACTTTATTGATAATTAATTAATTCACTATATATTTGATATGTTTTTTTACAAGAAGCATCAAATCAAGCATTACAAACAGGATGGATTTATTGTACTTTTTATATACAAACTTTTTATATTATAAATATATACAAACAATGCATCTAGTGGAGACAAAATAGTTCACCTTGAAAGCATTCCTCATATTTTTATTTATATGATTAATTTTATTACCACATATAGTAAGTAAATTACAATCATGAAATTGAACATTTACATTTTTATGGGAGAAAGTGGGCTGTTATTTTAAACTATATGACAGAGAATAAATTTGATGTACCACAAATTTTGTTTAAAATCTCAATGTTCAATTTTGCGATTTACTGTCAAATTAAAAAATAAAATAGCCAGATTTTAATATCAATTATTTATATTTGTAGTTTTATGTATTAGAGGAATATATCATGTCAAAATTTAAGTTTTTTTAAAATATTGCTGACAGTTAAAAAATGACAAATCCTCTTTACATCTTTTAAAACCAATTACAACATATTTATGTACGAATATTTAAAACTATAACTTACGGACAGCCGATGATTTGATAGTCTTACCTTATTACTCAATCTAGCATAGTCAAAACAAGTACATAATATATAACAAATTCACGATTTCACCAACTATAGTTTTAATATTGTATATGTTAATTGATAAAATAAATATTTATTCCGAAGATAATATGTCCTCTTTATATGAATCTCACTCATAATTTTACATAATAATCTTACATCACGTCAATTTTAGAATTTGATTATTTATATTTTTTACTCGTCAAAAATTGTGAAGACTTGCGAAGTCATTTTGATGGTTTTGTAAATAATAGAATTCTAATTACATTTCCTGTGAACATGTTTGCAAAAAAAAAAAAAAAAAAAAAATTAAAATATTTAGTAAATTTTCTAATATCTAAGTTGTTGAACAATCCTACTTTCATTTATACATGACTAATGGAGAGAAATAAACAGATTCTAAAAATATACCAATTCATTACTTACAAGGCTTAGAATCACCAATAAGTTAGCAGTTGTTGCCAGAATAAACATGTTTTCAGCTTTCTCAACATAATCTTTACAAAACAGCTTTATCTCAAATGCATCACAAACTTGCATGTCATCTATTCTACTATTATTTGGAAACATAAAAACTGAAACAAAGTATAATTTTATATTGCTTTAGATACATAAATGAACCACAATCCGTAGAAATAAATTAATTTACATTAAGAAAGTTTCTTGAAACTAAATTACTATAAATATTAAACAAGATATTTTAATCATATATATATTAGAGCATACACTCTTTTGGGATAGGGCTAATTTTAAAATTTATTGACAAGCCTACCTTAGGCTCAGTAGGTTGAAATGTAGTCTAATTCAAACCCATAAAGGTCTCGATCCCCTCTCCCCTTCTGACCAAACATCACTCTTGGGTAACCAGCTTAAATGAATAACTACATTAATTAAATACACGGAGTCTTTTAGATTGCAGTACAAAAGGCCTTCGACCAATACCGATAATAATCATTACCATTACAATACAGTCAAATTTGGTTTTGGGCCTTTCCGAGAACTCGTAACACCATAAAACCAATGAATTAGGTGGTGTTATGAACGGCCCTCAAAATATGCTTGGGTTCTCAGTTTCAATTAAAAATCAAATCAGTGGTTCAGTATTTTATTAACTTTTATCATTGACATGAAACTTATGTCTATCTCCCTGACACTTTAATATATCATTGACATGAAACTTATGTCTATCTCCCTGACACTTTAATACAATACTTTAACCCTCCAGCTGGCGCATGTTAATGTGTCTTAAAAATTCTTCGTTCGTTTAAAAATTTATAAAATATATTATTTGTATACAAAACATAACTTATAAGATATCATTTTTCTCAGAAAGATGCATAGAATTCATCTATGTAATTAAAAAAATATATTTTGAAACGGTTTTGGAGTAAGTATGTTAAATGTCAAAAATGGTATTAACTTTTTTTCAGAAAAATCTGTATCACCCAAAATCAATAGCTTACTACCTATTTCTAAGATATACACAATTTTTGTGTATTATTTGTGAATATATTTAGGAAAAAAAATATATAAATTTGTTACATTTTGAAAATGTAAAAAAATATTTTACGTAAAAACCAAATTTTCTCTTTATTTTTTTAAAAAAACATTAGAAATAGTAAAATATATTTTATACAAAAGTTCTATATCTCATTATGTTCAGAAAGGTGCATAGAATGTAGGTGTGTAGTGAAAAAAAATGTTAGATGTATCAAATTTGGAGTTTTTTTTGGTCAAATACCAAAAAATCGAAAAATAACGGAGCAGAAATTTCACAGAAATGGTAATGAATAACATACTAATAGATTTTTAGGATTTTTTTCAACCATTTCTTGAGATTTGTAATATATTTAGGGGGAAAAAATAATAATTTGTTACATTTTCTAAATAAAAATGACGATTTTCCAAAAATTGATATTCTGACGCTTGAGGTTAGGGTGACATGTCAAACATTTAGGCGTAATTTGTAACTTTCTAAAGCTAGGCCTAAGACAAAATCATTAGATTTTACTAAGACAACATACTTTACAAAGAATAACACACATATACACTTGTAATAATAAAAAAAACACTAAATATAAGAAAATATGCATATAGCCTAAACTTACCATTTTTATTTATAGGTTATTCCATATACACACTCGAAATTCACTCAAAAACAAACTTTAGAAATAAAAACACATATATATTGTAACTTGTATAACAATTTATATACAATTTGTATTCACAAACCTTCAAAATAAAAGAAATATTACACAAATGCCACGCCCTTTTGCGTCTAATTGCATCGTGAAAGATTGACTGGAAATGGAGGAACTTTGGATCAAAATAGCTTCCCTAATTTTCAATGCACAAATATTTAACACACACTAAATTAAAGATTGAAACCTAGTCTTTCGAATGTAGTAAAATATAACAGTATAATCTATGACGTCAATGTAGAAATATGGAATAGCGTCTAAATACTCCAAGTCACAAGAAGGATCAAAATATTCAGTAAGCCACTTCGAAGAATGTATATAACTCGTAAACTATATAACTTAGGATGATTTCGTCTTCATAGTTTGAAAGAGGAAGAAAAATACTATATAATATTGTCAACTTGTAACATTTGGACAAGTTTTACCATTTAGAAAAAATATATGAACATATAGGTGATATTTTCTATATAAAACTCGCCGCGGCAAAATGTCGCAACCTGGCGTTATTAACGTCAACTTCAGTCAAGTCGTGTTAATATATTTTTCGCAGCTTAATTTTTTCTAAACCTGGTTATGAAACATTGAAAGATTACCTTTTCAATGGTAAAGAATACATTTCGATAATATAATATCTACTAGGATAAAAGTTGAATTACAAAAAATGTAATATTTAGCGTGTAAAATAGCGTTAAAATTCTTGATTTGGTTTAATTTTTATATAATAAAAACTATACTAGTTGGAAACATTTGAAAAACACAGTTTTGAAGAGAAAGACGCGATCTATCAAGCAGTGTTATGTCAGATGTGACAGATTGAAATTTCGAAATAGGAATAATTGACAAACGAGACGAATGTTTTGTTTAAAACTTGTTAACGTAAAACTTTGACGTTTCGCATCAAAAATATGCGAATTTCACTAATTTTTGGAATATTATTTATAACGTTTTGTGGTATTTTTTTGCATGATATGCATCTACGGAACATTAGCTTTAAAACGGTATTTTATTTATTGCGATGGGACAATTTTAAGTGGGCGTAACGTTGAATGGCAAAATACGTGTTTTTTAGTTGGTGAAGTGAGCCATTTACTAATGCCGCGACCCGGTCGCCGTTAAAACCGGGTCGTCCTCCAGGTCGAGGGTTAATATAACCTTGACATGAAACTTATGTCTATCTCTCTGACACTTTAATACAATACTTTAATAGAACACAAAAATAAGAATTCAATTAAAACAAAACAATATTCATTACTCAAAACTCAGAAGTATTCCAACTATTGTTATTCTTTATATGAATGATATTACAAATGCTTTAACTGGTGACTTTATATATAGAAATGCTTGCTTACGGTTTGTTGAGTAGATTTCCTGGGCCATCTTCCACCACGGCTAGCAACACAGCCGTGTATCATCAAGAACTCCAAAAGACAAAAGACCACGTCCAAATCATGCTCACCGCTTATATACCTTTAGTTCTCTCTGTTGTCCTAGTTCAGTTGCAAGACGAGCATTTCAACATTTTTTTAACTGTTTCACAATAGTTGGATCATTCTAAGCTTTGTGAATATGAGTTCTTCCTAATATAACCTAATATTAACTTATTCCTAACATCACCGGCGCCTACGAGACATCGTCCCGATGTCATGTTACAAACCTATCCATCTTTAACATATCAAAGTTTGATTTAATAATATATAACTATAGAACATTTAAATAATAACATTCACAAGCACTAATGGTTTCACTTAAAAAAAACAATTGCACATCTAGAAATACAGAATATAATAAATAAAATAATAATATTTTTTTTTTTTTTTTTTTTTTACAATCCTTTTTGATCAATGCTAAGTTCTAGTCCTAAAATACATACATGTGATTTATATTTAATTCAAAAAATATACATATATAACCCAACAGGTCTAGCCAACTAAATGTAGTCAATTAATTGGCTACTCAATTCACCAATCTTTCTACATTAGCGTAGTCAAACCTGCAACAGGGTAAAAACAATTAAACATTTTTTTTTTTTTTTATATTACAATACAAATTTTCTGTGGCTTGATGTCCTGCAACTTGAGGTCATTTCATATAAATTCACCAAAAATTGAATGGTATAATTTGAAGAAAAAAAACTACTAAAATTTTGACTTATTAGTTGGAAACCTTCTGAAATTGGCTTTGAATGTGCTTTTATTTTAATTTTTATATTCTTTAATTACAGCATTTAAATATAATACTACTTTTAGATTTACGTTTATTATTATAACTAAATTATTTAACTTATATATATTCCTACACATACATACATATATCTATTACTTATACATTTGATTTATTCATTCCGTTGTATTATACGGTTTAATCTTGAGACATGGACTTGTCCCCTATCCATCTACCATATCGGTTAACCTCTCTCATAATTTAATGGCGACAGTCTTTTAAAAATTTTGTAAGGGCCTGTATACTGTTGGGCAAGCTTGTTGTCCTTTTTCTCTGCTTCACTAGGACCATTTCCCCTACTTGAAATTCTACTTCTCTTTTGTGTTCATTATATCTCTTGCATTGATCTTTTTGGTTTGCCTCCAACAATTTTGGCAAATCCTGCCTTATTTTGTGTATTGTTTTTAAGGCTTCTAGTACATTGTGGTCGGGTATTTTCGGTAACAACGCTAAATCGATCGGTTGGTTTGGTTCAAACCCGTGTAGTAGGAAGAAAGGTGAAAATCCTGTGGCTGCGTGTCTGCCTGAATTATATGCAACAGTTAATAGTTACATGTATTTATGCCATTCTTTTTGCTCTATGTTTACGTAACAGCGCAGCATGTTTACTAAAGTCGAGTTGTATCGCTCAGTTATCCCTTGACTTTGTGGCCTATAAGCTGCCGAAGTTTTGTGTATTATGCCTAAGGCGGTGTATAATTGTTTTAGTGTGTCGGCTACGAAGTGAGTTCCCCTGTTTGTCTGTATCTCTGTTGGCATTCCATAACATGGAATGATGTCTTCTAGTAAAAATTTGGCTGTTGTGTTGGCATCTGCGTTTTCGGTTGTTTTGGCAACCGCGAATCTCGTTGTGTTGTCCATTGCAATTATAACGTATCCCTTCTTGTTTGATTTTGGCAAAGGTCCCAGAAAGTCTATTGTTAATTTAGTAAATGGTTTTGTGTAGATTTTTATCGGTTGTAAGAATCCTGTTTGTTTCTGTCGGTCCGTTTTCATAACTTGACATTTGTGACATTTTTTTATGTATTGTACCACGTCCGCCGTCAACCCTGGCCAATGATAGTTATTCCTTATTTTTGACATCGTTTTTTGTATTCCCGCATGACCTCCCCCAACATATGAATCATGAAATGCCTGTAAAACGTCTGTTGTCAATGTTTTAGGAATTGCTACCAGCAGTTTATTTTCTCCATTCATTATGTGCTTATAATGCAAGATTCCATCCCGTAGTGTGTACAACCTTGAAGCTCGCCTAAATGCTTTGTCAGCTGCCTCTGGATCTAGTAATGCTTGTCTAATGTGGAATAAATAGTCATATGTTAGTTGTAATTGTTCTATGTTTATTGTCTGGATTTTGTTTATTGTCAGCTAACCCTGTATTTCTGTTCTTGATATTGGTGTTTTACCTGGGTAGCGACTCAAGCTATCTGGTACTCTCATTGTCGATCCGGGTTTGTGTTTAATTTCAAAATCATACTCTATTAACTTTAGAGCTAATCTATTTAAACGTGAGCTTAGGGTTTTTACATTCTTATAATATTGTAAACTGGCGTGATCATTGAAAATTGTAAATCGTCGGCCATACATAAAAGGTCTAAAATAGTTAACTGTGTAAACTACACTTAACAGTTCTATCTCTGATACACTCCAGCGCCCCTCGGTATCTTTCAGACATAAGCAATAGGTCGTAGTGTATCATCTTCTTGGTATTGGGACATTACTCCCCCTATTCCAATCCTACTGGCATCGCATGATATTATTATTTCCAAATTCTCGTTGAAGTTTGCTAGCACTGACGGCGTTGTTAATAAGATCTTTAGTTTTTGGAAAGCTTTTTCATGCTGCCCTAACCATTGGAATGTTTTTTTTTCCCGCATTTTCTTTTTTTTGTCAAATCCGTCAGTGGTTTAGCTATGTCACTAAAGCCTTGGATGAATTTTCTATAATAAGATGCCGCTCCTAAGAAGCTCCGCACATCCTTCGTTCGCGTAGGAGTGGGAAATTCGGTTATAGCCTTTAAGTTTTTCTCCAATGGTTTTATCCCCTGTTTGGATATGTTGTGGCCAAGTACATCGATGTTTTTGTAAAAAAAAATGACACTTAGATGTTTTGAGTTTTAATTTAGCTGCCTCCAGTCGCTTAAAGACTTTTTCTAGATTATCTAATTGTTCTTTAAATGTGCCTCCATACGCTACTAAGTCGTCTATATAAATTATCATCCCTTGATATAACAACCCTGAAAATAAGCAGTTCATACTCTGTTGAAATGAGTTGGACGAATTTCTCATTCCCATAGGCAGTCTCGTGTATTGATATAGGACTCGGTGAGTCACAGACGCCGTATACGGTCTATGCTCCGGCACAATCGGCTGTTGGAAAAATGCCTGATTAATATCCATTGATGAAAAGTATTGTGCCGTCCCAAGGGTATCAAATATTGTTTCTGCCCTGGGTAATGGAAATTTGTCTGCCTCCATATTCTCGTTTTATTTCCTATAGTCCACTACCATGCGGTATTGGTCTCCCGGCTTCTTTACCAAAAATGCTGGTGCCGCGTATGCACTCTGGGAATCTTCTATCACCCATGCTTTCTTAAATTCCTCTACCTGATGGTCTAATTCCATCCTTTCCATGTTGCTTAACCTGTATGGAGGTACAGCTACTGGTTTGTCTGTCTTCATGTATATTGAATATGGCGGCATATTGGCTTCTTGCAAATCGTATGGCCCTCGCGCAAACAAATGTATATACCTATTTATTAATGCCCTAGCTGCCTCGTATTCTGTGGTAGCCAATTCCTTATTGATGTCTATACGGTCTCCCTTTTGGTCGGTTAGCTCCTTGCTGTTTTACATTTCCGTATTTTGTGTCAGGTAATTAATGTGATGTTCATTTTTAGGGTTGTGGTCTACGAAGTCTGCATTTGAGAATTTTATTAATTTGCGAGTTTTTTGTTTTTGTTTTTCAGTCACGGTTACTTTCCCTAACTTGGTGTTTGTTAACAAAGTTTTTTTCGCGATGTTGGGTTCACAATCATTAAGCGTGTGGGTGTGTCATTTGTACTAGCACATAATGAACCCCTTTCTTCATTAGTAGGTCATCCCTACAATGAAATTCATATTTTTTTTCTTCTGTTAATATTTTTTCTGTTCGCCCTTCGATATTTTTGGTCTCACCTGGTGATATGGTTATGTCGTGTGGTGTGTAAATGGGCACCACGTCTTCTGTTGTGTCTGCTGCGATGTGATTTTGAAATAATGATATTTTGATTTTCCCCAGAGTAACTGTCTGTGTTTTTAAGTTAATGACAGTATCATGCCATGAAATCATGGCATGCCATGAAATCAATCATTCCCCACCAACAAATCGCTAGTCAAATCTTCCACTAAATATACTGTTTGCTTGTATTTCTGTTTTTGTACCTGAAACTCTAAAATTGCTTTGCCCGTGACATTCAGCCTCGTAGCATTTGCAGATGTCAACCAAGTGTTGTCTGGCTCTATTTTTTTTGTTAAATGTTTGTATGTATCATTTAGACATGAAACACTAAAACCTGTGTCTAATAAAATATCTATTTGTTTGTCCCTATGTTTCCTCTTATTGTTGAAGTCAAATTTGTGTTTATGTTACAAATTGGTGTTTGTAATTTGATTGTGTGTTCCGAGTGCGCACTATCATTGTTTGGATTTGTCAGCATTTTCAGCCCAACGTGGCAAGGTTCCTTGTACATTGTATCTTCAGTGTCATCAAATTCCATTATGTGTTGTTTGTTATGCAATATATTATGCGAATAATTTTTTACCATGTCTCCACACGTGTCGAAATACCACTTAATAAACTGTACATGCCTCTGCTGTGCCAATTTATGTCCTACTATGTTGTGTAACCATTCTTCGTATGCGTTTTCCGCCGTTTTATTTTTCCGAAATATTTTAGGCCGTCCAGAATGGATGTTGTTCAATCCCGGCCTTCCTAGTTTTTTGTTTGGCAAAATTTAGCGATGTGGCCCCTCTCTCTACACCGAAAACATTCTGGTGCTGCTCTATATGCTCGTTCCATGGGTTTTCTTCTGTGGTACATCTGCTTTGGGTTGTGTGGTTTATGTTCCCTAGCGTATTGATAGTTTTTCCCTGGTCCTGGTTCTGTATTTCTGTCGTAGTACCTTTATCTACGGCCCTGGTATTCTCGTCTCCCTGGATCATCTCTGATCTGTCTATTCTGTATATGAATATTTTTAAGCTGGTCTAATATGATAGCCAATTCGGATTTTGCACCCATTTCTTTTTTTTTCTGTTAAATTTTCCGAATTAATTCCCAGCCTTTCCCGCAGCATGTATGTTGCTTTTTCTGCCGTGAGCATATTATGATTTAGCTTTTCCAGTGTACTATTATCTAACATAGCTATCTGCTGCAACATAGCTGGGTTAAGTCCTTTCAATATGTGGTTGCAAATTTTTAACTCGCTCATGTCGGGTTCATACTTTGCACACAACAACTCCACATCGGTCCTATACTGTATCAGCAATTCCCCGGGTAATTGTACTCTATTATTTAATCTTATCAATATCATTTCCTTCTCCTGTGTTGGTGCAAATGCTTTTTTGAATTGTGCCTTTAGGTCTTCCCACGTAAATTGGTCATTTTTCATTTCTAGGATGTCACAGTAGCTGCTTGCCACCCCCTCTAAATACCATGGAAAGTATTTTTTCTTTTTTTTTTTTTTTTGTCGTCCCATCCGTTTGCTACAGCCGCCCTGCTAAACCTCGTTATATGCGTTTCTATGTCTTCCCCTATTTTTCCCCCAAACTTACTAGGTTCGAAAAATGGCAGTTTCTTGCACATCTTACCCTCTAGCTTTACCTTACTATTTGTCAACTGTAATTTCCGTCCTTCTTCCGAAAGTCCCTCAACCGTGTCGTATATATTTTCCTCCCTTGATGTCCCTGGTTTGTTAATATTCCCTTCAACGATTTTTACGGGCCAATTTGTATATCGGTCGCCAAACTCGTCTTGACTCATGTCCAAACTCGCGTGAATCTTCCAAAAGCGAATGTGTGAACGTAAAAATTCCAAATCGGCCTGTTGTGGAATTTCCCAGTTTAATTCTTTCCAAATTGCAATAGCTTGGGTCTTGTTTAACGCTTTAATTTCGGCCAATGTTAATTTCATGAGACATTATGTCTTATTGGTGTCCATACATAAACAAAGAAAAATTCAACACCTGCCACTCATAAACATCCGTTCCAGCTACTCAGTTCACCGGAAACAAAGATAAATCCGAAATCAAGTTTGTCGTGAATTTTTATTTCCGGAGAAGACCTTTATTGACGCTAGAAAAGAAACAAAGCAAACCCCCACAATGATTTGTCAGCAATCCGTGATGTAATCGCCATGACCTTGTGTAATGTAAACTGCCGACACGCCGGTTATGTAACAAGTCGATTGTAAGTGGAACAAGTTTCTAATAGCTTCACAGCTCCTTAACCTATCCCAAATTTTTCCGTAATGTTAAATATTGTAACAATGGCATGACTAGAATTTAGCCTGTCTTATTATTCAACACAATAATTAAATAACAACATTAAGTTAATAACTTCTAAACTTCATTAAATTTAAAAAAACAAAAATTTTAAATCAATTTCACTAACTTTCTTACTAGTATCCTAGTTCAAATATCAACAACCATTTTCTTTTTCTTACTTTTTCACATCAATAATAATAATCTTAATCAAATTCAATAATATGTATTAAAAGAATATTGCCACAATTTCAATAGTTATCAATTATTTTTAGTAAAAACTAAAAGCACGGCCGATGCACCATTTGCTATGAACGGCCCTCAAAATATGCTTGGGTTCTCAGTTTCAATTAATAATCAAATCAGTGGTTCAGTATTTTATTAACTTTTATCATTGACATGAAACTTATGTCTATCCCCCTGACACTTTAATACAATACTTTAATATATCATTGACATGAAACTTATGTCTATCTCCCTGACACTTTAATACAATACTTTAATATAACCTTGACATGAAACTTATGTCTATCTCCCTGACACTTTAATACAATACTTTAATATAACACAAAAATAAGAATTCAATTAAAACAATAAAACAAAACAATATACATTACTCAAAACTCAGAAGTATTCCAACTATTGTTATTCTTTATATGAATGATATTACAAATGCTTTAACTGGTGACTTTATATATAGAAATGCTTGCTTACGGTTTGTTGAGTAGATTTCCTGGGCCATCTTCCACCACGGCTAGCAACACAGCCGTGTATCATCAAGAGCTCCAAAAGACAAAAGACCACATCCAAATCATGCTGACCGCTTATATACCTTTAGTTCTCTCTGTTGTCCTAGTTCAGTTGCAAGACAAGCATTTCAACATTTTTTTTAACTGTTTCACAATAGTTGGATCATTCTAAGCTTTGTGAATATGAGTTCATCCTAATATAACCTAATATTAACTTATTCCTAACAGTGGCCATTGCAATTTCAAAAATATATATTAAATAATTAGAGAAATAACTCGGAGTTGGGGAAATTAGGTCATAACGCTAAAGGAGACATAAGTCAACTCCCCAGCTGATCATGTACGCTACACGATACAGGTCTTTGGAACAAGGAGATTACGTATGGTCTTTGTCATACGGTGCATCGAAGAGCAAATCTGAAGAACAAACAGTTGTGGTGATTGGTGAGCTATATACATATATATTTGTTTTTTTGTTGTTTTTTTTGGAGTACAGAACAAAACAAGGGAACAAGAGAAGAGGAAGAGATTGATCCAAAATGTGAAGCTCAAAGGAGTGACCAATTATTGTCTACAACTAGTGTTGATCATGATTAATGGAACATATCTTATAGCCCATATCTTATATCAACAACTGTTTAAAGCTCAGTGTACTGAACTGTAGGCTAACTCTCACTGCAGGACAAGTGAAAAATAAATAATAATTAGGATAAAATTAGGGAACATCCATGTGAATATAAAATGTAAATATAAAAACTTAAACACGAATGCAGGTTTGAAGTGAAATCTCATAAAAGGTGGAGGAAAATAGAAAAAATTTATTTAAAAACAATATGTGTTTGAAAATGTCAACCACTTCAATTTCAAAACCACTGAGGCGTCAATTCAAATTAAGCGCTCTTGTCATCTGTTTTAAAAACGGAATATTTAGTTACAACGGGACTTTTCCATTGTACTGTCAAAGGTTTCCTTTGAACACAGCATCGTACATCGAGTTGCTATCCGCCCTCTAATTATTATTCCACCAATAAACAGCCGGAGATGCTACATTTGATTGGCAAGCATCAAAATACCGCGAACCAACTCCCACCCTTGGTTAAGGGACGCTGTCCTTTCCCACGGAGCGATCAGTCTGGTCTTGGCTTAGCAACTAAAACAACGACTCCGTGTGCATACTAGTGGCATTCGTTAATTTTCTCTTTAATAGAGAACGCTTCTGATTAATTCATTTTTATGTTTAATCACGCTTCACGACTTATGTTAGTCGTTCGCTGTACACATGCACTATTCCTTTGTCTTTGTCACTCGCTGTGCAACAACGCACAATACTTAACTTTCATTCGCTTTCCCTATGAAGATATATATATCTTCAGACTCTGCACCAAATGCATGGCACATCTACTTTTATAACGTTTATTAAGTGCTTTTAGAGCTTTTTATCAAATTTTAAGTAACTTACCTAATTGTAAGTCTGCGTTCTTACAATTCTACATTTAAATTTACTATTTTAATTATCCTAAGGGGCAGGATTGCAATCTCAAATCGTACTTACAGTTACTAGCATAGCATGGCACATGGTTAACACAAATTATTTTAGCCAGACATAGTTAAAACAAGAAACCTTCCCTTTATTGTATAACTCAAAAACAAAGACATAATTATCCAAACAAAAACATCATTAGCATACAATTATGTGAAATATAGAAAATGTACATGTGTAAGTTATTGTTCAAAATCAAAGTTCTTAAAATGTTCCCAATTAGATCGTCGAAATTATTTTCTTAAGTATTTTACACTTTACTCACGAGTAACCATTGTCCATAACTTTGAGTCCTTCTAACTTCATTATTAACGGAGATTTTCCATCTTGGACTGAAACGAGTCTGTCCAGCCAACTTCTATTACGACTATATCGTGCAGGATCCTGACGAAGACTCTTAGCAACGCTTTCTTCTTGGTTGGAAAGACGCTCTCGCAAGGCATCATGGGATATTCTTGCTTGGCAAAGCTAATGCTCGCTGACTCATGGAAAGTTTTTCCAGGTTTCATATTTCCTTTATTCATGTCTGTTAATTCTTTATCGGCGCGCACAGTTTGAAATTTAAACTTTCAATGCTTTACATTGTTTTAGAACACTTTACACTTTTTTTTATTTATCTCTAATATTTATTCTGAATATTATTACTACATTAATATTACTTGTACTTTATTTAAACTTAATATTTATTATTTATTTTGGTTGGAAGATGTCCCATGCTTACAGAAACCCCCTCCTTCGAGATTCTCATTACGCAGAAATAAGAATCTCGAAGAAAAAAAACATGGAAGCTGGGACATTCCAACCCCTTGCCACCTTTTACGGAGAACAAGATTAGTTCTAATATAATTTTGAAAAAATTTTAATTTATCATTTAACAATTTTTTAAAAATCACCAATATCAAAAAGTTTTAACATCATCATTTAAATTTCAAAAGCATAATAAATTTTCTGCATTGTTACAGATTTTTCAAAAACATCATCAATTATTTTTCCAAAAACATCATAAATTTCAAAAATGGTACATTCAGCATAAACAGAAATCATTTCTCAACATGTTTTTAACAAAACATAATATTGTTCATGACACATTAAACTACAGAAATCAAAAAGTCAAATACAAATCATATTACAGAATGTGATAAAAAATATGATAAAATATATTATTCATGACATAGCCAATATGAATTTTTTAAATGAGTCAAGTAACACATCATATTACAAGGTATACAGCATAAAATCATTTTCAATTTGTAAACTAGTCACAACAGACAATATTAAAACATATAACATGTGAACAACAAATAGATAGTTATCAAATCATATCATAATGCAAATGATATTTAAAAGCACAAATTTGACATCGTATAATTCATCATCAAAACATAATCAAATGTGCATAACGTAGCATCATTGTTAATTCATTATTATTTTACAACAGCAGAAGATTGTATAACATAGTACATGTGAACAACAGAAATAAATCATCAAATCATAGACAAACAAACTTTTGTAAATTTTCATATCATAAAATCAAACATCACATATCAGCATCATTTCAAAATACATCATTAAACATGTTCATCAATACAATCAATTATTATTATTTCAAATCATCATCTTTTATGATTCACTTTTTCATCATTACAATTTTTTTTTATAATTAACTCTTCCATCATTATAAAGACATCTTTATTCATCATCACTGTTACATTTATTAAAATCACAATCATCTACCTTTATTATTATCACATCTTTTAAAATCAAAACCATCTACATTCATTATTATTATTACATGTTAACAAATTATTGAAACATATCACATTATAAGAAATTTTTAAAAACATACAAACATATTTATTTTATGGCTAAAAAGAAGATTTCTTTTCCAATCAAAAACCCATCCCTCAAATTCATAATTGAGAATTCATATCTCCCTATCATGTTTATCTCTTAATCAAATTATCTTATTATTATTTCATTTACCTAGGATTTCAGGAATCTATCTGTACTTCATCTCTAACAGTTATTTGGTACATTGCCTACTTTCATTTTAAAGAAAAAAAATTTTAATAAATCAGTTCACCAATAAGACTCTCTTGTCTTATAAAAAAAATCATCAACCTCGTAGAGTGAGAGTATTCCCTTTGGAATCTCTAAAAATTATTATCAAAGGATTAGCGTCCATTTTGGAACCCCTAATCAAATATATCATCGCAGCAAAATCGTAGAAAAACTCGTAGAACATCATTTAAAGATCTAGCGTCACATTGGAACCCCTAGTCTATTATTTATCGTCGAACCTCATCGCAGAACATCATCAACTGACCCCCTCAAAAACCTCATTACTCTTACTGATTTATTAAAACAACTACATATTATTATTTATTAACATTTCCTATTACCAAATACTAAATCACAATCCAAACTATTTATTATCTTCCTGAAATCATCCTCCTTACTAAAAGTTTCATTAACATCATCTCAACATCTCCTCCTAAAAATTATTTATTATTCACTTTCTTTAAAAATCTACATCATCTATTTATTAATATTCATAAAAGTTTCATCAAAAACATCTCATTCTATTTAAATATAATCACCACTGAATTATTTATTATTATTATTTTAGCCATTTGTAAATCCTGTATTATTATTATAAAGTGTTTAAAGTTCTATCTATGACTTTACCATTGTTCACTTAAGTTCTTCTGCTGAACTTTATCTACATTATTTATTATTAAGAATCAAATCAAGTATCTTAATCATTATCATTTATTTATTACTTCTTATTTATCTAATGTATATAAAAAAAATTATCAACCTAACCTGTACGTTTGCTATTATTAACCTAACCTATTCTATCGTTACGTTTTACACTTAAAATTACGTACATAACCTATAATTGGTTTTAGCATAATTAATGCTCACACACCCAGTCATTCTTCATCATTCAACATCATCCTGGTGTTTTCATTAATCATATCTTATTATATGTCAGATGTAAATTATGTTTATTATTATATAAATCTTATTTTTATTTGGAGTAGTCTTGGCTTCTATCCACTTTTCAACTCGGTTTAATTTAAAATTTTTATTCTGAAGTTATACATCATCTAATCATCAGTTTAAAGTTTCATCTGATTCTATCGCTAAAAGGTTTATTTGTTATTGAATATTTATAAGTTAAGTTAAAATATAGATATCGAAATTCTAAAATTTACTGATTTTCTAAAGTATATACTTTATAAATCATGTTTCACCTATTTAAATTTGCGTATTTGGTCTTCCCTCAAATACTAATTCTAAGTTTGGCCTAAACGGGTTTTAAAGCTCTATCGTAAAATTATATTATACTTAATTAAGTTTCGTATTTGTTTGTGTACAAATATCAATTTCCAACACTGGCCTAAATGGGTTTTAAGCCTATCTTCAATTCAATTTTTTATTTATTCAAGTGTCATATTTGTTTCTTTACAAATATTAATTTCTAAAACTGGCCTAAACGGGTTTTAAGGCTTATAATCAATATTAATCTTAATTGTGTTTTACATTTAAACATATCACCATTTATTATTATTTTAATTTATTTTAGTTGAAATTTTAAAAATTTGTTTTAATTTTATCCATCAATATCTAATATTTAACCACTTGAACCATTCTCTACCATTTCTATGTCATTCTGATCATACTAATAAACACTTATGTCACCACAGAATTCACCTCCCTTTGGTCAAAATGAGTTTGAATATTCAATACCTACTTGGTTCAGTAAGAACCCCACAATGACCTTAGGTTAATGAACCCCTGTGACACTGTTTGTTCCGAAGTTCTTTTTTGGTTCACTTATAATTTTATTTCAACCCATTAATATTAATCACCCCCTCAAAACATCGTACATTTTAAAATTATTTATTTATGAATTTGGTAAATATGTCCTTCAGGATGCACCTTCCATTGGGTTGGTGAATATTTACTCTAGGTTGCTCCTCCTAATTTAGCCTAAACTGTCCTCGTTTTAGTTAATATAACATTTTATCATTTTAATTTAGTCTATTTATCTTAGGTTATACCTTAACTTATCCAGAAATTTATCTAGGAATCTATTTAGATTCTATTCTTTATGTAAAAACAACTTTATTCAAATCCACATTAAAATTTATTACATCTGCACATCCATTTATGATTAATTACGTTACTGTCCTGTCTGTTACATTATATTACTTTATTTTTAATTTTACTGTCTTCCTGATCAGTATTTCTTTTCTTTTTATGGTTTACACCCAATCTAAACACTTTTTCCGACATTAACTTTTTCTTATGGTTCTGGCCTAGTCTAACAACTTTGCTAACACTAAATTTCATCTTGTATTCCTGCCGTAACCTATAAGTCCACTTTCTAAAATACTGTTCATAATTTACCCCCTCTATGCTCCTAATTTCTTTAAATATTTCCGTAGAATCAACTAATGTCTTTATATATAGTTCCCCATAACATCCTTGTAGCCTAATTTTATCTTTATTAAAACTTTCTTTTTCAATGATACACTTATTTTCATGATCCTGTATTCTAAATTCATTCCTAATCTTTTTAATAAAAACTTCCTCATAACCCATTATCATATAATTACATCGTTTCTTTATTTTAAAATCTACCTGTACTTCCATGTTATTAAAATTATTGTTTACCAATTTCTTAACCTCAATTACATTGTCTATGCTATTTATCTCAACATAGCCTAACTTACTCACATCAATATCTGTTTTCAATGCACTGTCTTCTATTAAAACACTAACATCATTTTCTTTCTTTAACCCTAGTGTAGGCTCAACGTCATAATTACTGGTTTGTTTCAAAATGTGAATTTCTTTAGATAAATTACAATTGATATGGTCTATTACTACAACTTGTTCATTACTAATTTCATTCTTAACGTCTTTGTTAAATTTATTACTTACTGTGTCAAATTTCCTATCTAAATTTTCAAAGCCTATTCTTCTCTCAACTATCATTTGTTCACATTTACTATCAAGGTTTTCTAACCTATCATTTATTTCTACCTTATTTGAATTTATGTCTTCTTTTAATTGTTTAAAATTAGCTTCCATTTTTTCAGATTGTTTATTCATAGCTACCTTCATTTCTTTAAAATTATTTTCAAATTTTTCAAATTTATTGTCACTATCTAATTTATTTAATTTCATATCGTCTCTTATTTGTTTAAAGTTACTTTCAGATTTTACATTCATTTCTACATTATTTAATTTCATATCATCTTTAAGTTCTACTCTTAATTGTTTAAAATTACTCGTTAGTAATCCTACCAGATCATTTAATGATATTGGTTTTTCATCTTTAGGCAACTTAACCTCTATTGTATTAACCTCCATTGTATTCTCAAGCTTACCGACCATGCTTGATTTGACTAACCTATCTTTATCCATTATTATCTAATTAATCTATTGTTATAAACTCTCAATTACTTTATTATTATATTTATCAATTATCTATTTATTCTTAATCATTATTATTTTAACTTTTAAAACTGTGCACAACCATGTACCACGCTACTTTTGTAACTGCTTTTCGGATTCGAGGACCAAACGGGCGCCATTTTATAACGTTTATTAAGTGCTTTTAGGGCTTTTTATCAAATTTTAAGTAACTTACCTAATTGTAAGTCTGCGTTCTTACAATTCTACATTTAAATTTACTATTTTAATTATCCTAAGGGGCAGGATTGCAATCTCAAATCGTACTTACAGTTACTAGCATAGCATGGCACATGGTTAACACAAATTATTTTAGCCAGACATAGTTAAAACAAGAAACCTTCCCTTTATTGTATAACTCAAAAACAAAGACATAATTATCCAAACAAAAACATCATTAGCATACAATTATGTGAAATATAGAAAATGTACATGTGTAAGTTATTGTTCAAAATCAAAGTTCTTAAAATGTTCCCAATTAGATCGTCGAAATTATTTTCTTAAGTATTTTACACTTTACTCACGAGTAACCATTGTCCATAACTTTGAGTCCTTCTAACTTCATTATTAACGGAGATTTTCCATCTTGGACTGAAACGAGTCTGTCCAGCCAACTTCTATTACGACTATATCGTGCAGGATCCTGACGAAGACTCTTAGCAACGCTTTCTTCTTGGTTGGAAAGACGCTCTCGCAAGGCATCATGGGATATTCTTGCTTGGCAAAGCTAATGCTCGCTGACTCATGGAAAGTTTTTCCAGGTTTCATATTTCCTTTATTCATGTCTGTTAATTCTTTATCGGCGCGCACAGTTTGAAATTTAAACTTTCAATGCTTTACATTGTTTTAGAACACTTTACACTTTTTTTTATTTATCTCTAATATTTATTCTGAATATTATTACTACATTAATATTACTTGTACTTTATTTAAACTTAATATTTATTATTTATTTTGGTTGGAAGATGTCCCATGCTTACACGTTAATCATCATATATGTCACATTTTATATGTTAAATTTCTTTGTTCTTAATTTAACAAATGAATTCAAAGTTTTATTAATTTACTTTAAAATTATATTGGTCCTCCGGGTTTAATAAATATCTGTCTCTCAAACCAATCTCATTGAGCACATAACAATATGTGTAAAAAATAGACCAAAAACACGACTCACTAAAAAATTACAGGAAATAAATCTGAGAGTTCATATTAGCACAGAAACCAAAGAATAGAACGCCAGTAACCTGTAATTTACACAAACCTTAACACAAAATTAAAGCATTAAATGAAAAAATATCCAATACCAAACAGGAAAGGTATGGAAAGAGTAACGCTGCACACACACGAATTAATGATTACAGATATAATGTATATAGTGAACGACTAAGAATGTGATTGTCCGTGCTAATCATTTGTAATAAACGATTACTTACACCAACTTTACAAGGTTCAGAAAATAGAATCTTATAGGTTTAAAGGATAATAAATAATGGAATCCAAAAGTATCTTAACACTAAAGAGATTACAGAAGGATTTACTTAGAACTAGAGAGATCTGAGTGGTAGAAAGATATAAAAGTGATGAAATGAATGGAAAAATAGGTTTATGACTAAAGTGGTGAGTTTGAAAGGTCAAAAAAAATTTGGTAGCACCAAACAGGTAACGAAAATATAGCAATATATATAACTCCACTTATGCCTATACACAGGGATGTATTTGTTACAGTATGCACCAGTACCTCTGAGAGAAAAATAACATTCATCATTATTTTTTTATACTTTCTAAATCATTTATAAAATATAATTTCCTCCTACAAATTGTGAAGTATTGGTCACTTGAAAAATTTCGAGACATTCAACCTACTAATTTCACAGTTTTACCTATTATCAAATTTGAATCGATATAAACAAATAAATTTATTTACAGTACAATAACGTTCCTGTATATATTTAATAGTTTAAATTAGATTTAGAAACAAATACAAATATTTTAATTAGGGAAGAAACAATTTGGGGCTTACCGATTATGATTATGATTATGATTATTTCTAATAATAAGCAATTAGTGATTACGATTATTACGATTAATGCTAATTATATCATTTCACAGCGTTTGTATTGTAGTATGATAATTAAAGTAAGGAAGATAAAGTAATAGTTTATTATACAGTGTTAAATGAACTGAACTGTATTCGGTGAAACTATTATTATATATTATAAAGTTTTTAATAATCAGTGGTTAGCATAGTGTTTGTAGAACGAGGATTAGAGAAAAAGTAATAAATGTATTATGTAGGATAATTTGTCAAATTAACTCAATTGTAATCAGTGATTAGTGATTACTGATAGTGTTAGGAATAATTGTTAAAACTATCAAATATAATTTTTATGCTAAGTGTGTATTTGTGTTGACAGTTATAAAAAGATAGTTTTGTAATAAAAACAACAGAATCACCAAAGTAACATGTATTTGGCATCTAACCACACCCTATTGTCAGTGGTATTCATTGTTTCAACTAGTCATGTGCTCTTATGCCTATAGTATTAGATTTGGTTAATTCTTCTGCCTGTAATATTCTTATAAACAGTGTTAAGCATATAAATAAATCAAACTTTCAGCAACAAAAAGATGAATCACATGGTAATTTGAAAAATAATCAATAAACAACTTCCAAAATGAGTGCTTACCAAACTGAGTTAAGTCAATGCATTGAAGCTCTTCTTGTACACGGTGAGAAGAACAGAGTCCCCAGAATACAGTATAATGCAATGTCACAATAATCAAAAATGAGAACAAGAGTAGCCAGATAAACAGAAAAACATAAGCGATACACAGAAACTGAAACAAAATATACACTATCATTACTTTTATTTATTTGAATATATTTTATTCCTTTTAACAAAACAAAATAAATATAGGCTACATCCGAATCATATAACAATAAAACATAATATAAGTTTTAAATAAAAAATGTGTACTTATATCTAATAATAATTTAACCTAACCAATATGTTAATAAAAACCTAAAAAAGAAAAGAAAAGAAAATGAAACTTCTAATTTCAATATACTATTAAAAAAAATTGTAATAAAATAGTCCAATCTTTATGGTTAGGTTAGGTTAGGTTGAAATAAAGTTAAATTATTTGACATGGAAATTATAATGGAGCATTTCTACAAATAGAGCCAAACATACAGTATCCTCAAGATAGGAATATGTCTAGGGTGGAGAGAAAAAAAAAGGAGCCCCCACACTTTGTTTGTTGCATTTCCTTTCAACGGTACAACTCCAATAAAAAAATATAGACCTCAGGTGCTTCTGTGTAAACACGTGACGTATCCTATTTTGTTTCCTTTATCGATATGACTAAGAATAAAATGTTTACAAAAGTGCAGAACGGTGCATATTAAAGAGATGGACACATTTTGTTAATGAACAGAACGTGTAACAATTAGTTGTTTTATTTATAAATATAATGTTAATCTTTTGTAAAAGGTTATTTAAAAAGTTTTAATAGTAAAACATTTACTAAATAAACAAAAAATGTAATATTTATTATTTAAAAAGATCTTATTCATTCAAAGTTTCTATCTTGACTATTCGATTTACATAGTGTTCAGAAAATGTCGTGCCTAACTTTGTATTGGTTACATGGGTCAAAATAAAGAAAAAAGTTTCAGTAAACATATGTCCGGGTAAAGCTTCGTTTTCCATCTTTCGCCAACTTTGTGTTTTTTTGAAAAAATAATTTTAAGTTGTTTAATTTTTAAGATTTTGAGTCGAAATTTGGTAGGTTATACAAATTTTGTATGTTTTTTTTATCAGTATACCAAAAACTAAAACTTTTTCATATACATTCTAAATAGCTATCATTAAAAATGTTTAATGCTAAATTCCATGAAAATCGTTTGTTTTAAGAAAAATGTACAAAAGATAAAAAATTCTTCTTTTAACACCAAATTACATTTATTATTATTATTATTATTATTACTTTTTTCTTTTTTTTTTTACTAGGACAAAGGATAACCAAACTCAAAACATAATTCTTGATAATTATCTACAATATCCAAATTTAACCTAAACCAAAATAATATTGAATTATGTTAATTTATGAAAAACAAAATCTTTTTAAAAAAAAAAAAAAAAGGTGAATGGTCAATTTAATTTATGTTAAATAAGTTGAAAGTGGGTAACATAATATGTTTTTTTGATAAACCGTTCAAACCGTTCCCATCATCTAAATTATTTTGTAAAAAATAAAATAGCAGATATCTAGGAAGTTATCATTTAGCCGAAAAATATAAATTTTCCCCATTTTAAATATTTTTGTCATTACTTTTAATATGTAAAAACTTTTTACAGTTTATCGTTACATAAACTTACTTCTTTACACAACTTAAAACTTTGTTAGTTTTTAGTTTTTATAACTATTTATAAATAAATATTGTGTGCAAGTAGGAAAAATCATAAGGTAAGTGAGATGCAGTCTGTCACAAAGTTGTAACTTTAGGAATTAAATGTAACTAAGCAGTAATTGTTGTACCTAGTTTTCTTGGAATGGGTTGTACTGTTAAGTCAGGCTAGGGAAGCAAGTAGAAGTGAGGACACGCCCCTTACACCAAACACACTCCTAGTTTGAGGCTACTTACCTCATACATGACATAGGTAAACAAGTATTCTAAAATACAATGACGAATAACTTGAGAACCAATTATTCTCAATTCCTGATCGGGGTCAAGGTTAGGTTAGGTTAGGTTAGGTCACTCAGTTGAATGTCTGGTCATTCCCCCAATCTCAGGAATTCAAGACTGACAGAGTGGGTTGCACTAATAAGATGCGGCCCAGTGCAGTGAAGAACTGCACCCTGCTCGTGGTGGGCATGCACTGAACAATTAGTCCAGACTGAATCCATCAGATCTGGGGGAGAAAACCCTGAACTAAAAATCCCTAATCTCAAGATCTAGGCCACCTGTCCCGAATACATGATTGGCACAGGTTACATATCTCTAATGGGTGTTTTATAGAAAACATAAAAACCGATGAACGTAGCAAGAATGGATAACCATCAGCAGAGGTCCAACCTGAGATCTCAGCCGAGGGCTCCATCGCTTGCACATCTTCAGCAGTAGAAACCAGGGCCACTGGTCTACTGACATTCCAATGGACGTGAGTTCAAAGAGGTCGCCTCTTCCTATTGCTATGGAGAAGTAAGATCTTTTAAACTCAACCCCATCGGTGACTACAGTTCGCAACTTCAATCAGAGATTGATCAGGCTACTCAGTAATTGGTCGGGATGGCAATGAGAAATAAGAAGAGGACCAAATTGATGCGCAAGAAGGCTCTCAATCCAAACTTGCAGCTAGGGGCAAGTATCTTGATCCTAGGAGGTGGTTTAATTTCTGGTGGTACAGGACTGGGCCTGGCACCAGCTTCAAGGGCCAAACTATTAGAAATTCGGAAGCGGGTTCTACCTCTGAACACTCCAAAGCTAATGAAGGTGGGAAAAAAGAGTGAGGGATAAGTCCTTTACCCTCCCCCTTTCAACTAATAGCCACAAGTTGAATGAGGACCAGGAACTTAATCTGCAACTTAAAATCATGGGGATGTTCCAAAATCTTGCTGATGGTTCACTCACTAGGTTTTTGAAATGTTATATGGATAGGGGCATGCTTGTTGTAGTCTGCTCCAATGATATTACCAAAACTGGCTGATGAACACAGTGGCAAGCATGGAGTTGGATGGAGTCAGGGGTTTGTAGGCTGGCGATAGGGCAGAGGTTTTGGGGGCGACAAAGGTGATCTACAGACCACCTGGTTAGCTCTCAGACCTGACTCCTGAAGCCGTAATCAGCATTCTCGCGGGTAAATCCAGCTCTTAAGGTAAGAGACTGGAAGATTCTGATGGTCTTTTTAGTAGACGACTCTACACTGGAGGTCATTTGAGCTTCCGGACATAGACTACATATCGGTTTATGGAGGCTGCCTCTGATTAGTCCCGGTGGAAGGGAGAGTGGGAAACCAGGTGATGGTCAGGGTAATTGAAATAAACCTACAACGTATTAAGGCTGTCTCGAGGGTGTAAGGTATTCATTTTTTTTTTTTTTTTTTAAGGTGTAAGGTATATGGATCCGCAAAATATAGCTTCTCCCATACAATTGTCAACATCACCTTCACGAAGAGGAAAAAAAATTGTGCACCTCGTGAATGCTGATGAGGCTCTGGCAACCGAATGTCTATCGGTATAAATGGACAATTATTACCCTTTTCCTATCTAAATCCTTCTTCATCCAGGAATACTAAGCATACTTTATCTTTAGCTGCTAATTCACTGTTTTTACTTTCCTACCTCTCTTCTGCTTCTGTCCCAAGATGCTCTGGGCACATGTGGACAATATTTATTCTTGACTCCAACTATCTTCAAAATCTGCTTATTCCTCCAATCCTAGGTGGAACAGCATATGCCAATGAATGCGTGGTCAGAGGGAAGTCTGATCTTGAGTATGCGAGCTCTGGATATCAGACAAACTCCCGTTTCAACCCAGCCTTATCCATACATGCGGAGCTAATAAATATTGAACTCTTGGTGGGAGTAAACACCAACGCACATCATACAGTTTGGGACAGCAGTGACACAAACAATAGAGGTGAGTCTTTACATGGTCATATTGTAGTATCTAATCTTTATATTTTTTAATAGAGGAAATCTACCTTTGTCACTAAGACTAGATGTGAGGTTTTGGATCTAACACTTAGAACTAATAGTATACACAATGCAGTAAGTAAATGGTATGTGTCAGAAGAGCCGTCAATGTAAGATCATATACAAATAATTATAAAAGTAGATAATAGATCAGTTAACACATTTCGGAATCACAGGAACACCAGATGGGGGGGGTCTGAGGAGAACCTCAAAATCAACCTTCAAGTGTTTGGGAGATCGATCGATAACTCACAAGAATTAGAGCTCGCAGCGAGTAGGTTGACTAACATTGTTATAGACTCCTTTCATGAAAATTGTCCTCTTATAACACAGAGTGAATAGGGATCTAGCCAAGTGGTGGACTCAATCACTCTCTGACCAGACATTCCCTGGATAGTCCCAACTACGAAGAACTGGCATATCACTAACCAAATAGTTAATATTGATTAACAGGTGGGCTATTAATTCTTTTCACACATTCAAATCACTGGCCCAGATGGGATTTTTCCAGTTCTACTCTAGAAAGGGAAAACATACATTAACCCCATCCTATGCACACTGCTCCGGGTTAGTTTAGCCACCAGGTATGTACCTCAAGTGTGGAAGACAGCCAGAGCAGTGCTCATACCTAAGCCAGGACGTGCCTCCTATGCTGAGGCTAAGGCTTACAGACCGATTTAACTTGCTTTATTCTAAAGACACTAGAAAAACTGGTAGAGAAACATATATGGTAGCCTAACAAAACTAAGAAAAGAACTTATAAAAATTTGATTATTCCTTTTAAATAATAATGCATTTATAAAACTATCATATGAAGCCATTTTTTAAAAGATAAGAAGAACACTAACTAGAATGATACATAAGTTTATACTAAATTAGAACTGATAATTTTTTTAGATTGTTAAGATAGAGAAACTTTGTAAAATTTAAACAAAAATTTGGCCCCGAGAGAAAGAGTTCCCATAGATAGTATTAAAATTAAAATATGTATAGTCCCCTGAAAATTTGTCAGATAATATTAATTTATAATACTTTGTTATATATGAGATATTAATTTGATAACTAAAAAAATAATAATAAATATTAATTTCTTTTATCATTTATTATAAAAACATTACAACATCTATTAGTCTCTATTCTAACATCGCCTTTACATGACCATTCACGTTTTTGCTCCAAGAACCACTCAATAAAGAAAAATTTGTCCGGATCTCTTTCCCAAAATTACTTTCAACGGGCTGAAGAAAACTGGCCTGATGCATGCATCTCCTCAAACATAGATTTTGATTGAAACCCGTTATTGATTATATCATGAAGCCTTTGATGTTGTTACTTTAGAATCGATATTTTTGTCCAACTTTCAACACTCCAGATAGCATAACCTGAAATTTTCTAGTTCTGTTTATACAACACAAATATATGCGTTTTGCTACTTCCTCCCCATAGAGGGTTTTGATTTTGAACGATAGACTTCCACGGTCACAAACATCATTATGATCTTGTTCTTCGGGGTTCGACCGCGTCAATATTGTCTGCACATTGAGTACAGCCGACGTTTCGGGCACTTTACAGATGTCCATTCTCAAGGCTTAACAAATGTCAAGCCTCAACGTGCAGACAATATTGACGCGGTCGAACCCTGAAGAACAAGATCATAACACAAATATAGTATTAATGAAAATTTATATGGTCCTTAATCTCAAACTAGGTTTCTATAGATAATATCAGATCAGAGTCTCGTGATAATTTTAGATTAAACATTAACATTTTTCACAACAAATCAATTATACTTAGCCTTGTAGGATGCTTCTAACGATGCCAACATTACTTAGCTTACAAAGTAGCCACTCAAAATCATTAAATGCTAAAATAGGTTTTTCATCTTATTAGTTCCATTAGTTGCTAGTATATAATGCTATTAGCTGAATATAAACAATATATCCGAATTTTAAAATATTAATCTTTATCGCTTTATCATCTTATTTGTTCAAATATAGTCTCTAGCTACTATCTATTAAAAATGTTGGTTACTTACAACTGCACATGAAATTCTGCCACTAACTCTAGCTCTCCAGGCTCTATATACTCTGTGTCGAGTTGCACCAGTAGCCAGACAACCGACAAACAAGATCATCAATCCCAGTGCAGCCGTACATACACCCATAATCAGAAATAGTATTTTCATAGCTTCCAACCTAAATAATAATTGTATATATAATATATTATATAGTATAATAATTGTATATATTATATAGTAACCAACACATGGCACCCAAGCTACCACTTGATCATAATCAGAAAAAAACAAATATTGCTAATATATATCATCTGACACACTGGATGCGATTGAGAATTAAATCGTGGTAATCCACAAATTGCTATATTTAATCTACATAATTTCTGTACTTAACAAGATAGTAAATAAATATGTATGAAGGGTTGTTATATATATTCCAATGTATTGAGAAAATAGATATTTGTAGTATTAATAAAAAACAACAATTTTTTTAATTCTGTAATTTGTCTATTGGATAGAGCAACAAAAATTTAATGTAAGAAACTGCCAGTATGATGATGAAAGATTTATTTTTTTAAGAATAATAGTGCAACACAAATTCTAACAAATAATGTTTAATAATCAAATGCATTTCAACAACAATGTCTCCATCCTCGTGATATATTAACAAATAAATTATAACTAACTTTTATAAGAGTTAAACTAAAAATGATTGTTTACTATAACATACTACTGCCATTTAGCCTATATCAATTTTAATTTTTTAAATCCTATTTACTGGATATAATTCCATTTTTAGTATTTCTAAAATATTTTCCAGATTTCTGGAATTTTGTTAAAATCCAGAATAATATTGAAGTCACATTTTTTAAATCTGACAAAGATTTATAAACAAAAGAAATAAGGGCCCATCTTACTTAAAATATAGGAAAAACCTATAATGATGATAGCGTTTGATCAATTCAGTATTTGGTAGGAGCTGAAATATTTAGAGGTTATGATTCCAAGGTCTCAAAGATTACTACAAAAAGCCTAGGATGAAATTTATATTGGGTTGATATACTCCATATTAGATACATTTTGGGTTATAGTAGTGAAATGTGCCTATTGTTCTGGCCTTGCGATAAAAATAATACTGTACAAAACATTAATTATGAATGGTTTACAAAATATAGTAGGACCCTATTAATCCGGACTTCGCTCTATCCGGAAGCCGTTTTTGCCATCTAACATCAAAAAATGTTTTAATTCAGCTAAATTCTAAAATGAATAACAAAAATTGATACGGCTGGATTGGAAACATAGGATTTTCACAACACTCCACCAAGGTGGTGAAAATTCAGTAACACTTAAAGACATTGAGTAGTGGCTAGAAGGAAATGAAGATGGTCCAGATTATTACCTTTTAACAGGGGGGGAGATCGTTGAAAGTATGATCGCTGCAGAAAAATTTAAAATGGAAGAATGTAACCTGAATGAAGCAGGTGATATTAAACCGTCCGGTCCGGATTTTCCAAATTTATGAGAGTCTACTGTACTACAGCAAATCAATAGAAACAACACGAGAGATGACACAGCACTGAAGCGGGAAAGCGATAATGAACCGGAAAGAATGGCGCCAGACGGGCCGTGAGTCATCGACAAGTCGGCACAATATAGCGAGCTCAAGCACGGTCGGATTAACCGGAGTAACGGACCACCCGAGGGCGGATTAGAGGGGTTCTACTGTATATATATATATATATATATATATATATATATATATATATATATATATATATATATATATCTTATCTTCGTATGAATTTCTAGACAGAAATCTGTCTTATGTTCAGAAAATATACTACACATGATTCATGCACCCAGATACTCAACTGTAGAGATTGTCAGAAATATAGCATTACTTGTATTTAACCAACTTACCAATCAGTACGAAAATGGAAAACTTCATTCATCAGAAGGGAAGTCAACGTTGCACCTCGGTTTATAGTTCCAATAAATGTTCCCACACCCACGAGGCACATAATAGTAGCAATGAGTGTGGCATATGGAATACGTAAAAGACAATCATTACATTTATCGTCTGAAACAGCATTTAACCATAGTTGCTATAGAATATATTGATTCAATTTCACTGACTTTCATTGATAAAAATGTATTATACTACAAAGTTTGAAGTTTAACTTAGATAATAAAAGTTTTTAATGTAAATATAACTTGGTTCTATATTCAACTTGAAACAAACAGAATGTTAATTTATAATTAATTACCAATCTTCAAAACAATTTGTTTGATTTTTAAAATAACCATTGAAAATGTTGAAAGCCTTATTATATAACAGTTCAACTATATCTAATAACCAACATTACCTCACTGACGATGGTCAGTTTGTTTCATTAAATTTAACAAATCATCACATCAAACTGATATTAGTAATTCACTTTTAATATATGGATATTATTTTGATTTTAGGGTACAAGGAAAGAAAGCTTAGAATGAGCAAAACATGACTATCTACGAAAATAATACAATGAAAGTGACAAAACAAAGGATAGCTGAGAAGAACTTGGAAAAAAAGGAGTTTTTAACTCCACAAGATAGGGACAGTGAAAAAACTAATGGCTGTTTATACACTTATAAATGCATATTTGATTAATCTTAACTAGAACATTTTAAGACAATTTCTTAGACCTGTAATAAATATTTATCCTTCAGAAGTCGCATATTGAAGAAAATACAACAAATTATTTTAAATTGGAATTATTATGTGAGCAGGAAACTGAAAACAAATGTTTTCTAGCACTATATATTAACTTCTACCTCTAGCTTTTCATGAATGAACAACTATCAGCTGTATATATCTAATCAAATCTATATAGTAATAATTAGTAAATAAACTGTTTCATTAAATGTGTGTAAACTGAGTTTCATGTACTTTCCCATTCACGTATTTCCACAATGTACAAATTCCTAAACCATACTAAGTTTCTTTTAGTCTAAAAGTGAATAAACATACAAGTAAATGATTAATTTTCAACAAATTTAAGAAACTTAACAGACAATTAGGGCTACAAACATGTTAGACAGTGATAAGAAAGAGTTAGGGGTTCAAAAATACTTTCAAATAAGAAAGATTTGGTAAAGACAACTTTTTTTTCTGAATGTGGTCAATAATAAATATTTGAAGAGAAGAAAATGATGAAATGGACTACCTAGTAAGGTGATTACCATTTTTCAGAATGAAAGGGTAATGTAAGGAACAAAACAAGGTTTTATTCAACTGAGAACATAGGTAGGTACTTATTTACCATGACTGACAGACAAATTTACTATGACAAAAACACAACTAACTCAAGTGTAATTTTAGATGCTTTAATTCCTTGTCATTTTAGAAAACATGTTTCATTGTAGATATACTTGGATACGAAACAAAAGAGAAGAGTTCTCTAAAGAAGGAGATGCTAGTGATACTGAAATAAGTTTAATCACAATAAAAGCTATAATTGGAGTCTTATAGTTGGTTAAAACTTTAAAGTGTTCTCACATAAATCTAAGTCCAATGGTGAAAGTAGAATGGAACCATTTAGAATATCAATGAATATAAGAAGTTTCTAGTTTTTGTTATGAACGTTTATAGGTGTATAAATTATCAAGGTGTTATAAAACTGTGTTTGAAAGGAAATGTGTAGCCCTACAGATTAGTTCTCCATGTAGGAAAAAAGAAGTCTATAGTATTGCTAGAAACATTCTGTGGCCAATATGACAGAGTACATTAAGAATAAATTATCAAAATACAGGCTCAAACTATTTAAAATGTCTAGTTTGGAAAATAGGTTGCCAGGACTTGCAATATAAAAAGGACTTAATAGTAAAGAGTTTAGTAGAACATTTTGATTCAGCCATTCTAACATCTCGTATGTAACCAGACCTATGTCTTAAAAACTCATAGGATAACTTTGATGGTTACCTTTAAAAAGAGAGGGATATAGAGATTTCTCCTGTTAAGGAAATTAAACTAGGAGCTACATTCCTGATTTTTGGAAATTAAGACTACTCTTAAAATTTGTAAAAAAAAAACTTTTCTTTATTCCAAAAATTTAGACCTATTTAAAAAACAAATCCGAGCACTGAGTTCATGTAAATATACTGAATCTGGAGGAACTACAAGAAATTGTTTATCGTGATCCGCTGATGTTTGACATAAGGACAGGTAGGGTTGGGAAGTGTTAATATTTAATTAGGATATTGTTCTCTGGATGAGATTGTGGGTATCAGGCCTTATTATGGGGTCGTATAGACTATTCCAATACATAATAGAACAGAAACAAATCCGTAAAAAAAAACATGAGTGTCAAGATGCCTAAATATTATCTGTTGACCTGTTATAAATTTGCAATTGTCTGTAAAGTACAGACACAATTCACCCAGGAACTAAATTGATTTTCAGGAACTTTTCAATATTCCTTTTCTTCAATTTTTGAATTTGGGTTGTAAATGATATTTTAAGGAAAATGTGTTTTTTGTAGTGTTAAAACACAAAGTTGTCTCTGTAACTCAAATGGCTTTAGTAATTTTCAATATCTTTTCCTTGTGGAACTATATTTTTAATTTTATTTTGTTTTACTAAAATAATTAACATGCATTTATATGATGCAGTTTGACAAGCGTAACAGGTAATTGTTTACAAAGAAAGTTCCTGCTTTTTTTGAGATTTTTTTTTAACATGTTCTACAAACCGTATTTATTAATAATAAAGTAAGTTTTCAATGTGGAGCTAATTTTTTTACCGAAAAATTGCAATTTCAAAACTACGGAATTCAATGCATTATACATCAACGAGTAAATCAACATCAAGAGTGATTAGTACTTGGATGGGTAACCCCTTGTGAAATATCGCACAATTTCTTTTTTTTTTACAAATTTATGCATAGGTAAGGTAAGATATATATTAATGTGCAATTCGCTTAATGGACCTTAACCTATAGAAGTTGAAATTACTGTATGTTTTTTTTTCATGAAAAAGTTAACTCCGCATTGAAAAATTTTATTATTAAGAAATAAGGTACTGTATGTAGAACATGTTAAAAAAAATAAAAAATCACAAAAAAGCAGTAACTATCTTTGTTAACAATTACCGTGTAACATTATAAGGTAATTCTGCACAATTACTTGGTCAACCCCAAATTTTTTCATATTTTACTACGATCATAAGGACGTTCTCAGAAAGCAAGAAACATAAAATTTAAGGCCCGCAAGGCCATCTGCCGAGCGATAAGAAGGTTCAAAGTCCACGCGATAACAGTGGTTTGCAGCAGTAGCGCGGAAAGCCAGTTGTGACAGTATCGTTATGGCTAGTGGTTCCTCCGATAATCCTCTTTTATGTGACGGGTGTGAGAACACGGTACTTAGTTTCACGGTTTTAAGTGAAGATCAGGAAAAATTAACACGTTTTTTTTACGAACACGGCGTTTTGCAACGTACCAAAGTGTGTCCAACATTTGGCGGGTCGATGACGTTAAATGAAGAAAAACACGCGTTTAACTGTTGGAATAGAATCGAGTCAGTGAATAGTAGTAAAAAAAAGGTCAAAATTCAGTGTAAAAAATATGTGTCGCAGTATAAAAATACGTGGTTTGAGAGTCATAATTTGTCACAGCAAACTATTTGTCGTTTTGTTGCCATCTGGATGAGGACGTTGAACCCGGCGATTACTGAGGTAATTTCTATTTTTGTTTAGTTTCACATACATCTCTACAGGCCTATAATGACAGGTTTGGCCAGGTAGCTATATATATAGGCCTATATATATAGCTACCTGGCCAAACCTGTCATTATATATAATTATATAACGGTACTGTCACAACTGGCCTTCCACGCGTCTCCCGCAAGCCACTGTTATCGCGTGGACTTTGAACCTTCTTATCGCTCGGCAGATGGCCTTGCGGGCCTTAAATTATATGTTTCTTGTTTTCTGAGAACATCCTTATGACCTTAGTAAAATATGAAAAAAATTGGGGTTGACCAAGTAATTGTGCAGAATTACCCATTATAAAGTCAATAGTACAATAATTTAAGAATTACTATTGCAAAGGTTTTCCTATTAATAAAAATAAAATGGCATCCCTGTTTACAAGACACCTTTGCTCTTTTCATATGCAAATATTGTTACTTGCTGTGCTCATAGAGTGCAAACTTACTCTACTTTGCTGATATCAAGCCTATTTTAGGACCAAAAGAAACATAGTGGTACTATCATTGAAAGAAAATAGAACATAGGATTTGTTAGGCCTATTTAAAAAAAAAAAAAAAAAACAGAATAGTGATCAAAGTTTTCAGAACACAATAATATGCAAAAAAAAAAAGCTTTTGATTGTTGTAGTTTTAATAAGTAACTACTTAGTAACCGTGATTTTTATAAAATAAATTACTACCAGACCTATTATTTTATATTTATGTATTGTAAGAATAGATAATTCTTGTTCCTTTTAAAAAAACTAAACACAAATATGTGTATTGTGAATGGCTATATAATTTTCTGTAGGCCTATAATCATTTCAAAAACTGCAATAATATTTTCCTTTTTTTTTTATAGAGCAACAGTAAACAGCTGTTGACTCAATTTTATCAAAGGTAGCAGAGTCGATTGCTTCACTGCATCATTAACCAAAAACTAAGAGATAATATTTATGTCATTGTTTACTGTAACTGCAACTGCTGTTTGGCGATTTTTTTATCATGTTCTAAATACCTTATTTATTAATAATAAAATAAGTTTTCGCCACTGAGCTAACTTTTTCATGAAAATAAATATAATTTCAACTTTTCTAGGTTAAAGTCTATTAATTGAATTACACGTTAAAATAAATAAATAAATATTGAGGTAAATATCGGTTGTACCTCGTCCTACGATTATTCGGTACTTACGTATTAACGCCACCGCAGCAACTTTGCGCATATATATATATATAATTATATACACATAAACACCTGGCCAAACCTTATATATATATATATATATGCGCAAAGTTGCTGCGGTGGTGTAAATACGTAAGTACCGATTATTCTATAAAAAAATTTAAAAAACAAAGTATGTACCTTGTAATCAAAGGATCATATGTGTCACAATAAACATTTCAAGTCCCAAAATGCATTAGTTTAATAAAAATGAGATTTATAAAAGTACGAAATCCAGCTACGTAGTTTAGAAATGACAACGTTAATACGCCAAGTCAGGTAGCTCGCTAGCTCTCTCTCTCTCTCTCTCTCTCTCTCTCTCTCTCTCTCTCTATATATATATATATATATATATATATATATATATATATATATATATATATATATATATAGGCCTATATATTTATATTTTTATTATTTCTATTTCCTAATAAACTAATGCATTTTCTGACTTTAAAAGTGTCTTACGAAATTTAAAATATTCTGATTGTTTTAAAATAAGGTAGTCATAACACATACACTAACTTCACTAACGTAGTCATACATATCAACATTGGCTTTTGTTATTAGACTTTAACCTAACAGCTGTATTCCCTTGTTTGATATGTTATGTAACAGTGAAGAAATGCATTTTGGAACTTGAAATGTTTATTGCGACATATAATATGATCTGATCCTTTGAATACAAGGTAAATACTTTATTTCATAATTTTTTTATAGAAAAATCAAGGGACGAGATACAACTGATATTTACCAAAATAGGTAGTACACGACTTTTTAGCTTACAAAGTCAAGTAAGGCAGCTAGCTATATATATCTCTCGTTAATCCGGCTCTATATGGGGATTAGTAGGGCCAGATTGTTGAAATTGCCAGATTAGTGGAGGATTAAAAAAAAGAAATTTAACAATAAACTGCACTTTTATTGCTTACGAAAACTATGACAATAATCGTTTTAACTACTGTATAATGAAATTTTGTTAATTATTATGAAAAATAAACTGTGATATGAAACAGCAAGGTACAGTACAGTATTTTAATCAATTAACAAATCAAAGTCAATCACTAAATATGGAAAATGAAAATTTAATATACTTTACTTAAACAACAGCAAAATAGTTGAGTAATCCTTTTCTGCTTCTTTGCATTAAAGGAAAGTTTTAAAACATTATCCTGGAGTCTCTTAAGTATCAATATGTCGGAAGCCGAAGTTCCATTTTCTTCCACCCAAGTTATTGCAGTTGCGTAGGCACAGAGCACCGAATCTGTGTACTCACAACAGGGCCTTCACTCTCACTCGTGACAATCGCACTGTATGCAACTACCCGTAGCAGACGCCGACTTACTACTGTTGTTGTGGAGACTCATGCTTTTATTGTTTCACAAGTCTATACATGAAAATTTACTGACTCATCGCCGGGAACACAGCGCCAGATTACTGGACGTGCCGGAGTGTTGAACGGCCGGATTATAGAGACTGTACTGTATATATAGCCATCTTACCCAACTTACCTATGCGTAAATTTGATAAAAAAATTAATGACCCAAGCACGTACTAACCACGCTCAATGTTGCTTGTCTTCGGTGATCTATAAATGCATTGAATTCTGTACTTTCGAAATACTGTTTTTTTGGAGAAAAAGTTAGCTCTACATTGAAAACTTATTTTATTATTCATAAATATGGTATGTTGAACATGACTAAAAAAACACCATAAAAGACCGATTGCAGTTATAGTAAACAATTACCATTATTTATTTCAATTAAACCATTGTGATTTCGACTCATCAACCCTGTTTAACATCTGTCTAGGTAATAAACAATGTAAAGCCTATAGTCCTAAACTTTTAATAACAGCTGCAAAAAATGTTAGAGATAGCAGAGACCTATTGGTGATGATAAATTTTCGTCTAGTGATAGGTCTAGTAGGCCTATATAAAGAAGGTAAAATATAATTAAATAAGATTATTTCAAAATATCTTGATTATTATGAGAATACTTACCACAAGTTTTATAGCCACCTAACCTATAAGCCGAGTGTAAAGAATGTTCTGAAAATCTTCCAATACTACCATGAGAATATCCATACCGAAGGGGGGATGTTAATGTTGGCTCAGCCATTTCAATATCATCGACATCATCAATACTTGATCTAGATCTGCCCATAGTAAAACAGTAATAACCCTAACCTAGCCTATGTATTCTCTACAAAATCTACAGCCTCACAAGCAGCTACCTAATGTTCAAATAACACATTTAAAATGAAGTATTCCTAATACTTAATCATATGCCATTTCACATAGACCTGCCAGAAAATTGTAAAGAAACTATAACTAATTGATAATTATAATATGGTATCATAATTAGCACATTAGAACTAAAACAAAATAGGCCTATTCCTGTAAGCTTACTCAGTGACCACACCTCTAAAGATAATTCAATGATTAATACAATCAAGATAAACTAACCCATTTTCTTAGCAACGGCGACAACTTCCGGGAATCGGGAATACACCAAGACCAAAACCTTACAACCAACGTAATTGCCAGCAAACAAATGCAGTTTTAAGTGGCAATTTCTAAATAATAAGTTCTTTAACAAGACTAACCAAGCGACAAAATGTCAAATTTGATTGAAGCTTTTGGTAAATACGTATTGCACTTGCCCGTTTAAATGTAATGTTATTTGCTATTATAAGATAGTTTTAATATATTAGGGAAAGTTTTATTCATAGTAATTTTAACTCAACTTATAATTAATTATAATCTGTAAAATATATGTTAATATGAAAAATTTGGAACGACTTTGTTTTTTAAACTAAAATTAACCATAACCTAATAAAACGATCTAAGCCCAACAAATCGCAATTTGCTCAAAGTATTGCATCAAGTAGAATATCCGAAGTTTCCCGAACAACACCCGTTAAGTTGTATTTCATTAAATTAGTTAGTTCTATGTTTTTACAACTACCGATATTCTAATATAAGAATTCTTGCTATTGGGATCTCCGTCATAAATATTCAGACACCAGAGACTCTGAAATTTTCACCGAACCTACCTGTTGGTATTTCCTTAGAACATATTTATTTATATATAAATACAACAAAATTACTTGAAAATGATGTTTATAGCTTTTGTCTTTTCAGCGATGAACAATTAATTAAAAAATTTATTTCTCAAAAGACTAGTTTTTCAGATATTGTCTGTGAAGTATTTCATGATACATATTATTGCATCACGTAACAAATTTTCAAAATGCTCCAAAATATCTTAAATATATGGAATTGATTTAAAAAATGAGTCCGCAACAATTTAAAATATATTTAAATCCTCTATTCCGTCGTAAAAATAAATAATACGAGCATTTAATAATGCCACTAATAAATAATGCTTACTCGAGTCGTCCATTTCCAAAACTCGTTAAGTTCATAACTTAAAATTTTACAGGAGAATGAAAAACTTACTATTTATCTCCTAAAAGAGAAATTAGGTTGAAAAAATTCTGACATATGTGTTGTATTATTTTGAACGGTGTTTCTATGGTAACCTATAAAATCTTACAACAATAGTTAATTGCAAAAAAAATAAAATATATTGGACATAACGGGTTTTAGACCTGTAATTAGGACATAACGGGCTATGGATCTGTTTTTTCGTCAAAATGACAGAATCAGGTAATGAAGAGATACACTAAATATTGTATAGGTAGGTATTTATTTTACATTATAACAAACATAAAATCGTGTTAACTGCCTAATGTATTTTCTTCCAAAAGCAATACATAACATTAAATTCCTAAAGCATCTTCTTCGTTGGGAATTTCCCCAATGTCGTCCTCCGTATCTTCTTCACGGATTTCTCTCTCTTGGCATAAAAGTTGTTCCTGGTCCATGCAGAGCTGCTTGTAGAAATTTAACTGTTCATTTATCTCCCAGTTTTCTCCATAGTGGTTCTTAAGGAGTTTCTTTACGTCTTATAGCTTTTCGGGTTTTAGGACCACTCCTTTTGCTATGACATTTGGAGTGGTTTCATTCCATGTCTTTCCTCACTTGCAAATACTTTTATAAACGCCAATATTCGAATTATAACCAGTTTCCCCTTTAACTTTTATTCCATTGACTGACTTTTTGATTATAATCTGCTTACTTGGCTGGAAGTTAAAGTGCCAACTTCCTGGCAACTTGGCAGTGCCTGGTACCGCAGGCTGAGTTGAGGTCTTGGGTACAGCAGTCTTCCAGTCGTGTACCCAAGTGATAAACAGTTCCAATAGTCTGGAATATGTCCACATGACATATTCCTGAGGACTGACAATGTTCTCCCTGACTTTTATCTCTCTTTCTATTCTGCCAAATACCCTGTCTGGGGGGATGTAGGAGTGGCCCACTATGGGATACAAAAGTGTTACTGTTTTAACACTTTCAAGGGCATCGTTTGAAAGCCATGTACATACCATTCCAACCATTATGGAGTTCTTATTTTGTCCTCCACAACCGTCGCTTACTAGTTTAATGGTTACAATTCCCTCCTGATCTGTATTACATAGCTTATGGTAAATTGCAGAAGCAATCTGGTTGGAACCTTTATTGAATTCGCTTTCTAACCATATGTAGCAAAATGTATTGTCTTTCGTTTGATGGTCCGTTGATAAGCCTTCGTAAACTGTGAAATTATAATAATATAATTGCCTTAGGTAGTATGAAGACTGATCGGGTAGCTTCGGCAAAATCAGATTCTTTTGGCAATCAAATGATATAATCTTTGTGCCTTCAACATCGGTTTTACGTACATCGAAAAAAGCCTTTGCCTTTGCTTTGTGAACTGTTAGTTTGGCCTGCAACTTATGTTTTTGTTCTTCATTCTGAGAAGCTTTTATAGCTTCTTTGTGCATTAAACAGAACGAGCAAACATCAGTTGAAGGAGTACCGAAACCAATGTTATAGTTCTGCTCAAAAAAAGACCGAAAGTACTCGTAGTTAACTTGCAAATCCTCCAAAACTTTGCCATTGTACATAGTGTGCAGTTTAACAATTGACAGATCACTGTTTAAGTAATACCGATGCACATTTTTAGACCTACAGTAATGTTTCTCAAGTGGACATAATGACTCAATAAAATTCTTCAAAGCAGCTCTCTTGTTTTGAAAGTGAGCTGCTCATTTGTCACCTCCTCTTTTTTCTACGGGTGTACTGCCTGATTGGAAAAACTGTTTGCATAAAATCTGCACCTTGTCTCTACTAACTCCTAGAGTTTCAATAAAAGCCTTTTTACATACCTGCACTCTTTTCACCACTCCTTCACGCTGTTTATTGAAAAAATATTTTATTGTTACTTGTTTCTCTTGAACATTGCTGCGGGGCCTGGAACGATTTAGTGTCTCACACCGTAGTATATTTTAGGATAAAGTCATTTTGAACTTGTCGATCCGGTCTTGCATAGAAGTTCTGGTTCATCCTTCGAATATCTTGCATGCTCAATTGGCTACACTTGAAACTCCCTTTCCCATGATGGCATGTTGGCATTCTCGGTAGGGCTTTACAGGAGTGTCTGAAATTAAACACATGTGTTACATTCTTAGAACTAGTCTGGACTAATTAGTTACTGTATGCAGTTGTGTGATATTGTGTCTGTAGTTATGTTTATTTATAGACCTAAGCTTAGTTATGTAATATCGTTTTTGTTTCTTATAAAAAAAAACTCATTTGCAATGCAAAGTATACTGTTTTATGTTAATTATTAATCCAAACATAGTTTATTTACATATAATACAAAAAAAATATGAGCTGGTGGATTGTTAAGTACATAGTTACCTGTAATAATCAAAGACTATGCATATAGGCTACTAACCTCATTTTCTTCGCAACAACTTTTTTCCATTGCTCCTGATTCTTCTTCCTTTTTCTTGATTGTCCAGGCAAAGCTGGATTTATAATATCGATATTTTCCATTGAAACACTCCTCTTGGTGTATATTAAAACTGAATTAATCAAAATTATCCTGGATAATCTTACAAAACAAAACAAGCCAAGAATACTGAAGAGAAGGTGCTTTGTTTACGTTTCTCACAATAAGAACCAAACAGGTTGGGCTAACTAGATCTCGTCTACAAAAATAAAGGAATTCTTTATTCTAAGATAGTTTCACTACAAAAACAGAGTAATATTATGTAATCTAGCTTATTCTTACATTATAACACATACAGCAGTAAGTTTTAGACATAACATATTTTGGAACTGTACTACAAAATCAGTACTGAAATCTTCCTGGACATGACGAATTTTGTTTCTGTTATTGTGGGTGGACATAAGGTACTTTGACACAGTTTCAGTGATGGACTTGACGAGTTTTGGAACTGTAGTCAGTTTTCAATTCAATATTTAAAGCAGAAAGAACGAGTTTTGGACCAGTTATTGTTTTGAAATAGATCCACATGGTTGAGCTCTATACAATGGTGCAAAAAACAGGATATCGAAAATTTGTGGACATAACGAGTTCTGGAATTGTATAACACACTTGTAACTACAATATGGGGAATTTCAATATTCCTCACACTATATCCAAAATTGTTTGAAAATTATAGGTCCTAATGTGTCTGGTATTACTCTGTAAACTTAATTTTTTATAGATTTGGAAAATACTCGTAAAGTCTAAGCTGTAAGTTTAGCAATTAATCATTGTCTTGTCAATATTTATTGATATTTTTTAAATGTCTCTTTCTCCTGCTTATATAAACCAAAAAGCGGCTATTTATTGTGAGTAATGTAATACTTTTTTTTTGAAAATTTGATTTATATCAAAGCATAATTTAAAAAGAAATTAGAAGGAAAAACATGAACCGAAAAGACACACACATATTGATACGACTTGGCTAAAAAATGTCTTATGCACAACTGTCTTCCATTTACAATATTTTTAATGTTAAGTACACGCTTTTAGATGTTAAACCATGCAGTAGGATTAAAATAATGAAGCAAAGTATTTAGTCAAAATCTGTTCTACCTTTTAAAGTTATAATGGATGTTTATATTATGATGACGTATGGAAAACCAAGTGTGTTGAAGTAAAGCTACGAAGTAGAGCCGAATGGCAGGGTTGATAATTTTTTGGCGTCGAAGTTGTATTATAATAAATATTTTTAACTAGAAAATATATGAGATTTGTGTCATATTTATGCAAATTCATTTTTGTTATTTTATAATATGATTAATACTTTAATATATTAAATTCCACATACTGTATTTCCAATAATTTGTAGATTTCTAATGAACTATTATTTACAATTTGATGATTATTATTTTCTACGTGTAAGGTCCTAAAAAAAGTTGATTTTTGTGAGCATTAAATTAGTATGTACTACAAAAGTAATTTCTATACACAGGCCGTGGCGTGGTTGATGTTGCCAAATTTACATGCATACAGAGATGTTCTATTTCTTTAATGAAATATTTCTTTTAATTATTGTACTAGGTTAATTTAATAATACAATTATTATTTAATATTTTATATGATATTGTTTTTCTTTTCAGTTTAACCTATCAATAATTATTTCTAATTATCAAATGAGGGTATATAATTTAAATAGTCATTTAGGCAACGTTGCATAGGGGGAAATGAAATCATGTGAGTTTGCCAGCTTTGGGCTGGTGCTACTTCGTATTTCAGTGACAGACGCTGTCTTGCAGGGATGTTCGTAAATGTTTTGTGTGTCACTCATGGCTATGGCCGAGAACAGTTCAATTGTTTGTTCCGTGATCATTTGGGAATTTATATAGGTATGCCTTTTTCTAAGTGATTATTTACCTTACTTAAAGAGTATGCATGCCATTATTTACAATTATTAACTTAGATGGAATAATTTTAATGGTTTTTCATTGTAAATAAATGAAATAGTATAATACTTACATTTGCCATGAAGTCCTTATTATGTAGTTGTAATGGCTGAATGATATGGAATCTACAATTGATATTTTTTTGGATGAAAACGACATGTGATTGAAATAAAATGCTTATTTGTATTGATTAATCCGTGTTTCTACTAATTTTAATCTTGTAAAGACTTATTTTAACACTTGGGAATAAATTAATGTGCCTCATTTATCCTTATTGTTTTACTTTTGCTAGAGTAAAAATTCAACTTGCTTGTAGCCCTAGTGGTTTTAATAGTGCTTGATGTTTATAAGCCTACATTGCTTTAAAATATGATTTCATCCCACTTGGTTTGATTAATTTCTTAATTGTATTGCATACAATGCAATAATTTATAAAATGATAGCCTCTAAGTCTAATAGTAGTTAAATCATGGAATTTTATTATTTGTACTTTTTGGTTAAGAATGTCTTAAATTAATTGAAGTGTTTTAAATATTAATAATTGGACTTGGGTTGGGTTTAGGCTTTGGTTCTTAGTAAACAATAAATAAAGTTCATTTTTATATATGAGTGTTCTAGAATCAAAATGAGCAGTCCTGTTTACTGAATTTTACAGTTGAGCCATTTTTATTCCTGATAGCCTATTCTTAAAAATAAAAAATTGTATCAGAATAATTAATCCACTTGCAATTAACTATCTTTGCATGTTAAACCATGGATTACCTTAATCATATTATAGAAGGCTATAGTTATTTTAATATTTATGTTTGCATTAATCCATTTGATACTGGCAACTAGATATTGCTCTTTATGACTCAAAGACATTTGGTGTTATTGTTGCTATCAACTTTATAAAAATTGAAAGGTTCATATGACCTGTTTTATAGATTGCCTGTTTTGGATAATTAGGCCTACTTTTTTTTGATACCACCCCTATTTCTAACATTAAAAATATTTGTAGTTATTTACATAAAGGTGATTGCTAATTTTTAGGTTTTTTTTTTTAAATCATTTACTACATACCTTACTTCATAAGAATTTAAAAACGGTAATTCTGCGCAATTACTTGGTCAACCCCAAATTTTTTCATATTTTACTACGGTCATAAGGATGTTCTCAGAAAGCAAGAAACATATAATTCAAGGCCCGCAAGGCCATCGTACAGGTTGCCGAGCGATAAGAAGGTTCAAAGTCCACGCGATAACAGTGGCTTGCGGGAGACGCAAGGAAGGCCTATAATGACAGGTTTGGCCAGGTAGCTATATATATAGGCCTATATATATAGCTACCTGGCCAAACCTGTCATTATATATAATTATATAACGGTACTGTCACAACTGGCCTTCCGCGCGTCACCCGCAAGCCACTGTTATCGCGTGGACTTTGAACCTTCTTATCGCTCGGCAGATGGCCTTGCGGGCCTTAAATTATATGTTTCTTGCTTTCTGAGAACATCCTTATGACCGTAGTAAAATATGAAAAAATTTGGGGTTGACCTAGTAATTGCGCAGAATTACCTTAAAAACTCAAACTGATGTATTTATAGGTTAGACATAATTTAAATGTTCACATTCATGTCTCATGTTACTAAAAAAATATCAATGTTTATATCTGAGATCACCACTTGATATGCTGCCAATCTTCCATATTAATAATCTAATTTGAAATTATTAACTTCAATAACAATATATATACGGTATAGCCACCTGGCCAAATCTGTCATGTTATATAATTATATTGCCCTATGTATTATAGTAAGCAAATTATTAACTTCAATAAAGGTACGAAAGCTACTTAGACAAACCTGTTATGACATATAAAAAGCGATCTCGCGTAATAGTCATTGTGTAATGCGAATGTGTCAAACCATATGCTATTCTTATTGCCATTATGTTTTAACCTATAAATACATAGATTTAGTAGTTTTTAGATTGTGATTTTTCAGTGAAGAAAGTGACCTCCACATTGAAAACATTATTTATTCTTAACCCTTTTAATGCCAACGTCCGTATATACGGACTTCACGGTAACTGACGAAGGATGCCAACGTCGGGGAAAAAATCTATCGGGGTTATTTTTTTGTGTATTACAATTTTGTTGTTATGGAAACAAAGAGAAAGAACTGAAGAATACGAAAAACATAGGCCTATTATTTGTTATAGTAGTATCTTTCTAATAATCAGCTGTTGACAAATAACTATGGTTATTGCGTCGTAGTAATGTCAACAGCTGATCGTTTTCGTGCAGCAAATTGTTTTGTTTTGATGGTGAGGGAATTGTTTGATATTGTTTTGGTGAGGTTAGAAAGATTATTTTTCATTCTAATTATAAAAGTAAAATCAAATATGAAGTGATCGCGATCTCCGCTAAATGAGAATACAGTTCAGCACGTGTTGCTAGACGACGAGTTGAGTGATGGTTTTCTAAATTGATGAATCTGAAGGAAGAATAATATTATAAACTAATAATAATAATCTTTATATTATTATTATTAGTTTTTATTATAAAGTAATTTTATTTTTGTGTGTTTTGACTCACTTGAGTAATATTAAGTAATATTAGTACATAACTATATTATGAATTTGTATAGTAGTACATAAAGTTAGGCCTACATAAAAACAACACAAAAGCAAAAAATAAAGGTTGACACAAAAAAATTTATAACTTTATTAGTTTTTTTACTAGCAAGCTACATTTTGTTTGTGTGTGTACAGTTTTAGTGGTTATATCAAGTTACATAACATTTTTCAAGATTTTTTTTCTTTCAAGAATTAAATTTTATGTAAAACTCAAAAAATATATATATTTGGTGAGTACAACTTTGTGTTTTTAGTTATAAAAAATATAATACATTTCAAAAAGGGTAATTTTGATATTTCTTAGGTAGGAAATTTAATTTTGTACAAAACAAAACAAAAATTATGATAAAATGTTAGTATTTGCAGTTTTTATAAATGTTTTAGTAAAACACTGCAAAATAAATAAAAAAAGGCCTGGCATTCTTCGTAGTACTAGAGGGGAAAATCACGGCATTCTTGGGAGGGACTATGAAATTTTTCCTGGTACTAAAAGGGTTAAGAAGTAAGGTATGTAGTAAACGATAAACAAACAAAAAAGCTGAACATTAGTAATCACCTTTATGTAAACAAATATCAAAATATGAAATAAAATGTTCTTTGTAATTCTAACTAGCTTTAGAAATTTATAAAGGACATACACATGTAATCAATGCTAGCAGTATCTAAATTTTGATAAAAACTGGAGGGTTCTCTTTTTGGTTATAGTCACTCTTAATAGTTTTATTGGTAAATATGCATTGTAGGCATACATGTTGAATATTTGCTTCTGTTTTATGAAATCGTTAAATACGGCCTGATGTACAATTCATATCATTACGACATTTCATTATTATAGCAATAGTCTATATTTATTTTCATTCATATACTTGTAGTATAGGATTATTTGATTGATCTTGTGTAAAGCATACTGCCTAAGCGCGGATATGGAAAATTCCCTTCTGTGGAGTAAAGGGGATTTATTGAGAGAAGTTCAAATAGCTACTGATTTTAAAATTTATAAACACATAATTGGACTGGAACCACAAGTTAAGACACATTATATTTCATCATTATTTAAAAATAAAGAAAAAATCTATAAACAATGTAAATATAATCCGATAAAGATAATTTAACCAACAAGTCGGACACCTGAATCCTCCACTAGACTCCATTAATTTATTTACTATATTTGCTTGTTCTGTAACACATTGACTACGGTTTGGTCGCCGGTTACAAACAGCTCGAGTCACTGAGGAGCGGCTTGGTTGTCGGCGGGGAAACAAGACTGCTATTGTTGTCCGCTTCAGTGTGGCTCAGTCATAACGGTTGAGGTTATGTAGCTATTTGTCTCAGTAGTGTAGCGTGTCTGTGGTGTTGTTGATTTCAGTTTTTGTGCCAGAAGCGGTATAGGTCGTCCGCGACCAAGAACCTAACTGTGTTTCACCTTTATTTGAATACGTGTTGTGTTTTATATATAGTTTTTAGTCTTTGATATATCAGACCTGACCTTCACAAAATTAACTTTAGTACGCCTACAAATTCGTTTAAACCTATTTATATTTTGCTTTAACCAAAAGTACTAAATATTATTGAACTGTCAAATAACATAATATTTAGGAGGCTTGTCATACAAAACTTCATTCTCAATGTATTGGGCAATATAAATACAGATGCAGACGTATATTAACGACAGCAATATACAATCCATACTTGTTTTTCGGGGTATAGGCACACACTATTCATTTTGCCGTTGAAATAGTCAACTAGAAATTGTATTTTGTCCATGCTACAAAACAAGGGATGAAAGTACAAGCAACATAAAATATTTAGGAATCTTATCTCTAGACATAGCATTTCTGAAAGATTGTAAATTGAACAAATAATCTTGCAATTTTCCAATAATCTTGCAAGCGATTTATGGGAATAGTGCAAGTGTATAAAAGAAGATCCAAGAAATATAAAAGGCCTTAAAAGGTAACTTCTTTCCACTTACTGATTCGGAACTTAGGGGTGAGATTTAGTTTGGCAAAACTTCAAATGAGTACTCGTTCATAAACTTTACAATATTTGCTAAGACCAACAATGGCTAGCAAAAGCCTAAAACAATCCCCTCGCCTGGATTTGGAACTAACAATTTTTCTTGCCTGACAAATTTAATAGGTACCGGAAGTTCTAATACCCCATTCAGAGCAACAGTACCAACATCAGGGTCATCCTCACTAAGGTATGATTCATCATCAGCCATACACTGGACTGGATCTCGGATTCGGGATGCGAGTGGAATGTCATCATTACTCTCACCTCCAAAGTTTGAATCTGTCTATGTGGAGGTCCCAGGCATATCATAATTCATTGTGGACAAAAACTATATATAGGCTACAAACACTAAAAACTATATATAAAACACAACACGTATTCAAATAAAGGTGAAACACGGTTAGACTCTTGGTCGCGGGCGACCTATACCGCTCCTGGCACAAAAACTGAAATCAACAACACCACAGACACGCTAGGTACACTACTGAGACAAATAGCTACATAACCTCAACCGTTATGACTGAGCCACACTGAAGCGGACAACAATAGCAGTCTTGTTTCCCCGCCGACAACCAAGCCACTCCTCAGTGACTCGCGCTGTTTGTAGCCGGCGACCAAACCATAGTCAATGTGTTACAGAACAAGCAAATAAAGTAAATAAATAAATATATATAAATAAATATAGTAAATAAATTAATAGAGTCTAGTGGAGAATTCAGGTGTCCGACTTGTTGGTTAAATTATCTTTATCGGATTATATTTAAATTGTTTATAGATTTTTTCTTTATTTTTAAATAATGATGAAATATAATGTGTCTTAACTTGTGGCTTCAGTCCAATTATGTGTTTATACAATTTTAAAATCAGTAGCTATTTGAACTTCTCTCAATAAATCCCCTTTACTCCACAGAAGGGAATTTTCCATATTCGCGCTTAGGCAGTATGCTTTACACAAGATCAATCAAATAATCCTATACTACAAGTATATGAATGAAAATAAATATAGGCTATTGCTATAATAATGAAATGTCATAATAAACTATACTGTAAGTCTAACGGAAAAACAAAATTGCAAATTCAAAAAAAATGTTGATGATTATTACTGTGGATAATATTTAAAACTCATACTGGTATTGTAAACGTTTCCAATAGATATAACTAAACTTATCTATTAGACTAATACAACTTGGACCAAATATTTGTTAAAGCTTATCATGTTGCTTTTAGAATTAGCTGATTTACTTTTATCGCTTAAGCATTTACAGTATGTTACAACTTTCAGAACCAGGATGACGACGTCTTCTGAAGATGTCCTGCTTCAAGTAGGTCAAGTACGTTACAAGAAAGGAGATGGGACATTGTATGTAATGTCTGAACGGTTGGCATGGATGTTGGACCATAAAGATACTGTTACTGTCAGTCATCGTTATACAGATATTAAATGTGAGTAATTAAAAAAAAAAAAAACCCTCTTCAGGCCTATATCTAAAAATAATATGTAGGCTTTTTAAACTCAATGCTAACTACAAATATAACTTCTAGGCTTTGTTTAAGCGATTTATTACTGTATTTTAAAAGATTATTAATTTTCATTTCAAAAATGTACACGGAACTATTGTATGCTGTATAAGCCTAAATTTACTTTTGTTATGTTTTTTAGTACAAAAGATTTCACCAGAAGGCAAGACCAAAATTCAACTTCAAGTTGTATTGCATGATAATACAACATCTACATTTCAATTTGTTAATCGTCAAGGTTCTGCAGCAGCCATAAAAGAGAGAGACCAAGTAAAAGATTTACTTGTTACACTTTTACCAAAGTTTAAACGTAAAGTTAACAAAGAATTAGAAGAAAAAAACAGGTAAATAAATGGCTGGTAAAATTAATTTTTCAACCATTCAATTTTAAACTTTACATGAGTTGTAGGCTATTTATTACTAGATTTCCAAATAATTTGGAGAGTCAAACCATATTTTTAACAAATTATATTGAATTAATATTTTTTTTATTGCATAAATCTTTCATTTTTCTTCTTATTTAGTTTTATTCCTCTTCTGTTTAAAACGAGTGAAATTTATAGTAAACAGTATATTTATAATATAGTATGTAAGGTTTTTAAACATATACTTATTTCAAAACCAATAATTTTATATTAAATCAAATTATATATTTTAATAATATTGTAATTCACTTTTGTAAATAAACGTAAGAAAGTCACTTCAGGGCTCATACCATAAATTTCAAATCCTGACCTCACCCAAAACAGTCATGAGCAAAGAAATCCGTCATGTAGTCCATTTGATAGCATAAGCCATTTCAATCATTTAGTGTAAGAATTATAAAAAAGGGAAGGAAAATAAATAATAACAAGGACTAAAGCAGTGGGGAGGGGTGGATATATAACATGTAATGGGGGAAAAAATAAGGAAAAGGAATAGGAACTATAGTTCCAAGGTAGACAGTTTAGATAATTTGTGTTCAAACCATTTTAAGTGTACAATTATGTATCCATAAACAAAAAATAAATTACAATACAAGAAGTAAATATTTAGTCGTTTGTAACTATGAAATGAAAGGAAGTTGGTGAGTGAACTATTCCATATTCAACTTATAATTCCCTTATGAACATTCATAAATTCTATATACATAAACCTGCTTCTAAATTTTAAAATAATGATATTTTGAACTAAAAAACAAAAGAAAAAATAAAGAAGAAAAGTTAATGGCAGATGTGAATATTTCCTAGATAAAAAAATCACCTTGTATTTTCACTCACTCAATCATCCATTTAGTAATTAAGAATATCAATCATAAATTTTACTTTGTGTATATAACATTGTCTTTAATCTATTGTGAACCTACGTAGTAAGTTAGTTCCTTGCAGATAAAAAAAATCTGACTTTGTTTATTCTCTGGTTATTTTATTTGTTTAATTACAATAATATAAAATTTAATATAGAGAAAGACTGACAAAGAAATAGATAAGCTATTACATAACTTGGGCTATGGGTAATTAGATTGAATGAGATAAATATGGTTAATATCTAATGAAAAACAATTAATACATTGTACAAATATCACTGAATATATGAGCACTGGAATAACAATTTGAAATACTTAAAAATAACATTAACCTCAAAAAGATACAAATATTGTAGTACCGTATATATATATACCGTATATATTTTTCTAGGATGTAAAGAATAAATTTATACTTAATATCAACTAATAATATAATATATATGTGAGTAAAAAGGAAGTATAAATGTTTAAAATCTAATTGACTAATAAGAGAAGTAAAGTTAAACCAAAGAACTAGGAGCAGTATGTTTTGTAAAAAGAGTACTTTATCTCATATTTAAATTTAATTTGGATATCTCTTTCTAAATTCTCTCTCTTCTAAATATTTTGCTACACGTTGGTGTGTCAAATTGTAAAAAAATAATAAATAAATAAAATAAAAATTGAACACAACCAAAAAATAAAAGGTTGTTATTTTGTTATTTTGCTTCTATATGAGATTACTATATTTTGAAAGGATTGAAATGCCAGTTGCACTTTAAAATTAGTTATTTAAATATTTGTGTGATCTCACTTTGATAGTTATTAAAGGAAAATATTAATTTGAATTAAAAGAAAAAAATATACAATAAAACTATAGGTTAGATTTATTAACAATATGGATAAATTCAAAACATCTAAAATCAAAGAAATCTAAGTCCTTGCTATTAAATTAAAGTTTGTATAAAAATTAAATTGTTTGACTTAACAATTCTATAAAAATACAATATTACACACTAATCTTCATTGTTCAATTAATTCATTAATTGCCTTTAACACTTCAGAAAATTAAAAGACATAATCATTGCCTTTTAGGCTTAATATGTCTTTATGCAAATGAGGGTCTTTGGATTTATATATGTGGGTTTTAAATGGCTAGCTAAAACTATTTCAATCTCACCAATTTGCTGGATTGTATTTCAAAGTTTCTTCATTAATGCATGGTATCCGACTATAAACGATGACTTTACATTACACCACACTATTTAACTTTTCTTTGTGAATATTTTATCACTCGATTATTGGATTTGACTGATTCTTCTTGATATAAAGACTCTGCATCCTCCTTTTTGGATGTCCCAACAACAATTAATCTTCAAGTACAGTGCACTCCGGAAGCATTCAAATTTTCTGTCGTATGTATCCTTTAGTTAGTTAGAATTTACTTTATGAACATGAGATAAATTTGTTTCTTTGATTTAAAATTCTAAATAGTTTGGGGAAACAAATTCCTGAAAATAAATAAATTATACTGGGATTATTTAAAAAAATGATAAAACAAGTGAATATGTGTATTATTCTTTGTAAAGTATATTGTTTTAGTAAATCTAATGATTTTGTCTTAGGCCTAGCTTTAGATAGTTACTAATTACGCCTAAATTGTTGAGATGTCTAACCTAACCTCAACCGTCAGAGTATCACTTTTTAGGGAAAATCGTTTTATTTTGAAAACGTAACAAATTATTATTTTTCCCCCCCTAAATATATTCACAAATATATTACAAATCTCTAGTAAACGTTGAAAAAAATCAAAACAATCTATTTGTATGGTGTAATTAACGATATCTGTGAAATTATTCTCTTTTTTGGTATTTGACCAAAACACGCCAAATGTGATACATCTAACTTTTTTTTTTCACTACACACCTACATTCTATGCACCTTTCTGAATATAATGATATATAGAAGTTCTGTATAAAATATATTTTACTATTTTTGGTAAATTGTTGAAAAACAAAAGAGAAAATTCAGTTTTTACGTAAAATAATTTTTTTAATTTTGAAAATGTAACAAATTTTTTCCCCCCTAAATATAATGACAAATAATACACAAAAATTTTGTATATCTTAGAAAAAGGTGGTAAGCTATTGATTTTGGATGATACAGGTTTTTTTTGAAAAATGATAACATCATTTTTTGACATGTAACATAGGCCTACTTACTCCAAAACCGTTTCAATTTTTTTTTTTTATTACATATATGAATTCTATGCATCTTTCTGAGAAAAATGATGTCTTATAAGTTAGGTTTTGTATAAAAATAATATTTTTTATTAATTTTTAAACAAACGAAGGATTGTTAGAAAATTAACCATGCCGCGTCTAGGGTTAATCGACCAATGAGTGATTTAGTTTCTCTTAGTGGGCGTGTCTTCGAATGTACTGAATCTGTTGTCTGCCATTGTTTGTAACGTTACTTATTATTATTACTTTATTTCTACATCTTATACACTTTTCTAAACAACCTTTTAGATGACAAGTATTTCATTTTATTTATTTGTACCATTTGTTTCTTTAGTTAAATTTCCGTTTCTTTACAAACTTGATTTATTTTGGGGCCTTTCATCTTGAACTTGTCAAATTTCTTGCCTACCTACTTGTACTTTAAACTTGAATATAAGCTTGGAAACATCGTGTCATGTTTGTCTAAAAATTTTTACTGCATAGTTATGATAATTTAGAATGATTTTGATATGGGAAACCAGGGTCAAAGGTATCACGAATTATTTTTATTTCATTATTTTCTGATTGAAAGTTGGGTTTTAGAATAGGAATAGAGGATTCAATATAGGCCTACTGTTGCTCATATTTGTCGCTAGGCATTGTGGTAGTTCAATTATTGGAATTTTACTTTAAGAATAATGACAAGTATTTCGATAATTTTTTTTTAGGGTAGTGTAAAATTATGAAATGTTGCACTTTCATACATAAATTTGAAGCCTGCCATTTTTATCTAGAATAGAGCACAAGTTAGTAGAACAGCGTCTAAAGATAAACTTTATAAAAGTGAAGCTCCAGATCAGAATAATTAATAATGTAAAAAAATAGATTTATAATAAAAATAAAGTTAAATTTTGGCTAAAATGCCATAAGAATAAATATATAAACAGATTTTTATAAGAAAATATTTTATAGTTTTAAATCTAAGGATCAATATTCAACTAAAAACATTAATAATAAATCTGTAAACAAGGGTGTCTACAACAACAAACTGCAGTGCAACAAATCTGTTATAGGCATAAGGCATAATTGTTTTGTAAATTTAAAGGGTTAAAATGTTTATTAGGCAGAAACTATTGAAACTCTATTTTTTAAGCAGATATAATAATTTTGGAAGTTAAGAAATCTCAATTTTATATGGTAATGAAGTGAAAGTCTTATGAAACGTATAATAAATTATGAAGCTAAAGGGTATATATATATTGTTATAGAATAAATATTTTGAATAATAATTGTAAATAAAAGAAGGTGGTAATAAATCAAGCAAACCATTATATCCTATTGAAAAGGTAACAAACTATATATTTATTAATCATAGTATTTTAGGCCAAAAATCATATTGAACTCAAGACCCAAATTTATAAATTCGATATTTATTAATGTTTGAAGGGAATTATAATAGTAAATCCTATTTCTTAAGTTGAGTAACTGTTTCAAAATGGAGTTTATGAACAGATTTAATGAGAATTTAGAATAATTTGGTCATAAGATTGTATTTATGTAAATATTGTATATAACAGATCACGATAATAAATAGAATTTAATATCATTTGAGAATAATAAAAATGTGTTAAAAAAATTCAGATAATAGACCAATATTTAAAATGTAATTAAATATAGATATTTTATAAAGTCATATATTTAACAGGTGATTGAAACAGAAAACATAAGACTAAGACATTTTATATGCAGATTAAATTTTATTTTAAAATACATTCTTATATTATTTTATGATATTGTTAAACATTAATAAACCAATATTCATGTAATAAGAGTTTAATTTAATTTCATATATTTAAATTTTTTTTTTTAATTATAGAAAAAAAATTATTGCTAGAAGTTGTAATAAAATACTATTGATTGTAAATACTCCTAATTTTTCTTGAATCAGGATGTAGATTAACAAACATTTAAGTGAATTATTTATTAAATTACTACATTTGAAATGACTGATATGTATAAAATTATTTTTATTTACAATTTTAATAAATATGCTATGCAAATGTTATCTCATGTTTACCAGTCATATCAGAGCAGAACATCAGCATATTTATGTAACAACAGAAGGTGACAATGCATACAAATCAATATATAAAAGATTTAGAAGACACTCCACACAGTAGTGGTTTAATTTTAGACATACACACATGGATAGTAGTTAATAATTGGTTTTAAATTGTGTTTATTTCTAGTTTTATAACAATGAGTATTTACTTAACAAAAATTTACAAATAATAGGAAGAGTAAGAATTCCCATTGCGTGCAATCTTTTACAAACATGTAGAATATTTACCACTAATGTGATTAGTTCATAGGTGATACAATTCTCGGACTCTGAATAAAAACCTAGTTGTTATATGTAGATTTAACCCTTAGGTCCAATGAGTAAAGCTAAATTTAGTTCATATGTTTATTGTGAATATAAAAGTTGAGTTATTACTTTTATTTTAAAAAGAGTAATTTAATTTTTTGTATTGACATGTTTAGGTTATTATCAGAAAACCCATCATTATTACAACTATATAGAGATTTAGTGATTACTCAAGTCATTTCTCCAGAGGAGTTCTGGACACAACATGCTTCCAAGTACACAAATAAACAGAATAGTAAGAAGCAAGATGTTGGTGTTTCTGGAGCTTTTTTAGTAAGTCAAGTTAATGTGTTATTAGTGTCCATTTTTCATATTTAGATTATTGCATTACGATGAAAGAAGAATTTTAAAATTTTCTATCAAATTAGAGCAATTGGATAAATATTTATAGAGTATTCGAAAAATGTTACTACTTCTTTCTTCAAGAGCTCACTTATAGTGAGTATGAGTGTGGCAATCACAAGGTACTCTAGCTAGATATACTCTTGTCTTGGATTAGATCTTCTTTCCATATCAGGTATCTCTTAACCAACTCTTGTTCTCTCCTGATTCTGATGCTAGTAGAGTATTTGAGGGGTAGCGGGGTCTCTATTTTATGTTATTTTTCGTATATTTTTTAAGGCGATAATAACCGTAAGTTTGATCACCTTTAAAAATGTTACTACTTTCTTTGTTTTTTAAATATTTTTTTCAAAAGATTAGCAAAATAATTGTTTTAAAGTAGAAAATTATAGATCTCTAAAATTTATCTGTTGGATAACAAATGTTTAAAGTCATCCGATGAACCAACTTTTTCAAATCTCATTTATAAATCTCATGAACAATAACTATGATATATAAAAATTCATTATTGATGAAATTTTAAAATAGTTCAATTTTCATTTCAAAATCGACAATTTTTATTTCACAAGAAGAGAAAAAATTGCAAGTTTCAAGAATAAAGTCCTATCTGCTGTGATAGTTTGACTCACACTTCTATAATAGTGAAAGGAATGACAACCAACATGAGTGAAATGTTTGCTAATGGAATTGTGTTATTTGATTTTTATATTTTAAATGAAATTCCCAAACTTTTACAATTTGAAGTTTTTGAACCAATTATTACTGAGTTAAATTCAATTTGATTTGAGTTTTTGTACTTCTCATCTGGAAGAATTGTACTTATCATCTTTATTTAAAACAATAATATATAACACCCAAATCATGTAAAACTTCTTAATATCACTGAGTTGAAGAATTGTGTTAAAAGAGAACTGGTTAATTTATGTCCATATAATGTTGATGAATTCGTAGAATACATGAGATCTTCTGGATGTGTATAAGTCAATGATGTTGGTTTTAAGCCATGTGTAATGATGCTGCCATGCATATTGTACTTTCTTGATCTGATACTTTTTCTTTATAGGCAGATATAAAACCACAAACTGATGGATGCAATGGCTTAAAGTATAACTTAACTGCTGATATAATAGAATGTGTGTTCAAAACTTACCCTGCAGTTCGGAAAAAACATATTGAATATGTTCCTACAAAAATGACTGAAGCTGAATTTTGGACAAAATTTTTTCAGTCTCATTATTTCCATAGAGACCGCATCCATGCTGGAACTAAAGACCTATTTACAGAATGTGCTAAGCTCGATGATCAAGGTAATTCATATTGTTTAATAATACCAACCATAGTATTTTAACTCTTCTAATAATTAATATTTGTACACTTAGTTTTAAAAAATGTATCCAAACTTTTATACTTTTATTCATACAATTTAGTCATACTAATTCATTGCTTACTTAAACCTCTTGACCATTTCCTATTGATGTCATCTTAAGCAAACATTTAATAATAACAACATATTTTACATTATTAATGGTTGTTTATTTAAACAATCAAATTGGCAAAATTTTAATGAGTTCTTATGCAAAATTTTAAATTTCATATAGTACACTTCACAAGTGAAGAACATGTATTCAATTTATTTCATACTTCAATTAGTACCATAAATTGAATTCCAAACTGAGATTGAGTGTAAGGAATGTTTAGCATTTATATCATATTGTTTCTTGTAAATCCAAATTTATAATTAATGATAACATTCATTTCTACAAAAAATAAAAATCTCTGCAAGATAATGTTTTAATGAATAAAGCCTCATCCTCAATTGTAATAAGCAATTTAGTATGATGAATAATTCTTTCTTTATTAATTAAGTTTTATATGGACATTACTTAAAATAATTTGAACATATAAATGTTTTCAACAGTCCTTGTGTAAACATTAGGTCCAAAAGTTTTCCGATCCTGCACATTCACCACAGATCCTGTTGGCAAATTTCAAAACCACCTTTTTTCATTTTTATAACACTATTTTTTGTAATTCGTCAACTATCAAACGGAATAGGTTTCCACCTAATAAAACACTTTCATTGTTCCAAGCAGCTGATCGCTTAACATTACTTACACTATTATAACAGCTGTTTATTTTTGCACAATATTTTTAAGAACCCTGTATACAAGTAAAGATATACCGTTACTTTACCTATCTCTGTGATTAAATCCATGAAGTAGCTCATGGGAAAGTGCAGATGCTCGAGTGTACGTGATAATAGTGACTAGAAAAGGGCCGTATTAACTATAAACCGTATCAGTAATTACTTCAAATATAACAAAATGAAAGCCCTTGCTTTGTCATGCTGTGCTACTGTTACACAGCATTTCATACATTTAAGAGCTCGTCGAAATAAATTTAGAACATTATTTGTTGACGTTTACTTGTGTAAGCTTAAACAGTTCTTAATTTAGTGGTTGGTACGTTAATTCTGATCTGTGAAAGGAAAATGAATCACCTGTTACCTCAATAATCACAGATTATGACTAATCAGTCAAATTGAATCACCTTGTAAGTATTCTGAAAATATATTTTTCTACAGAATTGAAGAAAACCTTATCGGCTGGAGTAAATGATCCATTAGTTGATTTGACCTCATTTGAAGATGCATCAATAGATGATGGTTTAGGAACAGATAAACAAACTTCAACACAGAACATTGTTCACCAAAGCATGATTAAAAGGTTAGTGTTACATTTGATCAACAATTTCCTTACATCTTAATAGAGGTAATATGAAGAGTTAAATCTAGTTGAAATTGTTATCTAGGATGTTAAAAATATATTTTCGGTTTATTGTTGTTTTTTTTCTTTATTTTGGTTCTTTATGTTTCTAATGTTGCTGATTTAACAAAAAATCACTTGACTTTCTCTTTTTAAAAATTCGACTTTTTTAAATTTTAGGTTTAACCAGCATTCGATAATGGTACTTAAAGCCTGTCAACAAAATGATATCAGGTCTATGGAAGTTAACGCAAATGGGACACAAATTAATGGAGAAATAGCAAGTTCTAGTGCAGAATCAGAAGAATATATTAAGACAAAAAAAGTAAGTATTTTATTGTGTATTATTGTTATATCAGGGGGTAACTTTATTGGGCTACTCAATAACTTGAAGAACCAGTATTTTTCTATGCAGCTTTTATAGCTATCCTGTTTTGTAATAACTCAAAACGATTTATTAATTTACAAAGATCAAGTAAGGAAAAATTCAAGGAAGAAGTTATACAAAACTATAGTTATATATAAGTATAAGTTATAGTTTTGTTATTGTAGCTCAAGTATCACTGAGGATGGCGACTTTGTCGTTGAAGCGCGTTTGATTAAACAAACATAATTTTTGTGAGATCTTGTGTTCGAGTTTTATTCGATTATTATCTCACAAGTCAAGCTCAATATTTAATCTTAAATGGCTTAAGTTATTTACAAAAAAGAGTTCTCGCAAGTAACGGTTTATCATTTTTATGATACGTGTTTTACAGCTTAAACCCGATTTAGACACATTTAAAAGATTTACTCATCAATCGTTGTTCAAATACACCAAACGCACATTAATTGTTGTAAGATCTGTAAAATTATTAAAATAAGTTGCTATCTTCTTTTTTGTTGTTCAAATAGCTAATAAAATAAGCTTTATGTAGCATAAACTGCCGGTGAAATACGTGTTGGCTATTACATTAGTAAGCTAATTGATTATATGACTTGCGAACGCAAACAGGTTATTAGTTTATTATATAAATACAATATGCTTTTTAGTTTTTATATATTACTAAAAAATATTGAAAGATTACTAATGGACATTCCTTGACCTTCACTTTGTGTGCTATTTAACTTCTGTTTTCTTCTAAATTATTTTTGTTTCCGACATTTTTAATCATTTGAATTGTCATTTAAAGCCCTTTTTATACAATATATGTTCTTCAAATCAACTAGTTAATAGTAATAGAACGTTTTAATTTTTACTTTTCAAATTTTCTTTTGAAATTATACATCTGTTGTACTTATCAAATTAAAATGTATCTACAAATGAAGTATATTGCTTGTATACGGTTTTCTCCTATATATTATATAACTGAGTACATTTTGAACATAACTTAAAATGTTTTATTTTAATTTTAGTTTTAAAAAATACATCTTTTCATTTATACAAATTTTTATTTGAATTTCTAAAAGTATTATTTTTATAAATAAAAAAATAACGACTTCTATAACCATATTATTTTAATCATTAGAAATAAATTATGATAATAAATAAAATAAACACAAAATTATAATGAATATAAATTTTGTAAAAAAATATGTTTTTATCTTGCCTTTGAGTTTTGAGATATCGCCTACCGTACAAGAGCCTTGAATTTTTTTGGTTGTTATCCTTGAATCTAGTATTATTTTTTAATGACAAATGTTTTTATCATTTAATCTTGTAAAATACCAATGACCTAGCTGTTGAGTATGCATAGACTTTTAATTCAGCATCCATATATTCTTATTATTACTTTTTGTTGTTTCAGATTAAAATTCAGGAAAAGATTACCTTTGATGATCTAAATGCTAATAGTAATTTAAATCCACACCCTCCTTCTCTACTAACATTGGCCAAGGTAAGAGAAATTATAATTTGTTAATTAAAATTTTATTGTAGAAACTAGAGATGAATATAATTTTTACCTTCTCACACATATGAATTCTAGAAATAATTGTAGTGACAAAAAAAACTGACTTCAAATTTATTGGGAATTTATCACTTTTGAGAGTCCCAGACTTTAATGAAAATGATTTTATGACTTATGTCCGACTCAGGGTACCAGCCAACCAGGAAAATCTGAGAAGTTTAAGTAATCAGGGAGGAGAATGCGGGAATTTTATTACAAATCTGAGAAAATCATATTTTTGCATATTAGTCGGAACAAAATATGCCTAAGGGTTTAAAAAAAATTGAAACGACTGTTTCATTATAGTAGAACAAAATAATATTTTCTTTAATTACAAAATGAAACTGTATGTGTTAGGCCATTTTATCCCTACACATTGTATGATTACAATTCAGCTCGGTTGTGTTGTGATGTTTTTGTAGTAAGAGAAAGAATCCCATTTGACGCATAATGGTTTTATCACATGTAGCCTTTGTTCATAAATAAATATTTATGCATTAATAATTAAATTTAATAAATTTGTATTATCAGGAATGATCACATTATAATTATATATTTCATTTAAAAACAGATAATATTAAGAAAACACAGAGGATTTAATTTAATCTTTAAAAAATTCTGACAAATAATTTTCGAATCATGTTGCTAGTATCCAAGTCACTATTGTTTTAACTAACAATTGAATTACCTTATATGGTTTCCGCCAGGTGACTTCTTTTTTTAAACACTAACGCGTTTCAGAGCATCTGCTCCATCTTCAGAGTTCTATTCACTCAGTTGAGATCATTAACAACATTAAAACATAAAATATAAAAAAAACAACACGGACATATATATAAATTTACACATCACTTATCGTATCGCGACACTTGCGATGTGCATCATATCGATGTCCTAGGACAACTAACGTCTCGTATTTACAGCATGATTTATTTAAGATTATTATCTTGGACTTTAATTGCCGTATCGTATATTGTGTTGGAAGAGAAGTTTAGTTGGTCGTTCAGTAAGTTGTGTGAGTCATGCTTAAACGATTTATAGATCTCAAACTCTTCAATCGCATCCATATATTTCCCCTTTCTGCATATATGTAGTGGTCCTAGGTTGGTTTCGAAATTTGTATAAGAGTGGTTTTCGTCAATGAGGTGTCTTGCAAAATTTGACTTATTACTGTTGATATTCTTTTTTGGCAGATGTTCTTTAAACCTTTGGCGAAAAGCCCTTCCCGTTTGGCCTATATAGAACTTATTACATTGGTCACATTTCAGTTTATAAATTCCTGTTTTAAGTTGTAGATGTTTGTCATATTTATGACTGAGCAATTTCTTAATATTGTTGTGGGTTCGAAATGCCATTATAAGATTGAGTTTTTTAAAATTTTTTGATAATATTGTTGGTAATATATTTCCGTATTCACTTGCTATGAAGGTCTTCTTATCTTTATGTTCCAGAGGTCGTCTAATTTTCTAATGTTTTTTACTTAATAATTTATCGACCTCTTTAATTCTATATAAATACGCCGTTTGTCAAATTACTAAGTTACTAGTATAGTTAGTGTAAACTCGTACATCACTAAAGATGGCGACTTTGTCATAGAAACAAGTTTGAGTAAATAAACGAACTATTTGTGTTCGAGTTTTATTCTATCAAATATTTTGTTTGTGGAAGATTAATAAAATATTGACTAAATATATATTTTTTTAAATTTGAAAACATTTTGTAGCTAAAATCGTGTACAAAATTATAGAATAAAAGTCTTCTTCACCGTATGATACACGTACATGGAATGTAAAAATAGCCTTTACCTCCTATGCCTTGTGCCATGTCTTCAAACAACAAAGACTTTTTTTTTTATGTATTCAAACTCAAAATGTTATGAAATACAAATTTATTTTTGAAAACCATTATTTTTTGAAAAAGTAATAGTAAACTAGTAACTCAGAGGTACCTGTGACTTGAGTGAATCGGTACTTACATTGACCTTGGCTAGCTGGAACAATTCTGACATATTTGGTAATGGTTCCAAACTTCAGTTTCTGATCTCTCGCACAGTTTTTAATATTTAGACCGGGGGGGGGGGTTAACTACACAGAAATTAGTAACTATGAATAGAATGATGTGAACACTGTCAGGTTTACTGTGTGTTTTTACTTTCCAATTTATAGTCTACATAGTATAAAGGAAGTTATATAATAGGTCAAATAAGTGTTTTATTAGACTGGTGTTTGTCGTCTGTGCATTGCTCTGCATTGCTCTGCATGTAAAATGTGAGGGCCAATAACTCAGGTTTTTTTTAATAACTAAAAATTTGGAAGCTACCACAAGAAAAGAACTCAAAATCGGCTGATGGGTCAATTCAGTGTGCAAAATCGCGATGAAAAAATAATTAAAAAAAATATGGTTCAGGAACAATGAGGGGGGGGGAGCAAAAATGAACCTTGCCCACCATTAAAAGCTTCATTTTAATCAAATACGATTTTTTCTTAGGATATCACAGAATTATAATGTAAAAGTAATATAACTTATTTATAAAATTCGAGATAAATTAAAACTACATTTTAAAATGTAAATGTCACCATATACTCGTTTAACATGATTTAAGCAGTGTAGAACATTCATTATGTGGTAATATAAATTGTGTACTTATTAAGAACAAAAATGTGTATAACCAATAAAAACATAAATGGAAGAACCACTTTCTCTTTGGATTAAGAGGAAAATAAAGAGCAAAACAAGTTGCTTTGTTTACACCTTTTGTTATTTTAAGCTCATAAGATCTTCCTTTATCACAACTTTTCTTGTCTCCCCTGCTCCATCCATATCCATCGTCATCTCAACGTTTATTACGTTATAGCATGATAGCTATTTATAATTATTTAACTTTTTCTTTTCTTTTTTCAATATGGTGCTGTCAGTGGATTTAATAATAACATGAAATGTTTTGCTCAATATCACCTAAACAGGATTTTTTTTTCACCATTTTTTGACAACTATATTACTACAAATTTTAGTCAAACATTGGATTAACATAATAATTGTTTGATGGTATATATATATATATATATATATATATATATATATATATATATATATATATATATATATATATATATCTCGAGTAATTCTGTAATTATTGCAATACACATATAAATAGAAAACACAAACAATTGGAGTCCATATCTCTGGGAATTATTCAGTCAACACAATAGTTTATGTATATCTCAGGGTATTATTGTAACACAAATATCAATGAAAAAAACAATTAATTATAGTCCATATATCTGGAATTATTTCATACATATAATAGTTTATATCTCTCGGGGTATTAGGTTAGTGCGACTTTTACCAAGGAAATTAAGTGTAATACCATTTAATATAAAGGACATAAAAGAAAAAGAAAATGAAAGAATTAATTTTAGTTTTAGTATATGTAGAAAAATAAAATAAAATGAGATGAATGAAGTTGACAATTTATAACTGTTCAAAACTGAATAAGTTGTTTAAGTTTATGTTATATTTTTTAATATAGATGTTCGTACGAAGGACGGGTACTCTGCAGTTATATATATATATAAGTTTTTTAATGACTTTACTGATCATTTCTGTTTTGTATTCTTTCAGGTTGACAGATATTTGCATGGACCAACTCCAGGTCAGAATGATTCTCAGTCTAGCAGTGAACCCATGCAGAATTCATGGTATAAAATGAGAAAAGAAGCTGCATCTTGGACCAATTATAATCATTCAACTATTCCTCTAGTCACTCCAGCCGCAGCAGTATCAGCTTTGGGAGAGCTAACTCCAGGTGGAGCCTTAATGAAATGTTTTCACGAAGAGTCCTTAGCACGTGAGTGTCTGAAATAAAATACATTCTCTTTATTATGCATATAAGTATTATTGTTTGAATAATGGAGATTCTAATAGTGTCATTTAACCCTCCAACTGTTCAAGACCCGAAATCGTACCCATTCTCCCGGACAAGTTGGCTATAAAACACATATTTTGCAATTCAACATTTCGCCCACTTAGAATCGTCCTATCGCAATAAAAAAAAATAGTGTTGGAAAGCTAATATTCCGTAGATACATAATTATGCAAAAAAAAAAAAAAAAAAAAAAAAAAAAAAAAAAAAAAAAAAAAAATACCACAAAACGTTATAAATAATATTCCAAAAATTGGTGAAGTTCGCGTATTTTTGTAGCGTAAAATTGTAATTTACAACTCTGCGTCTTTTCGTAAAACACGAAGCCATTTTCCCGATATCATTACAACTCTGTTTTCTGTCATTTAAGTCAACTAAAACACTGTTCTATAGATCACATGTTTCTCTTTCTAACCGTAGATTACAAATTATTCTGCGTCTAACAGATCCAGAGATATTCCTAGTTGAGCAGAGAACAAACCTGACGACACGAAATTCAGTTGGCATTCGGTGCATTTTAGGAATACACGTATTCGTTTCTCTATGGTTTTAAAATTATTTTTCTTTACACTAAGTTGTAGGGGAAATTCCATTCTATAAGTTGGTACCACTTGATGGTGACAAATACTTACTAAGAAGGTTTTGTTTTGATCTTCAAACGTATCAATTGTGTGACGTAAATACTGTAATAAAAGGCGTGGCACATATTGTTTTGGGGTTAGATATTTGTTATTTTGAAGGTTTGTGTATACAAATTGTATATAAATTGTGTATACAAGTTACAATATATGTGTTTTTATATCTAAAGTTTATGTTTTTGAGTGATAGTTTAGTTTTTGAACGGTTCATATTTGGTATAACCTAGGCTAATATTGTAAGTCTAGCCTATATGCATATTTTCTTATATTTAGTGTTTTATATGATTATAAAAGTGAATATGTGTGTTATTCTTTGTAAAGTATATATTTTCTTATTAAAATCTAATGTTTTTGTCTTTGGCCTATCTTCAGATTGTTACTAGTGAGGCTAAATTGTGGAGGTTACAAACCTAACCTCAACCATCAGAATCACTTTTTAGTCAAATACATTGTTTTTATTTAGAAAATGTAACATATTATTATTTTTTCCCCCTAAATATATTCACAAATATATTAGAAATCTCAAATAATGGTTGAAAAAATTGCAAAAAATGTATTAGTATATTTTTGATTACTATTTCTGTGAAATTTTACTCTCCGTTACTCTCGATCTTTTGGTATTTGACCAAAAAACTCCAAATGTGATACATGTAACGCTTTTTTGCACTACACAACTAAATTCTATGCACCTTTCTGGACATAATGATATATAGAAGTTCTGTATAAAATATATTTTACTATTTTTTATGTTTTTTGGAAAAAAATAAAGAGAAAATTCAGTTTTTTCGTAAAATTTTATTTTTTATTTTTAAAATATAACAATTTTATTATTTATTTTTCCTAAATACATTCACAAATAGTACACAAAACTTTTGTATATCTTAGAAAAAGGTGGTAAGCTTTTGATTTTGGATGAATCAGGTTTTTCTTGAAAAATGATAACGTCGTTTTTGACATGTAACATACTTACTCCAAAACCGTTACAAAAAAAAATAAAATTTCTACATAGATGAATTCTATGCATCTTTCTGAGAAAAATGATGTCTTATAAGTTAGGTTTTGTGTAAAATTAATATTTTTTATTAATTTTTTAAGAAAATAAAACCTTTAACATTGAACAGTTGTAGGGTTAATAATAGTAAAAATTAAATATATTTACATTTTGTTGTTCTACGTAACAAATACTATTAGGAGATTTCTAAATATAGAAATTCTATGAATCTGTCACGATCTTTTGCAAACAACTTTAAACTCCATTACTTCAGTAATTTAGTGTAAATTCATGAATCACAGACATGTCCTAGTAACTTCCACAATTTTAACAATTATGAATACTTACTCAATATCAAAATAACATCGCTTGATTTTAAACATTAGAAACTTTTTTTAACTCACGAATTGGGTTCCAATACGAGTAACTTCCACAATCTTCAGTAGAACAAAAAGAACATTACACTAAAACATCAGCAAACTCTTGTGAATACAAAAATCTGGTACAAGCTCTAGAACTCTCCGGGATCTTCCTCAGTGGTTATTTGCTACACTCTGTTCCTCAGTCACAATCTTTGCTACACTCTGATACATCCAACAATTAGTTTAAACATACGAATGAGTGACCTATGCCTTCTTCTTCAATTGTTATAAGGAATTAGATCTCGAACCCTGGAGAAATAAATAATGATGAATGTGAGACTGAGAATTTTTATTTACTCCTTTATTCATTTAAGAAAAATAATGAGTACCTGAGTCATTACTGTTAGGCAAAACTATCTCGAACTTGAATTTATTATTAGACCTAGCCTTCAGTGATTGGTTGGCAGAAGTGGAAAATGACTAAACAAAAGAAATGCAGAGTTTGTTGTATGGTATTTGATAATGAAAATAGATGTATCACCCATAAATAGTCACATGGGGAAAACACAAGTTTAGTGGATTTAAAGAGAAAAAATTTTTGGGTATAAGGCATTTATTAGTAGGCCTAATGTTGTACATTTTAATCTAGTAAGTAAGCCTACTGGATAATCTAGATGATATTAATAGGTTTGGTACTTCCTCATCTCCAGTCTTTAGACCTAAGTGTTGTAGTTGTACAAGTTCCACAGTTTAGTTATATAAGCCAGGTCCAAAATAAGCCTACCTCTGTGTACTTGTAGTGTTAAAAGTGTAGGCCTAAATGATTTTTTTTATTAAACATGAAACCTTAAAAGCCGAAATTTTGAGACCAAATTTTCGCTCTTAGTGAAACCAAATGTGTATATCGAAACTGTTTTGGGCTGGAACCTAATTTTCTATCTCTGTTGTTTCACAAACTCACAAATACATTGTATGTCATACATTTTGATGAAACAATAAATCGCAAAATGCAAGAGAAACAGTTAGATTTCTATGTGCGCTTCTGGAATGGAGAATCAAAAATCAAAGCTTGTTAAAACATACTATATTCATTCTGAATTTCTTGGCTATGCAACAAGTGATGTATTGGTAGAACGGTTTAATAAATTACTGTCTGCAAATAATCTGCCATAAACAAAAAAAAAGTTCTTAACCCAGCTTTCATTGGACGGTCCAAATGTTAATTGGAAGTTTTACGATACTGTTTGTGAGCAACTAAAGTGTGATGTAACACAACTAAAGGTACATTCTACACATGGGTGGTTGTGGCCAAAAAAGGTGAAGCAGCGTCAAAATGGCATATTTGTGATATACTGTCTAGTCTATACAAATTATTCAAAGACTCACCATCAAGGAGAGAAGACTTCACACTAAAGTCTCAGGTTCGGCAAACTTTCCATTCAAGGTCCGTTGGGCAGAAAATACTATTTTTGTTAATCAAGCTATTGATATTTGGCCTCATATTGTAAATTATGTAAAAGCTGTAAACCAGGGGTCTCCAAACTTATAATCTATAGGGCCAAACTGTAAAATCTAAGTAGAGATGCAGGCCATCGGGGTCCGAGGGTTATGAAATAGCGCCCAGATAAAAAGGGGGTCTAAAGGAGTATTACATTTTGAAAAATTAACGTTTCAAAACAGCATTTTCATGGTTTTCTATACATATATTCTAATTAAAATTTAATAATTTTCGTCCATGTTTTTAATGGTTATAATTTTTAGTAAACTTAAAAATTAAATTGGAGTTGAGTACTGAGTAGGTCTACCTAATGTCGTTGGGTTTTTGACTACCATAATTTTAAAATTTACCAAAAAGGGAACTAAAAAAAATTTATATATTTAAAAATGAAATAAAACATACATTCCAAAGAAAATAAGTTTTTTATTTAATTATAAAACTAAAAAATAAATTCAGATACAATCTTAGGATACACATATAAATTTAATTTTTCTAGGTTGTCTTATCCGTTTCTTGATTATTGTTTATTTTTTCTGACATATGTGTATTGTTTTTGTTGACATATTGTTGTAGTGCACATTGGAATAAATTTAGATGCTTCTATTATCTAAGTTTGTCCAAATGTTCATCTGAGAAATTAGCTCTGTATTTAGATTTCACGTGCTTGATTTTTGAAAAGGTTTGTTCGCATATATAGATTGACCCAAACACTGAAAACTTTCCACTTGCAAAATCTTTAATCCCCTTGAAATCGTCACTTAATGACCTGTAACGAAAGGAAATTATAAAAGTAACTTAAACTGTGGGTCACTTATATGACTTTTTTACTTACTACTTATAAATTCATAAATCAAAGTTATTATTGAATGTTTGAAAGGCATACTTGTAGAATGTCTAGACATAGTGTACTGTTTTAATTTATCATAATATGAAACGTTTTCGCTTTTAGCTAATTTTAGGACAGAATCGGCCGTTATACTCAACGTAGTTGGATAGGCAGCAGGCCGGACAAAACCTTTTTGAGGGCTGGAACTGGCCCGCGGGTCGTATTTTGGAGACCCCTGCTGTAAACAATAACAAGCTTCCAAATCCTAAAAATAAACTTTTGAAATAATCAAGGAAGCAGTAAATGATACTGCAGTAGTTGTTAAATTTCAAGCATTTGTTTCTATAGCGAACTTTATAGAACCATTTTTGTGTTTGTATCAGACTGATCACCCCATGGCCAAAGATTTAGTGACGATGCTCAGAAAACTGATGGAAAGGTTTCTTAAAGGTTAGCTCTAAAAGACTTTCAGAGGTCAATTTGGATGAAAAATAAAATAAAATGCCTTTTCACAAAGTTGAGTTAGAGTTTTCTACTGAAAACCATTTAAAAATCCTTTTGAGTAAAGGATTAGTAAAAGAATCTGAAACCTTGTTGCATCGCAAACATTGTCAAAGTTTCCATATTGAGTTTATCCCGAGCCTTGTTACAAAAATCTCATTCAAAAACTCTGTTATGCGATTTTTTGCTTGTTTTCATCCCAGAAATATGCATGATGACAATCAAAAAATGTTGAAACCTTTCGTTCATTACTCATTACAGTAAATGAATGTGAAAAGATTGTTGAAAATGAGTGTGATGGTTTAATCACAGTGTATAAGGAGTTCATAATGGAATATGGATTTACAGCAAAGTTTTAGAACATTAAACCAGGGAGAGATCGTCTCGATGAAGTTTTGTTTGAATGCACATTATCAACATCAAAGTATGATAAATTGTGGGAAGTGATAAAAATTGTTTTAATTTTGTCTCATGGTCAGGCTTCTGTAAAGAGGGGCTTTTCGGTAAACAAACACATTGAAACAGAAAATATGAAAGGAATGAAGTACTATAATTGCTCAAAGAGTAACTATATGTGAACATTAGGAGGAATTTTAAATTTAGAAATCACAAAAGATATATTAAAACATGCTCGACAAAAGTGTTCAGCTATAGTATCTAACGATCCTCTTAGTGGTAGGTTGTTTTTAACACAGTACCGGTACAGTACTACATCAACTATTACTTTCAATAAATGTTGCTACTTTTCTGTTTTTGCATTAACCCTTCGCACACTGAAAACGGATATATCCGTTTGACTGACTTTGTTCCAAACGCTAATAACAAATATATCCGTATAAATGCAAATCACTGCCCGGGGGATAGTTGTAGTTTTCTAAAGTTCCGCTAGCGTGTAGGAGTGTGTTGGTTGTTTATTTCTTGTTACCTAGACGCTTTATTTGGCGCGCTAGGTCATCTGACACAGCGGGGGGAGGGGTTTCAGTCCCACCTGGCAGCACTCCACGCCTGTTTGGTGTTGTCTACAGCGCTAAAAACGAATATATCCGGCGGTCGTCAGTCTACTCTTGGGCGCGTCACTAAGTGGATGTGCGTTTCGGTTTGGATTACTTTTTAACGATCTATTGCAGTAAAGTGTTACAGTAAAAAGCGTGGATCTATTTTGTTAAATATTTAGTCATTACTTTTTTTTGCAATTTATTTTTAGGACGTTGTGTGCCGTTTGTTTCTTTCTTTGTGTGTTTTTGTTCGTTTCTTTTACTTAGTTAGTTTTATTGAATAAATATGGAAAAACCGGGCGATCCAGATTTTGAAAACTTTGTGATTGGTGCTATGGACATATCATTTTCAAGTGCATTTAATGACACTGAAATTGACACTGACATTGAAGATGTTATTATAAATAATGTTATAAACTCTAGCGAAAGTGAAAGTGACAAATTCGACCAAACCTAGCAGACGGCCGAACCTCCCGCTCAACTTGCTGACGAACAAAACAGGGCAATAAATCACCCGACACCTGTAGCCGGGAAACCACATTTTATGGGAAGAAAAGAAAAGGGGTCGAGTCAATGCCAAGTATGCAAGAAGAGAAGAATGAGGAAAGAAACTATATACTTCTGCAAGACTTGCACCGCCAAACCTGCTCTACACCCGGACACCTGCTTTGAGCTCTATCACACTGAACCTAATTACTAGTTGGACTTTCATGGTTACACTCAATCTATAGCTTAGTTTAGTAACATTTCAATTTGTTTTTCAATTTTTTTATTGTATATATGTTACATTGCAGTTTTTGTCTTATTAGGTATATGTTGAAAAAAGTTAATTTTTCCAGTGATGTTTTTGACTAAAAAATGGCTATGTATAAATAAAAAAAACATTTCTATACTAATTTTTTATTTACTTTTACCATATTAACCATAAACAAAAATTAACATTAAGGAAATAAAATTTTTTTTCTTAAAGTTAAATTAGCGTTTGGGGATATTTTGACACATTTTATTCAGCGTGCGAAGGGCTAATAAACCTTTGGAAATTTGCATCCGAAGAGAAATTTTGTCTGAATCTCACCTCTAGCTCTTTCCACTCCATGTATCACTTTCTATGTATTTCAGAGTTTGATGTGAGGATTTGCATGTTTCCAATCACGAACCCTAGCTTTGTGTCAGCAAAGATTCCAGCGATTGATTTTTTGGCAAACAAAATACATGGAAAACAAAAAACTGCAACATCCATTGCCTTTTTAATACTCTCACCATTTGGAAATTTTCGAAAACCCATTTTTTACTTAAGTATCTAGCAACATCTGAGATTGGAAAATTAAAGTCTTCCATGTCTACTGTTTGTGGGCCACGTTCTATGAGTTTTATTCGAGCAGCGTCTATAATATTTGGCCATTTGCAAGAGTCGTCCTATTTTATTACCGGTACATTTTCACTTCCTGTATTACATTTGAGATCCAAAACATCTTCCTGGGGAACGGCTACATCATTAGAAGTATTTTCTTCTTCAAGACCTTCTTAGAAACATCTCGAGACTTCTTCTTTTCAACCTCATGAATGTGTTTAACTTGACTGTTAACATTTTCATTTTAATCTTCAACATAATTTTTACAATTTTACAATAATTTTTCAAGATATTTTTTCACCTTAAGTCCTACAATTCACCCTAATAGCTCATTTTGTGCAGCTTTTTTAATCTGCATCCAACGATGCTCTTACACATTTTCTGTGATAAAATAATGAGTTTAACTAGTCAGAAAATATAATACGGTGGTCTTATGAAATAGTTGATGAAGTCAACAAAAGGGCGGATACACAACACACAAATTAAATTCGTATCAGCCCTATACAGAGTATTACTTTGTTCTAAAAATATATTATTTTATGACCCAGATTTATGACTTAGTTGTAGTACTAATTTCTTTTGAAGTATAGTATTCAAATTTATCAATAATTAAAATTAAAATTCTTATTTCCCTCTGTTTTGAGTAAAACAAAATCAAAATAGTAGAAAAGTAAATTATCTGTGGGGTTTACTGCTACTTATGTACATTTAAAAAAAAAAACAAATAAAAGATATATATTTTTGGCAAATAGTTCCAGAACTTTTACCCAAGAGAGAGAATTGTTCTTCTAATTAACGACAAGCTTGTTGTTTAAGCCAAGATCTAGTAAATATAATGTATCTGGCTGTTTTTGTTTTGTTTTTTTAGAAATAGTTTTAAAGTATTTTGGGCTTTTTGGGCCTATTTTTATTTCTCTTTGTTGTTTAAGCTCAGAAAGTACAAGTATTGGTGAGACTTGATACAAAAGATGAAAGAGTAGAGTGGGATTTAACTCATGACTACATGAGAAAAGATGTAGATCCAGCTTTGTACCTTAAAATACACATATTTTTTTAATAATTTCAAAAAATGAATACAGTTGTCATAAATAGCTAATACTGGTTTATATATATGATTATTTTATAGAATTGGTGCCACCACCATTAGAAAAAGAACTAAGAAATTTGTATCTGTCTGGCTGTGAACTATTGCGTCATTTCTGGTTATGTTTTCCTACAACGACTCCAGAGCTCCAGGAGAAAGCTGAGCGAATGCATGAAGCTTTGCATCGTTTTCATTCAGCCAAACTTAAACCTTTCGAGGTATGTGATTTAAAAATATAAATAAATCTGTTTATAATGTTTATAAAGTACACCACTATAGTTAGTAATTTTTCTCAGTTGAATGGATGCAGATAATTTTCGTCTTAATGAGAAGCCATTACAATAATATAACTTAGTATTTCATAAAAGTCTTCACGTTGGAATGCCAAATATAATTATAAACTTTGTATTTTATTTATGGAATGAAATGCTCACGTTTGAACTCAAATTATAACAAAGATATGTCTATTTAATATAGACTTTACCTTTTTTATATCTGGTAAAATAATTTTAAAAAAATCAATTATAATAAATAAATCTTTGTTCTTTAGTTGCATACAAATAAATATTCAATATTAAGGAATGTCGTTTTGACATGAATATATTTACAAATTGTTACAGTATAATAGATTGCTCAGAATTGTTCATTAGCTTTTATAAGCACTTTATCTCGGGGTTCGGATTGGTGCCGTCTTTTCCCAAGTTTAATTAAGTATTAACAAGAAAAACATATATAGATATCTAGTTTTAGACACAAAAGGGGAATCAAATAATAATAAAATGTCAATTGGTGGAGTTTAGTATGGGTGAATGAAAGTACATATGGGAAACACTGGATTAATAGTTCAGGCTACAATTATCATTTAATTGTGCAGGTAATAATGTTCAAGAATATCAAGTTTATGTTATAGTCTGTGTTTTCACTACTAGTCTAAAGGGATTCACAACTTAGCCCAGTAATAATTGGAAAGATCTCACCATAGGTTAATGTTTTTTAAATTTTTTTTATAGTATTACTTGGTTTTTTAGTTAAATTATCTTGGATTAAACCTTTTGGATTCTTCCATCCGTTGTCTGGTTGTCTTCAATGGTTAATTTCGGTTTAAATTATTCAATTTCTTCACTTATGTATCACATACCAAATGGGCAACTGATTACTCTGACAGCTCTCACAAGAATGAAAAATAATTAATTGTTGTTACACTCCCGGAACTTTCGCGCATTTGCTTATTAGATATTGCACTTTGGAGTAGTGGTGTTTGTGTGTGTGTGTATTGGGGAATTAGTTCAAATTTTGGTCTCTTATATTTATGATTAATATTTATTTTATACTGGGAAATAAAAGTTACATTAAATAAATACTTAAATAACTCCATATTACTGGTACCTCATTTTATATCTAATTTTTGATGTTCAGAACTTAAAGAAATATGATGAAAGAACTTAACAAATATGATTTCATATTTGGTGAAAACTCGTGGACCAATCACAGGCAAGTTCTCCCGTAGTAGGCTTGATTACCATAATATAAGATGTCCTCCGTGGTAGATTGTAAATAAGTTTTGAGTTGTTTTTCCGGTTGTCCTGTCTTAACGGTATGTTTTTGATAATTTTGTCAAAGACTTTTTATATGTAAAAATATCCGTTCTGTCTATAGGTTTTATCAGTTTTTATTCGGAGTTTATAGTTCTCATGTAAATTGCATTTCTTTGCAGTTCCCACTTTGATATTGATGTTTGTTGGACAAAGATTTTGACCTTTAAATATAGATATTTAATGAATAGTTTAGTTTTGAGTGAAAGTAGTAATTTTCTTGGAAGGATGTATGATTTTTGCAAGATTTTGATATGAGAAGTGTGTCGAAAATATCGGGAAGTAATTTTAATTCTTTTCTGATTTGAAATCGGATTATTTAACATGTTTGTATCTTTTCTAGGAGTTCGCATATTTCCCGCTAAGTGTCGTTAGGTTACAAGTTTAGGTATCCTTGAGATCGTTTCTTCTTCTGGTTATTTTAATATAACTATTTATTTATGTATTCAAATTTTTATAGTATATTTTGAATTGTTACACCATGTACTTAAAATTGACGTTAAAATTTAAACTCAGAGTTTTAACACTGGCTGCCACGTAATTTTACATAACAATTATTATGATTTGTTAAATTTTGGAACAAAGCCAGGATTGAAGATATAACTATACTCTTTTTCTTTTATTTTAAATGTACTTTGTTCTCAATATATTAACAATAATTTGTTTACATATTTTTGTAAATTTTGTAAGAAGTGTTTAAATGTTTACTATTGGTAATATATATATATATATATATATATATATATATATATATATACATATATATATATATATAATTGTGATTTATAATGAACTTACTGTGTCGTAGTGTGTGTGGATTGTAACCAAAGTGTCTACTATTTCCCTGAATTTATTTCACCCTAGATTTTGATAACTAAACAGTCTTCTTTCTAATTAGGTCTAAGCCATCCAGAAAATCATTTTTCAAAATGCATTTTGAATGTGCCATTTCCTGGCTCTGTTTAAAAACCCCACTTATAAATGATGCAGATACTTGTTTAAATAGTGCTATCTCACTTCCTAGAGAGCACTAATAATATTGTTGAACTTTTTGTAATATTTTACTGTCTGTCAATACCACAATCAGTTCTCCTGTTTTTCAGCATTGGTTAAATCTGTTCAAGTGAAATTAGGCATATAGAGGATTAATGTGTGAGGAGGCTTTTAGTATTCTTGAGCCCAATAAATCAATTGTTGTTCATAGGCCTAAAGAGAAAAATTCTGATATGGGCAATTACTTAACCCTTACCACTATCATTATTTTTGCACTGAATACTCCCTCAGATCTTTTTTTTTTCTAGGATTATAGTTGAAGTAGAGCTAATACTTAAAATTGTATAAAATAAAAACAATGTATTTTCTTCATAATTTTAATTTAGTTACTTTAGTTACACAATAAAAGAACAATGTGTATAGAACAACTTTGATTTAACCAAATATTGAAAATTAGCATTAAAATATCGAATTGTTTATTATACATACAATCGGAATGCGAAAACTAATATGTCGGTTGACAGCCAAGATGAGAGTTGTAAAAACTTTTATGAGTTGTTAATAAAAGATGATATCCTAAAACCATAATTTTTTGCGATCATGTCATACTATAATTAATCATCAGTCATTAAGAAGTTCTGCAGCTGCTGTTAAACTTTTTCTACTGATGTTTCCAACATCTAAAATTACTGCAAATATGAAACTTCATAAGGTAAATTTAGTTATATTGTAAGTCATGGAGTTAAGCTAGATTCATTTTTCAAGAGCCATTGTTGGCAGATTTTAAAAAGTGTGAATATTTAGTTGTATGTTTTGATGAATCCCTCAATAAGGTATTTCCAAAACAACAAATGGATGTTATAATAATTTTATTTTTATACTACAAAATCAGTCTGTTTTTATTTAAATTTAAATATAGTGACAGATCTTTATTTGATACATAAGTTTAATAAGTACAATATTTAGCCCACTTCTGCAACTTGCTAGCAGTAATTTTACAAACCAGTACACTTACCTGCACTTAAATAACCACTCCACATTTCTGATTTTATTTTGTTTTGTATATGAAATTATCTCCCACATTTCACACATAAATAATAACTTGGTTAGTTTCTTGTTATCGGTTGTGCACTTCTCTTCTTTCTTTGTATCAATTATCATGTCAATTTAGCAGTTTAAGTAAAGAAACGAAAACCTCATTATAATGAGGGAAGAGAACTCGAGTATCTGTTTCTAATTTCTAGCATTGGCGATTTTATGTTATTGTAACATAAACAAATAGATAATCAAATACAGGTCTCAATTGTATTACCAAAATTCTTCAGTATTTATTCTAAATAATGCAATTGAACAAAATATAAATAGAAGATCTTACCAAACTTCTTAAGATATTTTAAAATAAAAATGTGCAATCTAGATCTGACTTTATAAGCAAGAAACATTAAAACTGAGTAAAGAACGTGTTGGTGTATGTTTCCTCTCCAAGTACTATAGACATGTTTGTTTGCTTTTTGCCTACTGAATGTTTCAATACCATCAATAAATTGACCTGTAAATAGATTCTAAAGTCTTGCAAAAAAATTATGAACTTCAGCATGTTTAAATTTTTCATAAGCACATACTTTAATGGAATAAAGTATTATAAAAACTATAACACAAGAACTATATCTGATCCGCATTAATCCGAGCTAATTGGCTGAGTTGAACCAAGATAGGATATATGTCAAGAACCGATCCGACAAATTCAGAGCCTTTGGCAAGCCCTAAATTAAAGTTTACATTATTGTTACTAAATTTTTAATACTTTGATCGAATGTAAAAATTTTATTAATTAAATTCAATTTTTAATTTATTGTTAGTCAGAAAAAAATATAATGATTTAAAAAGAACTTAGATTGGTTAGATTTTGTAAGGTTAAGATTAAGGGGTTCTCTTGATTTTGTGACCCATTGATGAGACAGTTCCAATCTTCTTAGTTCTGAGGGGTTACATTCTGAAGGGAGTGATTTTATGATTTTTGTTGTGAAGCATTCATCAAAAGTGACAACGTTGTGGATTGCTGCATGTTGTGCAGTTGGTTTCTCCATATCCATGATTTTCACGTCATGTCTGTGGTTAAGCCAATATATTGAGCTGGGCAAAACCTGCACTGTAGTTGGTAGATAACATTTTTCGTTATACATGTGTGATGACCTTTAATTTAAAATTCTTTTTTACTTGAGGAACTATTGAAGTTGTTGGACGGGAGATGTATTTTGCATGTTTTGCATATAGGCCTATTGCATGGAAAAGAACCGTGGGGAAGGTTAGATTGTTTAGGTGTGTTGGGATCGGGGAGCTTGGGGTGAACTAACATGCGTTTCAGATTTGTGGGCTGCCTAAACAAGACTCTGGGAGATTCTGTGAGAAGATTCTTGATATGGTTGGAAGCTTGTAGAATTTTGAAGCCTTCCTTCAGTATATTGTTTAATCTCTGGGTGATAAACCCAGATTTGTTTAATCTCTTATCGGTAACCAGAGATATGGACAGGTTATCTTTTTTTCTTCTTGGGTGTGATATCTGTGTTTTGTGCCAAATGAATCTGATTCCTAACCAGTTTCCCAGGATAACCCCCTTTTTACAAATGCGGATGTCATTTTTTTTTGTTAAATTCAATTAGTTCACTTTCTTCGGAACATATTCTTTTGGCTCTGATTGCCTGGCTATAGGGAATGGCTCCTTTAGTATTCATAGGATGGCTGCTGTCGAAGTGGAGGTATTGTAGGTGGTTTGTTGCTTTAACATGGATGCCAGTTTGTATTTTACCGTCCTTTAGTTTTACATTGACATCCAGAAAGGTAATTTGGGAAGAAGACACAGTCAAGGTGAAATTTAGGATAGAAAATTTTGAAAGACTAAGAAGTCATCTAGGCTTAACTGTCCTGATGTCCAAATTAAAAAGATATCGTCAATGTATCTGTACCAACAGAAAGGTTGATGGCGTTGCCGCCTAAGAAAATTTTCCTCCAATTCTCCCATGTAAAGATTTGCATAAGATGGAGCCATTCTAGTGCCCATTGCCGTTCCTTTTATTTGTAAAAAGTTCTTGCCTTGTAATTGGAAGTTATTCCGTTGAAGAATGAACTTAGCGAGGTTCACAAAAAAAGAAGTGGTAGGATTTGTGTTGTTCTGTCGTTTGTTTAAGAAATGTTCTAGAACTGATAGACCATGTGCATGAGGGATATTGGTGTATAAAGATACAACATCTATGGTTACAAGAATTGTGTTCGAAGGCAGGGGTTGTGGTATTGATGATAGTTTGTCTATGAAGTGATTGGTGTCTTGGATGTATGTGGGAAGATCTTTTACTAATGGCTGTAGATGTGCGTCTAGGAAAGCTGAAATCCTCTCTGTTGGGGAATTACATCCAGCGATTATAAGCCTACACTCCCTTCAGAATGTAACCCCTCAGAACTAAGAAGATGGGAACTGTCTCATCAATGGGTCACAAAATTAAGAGAACCCCCTAATTTTAACCTTAGATGAATCATCCTTTATCCTTTTCCCTATCCCAACAGGCTTTAAAATATATATATATATATATATATATATATATATATATATATATATATAATAATAGTCTGTGGTTCAACACTCAGTCTTCAGTCTTCTTCTTAACTCTACTGATTGAGAAGGTGAACAGTGTTTACGAAATATTTCAAAACTAGCGTTTTTTGTGTGTTTTCTTATGTACTATTAGGTAATACCAAGGACCATTTTCCAAGGTAAGCCTGTCTCCTGTCCATACAAAATCTAACCAATCTAATAGGCTATGTGCCCTATTAAATTCTAACCTTAAAAGAACTTAGTTATTTTACAAATTTACTATGATGTATTAACATATTTTACAAGTGCATGTTTAATTAACCTGCAAATGATGATGTTTGTGTTATTCAGGACAGAGTAATGATGGAATTTTCACCACTAAGCCAACAACTGACTAGTCATATCAATCAACTGCTGACTACAGCGTACTCTAAGTTTGAAATGTGGCAGTCACGTCGCAAACCTCTTTCTCTTAGATAACCCTATCCATTTATCCCCTCCCTCCCCTAGTTACCAACCTGTTAGTCTGTTAGTTTATTTTGTTTCCCTATTTGATTTATAAGAAATTGACTTTTTTGGGGTTATTTAAGTTTTAATTAGGTTCACTAGTTTTATTCATTCATTTTACTGCACCTCATTATTACTGTAAAATAAGTTAAGCATGTTATTATTCATTAATATCATTATTGTTTTGTTTATAATAGATTAGATATACATAATACGCTATAGTCAAACCATAATTTTATTAAATTTGTTATTAGAAAAAACAAGAATATTGTTTATAAAAATATTATAGGTCATTTTTACAACAATTAAAATTTGTTTGATTTAAAAATATTTAATGTAGAATTTTTTTTTTTTTTTACTCTATGTGGATTTTATTTAAAAATTATGTAAATGTTCCAAGATATATTTTCAGAGTGTCCAGCGACCGGGAATTCCTGGAAAAGTGGGAATTGTATCAGGATTTTAAAACTGTCTTTGAAAAAACAATTATATTTAATTCTATATTTTTATACGCTTTTTCTTTTGTCAAATTATATGAACGAATACTAATTTGAAACTCAATTCCTAATCATTTTTGTAATTTTATGCTGTAAAAACCTTAAAAAAAAATCTTTCCAATTGCTAATCATAATAAAGAACAAAGGAGTCTCAATATCAATTGTCTCAGTTACATTGTTTTGATGGGAAGTATTTGCAGGCACAGCACTGATAACTTCCTATGCCCCCCCCCCCCCCCGGCTAAATAACTGGCACCCTCCTACGTCCATCTTACATGTGTTTTCGGTCTGATTGAAAGATGAAAAGGTGATGTTATTACGATTGTGGATTGTCAATTTTATCTTAGTCTACACATATCAACAGGAGGTAGTGAATACCTGTAGTTAAACAGTTTTAGTGTTCTGATTATGTTATTGTTAATATTTGTTAGTAGCAACAATTTTGATGTGGTTTTCTGGTGTTATAGCACTAATTGGCTTCCTTGTGTGTTGGTTTGTGTTTTGTCTGATTGAAAGAGGGAAATATAACAGTCTTGGATTGTGTCGTAAACAACAGGAGGTGTATCGCAGCATTGAATTGTCTTTAATAAGTCAATTCTTAATTAACTAACATAATTTTTGACTGAAAGACTACTATATTTGACTTTAAAACATAGAAAATAACTATACGAATATATGTAATGTTATAGGGTACAGATAAAAAAGCAAACAAAAATATAGCTATATACATAATTAATTATTTTACACCGTTAAGAGTTCCTGGATAAAACGAGTTTGTTTGTTGGTTAAAAATTAAATACTCAGATTTAAAAGAAAAGTTAAGTATGTACGATAAAATAGGCAAGATAATGTGATTTTTTTTTTCCCTATTCATAAGAACCGAAAGTCCCACCCTCTTTGTATCCTCACTTTTTGCTATTTTTTTCCTTAATTGTAAACACTAAATCCCCTACCACAAGTTAGGTACAACAACACAACACATATAACTTTTGGCAAAAAATGTATTAACCTATGTTATTACAGTTCCCTGATGTACATTTCGGTAATCAAGTTACCATCATTGGAGGATTCCAAACTAATATTCAGTAATAACATAGGCTAATAAATTGTTGGCAAAAGTTTATTAACTTGTGGTAGGAGACTTAGTGTTTACACTTGTAAAATTCACCACAGTGCTCATTGTTCATTTATTTTTTCCTTGATAGGAAAGTTGAAAGAAATAAAAACTGATCACATTGTTTTATTTTAAACTTTTCATTTTGTTTTTTAGAAAAAGGTTATTGCTACAAACACCACACAAGATTTTTTTTTTTTTTTTTTTAATCTCATCTTCATTCCTATTGAGCTACAACATATTTAAATTGCATGTCTTTTCAATTCTTTTTCTTTCTAATATAATTTAAATTATTTACTGTAACAAAAAAATTAAGGTGAATAGTTAATTTAAAAAGTTTCCTTTAATGTTATTTTCATTTGTAATGAAATGTTATTTTCATTTGGCCAGTAGGAAACTACCAAAAAAAAGAAGAAAATCAGTGTTAGATATTTATATCTACCTTCATATTTTGAAAAACGGTTGTTAATTCAAAATTTTACAGTTTAAATATAATTTTTACACATATAATTTAAGAAAATAAAATTGAGTTTTAAATATTTTAAAACTTTCCCAATTTTTTTTGTCTTTAAATTTTTTTTTCGATTTGGGGAATATTTTTTTATTTGAAATAGGGTACCATGGTACATTTAAAGATGGCTTTGGCTCCTGAATGGTGTTCAGTAGTAAGGCTGCGTCAGTCCCGTTCCTCAATGATTTCAAGTTGGTCAAGGCAGGTAGACGATCCCGAAAGTTGGAGTAGTGTCGGTTGAATATTTTCTCCCTATGCCTCGTTCTTTCGTTATTCTAGCATAGGAACTCCCAACTCGGTCCGAAGTGGTATCTTGTAATGAATTTTGTGCTTCACAAAGTTTCTTGAATCAAATCAGCAATAGTTCAATGCAAAATTCATATGTTCATTTCTTTTAGTAGCTCGTGTTCTTCAACGCTAAAACTGTCCTCTTTCTTCACGATGCTATAACACGTCTTCTTATAAAGTAAACTTTTTTTTTAATCTTCTAAGTCTAATATTTGTTCGACGAAAATTTTCTATTCCCTTATATAGCAGAATTATATCAAGTTGGTCTGCTGTGGAAGCCAGAAATTGACCTACTAGGTCAGATAATGAAGTCAGAATACTTTAATTTTCTCCAATCTCAACGAAGTAACCTCGGTTCTTCCAAAATTGTCACTTTCCCCCTAATTTCTCCTTTTTCTTCTCTTTCTGCTTTTAATGTTTTTTCCCGTTGTTTTGATTCATTTTCAACCTTTTCTTCATAATAGGATGATGTACAAAGCTTCTTCATCTATATGTTGATCTGTTTTCTCCAAACTATTTCTTAATTGCCCCTTTTGATTTGTTTATAATTTTGGTCTGCCTTGTTCGATGTTGGCGGAACTTCCCCCTTCAAAAGTTGATAGTGGGGACACGTAATCAACCTTGTTTTTTGTTCGTATCTGTCGCTCAAGGTTTTTTAACAATTTTCTTCTAATTCGCCATAACTCTTTTTGGTTGCGAATTTGGACATTCTGAAGGCATCCTTTTCTTCATCTTCCTTTGTAGATTACATTAAAACTCGAACTGTGTTTATCGAAATATAACTTTTTGAGTTATTTGAGTTTGAATGTTTTCGTGATTTTTAGATGACCAACTTTTGATCCTCTTGAGATTGCGACGAGATTTCTTCAGTTCCTTTTGCCCTTCTTCTAAAATAAAAGAATTGTCTTTATTTATCCTCGTAGTCCTTTTATTTAAGACATTATGCAACTTCCAAGTTGCATACGTCTTTTGGTGTATGCTTTCTTGGTGTTAGAATCCCCTCCATTTTAATAAATACATGCTTCTCATGATTCAATTTTACAAAATTACCTCTTGTTAATCTAATTGTATCATACAATTTATCTTTTTAAACTTTTAAAACACTAAGTTTTGGTTTAACCAAATTAACGATTTCTTATTTTATTTCTCATCATCAGTTCGGCCAACTTTGACCAAACTTACCAAAAGTGTTCCCCTTTATCAATTATTGTTGTTTTTACTATCCTCAAAACTTTCTTATATTTGAGAAAAACATCTCAAAAGTGATCTTTGATGGCATTTTTCTCAAAGAAATCTTTATCAATTCAAAATTTTTATTTTGCAAAATGAATTTATCCTTACTAAGCTTTATTATACCTTGTTAAGTTGTGTGGAATCCCTTATAATATTTTGTTTTTTTCATCTCTTGGGTTTTAACTCTAACTTTTAAACTAACAATGATACTAAAATTCTTTTAATACGGTTAACTATATTTAGGTACTCAACATTTATAATTTAAAATTCGTATAAAAATTAATTTTACTATGTTATCTTATACTAGAATGATTCATCTCTCCGAGTGTAGGGACAGGTCAGTTAATTAACAAGTTGGTACAGGTGGATATTTTTCAGACTTAGCAGTTTGGGTATTATCCCAAACCATCTCAACACGTATAATATAATACTTCAACATAAATCATAAATCATACTAATACAACAATATAATTAAATAACATTAATTATCATAATTTTAAATACAGTAGAACCTCCCATATCCGACCATGACGGGACCGGGCCGTGGTCGGAACGGCCAAAAGGTCGGATATCGGGAGGAGCGTAAAATGCCGTTCCCAGGTACAAAAAATGCCACACAGTACTGTAATACAACTTTATTACACCTTTAAAAATATTGTGTATACATTTCAAACATTTTCTGACATGAAATTAAATACGTAAATATTGTATATTCAACTTGTAAAACTATTGATTATCATTTACAAGTTGTAATGATTTTACATTTCAAACTTTTACTGTTACGTTAAACTTTTACTTTTACGTTAAACTCGTCACAAAGCTCTTTTACAGATTCCCCTCTGTCAAGTCTTTTTAACACATTTAACCGCGTCTCAAACAAAACCAACACACGCTTCCGTTTTCGTAACTCGCTCATTTTTATTTACTGTATATACTGTGCGTACCTGTCAAAGAAAACTGAAAAGAAATGTTATATTTTCCATAATGCATACTAAATTGATTCGTGGAAAAAAAGCGGCCCATCAAACGTTTTTGCAGGTGTATGTCTGCTATATCGACGGGTGCCAATGCCGCGGTGTTATTATGCCGCCGACAATGGGATACCGCTAACGAAAAAGTCGTTTGATATCGCCGCCGCTTTGGTGCCGCGGTGTTTTTACGTCGCCGACATTGGGATACCGGTATCGACAAAGTCGTTTGATATTGCCGCCGCTTTGGTGCCGCGGTGTTTTTACACTGCCGTCAATGGGATACCGCTTTCGACAAAGTCTTTTGATATCGCCGCCGCTTTGGGTTTAAATTACAATTTATTTTTTGCCCTTATTCCCAATAACCCAGCATTTCACAAACTCGGTACACTTCCGGTCCACATTACGCTGAGTTTGCGGGACTCTACTGTATCGATGAGTCACTTTTTCAAGTCTGTACAGGCTCGCGAACGTAAACGGACTGTGAGAGCGCGAGTAAACAATAGACAGAGGGACGGTCGGACACTAGGTCGGATATCGGGAGGAGTCGGATGTGGGAAGGTCGGATATGGGAGGTTCCACTGTACTATAAAATTATAATTTCTGTAATAGTGTAATTTTCAAAGTGCCTTTCCCCGGTGTATAGGACTATATGCACGGCAGATATCCAGGATGTTCTGGGAACTATTTGGAAATGTACAGGAATTATTTAATTTCAATTGGAGAACCTAATTTTGTAATGTTCAAAAAGTTAGTCTCTAAAATAAAAAGTGTAAAATATCAAACAATGTGGGATTTTGGTTACTACCAATAACGGAATTATGTATTGGAAATGGCCAATAAGAAGTCATTATAATCCAAAGTACAACATATTTTCTTTCTTTTCAAATGATCAAATTTGTATTGTATTGTTGATGGTAGAAAGAATTTGTATAATTTTTCCAGAATTTTAAGATTATGGAATGGGGGTAAGGGGCAAAATTGTTGACTCTGGAAACTTAAAATATGTTGCAATGTTTAATGTTACAGTATGGTTTTGGCCTATATTTATACTTCAAAATTGAAGTTATTAAAAACAAAATTGATGTTAAAAATATTACACATTGGTGTTTTTTTTAAATCATGGTTTAAAATAGGTGCATACATGCCAATTTCAAATTTCTATATTGTAAAGTTTAACTATAATTTGTCGGATGGACAAACACTATCTTAAAAATCCATGTATTTTCAATTAAAACGTTGAACCCTCTTTTACACTATTTTTCATTTATATAAATTTTCAAATATAAATTTTATATTATTTTTAAATACAGTAAATTAAGCAAAGGGTGCTGCAAAAATTATATTTAAGAGTTTGAATTGTTACATTGTTTTAAATACCAGTACGTCACTAAAAAATATTTCAATTTTGTAAAATTTATGAAGTACTACACGATTATTGTATAGTTGCTTTATTTTCAATTTCCCTGAGGTAGTAGGATTAAAATTTGAGGATTTGTATTCAGAAATTGCAGGTAGAAAACAAAAATATTCCAAGAAAATGTATTTGATATTTGAATAATGGGTTAGGATTTCTACATATAGACTAGAGAGCTTGAGCTTCCAAATAAAAAACATGACAAAATTAAGAATACGTGTTTGATACTATAAATGTTTTAATATAATTTTTGAATTCAGTCATTAGTATTTATAATAACCCTGCCATAGTCGTACAGATTATCCATTTTAACAACATGAGTAAAATAAACAAATAAATGCTGAACAATAACCAGAATTGGTGATTTTAAGCACCGATATGATCTGTATTTTAAACTCGCTTTATAGTGGATGTTGTATGTTCCACTTCAAATTGTGACTAGTGATGTGATTAGTAAATTTTAAGATTAAAATTTACTAATCACATCAATATTATAACCTCAATAGGTCTTGATTTATGTTTGTAGATAATTTAAAATACTCATCTACACGTATATTAATACTCTGAAGATTTTTAAGGGTTAACTAATTTAAATATAGTGTGGAGGCCCTGTAGGGTTTCCTTGTCTGTGGAGTTTCTATTTGAATTAATTTTTAAAATGGTTAGATTTTCAAAAACTTCAAAAATACTTTATTTTAAGGCTTTAACAGGGTTTTTTTTTTTTTTAATATAGGTTTAGTTCCTAAATTTCTATTTAAAGATTTAAAAAATTTGACAAATCCACTCGTAAATTAGACTTTTTGTAACTTGGCCTCATACTTAACATAATTGACATATAACTGTGCATGAGACTTTATTGTCATTTGAAGTAGGCCTATTTAATTGATTATAAAATGCAAAACAATATCCGCAGTTCAGTTTGTATGGATGGGAGGAAGAGAAGGTATATTACAGGTTACCTTTTTAACATAGATTCCTATTTCTTTCTTTTTTTAAATTGGGAGTGTAATTTCAGACAAAAAAAAATTGAAAGTTTTGCAAATATTTGTCTTGGGGATTTAATCATGGGAATTGCAAGTGAAGTTTTATCAATATACTATTTTACATGTTGTTTTATCCATATCCTTATTTCATTACCAATTTTTTTTTTTAATATGTTTTTCGAAGTTTAAAAATAAAAAACCTAGTTTCATAATCCACAACTTGGGAAGTGATTAGTGAAAATTGATTTAAATCAGTTTCATCATTTGAGGTGAAGAGATTATAACAAATGGTTATACTTCGATTGTTTTATAGCTTGGTCTAAGATAACTCTGAATCAAATATTATATAATTATATGAAAAAAAGTTGTATGTTGTCTATAAGTTTGAAAAGCAGGAATAAAATATGCTAGCATTTTTTGCTATGCAAATGCCACATCTAAAAAGGTTTTTATTTTAAACTTTATTTTGACTATACAGGTAATAAATAACATACTTCTAACAGTTCTGTTCAGGATATTTATTAAACTTGTTGAGAGATAGTTATGTTATTTTAGTAAATCATAAGGAAATCAAAATATATTTATTGTACTCTAATTTCTTCCTCTTGTTGATGTAATACAAATTTAATATTCAATGCTTGGACTAGGGATAATTTTATTTATTTTGTACCTGGTGAAATAGTAAAATAAAATATATTTACCAAATGGGGTTAAGGTTATAATCTTGATACGTATTACCATAGTAACAGAATGTCAGATGATCTTGAGATATCATCTTTTTTTAAGTTAAAGTTAAAATATTATGTTTTAAAACAATTTAAGATATTGTAAATAGAAAAGCCAAACTTAACAGAACTATTGTTAAAAAAAAACTAGCTTTAGAATTTGAATTTTTTCCTTGTAGTAACTGGGTTAAAACAATTTCTTTTTTGAAAATGTAGAATACAAATTGTAAAGAAATATTGATATTATATCAAATGTTGTTTGATTATAAAAAAAGGGAATTGTTTTCTCATATACAATAATGAATTTACAGTATTTAATTTCATGAAAACACAAAATAATATCACTATGTTCAATGTTACATTTTTTTATGTATTAAATTATATGATTCTTTTCATTGCTGAAACCAATATTTGTTTGGCTAAAAACTTTGTGAATGGATTGAAGATAAGGTCATACATAGGTTTAAATCATTAAATACACATTTTTGTACAAATTTGATCAACATTGCTTTGTTTTGAGATATTTGGTCTTCTAAACTTGTTGAGTCCCTGGTACATTTTTGCTTTTTGATCAATAATTCTTTTATCAGCATTTTAGAGAGATAGTGGTTTGAAACCTTTTTGATATGTGTGAGTGAAATTTTATCAATGTCTTTAAATGTAATTTGGAAGAAAATTTTTTTAAAGATATAGCCTACCTAGAAATTTTGAGTTTTTAAGTTCTTAAAATATCCTTATATATAATTAAAATATGCCAATTAGAACTCATAGCTTAGAGCAAGAACTCTCAAAAATGGATATTTTATATAAATACTATTTTTCCCTTTAATGCATAATTTTTGTCTTACTATATATATGAGAAATGGCTCTAAAATATCAAATGGATGTTTAAAAGAACACCCTTGAATCCTGAGATCTTCAAACTTCTGTCAAAATCTCAAGGTCGATTTCTATAAAATGGAAATAAATATATTCATCTAAGCAACCCCCCCCCTCATATAAATCCGGACCGGATGGTAAAAATTTTTTATAACAATTTGAGCCTTTAGAGCCTTCAATTTTCACACGATCTTCTGCATTGCATGAATGGTGTATTTTGTACTGATACACGGACAGTGGAAATTTCCGTGCGGCTGAGGTAATTGACACACTGTACCCTGTGTTTTATTTAATTGCAGTCCAGTACTGTATTATGTACATTACATTAACAGTAGTATTAGTTAATGTGTCAGGGTGTAACAAGTGTCAATGGATATCGGCATGGGCCGGTAGTGATTACATGTGCAGCTTATCACCGCTCTTATCGGCCCCGCGGCCGACTTATTTCCGACTCCGGGAAATCCGGATTTTTCGGAATCCGGACCGGCCGTCCGCTACAATAGTCCAGATTTATGAGAGTCTACCTGTACGATCCTCTTTGTATTGTCAAATTCAGTATGGAGAATTCTTCAATTCATTTTTAATTTAATAACAATTTAAGAGTACACATTCTTCAAAAATTAACAGTTGGCCATTCATTATCAGTTAAAAATAACTATATACTTTCCTAACCATGTAAGTGTTTCATGATAAGTGTTATATCTCAAAATTGTCCCAAGAAGTAATTATAATCATATTTTAGGTGAAATGATTTATCAGACCATTCTAAAATGAAAAGAGTGATCATTCTAATTCTGGAGAATTTTTTTTTTCCTCATTATATTTTATCACTATCATGAAACTGTTGATTGTATGTTCACATTTGAGACTTTCAAAGAAAATTAGCAGATATTTGTGTTACAAATGGAATATCCCTTATTTATGTTTCATATTAAATTAATTTTGGGTTGTAATTAGTAACATTTGTTTTCACTAATTTAAATGTTGAGTCCATGTATATGTTTGACAAGTTATGTATGCAACAAATTTAAACACATTAAAATTGACGCCAATCAACAAAATAACTTCATTAAAGGAATTTTATTAATGACATATTATGAATAATAACACAAAATTTTATATATTGCTTCTGTACTGTTATTAAACTTGATAATTTACAATAATCTTATAATTGCATATTCACAGTAATACTTATTTTCTAAGAGTTTGACACACTTTTGAGCAGACTAGGGTCCTTTTTAATTGGTTTTACCTTACCTCGCTTTTAGTCAGTATTATATAAAAGGCTGACGATTTTATCTTCGAAATATGTTTTGAAATCTCCTGAAAAAATCCTTGAATAATCCAAAATTAGTGTGAATGGATAGATGTGGAATAACATTTTTACATAATTCTTTGTAAGACTGTGTCAACTAGTGTAATTGTTAGTTATCATTGACAAAGTTTTTGGCGGTAAAATTTTATTGAATGATTTTTATTATTTTATTAAATTCAGTTTTTACCATGAGATAAAACTGATTGATAAACTAGATCTAAGTTGTTTTTTTTTTGTTTTTTTTGCTTATTTTATTTTTATTTGATATAGTGAGATGGGAAATGCTATCTACTATTTCATTGGTATTAGTATTACACATTAAATTACACATGTTTTGTTAAGTGAAATATTATAAGATTATGTTCCATGTGTAAATAGGTCAACAAATAACACTTTCTTTCTTTTTCCAAGTACAAGTTTAGTATTCATATTTAGGTTGTTCCTACTAAATTTTTATCTTTTTATTGTTATTTCCTTACGCTCTATTTATAAAATTTCTGTTGTAAGAAATCTTGTAATAAAATGTTCATAAACTGTTTTTCATTTGTAGTTTTATTACAAAACCTCAAAAATCTTTGCTATAAAATTAGTGTAGATAATATGGAACATATTTCTTAACACAATTAGATGTAAGCTTATCCTAATTTGAATCATAGTGTATGTATGTATTCAGAAAAATTATGGAGATAAACCAAACTCTGTGATTTAGACAACTTTCTTTTCTCTCAATTATAAAAATGTTTAATTTTGACTATGTGTATAATTTCAAATTATTTTTGTTGTGAAACATGTTATTTACCCATGTAACAGATATGTTATTTATATGATAAATTTATCAGAAAATAAGTATTTCCAAGGAAAATGAATAATTTTCTGCAAATATGCAGGTAACACCTCAATTAATTAATTTGACACGTCAATCTTTAAAATTGGCTCTATAATAAAAAAATATGTGACGGGCAGAAATTCTTAAGCGAAAGTGGTGATGAGTTCTTGAGTCATATTGTTTCCTGTGATGAAACGTGGGTAGCATACTACACTCCAGAGACTAAACGTAAATCCAGTGAATGGCATCACTCAAATGCACCGACGAAACCACGGAAATTCAAACAAGAACCTTCAACACGGAAAATCATGGCCATGGTCTTTTGAGATCGGAAGGCGTTCTTCTAATGACTTTCTGCCAAGAGGAATGACCATAAATGCTGAGAGATATTGCGAAACACTAACCAAGCTTATGCGCGCTATTAAAAACTGCCGGCAGGAACTTCAGTCTTGCGGCGTCGTGCTGCTTCTCGATAACGCTCGGCATCACGCTGCAGCAATGACCAAGACACAACTGGCCAACTTTCGATGGGAATTACTGGATCATCCCTCCTACAGCCCTGATGACCTGGCACCATCAGACTTTCATGTGTTTCCTAAACTTAAAGAATATCTTGGTGAAAAGCGATTTGAAAATGATGACGTGTTGAAAGAAACTGTTACTAAATGGTTAAATGCTCAGGCGGCAGAGTTCTATGATGAGAGGATCCAAAAGCTAGTGCCACGACTTAACAAATGTTTAGATATTCTTGGTGACTATGTATAAAGTAAAAATATGTTTGTTCAAACTTAAGTTTTTGATACAATTTATGTTCATAAATAAAATTGCTGTTACTCGACTTAAAAACGGTTCTTACTTTAAAAATGACCCACGTATAAGATGAGTTAATTGTTGTAGTTTAGCTTCTTAATATTGATGACTTTGTCTTAAGTTCTTTTCGGCTAGTGGGTAAAGTGCTGGCTTCATTTTGAAAGTCCCTGTTCCAATCCCACCAACAGCTTTAATAAAAAAAAATAAAAATTTAATTATTTAAACTTTACTTTTGACCTTATTACTAACAAAATAAAATAAACAATGGAAAAATTGTAAACACTTCTCACATTTAATTTTAAATTGCTGAATCACAATGGCTTTGATTTTAAGTTTCATTAAATCAGATAATAAATTTTAAAAAGTTAGTTTTTTAATCTCAAAAATAGAACCAGACAACCTCCATTCCTGTCGCATTTTGGAACTTTTATACCATAAATTTAAATTACTATAGTGCAATGACTTTCATTTTAAGTTTCATGTAAATCGGATAATAAATTTTAAAAAGTTAGTTTTTTAACCTCAAAAATAGAACCTGAGACACTCAATTCCTTTCCCATTTTGGAACTTTTAATAGCATAGTTTGAAATTACTGTACCACAATGACATTGATTTTAAGGTTTATGTAACGGATAATAAACAAAAAGTTAATTTTTTAACCTCAAAAATTGAATCCAAGACTTCAATTTCTGTCCCATTTTGGAACTTTTAATACCATAATTTGAAATTGCTATAGCATGATGACTTTGATTTTAAGGCTCATGTAAATTGGATAATATTTTTTATTTTTTAATCTCAAAAATTAGAACTTGGACCTCCAAAATGAATTTAAATTTTAAAATATCAAATGGTATCCATGTCAGGAGAGTAGCTCCATGCAAAATTCCAACTTCATAGATTTCCCTCATTTATGCCCTGTAGGTGTACCAAAATTTAACATGGGAATTCTTATGGTCAGTAATAACATTGCCATCTTGTGTGTGTGTATGTATATATGTATATATATATATATATATATATATATATATTATATGTGTGTGGGTTTATTGTACAACACCAGGTTTTAATACTTCTGCCACTGTACTTTATTTTATGTTTATTAAATAAATTAAACATTTAATCGAATCAGAAATTAAACCATTGTTTTATTAATGAATAACATGTAAAAAAATAACACTAATATCCACATCAAGGACTAGTTGCAATTAGCACAGACAATGGTGAATGTAGATGATGACTTGATTGTTGCAATAACTTGAGGTGTTTTTACATTGTTGTGGAAATCAATTTTTTTTTTCTTTTCAACAAGTAATCAAACTATACAGGTATATTTAATTATATTGAATACAATTGTCAGCCATTACTAGTTGACATGTTGGAGAATTGAACTCGACATAATTATGCAAGTTGCAGCAAAATATAGCGTATTATATTAATTGTATGTATTTAATTCTATATTTGTCTTTTAATATTTAAAACTACTTTTCTTCATAACATGTTATTAGATTAAAAGAGATATAGGTATTACAAGTTACATCAATAATGAAATGTTATTTAGCTAGCTGCTGATGTGATGGGAACACAATATCTTTTGATGATTTTATGTATTACATATTTTGATTATTAATATATATACGAATCCTAAAGCTGTTGGGAAATTAGTTTATAAACTCATGTAAAACCTCAATTTTAAACTGCTACCGTTTTGAAAAACTACAAACTCAATTTTTACCGTTTAAACTTTTTTTTTTAAGCTTAAAAATAAGATTGGGAGTATAATTCAAGAATTACTGATGTGGCTATATTTTTCAGCAGTAATGAAAACATCGAGAACGTTAGTAACAAATATTTGTTTAAATTCTCAATAAAATTACAAATATAACAACAAAAAGTGTTTAAAAATTTGTTTTTCCTCCGTGATTTTCCAGTGTTTAAACCTTTCAACTTTTTGGTGGGGTTTAAATCAAAGCTGAGTAAATGGGAGTACATTATATTAAAAAAGCAAGAGTGTAGAGAATCTATTACGAAACTCAGCCCAGCTGTTTAGAATCTATTTGCAGAACTTCTTCTAACATTATTTGGTATAGTCACAGACAAGAGAATATGTATTCCCAAACGATCAACTGACATATGAAAAATAATAGAATATTTAGTGTTGAGTGAAAGGCTAGGGATGATCCTTTGTGGAATAGATTAAACTACATTGAGCTTATTGCCTGACAATGATAGAATACAAGATGGTCTCAATGGCGTTATCCATTTACCCGTGATATTACTTTATAATACCAATAATCTTTCACCTTTGTAACATCCCCTAAATTATAAGTAAAAAAACATTGGCTTGGGTACTTTATTCTTCACAATACCAAATGTTAATTGAAAGCAGTTTAGTCAATTATTGAGATATTAGGCATTTTATTACCAGTTCCATATTCGGTATTTTGATTAATAACTCGAGAAATAATATATTTAATATAAATCCTTAGGAGCTACATTTTAGACACAATTTGATCATTATCATTAATGGCTATTCGGAATAAAATCTAAATTCTGGGATTATGACTCCTAAATTTTGAGTTATTAAAAATATGAAGGAAAAACCTACCTATCAAGATGATAAAAATCGGTACATTCAACAAAAAAAACTGAAGTATTTACTGAAGAATTCAGACAGAGCTAAACCAATGTCCTTATCAAGAAGACCAGTGAACTGAGTGTTTTACACATCTCGTTTGTATGATGGCTTTAAAAATGTTATGCCGTTACTGCTTCTTATTTGTACCCCTATATTATGTTAGAACTTGATTTAGTCTTTAAATTAAAAAAACATACCCTTAGTTTTCATCAGATTAACTTAAAGATTATTTATTAAGATAAATGCATTGGTTTCTACGTCACAATGCCTTATAGACTAATAGTTATGTCATCTTGCGCATATTTAAACACTAAATAAAATTACAGTTAATGGTATGAATGATACGTTCATCATATAGGCCTATATAACAATATTTTAAAATGCTAAAACATTGAGTAGTTTTCTATGATACAGTGTGATTGTTTTGTCTCTTTTGGTTACAACATCCAGACTAGTAACTGTCAAAATCAAGTACCCCTATACCACCCACAATCACTATTTTCATCTTTGATTTATGTCACTCTGTAAACTTGCAATAGATTCATCGTCATCAAAGTTGCCACTAACTTCGTCATTGTCGTTAAGTGATATGATGATCCTATCAACATTTCCGTTCATAAGTGCATCTCGATTTCAGTATAATTGTTCAAATTTTTCATCATGATCGCTGCATTTTTTCCACTTGAGTAGTCAGAGAAAAGTTTTTTACAGGCATGCTTTCAGTTAAACATTCCCCTAGTCGACCTTTAATGTCACCCCAGACAAGTTCGATCGGATTTAGATGGCAGTGATATGGTGGTAAACGCAACACTGGATGACCTGCATTGAAAAACATTTTATCAATGGTGTATGTTTTGAGACGGGTGCAGATTTCACTACCAATAGTAGTTCAGCTTTCTATGGTTCACTATCAATAGTAAAACTGGTGAATCTTTCTCCTAATAACGTCTTTCTCCCTAATAATAATAGTAAAACCGTCGAAAAACTCAAAGATCTCTTTTTTGCTGATTAAGGACCGTTTGCCTTCAGCTGCAATGCCATTTATTTACTAAGGCAACAGACACCCCAGTAGCATTACTTGCTGCTTCAGCAACGTTATACTTTTACTTATATAACTCTTTCTGCTCTTTTAAATGTAAGTTCATGTTATACATAACTTCACGCACTTGATCATGTAAAGGTGTGCCAGATGAACAGGAAGACTTTGAAGTTGAAGCCATGATGCTTTAAGGAATAACCTGGCGTGAAAGCACGAACACTGGCAAGGGCACGGGTACGGGAGAGCATCAGAACCACAAACGCAGCAACTACTCTCCACCATGACTTGAGTTTACTCCCCGCCACCTCCCCTTTGCGCGCCCGACTAACTCCTGTGTGTGATTCTGCGCAGTCTCTTTTCAAAGTTGTAAGGCTATAACATTGACATGTTAGGAATCCACACCTAACCTAACCTAACCAAAGACAAATAGATGACACACAGATATCGTTAAAAAACACTTTTGGATTCAGGGGACTTCAATAAGTTTATAACTGCAAAACACTCGACATCGATTTTTTTGACTTAACCTAACCCATAGAGTAAAAATGTATTTTATAAATTAAAATAATCTATTTAATTATTGTAAACTAAACTAAAAACATTATTTTTAAACTATTTACAATATTAAGATATTCCCCATTTATAAATTATAAAGATTGGTATAAAACATGGTCTATTTTAAATTCTATAACTAGGCAAAGGAGTAATAAAAATAATCTCAAATTTTTAACTAATGATCAAATTGAAAGATGAATCTTTGCTAATGAATTTTATCACTTATTTTCTGTCAAATAAAAAGTTTTTTGATCTTTGTGTGTGAAAATGTATATGAGAAATAGATGGACACAGGACCATATGAGCCTTGCATAACATCTTTGCCACTGAAATATATATATTATTTTGTTGATGAAAATTAAAAATAATGCATAATAGGCCTATATGTCGAATAAATCCTATTCATAATATTCGTGCAGACATATTTGTTATACCTTGGTAACTACTACTATCATTAATTATTCCGAATAGCCATTAATGATAATGATCAAATTGTGTCTAAAATGTAGCTCCTAAGGATTTATATTAAATATATTATTTCTCGAGTTATTAATCAAAATACCGAATATGGAACTGGTAATAAAATGCCTAATATCTCAATAATTGACTAAACTGCTTTCAATTATGTTTGATAATTTGAATCAAACATGGACTAAAATTCAGACCAGATATTATATTATAATGTATATAAGAAAAAACTACATGAAAATCGGATCAGCTGTTTTCGAAATATAAGAGTAAAAGTATACATAGAGACATGTGACTTTATGGGCGTCTCCATGTATTTATTTATTGAATGCACATGAAAGTAACACCTCTCAGCAGTAACAGTAGTCTTACCTACGATTTGTCAGTTGAACCAGTGTAAAAACTTTTTAATTGTTGTATTATTAATAATTAATTATGCAATGGTGGTATCCATTCGTCGGAGTTTTAAACTTTTATATTTGTTATGATATCTATATTTTTTTCTCAAGTTAATTAACATAAACTATGTTTTAATAAGTTCGTTTATTATTAAGTAATTGAATATATACCTAGTATCTAATAAAAATATGTAAAGAGAAGAAAGAAGTTTGTTCAAGGTTGCTGAAAGCCTGTTATTATTTTTTATATGTTTATCGATAAGGAATGACCTTGAAATTCGATTCGGGTTCTTCAAACGCTCTACAATCGATAGACCCTATGAATTGGTCGATGTTTGCTTTCATTATTTAGGCCAGTAAATGGTTTATTTAAATAAATTAATGTTCTGATTGTATAAGGGTTACTAATGTAATAGAACATGACATACATCCCTAATCTTCTATATTAAATTGTAAATTAATATACTGTTTTTTGGAATGATTGTGGGGGCGGGGTAAGATTGCATGTTGTTTTGTTTGAAAAGTCCCGCCGGTACTTTGTTAAATCATTAGATGGCGCCCTACCACCTATTAAGTTGTTGAATGTTGTCTTGACTATATCAAAATGGCGTCTTAGAGTATTTAAAGTTAAAATATTAGTATTTATTCAACGTATCGTTGTTTTATTGACAAGTGCAAGTTCTTTGCCAAATAGTGAGGGTTTGTGTTTACTCTGTAACAGTCTACGGTGAATAATGGATTACTTCTGAGTAATGTAAGTAAATCTATACTAGTGGTTTTAAGCCGCGAGGTTTATTAGATGTTATGTGAAAATGAATAGTAGTCATATTTTTGATTATTTAGAGTCATAAAACTTTATTTGTTATGTTGTACGGGCCTTTAATGAAGGTATATTATTGGTTGAGATTCAACACCTCACCACGGCGATCTACACCATTTAAATGATGTACGTCCTAACCTAAATAACTGGCATGATTTTGCTTTGGTCTGTCAATAAGCTTCAAGAACTTGCTCCTATTGGAGAACAAAATGAGTTTTTAAAATTTTCAGTTGCCCTATTTCAGTTGAAAAAGTTATGTGAATAATTGATTTTATAGTATATGTCCTAATTTACAATTGGTTTGAAAACAAAAAAATCACAACCTAGAGAGCCAAATTGGACTTGGACTGTATTTATTTCATTAATATGTTAACTACACTCTTATTTTCTTGAATTTGAAAGGTAATTTTTACACATTAGTAGAATTTAATTAGTTACTGGGAACTACTTCATCCATTTGATATGTTTTGATGATAACAAAAGTAAAATAGGCATAGGCATTTAAGTTACATTCTATGCAAATCAAATAGGGAGGAACAATGTGACATAAATTCAGTTGCAGTGGTACTGAAGTTTGTCTTTTTGAATATCAAAGTTTCAACCCCAGTTTGTTTTGTTATTAGCGCTTTAGGCTGATTACCTATTCAAACATAATATTGACTTCAAAAGGTAAACTAAATTTATTGTGCTTTAAGCCTTAGTCTATGTATAACACATATACAATCTAATGTAGTGACAATGGTGAAGTAAATAACTTTATTTAATGTAATTTGTTTTGATTTAGACTGATCTAGTCTATGAAAAAGTTGCTGTCAAACTCATAGTTTTTATTTTCGTTATATCAGACAGGGTACAATTGCTCCAAAATTTTTGAATCTACGATATCTATAGACCACATTTTTATCGTTAATCATTTTTAACCATTATAAAATAATTTGTCTAGTCTAATTAAATTCATTTTAGTTTGATGACTAGGCTACCATCTTGCATCTAAAACCAATAACAAGGAAAACAAAGTTAATGTGTTTTTGTTATGTATATACTACAGATTGATTCCTATATTAGTCAAGTTAATTATGATTCTTATAAGCTAAAATTTACAGCAAAAATTGGAAACAGCACAAATAACCTCACAATTTGAAATTTAAAATTGTGCAAATCAAATTAAAGTAAATATAAAACATACTTACTTTCGAAAGTATGAAAAAGGTAGTATATACCGGTATCAATATAGCCTATTCAACATTTTGAGTTACTTTATATCAGTGGTAACACCATTATATCATTGAACTGTTTAATGTATGCTGTCATCCATAAATATTAGAGTTCTCCTTTTTTGTAACAATACCACGGACAGGTGAGGTTAGTTTTATTATGTAAGTACATTGATTTAGCCAGTTCCGTTAAATAGGTATAAAACTTGACATAACATATCCTGTCTGCATTGTTGTTGCAACTAAAAATCTAATCTTAATTTTAGAGGCTGTTAATTTTAGCTACAAAAACAGTGTCGGCTGAAGGTATTGATATCTATATAACTAATAGTAAAATAGGCGTCATAAAATTTAATAAGTCTTCATCTGTACTATTATAACACAGCTGCCAAATTAATTTTTGTCTCATCGTGATGCTCTAAAATTAGCAAACAAGCTCAGCAATGTTTTAAAAAAACTGGTATGCTCTAGGGATTTACGTTATAGACTATGTAATACGGTGGCAGTCTATAAACCAGTAAGCTTAACTTATTAAATTTCGAATTTAGGTTAGTTTTTTAAAGATGGTGAGGTTCTGTTTTTAATAGGCTATACAAATTTTTAGACCTAATCTATAGACAATAGGCTATTTTAAACAACTATTTGCTTGTGATAATTGAAGCCAAGACCTGTCTGGGAAATGAACACAGTGTGGGTACACTACTATACATTTCTTGTTTACATAATATTGTTAAATTTTGTTCACCTTTTTGTTATAGAAACTCACACTTTTAGTTGCACAAATAAATTAAGTCACGTGAAGCTAAATATGTATATTATGTATATTCTATTATAAAGGAACACTACAGTATTTTATTTCTATTTTGTTCAAAGTACAACAATCAATAAAAAATAATAATAAAGGTACAGTAGGCTACTGGATCTAATTAAATTTTACAACATAAAAACCATTATTCATTTTATTTCATTTTTTATTGTCTGTAGAAGACCATTGAATGGTGTAGAAATAGTCAACATAGATAAATGGCTTTTGGATTTAATGTCTAGTACAGAATTAGTGATAATTTCACTTTATACAAACTACATAACTAATAGACTAGTCTATCAAGTAAACTTTAACGACAGCACATAAAAGTATATTTATACAAAATTATTGTTGAAAAGATGGAGATTATTTTTTTAGAATCAGCCTTCTGTAAGCCTATCTGTCATAGACCTACCTCCCAAACACTGAATCTTTTAAAAGCCTAATTTTTTAATAGTCATATGACTAGGCTATTTTAATTTGATTATTTAAAAAAATCTCTGTACAGTGTAAATTGATCATCTGATTTAATTTTTAATTATCTTGACCTAAAACTATAAAAATAACAAGATTGAGAAGTCGACCCTAATCAAGAAAGCAAGAAGAATTGATAAAGTTTTAGTAGAAATGAAATAAGTAGGCCTAGCCCAAAAACACTACACAATTTTCTCACACTTCCCAAACTCAAAATCAGTACCAGTCAAGTTCAAAATCAGGAAACTGGCAAAAAACAGAGATTCTAAATAATGTAATTTTTTAAATTGGTTCCAACAATTTTACTAAATGCAGGCTTTAAAGATCCAAGCAAAACATATTCGTTATCATTTCTCACAAAAATAGTGGTTTGGGAATTAGCCTTTTGGTTGTAAAGGGAAAATTTACAAAGGATGTGGTTGTAAACGTTCATATATTTGTATAAAAACAGGCACACTACACGCTAGATTTTTATAAAAATTTAGTGAAATTTGAAGATAACCTATATTAGTGATGGGTTATTTGAATAGATAAGTATTCATATATTCGAATAGTTCCCTTTTATTCGAATAGTATTCGAATACTTTCTAATGAATACTTTTTTCTGGTAAGCTGCTATGCTCCTACAACTTATGCACATACGGAATCAATTTCTATTCGTAGCGGTACTCACAAATACTTTATTTAAATAGTGAACACTTTTTACCACTGCGTTATTAACTATTCGCTAGATTACTTTTCGATAGAGAGATCACCACAAGTATTTTTAGGTTATTTGAATATTTGAACACTATTCGTTCATCATTTCTTTTATAAATATTTAAAAGACAAACACTTTCATAGTACTAATACTAATATAATTCAGTCACTTAAATTTTTTAAATTAAAATTGTTCTTTGTTGTGGTCACAACATTCGTGGTCTATTACGGTACTAAAGAAATATATAATTTAAAAAAATATATTATGTTCATTGCACAAATACAAAAAAAAGAAGAAAAAAACCCTAATGATAAATGGATATTTATTCATAGTCACTAATTTCATTTAAAACTTGGAGTTTAAATTTTGATTTATTTTAAATTTATATTTCTAGTAGCCTTTATATTTGATTTTGATTATCTTTTCATCTTCTGATAGGTAGGCCTATGTTTATGATCAAATTAACTTTTTTGTTTATAGACCAATTTAAACGAAATAAATGTTTACCAAACATTCTCTATCACCTATAAGCATATAGTGGTGTCTTTATATTTACCCAGAGGTTTACAAAATAGCCTTGCATAATGAAAGTTGGTAATTGAAAAAATTTCTACCTCCGATTTTTGATTAACCTTTAAATTTCATTGCTTCATTAAATCAAAAAAGTAATTTTTGTTATGCCATCGGCCTGTTGTCATTTGTATGGAGACTAAGGACAATAACGGACACAAAATTAAGATAGAAATATGATAGTTTTCTTATATAGAAAAAAAAGAATTAAAAATATCTTAATGTTGTCCATTTTAAATTGTTTTTATCTCGTGTGTTATTCAACTTATAACACACTAGTCTAAATTAGATAAAAACCTCATTTTTTTTTTTTGAAAATTAGGATTACCGGTATGTCAAAATGGTATAACGTTTTAAAGAATAAAAAATTATGGTTGATGGTAATTCACTGAATTAGGCCTACCCTTAAAGTAAACTTTTTTAAAAAGAATTTCTTATATTGTAAAGTTAAAACTTATATACATTTTTTATGTAGGTACAGTAATTATTTGGTAACAGATACATTAATTTTGATTTCAATTTTTGAAACCTAATTTTATTTTACATCCTATCAGATTAAAATTCTGTGAGATAGGCTATATAGAATTGGTTTGGTAGGTTAACTAATCTGGGGCGGATAAACTTTAAATATTTATGGAATACATATACAGTAGTCTCTCGCCGATCCAGTATATCAGACAAGGGTTATAAACCGGATTACTGGAAGATTGTAAAAAAAGCATCAAAATGACATAAATTACTATATATACTTTATTTCTTAAAATTAAAAAAATTACAAATAAAGCAAGAAAATAATCTGAACTTCATATACGAACAGAGAGAATTTTACTGAAATAAACTTGCATAATGTATAATTTGTATGTTTCATAAAGATTACAAAATAATCGGTCAGTAATGTTATCCACATTGTAACTGTTTATTCTATTGAAATGAAAAAAACTGTCAATTGTTTTCTGTTTTGTAACTCAAAATAATTTTTTAACCTTCTTCTCCAAGTCTTTTTACATGAGAATATCACAAACAGCCACACCATTTTCCACCTGTCATTTAATGGAGGTAGTGAAGGCTATTGCACTGCTGTGACTTACTGTAGTAACAACTGCAGTTTTCCTTCTTCTTAGTCTTACCCATTTTCTTTGCTTTGCAGGGATAATTTCATTGTCTGTCAACTGATTGTTTTATACTTCATCACCGATTAGCCAACTATTAACATCGTATACTACAAGTTCGTCTACTTTGTCAACAAGTTTTTCAAAACTCAAATAATTCTTAGTCAACATTTGCTTAGTTGGTGAAATTTAAGGATTCTTTTTGTGCTGAGGTTTTAATTTTGTTTGAATTGCATTTTTATACGCTTCTAGTAATGGAACATGAAGTCATAATTTTCTGCATGAACAACCAGGCCTTTTTTATTGATTTCCTCAAGCATTTGCAAGATTAAAAAAAAAAATTTTTTAAGGTTGATCTCTTAAAGACTGAACAACACTCGTCTTTAGACATAATTTTGTACAATAAACTATTTTGTAGTTCATATTTATTATTTCAATCACATTATAGTCTATACACTATAAAAGTGGAGTAGCATTTGGAAACAAGAACAATACATGGATAAACCATCTTTAGATTTAAACCTGACAAAGATATCAGGGTGCCTGGGACAATTATCCAATATTATCAGGGCTTGTTACGACAATTTGTTCAATGTTTTATAAAACAATTCTGTAAAAACTGACTTAGTAATCTACAATCAGCAAAACAAACCACTCTCGTCCGGATTATAGACTTGGTTAGGACTAAAGTCCATTTCTTCAATTATGTTATAAAACTTTTATGAGTTAAGAACCGAATTCCAAATGCCTTTTGAATTTGTTCAAACAACTTTCATTTACCTGAAAATCGTCTTTTTCATAGTTTGTTTTTAGCAGAATGTCATCTTCTCCTTAAAATTTTTTTTTTCCAAAAAAGGCCTGTTTGCCTTTACACTTCAGGAACCTAGCTTTGCAGGCTATCCTCAACTTAGGAACTCAGTCGATTTCAAAGTTTTTCTAGAACTTTCCATACTCTGTCTTCAAAAAGTCTTAATATTTTCATTGTAGTCTCTTATGTGTATTGTTGTGTATTGTAGCACAGTCAACAACATATTAATTTGAGCTTAACTAACTTCTTACCTTTTTCATGCTTCTTTATAATTTGATTTTTCTATTATATTTTAAGTTTTATGTTGACATTTCCACTTTGATGATATTTTACAATCACAGAAAAACAAACAACCCACAGTAATGAGAAGCACACACAATCAAGAATATAGACAACTGAAACTCTAATCGGCACAGTGATTGTATTGTATTGGATGTGGCTCCGCAACATATTGTTTTGTTCTGTGTTCAGAGAAATGCAGTGACATGTGCTTCCTCCAACTTCGCAAGGAGCTCGCCTAGAAAACACCGGATTACTAAACAGGCCGGAGTAGCGCACAGCATGATTATATTTTATGTCTAAACTAAGATTAAGCATATATAGTTTAAACAAAGATTTTTTAATTTTTTAATTTTATGGTTATGAATTAAAACCTGTGTGAAAACATATTTTACCTTTTTTATTACAAATATAATTAATTGTGAATATGTTTTATATTTTTCAGATCAACTTTGACTCTTTAAAATGATATATACAAACAAACTGATGTTAACGCAATTTCATGTTGCTTGTACAAGTATAGTTGAAGTATACTTCATTTTAAAAAAAGGTGTACTGGAAAAATAAAAAATAAAATTTGATGATTTAGAGAGTTCTAGATATGTTATGATTTATGTTGCTAAAAAATTCCTGAAGTGTAATGGATCCAGTTGGTCCATGGTCAGCCTATGCTGCTAGTTATAATCGCCTAGCCGGTGCAACTGGTGGCTTTCAAGCCAGTGCTGGTGGGGGAGATTTTTCCCATCATTTAGCAGCAGCAACAGGGAATTCTGGTTTGGGTAGTCATGCAGGTGTTACTGCACCATCTACTACTTCTCAACTTCTCCTTCAAGCTGCACATGCAACATCAAGTTTAGCCGGATTATCTGCTGCAGGTGCTGGGTCGACCCCATCTCCTTTTAATCCTGGTGGTTTTCTTTCTCAGCCTCCAGTTGGTTATGATGCAGTTTTTTCTCCACTTTTTCATCATGCAAATCAAAAAGCAGCTCATTATGGTTCTGCTTTAAATGTTAGCCAGCATAGGCAAGCATTAGTTGCATCTAAACAAAATGCTGTTGAATCAGAACTATCCACTTTGAGGGAGAATTATAGTAATGCACATCATCAAGCTTTAGCATCTAATGGTCCATTCTTTGAACACCAAACTTCAGCATCTTCACCATCAGCTTCAATAGCATGGACACATCAAGGAAATTCACAGTTACCAAGTCCATTTGGTATTCTTCCACACGAAAGTGTTGTTCCAAATTCACCAGGAACACCCACTAATAAAACAAGTGTAACTTACGAAAATTTTAATGCACATTTTGCTGCAGCTCAAAGTTTAAATCACTTAAATTCTCAGTTAGTAGCTGCAGAATATAAAAGCAGTAACTATCCAAGTGAAATAGGAAGTAGTAAAAAAGGTAGTAGGCAACAATCACCACCTGTTAAAAATACATCTTCACCTGCAATTATTGTAAGTACAAGCTCACCATTTTTCCAACAAAATTCAACTTCAAGTTTTACAGGCTCAGAAAATCAAAATAGTAATTTTTCAGGAAATAAAACCCAAAGTGCTACCAGTGCTGATTACAATAACTCTAGTTCTAAAGCATTTACAAGTAGTAATTCTACTGGGGCAACTGGTGGTTCTGTAAGTGGAAGCTTAGGAGTTGGTACAGGAAGTACGCCTTTGCATCATCAGCAAACATGTATTGTTTCAACATCTTCATCAACAAGTGCAACTACCAAGGATTATTGTATTCCACAAGCACCATTAAGACCAACAGCTCCAGTTTTGTTTCCAATTTCAAGAACAACAGAAAAGCAACCATCACGGTCACCTGCAAATTTCCAGACACCTGTTGCAAATAAAACATCACCACATCATGCTATTCAAAATAAACCACAATCAAAGGTATACCCAGAATTAGCACAAAATACAACTGAAAGAAGGAGCGAAAGCACTCTTGAAACTAGTCAATCTTCACCCATTAGTTTCGCAATGATAGATGGAGTACAACATAGGCCTACAAATGTTAATTATTCAAGTTCTAATCCTAAAATAACTCCAAATTCAAGGACTCAGGCTAATATACAACAATCACAATTTCAACATAACCTCACCCACCAGACACCTTCATATAGGTTGTATTCTGGAACAGGATCACCAACAGATTCTGATTATCACAGCAGTAGTAGTAGAAGTAAAACTTCATCAACAGAAAGTAATTATTCTTCTAGTTCAAGTTCACAAAATGGTCCTGACTGTAATGTCGTTGTTCCTAGAAGACCCAGTCCATTACAAGCACATTCACAAGCAAGTCCATTAGGACATGTTCCCAGCCCAGCGTATCCTATGTACAATAGTCCAATGACGACTATGTCATCACCTTCACCTCTTCAACAACAGCATACAGAACAACCAACAAACCAATGTCAATCAGGAAGTTATGGAAAACAAAATCAGTCACCACAAGTCACACCACCTTCACCATTGGATGTTACTGTACCGAGGCCTGCTTCTGGTGGACAAGTGGCATATTCCTCTGTTATAACAAGGACTGATAAAAATTTTCCTCCGGAAAGAAATTTTGAAAGGAATGTAGAATTTTCACAAAAACAACAATGTTGGGAAGGCTCCTCAGAGAGAGTGCAATCTCATCGAAATAGTACAACAAAGTTTTCTGGATATCCTAGTGTAGTAATGTCAGCTCAAGTTTTAAATTCAACACAACAACAACAACAGCAAGCTCAACAGAGAGCATTGGGTATATCTGAAAAACAACAAGTATATTTTGACACATCTCCTAATCATCAGATTGCTTTACAAGACTTAAGTAGCTGCAGAGGTGATCCAATGAGTATTGTTAAAAATTTACAAACACTTCAACAACAGCAGTGTCAAATTCCACAGAATTCATCAAACTTATCCTCAGATCAAAAGCCTGTAGTAGAAGAAACACGACCACCTGTTAAAACCAGTTCATCTTCAAAAAGAAGGAAAAGTTCAGAAAAGCATGTTTCCAATGAAATTTCAAGTCCTCCAGTATCTGAATATTTTACAAGAATTCCCCCTCCTGCTCATCATAACACTAATCAGCAGCAGCAAAATGGAGGTTATTTTGATTTTGAACGTTGGAATTTACCTCCACCTCCCTCTAAAATGTTCAGTGGCAGTACTGGAGCTTTCGGGTCCCAGACAACAATTCACCACAGTAGTAACTTTGGAAATCCTGCCCATCAACACCAATCGATTATGGTTCCACATCCACACCATCATCCCCCACCACCTTTACCTTATTTCCCAACATTTCATCTATCTCATTCTCATCATCCCCATTCTGAGTTTCAAACTTCTAACGATATCCAACCAAGCAGTTCATCATACAATACTGTACCCTCTCCTAGTTCTTATTCAGGACAACAAGAAAGAGATGATCAACCTAAAGTTATTGTGCCAAATATTGAGGAAGAATTAGGATTTCTTTCAGAAACAGCCACAAATACTGTAGCAGATCCAAAAGTAAGTATTACTCCTGACAGACTCAAAATTCCAGATAAAAAACCAATAGTAACTAATAACCCCAACACTGGTTTTATGGCTAGTTATTTAAAGTTCCTTCAAGGTGAACGAGAAACTTCACCACCACCTCAAAATCGTGCGGGTAGGAAGGCTGCATGGACAAGACCACCGAAAGTTTATCAACCCCCGGAGCCAAAAACAGTTGTATCAACAAATGTAACAACAAATACGACTACAACAATGACAGCCATTACTGCTGGACCAAAATCTGAAAAAACACCGCCTCCTACTACATATGACCCAGAGGATGATCCTAGATATTTTCCACTACCAAAAACATCAGCTGCAAGAAGTTTACATAGTTCAAGTGACTCTGACTTAAGTGATAGTGAATTCGGAATACCTTTAAGTAAACCTCCAGACAAATCAAGTACTCAAACATCAGTTACAAAAAGTGAAACTAAAGATTTGAAAATAGGACCGACCACAAAGACTGTAGAAAAAAAAACGTCTGAAAAACCAAAGCCACCTGAAAAGAAAGTGAACAATAATCTTGTTACACCAGTGAAGAAAAAACCGGGTCCAAAACCAGGATCTAAGCCTGCAAGTAAAAAAAAAGCAAAAGAACCAAAGGATCCTGTCAAGGAAAAACTAGGTGAGTTGCTTGTTTAATCTGTGTGTGGAGGTTTTAGGTGTTTGTTTAAATATTAAGTACTATGATTAAATTCTCAATTATTTTCAAAGTTAATATATGACACTAGCCTATAAATTTTGAAATAAAACTAATTTCTTTAGATCAGACCTTTCAAGAATAACACCTCAAAATAAAGATTCCGAGAAATTTCATACAGTTTTGATTTTTCCATTTTATTTGGGTGTGGTTGTAGAATATAAAGCCTGATTTAAAATTAAATTTGGTAGGAAAGATAGCTTTTTTCATTCAAAATTACACTTGTCTTTTATTGCCAGAGTGACAAAACCAATTTACTTGACTTTGTCAATATTTTATATATTTATAGGTTCTAGTTTTGCACTTAAAAAACAATAGTTTAAAATTAGCTTTCACGGTATACAAAATGGTATATTTAGTGAACAATTTTAGTTTAAAATAAACTTTAGTTTAATAATTGGATAATATATATAATCAGTTTTCACATATTGATAACATACTTATATGTAAATAGTTAGAACAGGCTGAAATATAGAAATCATAAAATTGTACTGTTGTGTGCTGACGAGAAGTGTAGTGAAAGGAATGTACAAGTTATTGACTATCGCTTGTCTGGTCAAACAATACTAGCTGTCCTAAAAAAGTCCGATGTCACAAAAGTTACAAACTTGTGCTTGACTCTTGGGGTAAATTCTGTGCAGAAATTCTCTCGTGGGATACATCATTTTAAAGGGCAAACCATTTTGCAAGTTGTACAACTTCTGTTAGTTTTACCATTGATAAGTGCCCTGTAGTATACTGTTCTCTCACCAATCGTTTCGATTTTGATCAAGCCAACCCAGATGATTCAATAATAGATAGGGTTTGATTGAAAAATAATGTTACAAGTTCGAAGAAAGGTTGAGAGATATACTAAACAATTATTAATAAGTAGCTTACATTTTTATATTTTATTTTTAGTAGATCCTCCAGTCCAGTTACCACGCCGAGAGACATCTAAAAGGAAAGCTAAGGAAAAGACTAATTTGAAGCTTTTGGATAAAACACAGGAAGAAGAATACGAAGAAGAGGATTTTGAAGATTCTGACTCTGACCCAGCATGGATTCCAGGTGCAGCTAAGGTAATGTAATATGGAAAAACTTTAATGTATATTAAAACGTACATGTATTAAGAAATTATTAACTCAAATTATGTAGGTAATTAATAATAAAATGTATTATTAACAAGGGCTGTCTTAGATTTTTGTTTATTTAGTTCAGTTTGGTGAAAAAATAAGTTGATTAGCTTGAGAACAGTTTAAGGGTTAAGTATCAAAGAACCATATCTTCAAAAAGTAGAAAAAGTACAATTTTCTGAAACAATCAAAAACTGTTTTGTAAAATATGAAAAATTATTTCTCATTACAAAGTATTAGAATAATTAGAAAAATTACATTAGATGTTGTTTTTGTTACAATTATTGAAATATTAAACTTGAATTTAAACATGAAAATATTGTATATTGCTTCTGAATTTTAAATCGGAAAATGTTAATATTGTCATTAAAGGTTTTTGACACTAACCAATATATTTGCTGTTTGTACTTATGGTTTTTCACAAGGTTGTCATAATTAATTGAAGTCACACGAAAGTTATTCTAAATATAAATTAATTTTATTTTTGAATTCTGTAGTTATAATAATTAATAATCTAAATGTTAGAGTAAGTTATAATATTTAGATTTAGATAAATTTGTGATCTTGTGATCTGAAAGACAGAAGCTCACGAATTGCAATATTATTTCCCAATATATAGTCCAAATCTAAATCTTCTATAAGAGCAACACTAAAAAATGGCTTTGCTAGGCTGAGAGCAAGAAAGGGAATCCCTTTTTTTTCCATTGTTGTAACAAATATTCTTAATTATTTTAGTTCTTTTTGATATTTAATTATCATCAGAGACATCTGTTTTATTAAAGTTAAGCCTATTTCATTTCCACTATTCTATTGACTAGCCATGCGACAAGATAAGATGGCCGTTTTTGTTCCCTTTACAAGTTATTTGCTTCTTTCATCAACCCAAGACAACTCAAATTATTATTTATCTTAATTTTGACTTTGTTTATCCAAAAGTGTTTAAATAATTATTTCTATTCTTTATTTGTGAACTCCTTATAACTGAATTGTGTATTGAAAATATAGCCTATCATATTGATATGTGAATGTAACTTGTGTTTCTTGTTGAACCTTACGTGATTAGATCTGATATGGCCTAACCTAGTTAATTGTTATTTTGATGTTTACAATTGTTTCTCTCCTTTCCCTCTTTTACGCATTCCAAAATTAATTTTCATTATTATTATTATCACTGTGTGTATTTTAGTTATGTGAGTTTCTTATTGCAAATGTTTATTTCAAAGTGTTATTATTACTTTTTTGGTTATGTTCGTTAGTTTATCATCTGTTGCCTAACTTTATACATCCTTGGTATTAAATACATGAATATTAATAACAATGTTCAAATTAACAAAACATTATAACTTAATTCAAACATTTGATCTTAACATCTAAAATAAGTACAAAATTTTGTTACTATATATATATATATATATATATATATATATATATATATATATCCTTTTGCAAATTTAACATAAATTATAAGGATTAAAAAAACTTTTTTTTATGTCATCCAAAATATATTAAAAATTTGAGTGTTAACTATTACTTCTTTAATGAATTTTAAACTTTAGGTTACTTAACATTTCATTCAAGTCCATTCTTAATACATACAATATCATCAAATTTCTTGTTTCAGTCTCCCCTTCTTCCAACAATTATCAATTCTCACTGGATAAGTTGCATTTACATCTATTTTCCATCACAAAACGTAAATTTACCTTTCTTCTGAGAGCCGAACAAAATGATCTGCTAAGCATCAGAGCAAGAATGAAAATGGTCTTTTCTTTGTTGTAAAATTCTGGATTCCAAATTTTTTCTTTTTCCTCCTCTTATTTTTCTGGTATTAAACCTTGTTTAAAAAATTTTTCTTATGAGATCATTATACTTTTAAATTAAACCTTTTAAATGAGATCATTATACCTTAAACTATTTATCTTATTTTAAACATATATTGTAGTTTTGTAATTATTTTAAAACAATCTTAATTTTACTTAACATACTTTTTAATCTTTTTATATTATTCAAATAGTTTTGAAATAGCGCCAATGATATCTGGTTCACTTTCAGAACATCTGTTTTCAACTTAACTTAATTCTGATTGTCTATCCGTGCAACTAACAACGATGGATGCCGCTCGCTGTTCTATTTACAATTTTGACTTCATTTATTCAACACTATTTAAATAAATATTATTCAACATTATATAGTAGGAAATGGGTTATTAGTTTGGGGATTTGTCCGGCAATGGCCTGTTGGCTAAAGCCGGACAATCATATAAAATCCTTAGAAACATTCCGGAGAAATGTGGCGAGGTTTGGCTATAGATAACAGCACATCACGGAATTGGTGACACATAGGTAAACATTGCCACAAACTTTTCTTAATAAATTACATACCTTTTTAAAATGGCACACTTTTGAACAATAAAAACATAGGTTATTTTTAGCTCGACGAACAAGTTTGTCATGTCTAGTAACTCCACAATTAATTATAGTTATTATTAACAAAACTCTTAGAACTACTACAGTTACTATATGTGATGTAACGATTTAAATGATCAAGGAAAGGAAAAAAAACTAGTTTACAAAAACCAATCAATTCGTTATTTATTTAAAAATTATGTTTATTGAATATTTATAAAACTCAATATAATATTAATATATTATTTTCTTCTATAGATAGGATGTTCTTTAGAAAACATGTTTAATTAATAACATCATAAAAGAAAATGAATATTCTGAGATGAACAGTTCAAGAGTAACATATAAATTATAAATAACTGAGTCTCTTTCTTGGGTAAGGGTTGGTGCCGCTTTCCTCATGGAAGGGGACGTTACATACAAAATAAAAGTTCATAAAAAATTCAAGAAATCATGATATTAAATTAATGTTATAGAAATGAATAACATTTAATTAGATTGGGGGCTATAATGTTTAAGTTCTCACTTTAGCAATTGGTACACTTAGTTAATCTTGTATTTAAACGTTGTGAAATTGCCACTTGGGCTTCAATTGTTTTTAAATTATATGGGATAAAAAAAATGGCTGAACAATGCATTGATGTAAAAGGAATCAGTATCTAGTAGCACTTTTAATATTGGTTATAACATCCATCTTCTGATAGATTACGCAAAGAAAACATTTTTACTATATCAAGTATTGATGCCTCTATTTCACACAATCTGGATGCTCTTCTTGGTATTTTTCAGAATAAAATTCTTCATAAATGGAGCAAAGCAGAACAACGTCTGAACTGTTTTAGGCTCCCTCAACAATTGCCTTCTTTGTTTAGTCCAAATTGATGCACAAAGAGATTCTTTTAAAAGTTCATATTTCTATGTCTTGTTGTTTGGGGGGGGGGGGGATGTATGAAATGGTATTATGACCTTAACTTATTAAAAAGAAACTGTTAATAGTTTACATTGATATTTACTGATTCTAATTTATTAATTGAAAATTTTAAAATATTACATGGGGCTAAATAACTTCTCTTAAAGCTAAATAATCCTATTCTAATAAACTGTATATAATTGTTTTTCTTATATGTGAAAGATTCCCGCACTAACATTTCGATGTACATTTCTCCAGTCGGGATCTGTCTAGCCTTAATGGGCGTTAACCTTTTGAAATCTTGTCAATTGTATTTCTTCCAGCCGCCATCTTGTTCAGACTTTCGGTCGTAATTTGAAAGATTCTACCTTTATTATTGATTCTAAATAAGAACTCAGGTGACATTTTATGTTCAGAAATATATGGTATATATATATATATATATATAGGCATGGTTTGTTTTGTCTCTAGGCTTTCCGTATTTCTACAATCAACGAAATACTGACACTGTATTTCAAGCTGGCAATTTATTTAGTTGACTTTTTTGTTTTGATAAAAGCGGATTATTTTTATTTCCTTGTCTCTGCCTTTGAATTGTTATTTTTACGGGTAGATCGAATATTTAGGCTTAATTTACATATAGGTCTTCCTAGGTTTAAAATTTGGTAAGTTGCGTTAATTAATTATTTTCCGGTCGTAAATCTTGAGATTTGGCGTTGTTTTGGATTGGAATTTCGCATTCTTGCCGCTAGGCGCGTTTATGTCGTTGTTTGAACTGAATGGAATTATTAAATTTGCATAATAAATTATTTATTAACAACATCGTTTTTGAGTTGTTACAGTGGGTAATTGTTTCCATTAACATTTTGATTTGTAACATGTTTATTTAAAACATTTTCTGTCTGTAACCACTTTTATTTACATTATTGGTACTTGTTTTATCATTTGAAATTATATTCAGTTCAGTTTGACTATTTAAACCTGTCTGTTTAGGGCCATTCTTTTTGGTAGGAATATTTCTAATATTTGACTTCCTTTTGCTTAGCTTTAATTATTGCATGCTCTAAAGTTAGGTTGGACTCTAACTGTAATTACTATGAGAGCGATGAGTCAAGGATATCAACAACAATACGATCTCTAACCATATCATATTTTAATATGCCATACTCACACAATAACACTAACCTTTGTAAATCATTTACAAATTCATCAATATTTACTTTCCGATTCTGTACTCTAGAATTAAACTTTGCTCTTTCACATATTACATTTTTTCCCTAAAACATTTATTTATTCTGAAACAGTTCTTTAATACAACAAAAATTTTCTGTTTGTTTGTCTGTGAGATTAGAAGACACCAAAATATTTTCTGCCTCTTGTGATAACCTAACCTAACCAATAAATTAATTCACTTCTTTATGTAGCTTCTTAGTGAGATACTTCACTAAACTGCTCAGAACGCTGAATCCAATTCGACTTTGAATTGGGATTACGAAAATCAAAATATTGTGATGGGGGAAAATACTATAGATTGTGTATTTTTATCCATTTACATTTCTTAGTTTGTTACTTTTTTTTTATGGATGGAAGACACAGGCTTAACTTGGAAAGTGGCCAAGTTCTGAAATATTTTGTAAACTCTTTATTGATTGAAAAAGTGAACAGTATTTATGTAATATTTCAGAACTTGATTGTTTTATTGTGTTTTCTTATTAGTGTACTACTAGGTAATACCAAAATCCTCTTTCCAAAGTAAGCCTGTGTCTCCTATCCATTCAAAAATTAAACTAATAGGCTATGTGCCATATTAAACTCTTAACTATTTGTTAGTTTGGTTAGGGCTAATGTACAAGGTTAACTAATTATAAGATTATAATATTAATAAATTAAAATCAAAATTTATAGCCGCTGCAACCATGTAGTGTTAATTTGTATTGTACTAAATATAATAAGACCAAAGTATAAACAATGTAGTAATATAATCTAGTTTATTAAGAATTCATAAATCCAGCTATATCACAAGCCATCTTTTACTCCCTTGAAAATCCCCCGCATTGGTTCTTCTTCCTCTCTTGTTAATAAACATATGATCACAACATAAATAATTATTATATTACACTGTCCTCTACTTGACATTTTTTCTCCAAATTAAAACTGTAAAACAATCCAACACTTTGTACTAATAATTAAATTGTTACTGTATAACTTTAGTGGAAACAAAATGAATAACTTTCCTGAAACATAACCTGCAAACAATTAACATAACATTTGATTAACAGAACAGCTGTATGTCACTAATAACAAAGTAACGTATCTTGATATACAGCTTTTCGGAAGTAAAAGTGTGTGGCAACATTTAGTAACAAAAAACCATATGTTAACATAAGTTTGTTTCACTTTAACTCCCATATATTAGTATGAAGATATGGTTCCTCTATTTTTTAAACTATAAAACCTATAGGCATTATTTGAGTACGATCATTTGTTACTTTACCTTCGAGTTGTTGAACTTATTTATATAAAATTCTTTGATGTCTTTTATACAAATTTAGTATAATAAAAAGAGTGAATTATAATTTTTTTATTAGTCAATTTTTCAAAAACAAGAACTTTGTAAAAATTATTTGTCTTAAAAAGAATGAAATGAACCTTTATACATAAATTCGTTTTAAAATTGGTATTTTAGTTATGAAATGCATTGATTTTTGTTTAAAAACAAGATGGGAAGAACTCTGTAAATATGAAAATAACTACCAATAGTTAATCAACTCTAACGAGCTACACTTGTATGGAAATTTCAATCATCAAATGAATGAAAACACAATTTTTCCACAAAAATCACTATTGTGACAAAGTCATAATCCACTGTCAATAAGGGTTTTGTGTATGTAGCAACTGAGGATGATGATTGAGTCATTGAAACATTTTCTTATATTTGTATTACACAAATAAAGTGATTTTGTGGAAAAATTGTGTTTCATTTAATTTGGTTACCAATAGTTATTATTAACTCCAAATTTCAGTATTTACCAAAACCAGTTTGAAATGAATTTTTAAAATTTTAGAAGAATAAATCATTATATATATATATATATATATATATATATATATATATATATAATATGATTGATTCTTTTTAATGTTTGTCAGATATTTGTTTTGATATTAAAACGCCCATTATAAATTTTGTCAAGTAATTTTTTTGTTTTAGAGACTAGCTAAAAGTGTATAATATATTTTAGCGTTTTGCCGTTTATCTATATTTCAGAATTGCTATTTTCTTAGTTTTAGAACATAACTAAGATAATTTATTAAATTTTATTGTTTTATATTTTTATTTATTGATGAAAATATTGTTTTTTAAGTGATTTTAATAATGTTTCTAGTATATTTCTAGTATATTTTACTCTTATTTTCTAGGATGTATCAGATGAAGAAGGTGGTAGTAGAAGGCGTAGCAAAGGACGTCAACGATTAGCATCTTTACCTCAGCGAAAAAAATTACGACTGTTTGAAGAAGAATCTAGTGATTCAGAAAAACCATTATCTGAAAAGAAGCTTAAGAGGTCTAATAATAAGATGAGAGGTGAATATTTTAGTTTAATAAAAACAGTTTTATCTTTACATATATTTTACATTTGAACTATTCTACAAACTTGGAAAGATAGAAATTTTGTTTCACTTTTTGTTTGTTTAATAACTTCTATTTTGATAAGACAAAAAGTACTTAATTTTCTAAACACACATATGTTTATTTTATATTCGGAACTCTTCTCTGGATATTTAATCAATTTCAATGATTATGGTGTCATTAATATGAAGTTGTGTCCTCTGTTTTGATTTTTTTTTAAATAAACAGTACAGTTTTCTTCTTTTTATAACAAAATCCTATTTTTGTGGAATTCAAGAAGAAGATCATTGATGCTTCTGAATTCTTTCTTTCTTCTGAATTGAAACTTTCTGTCTCAAAAGAAGGTTTATATTTAGTGGATCGATTAAAAAAAAGTAAGCCATCTATCAAAAAAGTGTTTATTAATTATTAAAGTATACAATTTGGGAATTTATTTCTTAAAAATAATATAGTCCAAATGTAAACCCTCGGGTTCGCGGTACTCATTTAGTTATGATGGCTTGACGTTATTGTGATGTTTGCTTTAACCCTTTTCTTCCTTTGACGTTATTCACAACAGAAGGTTGTAAGTGGGGAAGTGTACTTAATGCTATACAATTCCAATAAACCCTTAATTTTATTCAAGTCCCACCTTTGGGGAACTGCTTGATAAATGATTTATTGACGTCCTTATTCTGCCAAACACCACAATGCCTCAAGAATAAAATACTGTCTTTAGTATTTATTCTTAGATATTAGGAATCACTTTAAAATTCCGTTATTACTTATATTGTTTAATCAAAACTAGCTCTTTTTTCCTCTTATTGCTTTAATTTTAAAACTCACTCTCAGGGAGTGTCATTTGAAAGAGTTATTTTGCAGAATCTATTTAAAATTGTGAAATTTATGAGAGCACAAATTATTTTAAAAAAAACACTTAATTTTAAGCTGAAAACAACATAGGGTTAGTTTAAAATCCACACAACAAAATGTTATCCAGAAATAAAATTTATATTTTAATTAAAATTTCTTTTTTAATTCTTTATATTATTCAAGATTTCAAATCATAAATTTCCTTAGCTTTAAAACATATTACAAAAATTCAATATAAATATCAATGACTATTATTTCTCTAATTTAAAATGAATATATCTTTACTAAATATTAAAATCAAACTTACTTTAAAATTAAAAATACATTGACATTGAAGTACATATATAAAATAAAAAAGAATTTTAATTTGATAATTTTCCCCAGAAAGTTTTCCAATTTATTTTTTATTTCAAAGCGAATATTTATTATATTCAAGAACGTAACTGTGGCACCTTGTAAACATATTTATAGCTGTTTTCGGCTCCTGTTAGGCAAGGCTGATTACAGTTGTTCTGGTGAAGTTTGAAGTCTAATTGATGGCAGCTAGCAGTCCTCAGCTACGTTGAAATCGGTTGTGCTGTTGTTAAAGTTGAATGATTACAGATTGAAGATCTTGTAGTCAAAAAGTTTAAAGATGAAGTCCAAGTTTGAATCAGTATGGCTGTTTGTTGTATCTTGCTATACCATTTGAAATGCCCTGTCGCTTCCAATAAAACGATCGGTATAGTGCTGATCACATAAAGATGATTGTAGATGACTCTCCTCCTGGTGCTGGTTAGAGATGTTCTTCTTCTAGGAGCTGGATAAAGAGTGAAGAAAAATTCTTTTGAAATGGACCTCCAAAACTTATTCCCTGTTCCATGGTACCAATTTCTATGAACATTTCCCTTTGATTTATGACGTTTAAAGTTGATTAATTTGGTTTATTTCTTCAAGATTTCACTTTAGTTAGTTATTATTATAACCCTTTTGGTTATTTTAATGTTTGTTTTACTTTAATTAGTTGTTGATTAACTAATTATTATTTAGTTTATTTGTACATGGGTTGACAGCACTGCTTTTGCAAACACATGGCTCCACCCCTATCGTGTGGTGGGGGTTACTTCAGGTTGATTCTTGTAATGTCTGATTTTCTGGAATTTAATTTGTAAATTTTCTTGAAAATTCCCATATCTCTGGTTCTAACAGGAATTCTGGAAATCTGTAAATGTCATTTTGTTCCTCTTGACTTCTGGATTCCATACAACTTTGATTTAAAGTTGTAGGATGATAACTTTCTAAGATGTACCCCCTTTTCGTTTTTTGTAATTTTTTTCTTTGACCAACTTTTGATCGGTTTGGAATTTCTTAATTCTTCTTTTTCGTTTTTGTAGCCTCTGCCTTAGAAATGCCTATACGTTATTAATTTATTTTCATTTTCTGATGAGTTATTCATCGTTTAACTTTGTCGATTTTTAGATGGTCAACCCCCCCGCCCAATTAATTATATATGTACTTATTTTGGTCTCATTATATTATGTCACCTATCCTAACCTATTTCCATTATAAAAATTTAAACTTATTATCTAGACAAAATTTTAGTTTTTTGTCTATGCATGTTTTTGCAATAACTATTCATAGGAAATTGCATGTGAATAATTTTGTAACAAGTTGAATCAGATTATTTAGTCCAGTCTGGACCTGAGGTGTCACGTGATCAGGAACTCTATTGTTCTCTTTCGACCTGTTGGTTCCCGTCCGTCTAGCATCATCCCACTTCCCTTACGCTTTGAATGTTTAATTTTTTAATGAAATTGACAAAACTTTTATAATTCTACTTTCCTTCCTATTAAACTAATTTATTTATGTATTCTTGATATTTATTATGTTTTAACTAAAATTTTATGTTTTACTGAAATTTTTGTTTTTGGAACGATTTTGGTGAAAACAACCCAAACTGTTTCAGGCTCAGGAGCTAGACTTTGTTGTAGCTGCCATTTCGTGATGAATATATTCTTTCAAATGCACCAGCCAAGTCGGTTTATTGGCGTAAACGTTAGATTTGAGATAACCTCATAGGAAAAAGACCATAGGGGTTAAATCAGGACCACATGGAGGCCAATTTATGTCACCTCTATTAGAGATCAATTTGCCAGGGAAAATTTCACGAACTCGTGACAGAGACGTGTTGAACGTGTATGATATTGTTTAGTCCTGCTGGAACCATGTTCTTTGGTTTAGCCGGGAAAGTTTTGATTTTCAGGCACCAAGAAGTCGTCTAACATCTACACATAACGCTCTGAATTCACTGTAACTGCACATCCCCTTTCATCTTCAAAAAAATAAGGGCCGATAATTCCCCTCACTGACAGCGCAGCGCATAAGGTCACTTTAGGCGAATGAAGAGGTTTCTAATGCTTCTGTTTCTAATTCGTTGTACTGCAGTAGCGGCAGTTTATGCTTATTCACGTATCCATTAAGATGAAAATGAGCTTCATCCAAAACAAATAGTTGGTAAACGTTGAATAACACTCAATTACGACTCGAGCCTCTGACTGGCATCCTGGGGCTTTAATTCTTACACCAATTGAATTTTATAGGGTCTTTTTATACAGCTTTAGGTCTTTGTGCAAAATACGGTGTGATCTATGCACATTTAAAGCACTTGCACGCTTACGAATTGAAGGGTTTGGATCGTCACAAATAGACTGTTTAACACTCCGCATTTTGGTTTTTGGTTTTCCAGTGTTGTACCGGTCTCTTCAAATATTTTGGCCCATTTGAAACGTGTTTGATTAAGTAAACATAATTTTTGTGAGATCTTGTATTCGAGTTTTATTCTATCTAATATTATCTCACAAGTCAAGTTCAATATTTATTTATATCACTTTTGTTTATTTTTCACAAGTCATAATTTCAGCCCTATTTCTACATTGACAGACACACTCTATTATAGTATATTTCTTCCTCTTTCGGTCTATGCATTTCAAGTTATTGTGGTTTTATACTTATTGAGATATAGACGCTCTCTTTTAGTGTCTGTCCCGCATGTGTCATTTCACTGAAATTGACTTTAATATAGATTTTATAATTCAACATTTCGCCCACTAAAAATATTCCAAACGCAATAAATTTGTCACCAGTGTGAAGTTAATTATCTACACTTTTATTGTCATATAACTAAAGTAATTGTCATATATGATTATAATCGATAAATTATTGTATCTCGCTGCACCATTTTGAAACTCCAAACTCAGTCGAAATAGATGACAAAATATGTCACTTTTGTCCATTTTTTTGCAAATACTCTCTTCTGTTCTATCAAGTGGACATTTACACTATTTTAATCCTAGAACTGGCATATGTTAAGAGTTTCCTTTTTTTAATTAATAAAAAATAGTAATATCTCGCAAGTTTGCTGCCCACTGTGGCTTCTGGCGCTTTTGTCCATCATACCAGGGCAGTCTGACAATCGCCTTGTAAATCTAGAGGGCGACTTTTGGTTTTAGTCCTCATCATATCCTATAAGTCGTCTTGTCACCATCAGTGATAACTTTTCCTTTAATATGGCATGGTCCAGATAAGTACGCCACTCAGTTTCTTATCCAGAATTACTCCGAGATATCTCACTATTTGTGAAACCCCCAATCAGGTTCTCTCAAGCCATATATTCCCATTGCCTGTAGATTTTCCCTACTAAATGGGATAATGACCAACTTGGAGAGATTGACTCGAAGTGCTTCCCTGACACCAGTTACTGGTGAGTCCCAGATAGTAGTTAAGCAGCTCCTCAAGTGAACTTGGGCACTTGCTTTGAACCATGATAACTATATCATCTGCGTAAGTCTCCACATATACTCCTGCATCATTAAGATCTCCAAGGAGGCCGTCTACTACCAAGGCCCATACTAGAGGTGAAATAACTTCTCCCTGCAGATAACCTTTGGATGGAATGACCTCGTGGCCCATGGAGAATCGTATCTGTCTATTGTGAAGCAGAGAGCATATTCACCTACAAACGGTAATACAACTCCGTGACTTCACACTGCCTTCACAATTGGATCAAATGAGACTTTCAATCTCTAAAAAGGCATACATTGCCATCTCTTTCTTTGTTAAGGTGTCCTGCTTATTATTTGATGTAATCCGGATTCGCAGGACTTCCTAGGCATATACATGTTGGTTCCTATAGAGTGTATTTTCTGTCAGAACCCACTTTGATATGTATCTACTAATCAGTCTCTCCAGAGTTTTCAGTATAAATGAGGTAAGACTGATCGGCCTAAAAGATTTAGGATGAGTATGATCTGGATGACCATCCTTTGGAATGAAAATCACTTTGCTAACTCTCTAGGTCCGCGGTATATAGCTGTATGCTATGCTGGCTCTGAAGATGTCACAGAGTTTGACGAAAAGCGTGTCCGGCCCTCTGTGCAATAAAGCAGGGAATATGACGTTTCCTCTGAGTGATTTAAATTGGCTGAGTCTCTGTACTGTCCATTTAATGTTTGAAACTGTAACAATGCGTCTGGCTACCATCCAGTCTTCCTGAGCTACCATTGTCCAAGGGCTGTTCTCAATTGATTGGTGCACTTCTTTGGCATCATTACGCACATTACATTTGGGTAAATGAGTTTCAATAAGAAGACCCAACTTGTCCCTCATTGTTTGAGTATATTCTCCTGTATTAACCGTCAAACCGCCTTTTTTGACACTAAAAGTGTCGATGAGTGATGTGCGGTGTTGGTAATCGACATAAAAACAAGTTTTGTTTTTTGCGATTCAACATTTCGCCCACTAAGAATCAACAAATTTTCACTACACTACAGCAACAAATTTAATACTGTTGTAAAATTTTACAGAAGCTATCATTCTAAATAAACATTCATATCCATGTTTAAAAAAAAACCTTAAAATGTTATAAATAATATTTAATTAATTGGTAAAGTTTGTATATTTCGCGGCAAACGAGTATTGCAACAATGGCGTAGTTGTGTAACAGAATTTACATCATTTTTTGTCTAATTTTCTTCATCTTTCGATTTGTACTTTCAAAATCTTTTGAAGGGATATAGATTTTAACCCTCCATCCGCCTACTATAAAGTTTTGCCATTTTCCCATATTTTGCCTTTTTAAATCATTTTTTAAAAATATTGTATACAATAGTAATTTTATTCAAAACCCAACATATAATACATCATTTTTTTCAGGAAAATGCATAGAATTTATCTGTTTAAAGAAAAAATATTTTATAGATGATAACAGAATTTTAATTCTGCATACTGTGTTCTTTAGTGATGTCAATAGCTGAAACACTTGATTTAGACCAGTAAAAATCCTAATTCTTTACATAAAAAATCCACACCTTGTAACAAATAATTTCTATATATGCTATATATAGTGTGTTATATCCCACCAGCGTTAATTTGGTCCCATCATCTTCAAATAATTTATGAACGGTGAAATAAAAATTATAGGATCACTAAAAACTCAAACTATTCTTCATGACTAAATACCTACTGTTCTTAGAAGCAGTATCGTGTTCTGAAACAATAACTAAAACTTAAAGAGGAGAACACTCAGCCTACTACAGGTGTAAGATTGTACTACAGCCTACTACATATTGTAGTTTAGATTAGTATAACAGTTTAGATTATAGATGTCATACTAACATGAAAATCAAAATTTTTCTCTCTAGAAAAATATTGCCAGTTTTTTATTTCATTGATATAATACAAATATATTTGTTGATTAGGTGGGTTCATATGTGTAATTATGAATTAATAGTTGTTAATTAATAATGATTAATTATAATATATAATGATTAATTATAATACAACTATAATTAATCATAGTTGTAGAAATATTTTTAAAATCAGTAACTTATTTATATATTGTTTTAGTTTTAATTGTAAGCTTTTATAGGTTATAATATAGGTTATAAATATCAGAAAATGAGTATATATATATAATATAAATATATTGAACTTTTGAACCGAAAAAAGTGATATAATTTATTTATACAAATTTTAATATAAAAGGTCATAGATCAGTTGGTCTTGAGTGATCTATGACTGATCATATCAAAATTCTGTGCACAACGTTTTATTTTTGGGATGTATATAAAAAATTAAGAACTCGGATAATCAATATTAAGTTATGTTTTGTACGTAAAAATAGAATTTATCTAATAATGAGATAGTATATGTACAGAGTAGTGGGTAGTACATATATTTTGTACAACTGTATTTTTGAAATTTATAAAATATGGCATAAATGATTTAAAACATGGTAAAAGAATTAAATCAATATTTTGAAATTTAAATTTTTGTGAGGGGGAGTGGTTTGAGGGAAAACTATACATTTTTTATTTAACAGTGAAAAATATTTGTGGTTAAATTGAGTAAATTAATTTTTGATTTACCTCATAAAGTTCCCATCAAAACACTTTTCTTTTTATCGAATTCTGTACTACTTTCTGGTTTTCTGTTTGAAGCTACAGCAGGTCAAAAGGGCCGGAGAAGTAGTGAAACTTCTTCAAAACGTAGAAAATCTATTACAACTCCTCCTCCAACAACAGTGCCACAACCCATGACTCTGGAGGATAACATAGCTGCATCACTTGAAGACGGAGAAACTTCTGACTGCTTTCCTTTCAAAGTGAGTAAACCAAGTGACAACATTCAAGTTAAATAATAGTAATAAAAACATGAATATGTGATAATAGAGTATATAAAAAAAAAAAAAAAAAAAAATCAAAGTAAAATTATCCTTATAAAGACTTTTGTAAGGAGTAGGCCACATATTCTCATTAGCTTTGTTAGAGGTACAGTTATCTTTCACCCCACTCCATAGGTCAAAGGCATATAACAATAACTTGACAAAGGGCCAGCCCAAGCCTCTATCTTACTGGCCAACTGATCTGTGGAGTGGGAGGGATTTTAGCTTGCACTTAGGTTATTATAGTTTTAGGTTTAATTTTATTTCATTAGTAGATATGTAAGTTTAGATTTAGTTTATAAGCAAGACCCTCCGATGAAGATACCCATGTTATCGAAATGTACATCAGGGTATTTAGTGGAAATAATTAATAAAGATCAATTAATCAGATAATTGTGTTTTATTTTAAAGTTTCTAGTGATTGTGGTTAGGGGTAAATTCGAATCATTAAAGTAATTTTGAGTAATAACTACCGATTTATGGCTTATACATGGTCAATCTCATTGTAAGTATTTTATAACAAATATGTGTGACATATTAAATTTTTTTTTTTATTGGAAAAATTTACTGGGTCTATTTAAAAAATTTAAAAAAACTAGGTGTTTTGTGATATATACATGGCATATCAAAGTCCATGTATGTTATGGGTAGAAAATGACTTTTCTGTAAATAATATATTAGAAAACTATTTTTTATTGTTGTAAACCTTTTTAGAAATTAAAAAAAAACTTTTAGTATTGTACAACTTATATAAGGGACAAATCTAATAATTTCATTTATTTTACATTGCTTTTGTTTTTTAATGTGGTGCTCATTTTAGAACATTGAGGGGCTATTTGAAACATTTTTGAAAACTTAAAATGTTTTAACCCTTAGCACGTGTATGACGGGATTTCACGTAACCCTCAACTTGACTGGTAATGCATATGACGGGATATCTCGGATCAACACTATTTGACTTCTGCAGGTATTTCGTTTAAAGTCCAATAGAGTGCAGGGAAATGTCCTATTGGTATAATGTGACACTCCCACTACAATATTTGTTCTCGATCACCTGTCGTTGGTTTTTATTTGGTTGTTATAGCAACCAGGCACCATTTTGTTTTCTGCCCCAGTGCGTATAACGTGATTTCTTGTTATACTACGACTGTCAGTTGTGAAATGTTTTGTGTCAGCGTTATAACTGCTATAGCTGTTCATTGTTGATTTGTTTAGGCTGTATTATTGTTTATATGTATATTTAGTCTATATCAGTAATTTTTTTGATGTCCTGAATGTAGGTAATTATTATGAGCAGTAGAAAGATATTTTTGATACGATATGTTGATTTTTCTCAAAATCTTTTTTTAGCAAATTTTATTTGTTTGATGAAATTCGGGTTATTTTGAATTAAATAGTAGGCCTACTTTTATATAAAAAAAAAATTAATATGATTTGTTTGTAAATATTAAAAAAATATATAATCTGTTTCATAGGGCGGTCAAAAATGTGAAATTAAGTATTTTTTCTTGTATTAATCTGTAAAAAAAATAAAAAAATAATTTTAAAGCCATTCTACATTTTTTTTTTACCAAATATTTCTGTAAGAAACCAAAATCAAATAGAACTTTAAACAATTACAAAATTTTTTTTTTTTTCCTAATAGCACGTTATGAGTAAATAGCCTAAATTGTTATTCAGCGTGCTAAGGGTTAAAATAAATATTGGTGAGATATATCAATCAAACTGTATACCGTGTATATCCAATAAAGATGGGCTTTTGACAAAAATTTGTATACTTGTTTACACTTTGTGTGAGGCAATCATAGATGTAAAATCACAATTCTAAGGGATATTTCATTTTATTGGCAATACTTATCAGATGAAAATTCTTTCTGTATGTAATCAATATTGTATCCTAGTATCACTATTTCGCCACTAGAATATGCATCAATACTGAAACTGAAAATTTTAGTGAAAATTTTACAAAACACCACAGCAGTGTTTTCTCTCTATTGTGTGTAGAGTAGAATATGGGACTGTGACTCGATAATTAATTGTATATAAATACTCTGTAAACTTTTTTATGTAATATTATAGATTACTTATAATATAATTAAATTTAATATAATTATTGATGTATTTGTATACACTGAACTCTTTGTACCAATTTTATTATATTTTCCAAAAACAGATGATAAATATTTTAAAATTTCAAATCCAACATCATGTTACAAATAATTTCAAAGTAAAAGATATAATATTGAAATTTTTAAAGTGTATCTTATCAAGTAGTTTTAGTAATCTTTTTATTAATATAGTGCGCAAAGTTTAATTGTACTTTTATTTTCCAATTATGTTTCATTAAAAATCATGTGATGTATACATATATCAATATTATATTTTTGATGGTTCTTGAAATTTGATCCGAGAAACTTACGTAAGACCATTTTCTGAAAGATATCTATCTTTGTATCCATCAGTCTGTGCCATTATTATCATCCATATTTCATAAGAGGTAATCTGATTTACTCACTATTTTAAAGCATAGTGTGAAGCGGTTGTCTCACAGCAGGGTCAGAGTTGTTTTTACAAAATCGCTTAATTTAAAAAAAGAAAGTTTATATTTTAATGAAATTCATATTATTTATATTCTTTAAGCTGCTGAACATAAGTTTGTCATCAATTTGTTTACATAATTGGAAAATAATCTTCTGTATTTCATATCTATATTTATATTTTACAGTCTGGTGAATTTATTGTAATGAAAACTGAACTTGCTGAAGAGTATCCTGCTATTTGGAGAGTGGATGGTAAAACTCTTTTACAAAAGTATGAACCTTTTGATAAGGATGGTGTAACACTCTACAGGAACATATCAACTGTAAGTAAATTGTGAATTATCATCAAAATGTCACAGAATGTAGTAAAGTTGCTTAATGAGTAATCATCTTGTATCTAACACCAATCGTCCAGGATAATTGTAGCTTTGTCTTAAATCCAATACATTTTTATTTTTTACTATTTAAAAATTTGAATATTACGCAATAAAAGTGTTTTATTTTTTCATTCTACAATTAAGTTGAATGAACTTTTGAATAATTGACAAACAAATTCTACAATACAATGAAAATTCATTACAACAGACACCGATATTTTAGTAACCTAATATTAAAATATTGGATCAATTTTTTGGGTCTTGTTCATAACTTATATTTAACCATTGTTACTTAAAAACATAACAGACATAATCCACTCAAGCTCATGGACTCTGTTAGTTGTAAACCATGACTTCCTAAAAACTGATTTATCACATTCATTCCAAATTGTATTCAACAATTTCTCCAATATCCACATAAATTTTAATTAATTTGGGTAATTACATTTTTTTAATAGAGTTTTGTGGCTCATGAATACATCTTTCATTTTTTTCCTTGTTATTTATTAATTTAATAGAAAATGTTTTTTTTATATATAAAAATTATTATAATGTAAATATAATTTTATATGAAAATCATATATTGGAAAGCCATGAAACAGTTTAGTATATTTATTTAAAGAGTTTTATATTCAAATTTACAATGTGCTCAGAATTTAACTTTTGTATTTTAAATAGTTTTTAAATAGGAAACTCAGTCTCAGTGGTGTGGCTGAATATTTCACATGTTTTAAAATGTGAAAAACATTTACTTCATAGTTGTGATTGAAACAGTATCAATTTCTTCCGGAATGATTTGATATTAGTGTATAAATCAGGAAGATGCTGGTTTTCTCCTTGCAATCTCAAATTCAGTTCGTTCACATGTTTTGTCAAATCAACATAGAATGCTAACTTCCACAGCCATGCGTTGTTTTGTAATTCAGTAAGAGGGCGATGCTTTTCATTCAAAAAAATTTCGATCACTGCTCGAAGTTCAAAAAAGCGCTGAAGGACTTTCCCACAACTAAGCCAACGTATGGCAGTATGATAAGGTAAGTCATTTTCTCCAATCTCTTCAATAAATTGTCGGAATTGTCGGTGATTCAGCCCAAAAGATCTGATAAAATTAACAGTTGATATGACTGGTTTCAGAACTTCAGACATATCCAAACATTTTCCGCACAAAGACTGTTGATGAATGATACAATGTAAGACTAATGGTTTTGAACCACCGTCATTTTCTACAGCCTTTGACACAAGAGCGACCACTCCTTTATTATTCCCACTCATGTTTTTGCCTCCATCAGTTGTAATACATTTCAAGTTTTTCCATCGAAGGTTCTTTTGATTAATGGCCATTTCAACTCCTTTAAAATATCTGTACCAGTAGTTGTGCCATGAATACTATACACATCAAGAAGTTCTTCATGCACTTCATAGCTTTTATCTACTCCTCGAATATAAATCAACACCTGAGCAGTATCTGACACATCCGTTGATTCATCCAAGGCCAAAGAAAACCACTCAACATGTCCATTTTTGTCGAACAGTTGAGAGGATATATTTTCAGCGATGTTTTCTACCCTTCGAGCCACAGTGTTTGCTGACATACTGACAGTTTTTAATAAATTTACCTTTTCAGGGCACATTTCTTCGGCTACTGCAATTATGCATTCTTTGATCATTTCTCCATCGGTGAATGGTTTTCCACGTTTTGCAATTTCAAGAGCCACACGAAAGCTGGCACGAGTTGCAGCCTCTTGTTCAGTTTTGAGTTTTGTAAATAAAGGTTGCTGCGATTTCAATCCGCGCTTCATAGCTTCGAATTTTTCTGTCCGCAAACTTCCTGTATATTTTGAGTAATTTTGAAAATGTTTTGTTTCATAATGACGTTTAATGTTATATTCCTTGAGAACGGCTATGCTTTCATTGCAAATCAAACTAGCGTCTTGTTACTGGACTCAATTACGAAATACTGAATGTTCCACTGATCTTTGAATTTTCTGCATTCACTATCAATTTTTCGCTTCTTTTCCATACTACTAAATCACACACAAAAGCAACAATTCAAATCAAAATACTGTTACAAAGATGTCTTAAACACGCACAAACACGTTTTAAGGAGGTACGCACTATTTTATTTCACAACAGTGTCATAGGAACTGACTTGTGGTTGCGCCACTAGCCTTCTTATATATTCCAATTACTGCCATCTAGAAGTGAGTGGAAGACACCAGAACTTTCTCGAACCAACGAGATTATTCTGTACGTGCTATTAGCGCCATCTGTTAGCGATAGAAGGTACTACCTATTTCCGCTTGTGTCCACCAGATGTCGTGTCACGTTACTCCTCATGGCTCGTACTCTACGACTAATCTAGAAATTACAGATAATGATAGGAAAATTAATAATATGCAGTGTTGCCGTTTTGCGGACTTTAGTCCGATTTGCAGCCTTTTTTAAACGTTGCGTACTTTTTCGGACTTTTTTTTTTTCATCAGTGGACTATTTCACTTTTTACCACCGGCAACAATGATAATATGGTTTTGGCCCTCGGAACTTACTGGAGTAATCAATATGGCCCTAAGGCTGGAAAGTTTGGAGACCCCTGCTATAGGCAAAAAGTACAAGGTTGTGCAAAGGGCAAATCTGCGCACAGCGACTTAGGCAGCTGAAAAATGGTGGGCCGTACAGTAGAGCCAATGGTCTCCAAACTACACTAATGGTGCTAATTACAAACTACACTAATGGTGCTAATTAAGGAAATAAATTAAAATGAAGTAAATAATGTATAAAGATAGAAATTAAATTAATAATTAATAATAAATCATGCACTTACTGTATCTAAAACTGAAGAGAAAAAAGGACGAAAGAGTTATAATTCTAGTAACTAAAAAAAGAAGGGGAAAGGGGAATTGTATGAACCAAAACATAGTACGGCGAAGGAAAAATTTCCTATAAATATGGAAGCACAGCTCCAAGATTTTGAAATTTTTAAAAGTATTAAGGTGTTACGCTGTCGGTTTTAGTTTTGAATTTTTATTATATCTTGAAAGCCCGCAGTAAGCTAGTCAAAGTTCTACAGTGTACCATTTTTATTAAAATACAGAATTTAAACTAAGTCACGGTTCTCTGGGAATGAGAAGAGTGCAGGGACAAAAAAAATTCAAAGACAATAATATTAATTTTATTAATAAAAGACAATAATATTAATTTAATTAATAAAAAATAATAATATAAAATAATACAAAAGAAAGACAGTTTGAGAAATTTATTACAAGTAATTGTAGTTACGGTCAAATACAAAAGCCATTTTAACAATTTAAAGTAAAATTACAAGCCGAAAACGGAGTATAAGCCACCTAGAGAAAAAAAAATACTCAGTTCTCAATACGCCACATGAGAAGATTAACGTTGGACTGGAGCTGAAACATCTAACCTAAAAACACCAGATCTGGCAGTATCATTCACCAGGATCAACCTCTCACAAAGACCAGGAACTCCGTCTCAACCACAGGTTTATCGAAAACCACATTGTCATACATCCCAAAAATATATAAATAAAATTTCTGAGTTGGGAAAAATCTTGTATATTTAAAATTAATATCTATCTAAATAAGTTCTCAAAATTAAAAGTTATTAAAAAATAAAACTACTCTGCTTTGCACATGATTTTGTAAGATTTAAAACTTATTTTGTATATCAAGTGTGAGTATAATTATTTGTTTATTTTATATGATTTTGTATTTTTTATGTTTTCAGGAAATTTTTATGTTGTATTAATATAAGATGTTCGTTTAAGTAATAAAATTTATGTTTGCATAATTTCAATATCACACTGATATAATTACCAACTTAATTTAAATACCATAAACAAGCAAATAATGTAAAGTCCGTAATTAAAAAAAAAAGTTAAAATTAAAATTGATCATATAGTAAAGTTTCATCAAAATCTAAAAATTAGTCTAAAAAGAAGATAGTAACTTTAAAAATAAATACATAATAAGTTGCCTATAGGATTCTACGCTCCAGATATTTTAAACAGAACATATTAAGGGGAAATTAAATTGGAGCTAGTCTGTAACATTAAAGTACAGTAGAACCTATTAATCCCGGAGTAATTGGGGCTGTAGATTGTCCAGATTAAACAAATAATTGTCCTATGAAATGAGCCAAAGTATATATTTAAACACTCTCTTCAGTAAAAAGAATATGTATTTTAAATTTAAGAATTACAAAAATTATTTAGTATAGAACAGCGGTTCCCAAACTTTTTTGATGGCGTACCACCTAATATGAAGTCCTCCTTTCATGTACCACCAGTATAAAAATGATTAATCATCATTCCATTGCCAACATAGTAAAGTTTGTAAATAATAATTAAAAAATAACATTTAGCCTTTTAAGTACTTTACTTTAAAACAATGTTTATTTAGTTCTTTGCAGTTAGTTGTAAATAAATTAGTTAAAATTAAACTTTTCATAGTTTTATAACCAATGCTTATTTTGAAATAAAAATTAGGATGAAAGAATATAAATAAACTTTAAGGTGTAGAACAAAACTGTATTTGTAAAACAATACAACAAATTCAAACATAAGTACACACAAGTTAATGAGAAGGATGAGCTTGTAGCGATTTGCTTAAAGTTGCAATGTCTGGTTTTATTGGGCTTAGCTTCAAACGCAAGTCATTTTCAACACAAGCCAGCCTATTTCTGTGTTTGTTTTTAAGGTAACAAAGAGAAGAAAACGCAGCTTCACATAAGTAGGATGTTGAAAATGGGAGTAAAAACTTGACTGCTCGGTTGGCGATTTCACCGTAGTCTTGGCGTCGTTGAATCCAAAAGTCAATCAGGGTAGCTTTATCAAAAACTTCCTTCAAATCTGAGTCACAATTTAATTCGAACAGTTGATCTTTTTCGGCTAATGAGAGATTCTCTGGGATTGTCATTTTCTTAATGTCACTAAACGGGGTTTTCATCCACAGATGTTCTTTATAGTTTTCTGGGAAGTAAATGCTCAAGTTTTCCTTCAAAATGTTACAATGGTCACTGATATCACTAAGAACTGTCTTACTAAGTGAAAGCTCATTTTCTTCAACAAAAGTGCTGAGAGAAGGAAAAAACGAAACCTTGCTTTTCTTGGCTTCATCATCTGCAAAGGTGATTTTTTGTTTCAAGGCATTAATTTTGTCACACACTCGAAACGGGGTATTAGAAGTACCTTGAAAACTCATGTTCACATCATTGAGTTTTGAAAAAATGTCTGCTAAGTAAGCCAGTCGACACAGCCATAGTTCATCAGTAAAACGACTTCGTAGCTCAAAATCAGAATCTGTTAAAAAAATCAATATCTCGTGACGTAACTCAAAAACGCGAGTCAGCATCTTTCCTCTTGAAAGCCACCTAACTTCTGTGTGGAGCAGTAGTTGTTTATGAATACTGTCCATTTCTTGACATAAGTTGCGAAAAAGGCGTGAATTCAAGGCTCTGCTCTTAATAAAATTCACTGTCTTTACAGCCTCGTTCAAAACAGTTTTTAGTTGTGCTGGACAGCGTTTTGTTACAAGCGCTTCTCTGTGAAGGCTGCAGTGAATATGTTGTGCCTCCGGAGCTTCTTTTTTTATTTTAGTTACCAATCCACTATGAGCTCCTGTCATGGCTCTCGCACCATCCGTGCATATACCAACACATTTCTTCCAATCCATTCCATTCCTGAGCACAAATTCATTTACTTTATAAAATATGTCTTCTCCAGTAGTATGAGCTGAAAGAGTTTCACAAAATAACATATCTTCACCAACTGAGTATTTTTCTTCATAGCGAACATAACATAACAGTTGAGCCAAATTTGCGACATCTGTTGTTTCGTCCACTTGTATCGCAAAGTATTTACTACTGTTCACTTTCTTGAGTAAAATGTCTTTTACATTTAAAGCCATATTAGATATTCTTCTTGAAACAGTATTATCAGACAAGGAAACCACATCGAGCTGTTTTCCCTCTTTATCACCTATAATTGTGGAAACAAGGTCTTTAGCTGCTGGCAAAATTAGAGTCTCTCCAATAGTATGAGGTTTTAGTTCTTGTGCTATTCTCAGACTAACCTTGTATGAAGCTTCAACAGCCCTAGTGTTTAACCCCGTAAATGAAGTGATTGCTCCTTTATTCACTTTTAACTCAGACTCCTTCCGTTTAAAAAACTCTAATGGCTTGTTTATGAGATTGATATGCTTTGTATTAAAATGACGCAATAAAAGTGATGGTTTCATCGAATGATTTGACAAAGTTTCTAAACAAATGACACATTGTGGAACAGGTTCACTGAAATTTCCAGTATAAGTAAAACCAAACGATAAATACTTCTCATCATATTTACGTTTACCTGATTTCTTTTTGTTTTCACAAGTTCGTAACAAAGGCGTAGAAGTAGAGGAACAGCTTGGTTGCTCAGCATCTGTTCCTGCTGCAATAGGCTTTTCTTGTTCCGGTGACAAAGTTCTTTGCTTTTTAGAACTACTACACGTAGATCTTACCAAAAACTTATCCATTTCAATTCGACAGCTAACACTTACCAACAATGTTATTCTCACTGACTGATAGACACAAACTCTATATAAACAACAACACGTCAAACTGCAGGTTAGGTTTTCTACGGAGCTACGTAGTAGATAGTGCTCGCTGAGATGACAGACAGGCGACTAGGACTGGCTAACTGGCATCTGGCACAACACAATAACAAAGCGCGCGGCCTTGAACGGCGCTACTCCCCTCCACGCCCTCACAATCTTTCCCACTCCGACTGTCACCCCTCCATCCGCTGCTCGCTCACCCTCACGCTACTAGTAGAGTATACCAATTTTCGAACTTCACTCGCGTACCACCAGCAACGTTCCCGCGTACCACCAGTGGTACGCGTACCACAGTTTGGGAACCGCTGGTATAGAAGATATAATGCAATGCAGTATTACTCCCTACAAAATGTAGAATAACCAGTACAGTACAGAATTAGAACATGGCAATCAAGGCACACCTTCATTGACTACACGCTTATTGTTTGAAGAAACAGGTGATATTTTGTTGTCTTCCTTTAACATTAATTTCTTTAATAATTCACTCTCACAGATTTCTAAAATGTTCGTAATATACAGATATGTTTTCATCGTTGTTATCTTCAACATATTTAATGGCAATGTTTAGATGGTCTTTAATTTCACTAAGTTTTGGCTTAAGCTTAATAATAGCATCTGCTTCATCCTGGTCACATTTTTCCGTTTCAGAGCTTTCTGCAACGATCATATTTCAACGATCCCTCCCTCTGTTAAAATGTGATAACCTGAATTATTTTCATCTCCTTCTAACCACAACTCAATATCTTCCAGTTTTACTGAATTTTCACCACCTTGTTGGAGAGTGTTGTGAAAATCCTCTCTTTCCAATCTAGCCATATCAATTTTTTTTTATTCATTAAAGAATTTAACAGAATTAAAACAATTTATGGTAATAGATGACAAAAAATGGCTGTCCAGATTAAGCGAAGTCCATTAATGGGCTCTGGATTAATGGGGTTCTCCTGTAAAATCAATTACTGGAAGGTTTTTCAACTAATAAAGGGGGATTCCATTTAGTTTGGGCTGCTGAACTCTTTCAAGGGAACATTCAGACCAGGCGATAAATTTCATCTAGCTTAGACTTCTAGTTTAATACAGAAGCTCCTTGACAAGGTAAGAAGCGTAAGTTAAAGAAATTAATCAAATAATTCCCAACTTGTGGAGGGGAAACCTGGTTCGTTAAATATGTTTGGTCATCAGTTGGGTAAACATGTTAAAAGTGTTATAAGTTATATGTTATGTATTGTGATGTGAACATGTTTCAAAGCCATACAAACAAAGATACATTTGGTTTAGCTATAATTTGCATGGAGAAAACAGTTTATTACTGTACTAATTTAATATTTTTACTTGCAGTATTCTGGCTGGACTCCACAAAATAGACATGTATATCAACTAGTTCCTGTGAAATTCCGTGTGCAAAATAAATTGGAGACAGTTGTTGAATTTTTGCGTAATGAATTACGCCAGTCAGTAGATGATCAGTAAGTTTAACTTATGACCTAATAATATATTTTAATTATAAGTTATAATTATGTCATATGTGTATTTTTAAAAATGCAGTATTTTCAATATAATATTGGAGGATGAAAGTCAAGTCCTATTAGTTAAAAGAAAAGAGTTTTGAGATATTTATGGTATTGTGAAATATAATCTATGTGTATATAATCTAAATCCATTAGTTTTAACCCTTCCCACGCGGCAAACGAGTATAGCCGCAATGGTAGACTTTGACCCAAACGTGAATGACGATTAAAGTCACAAAAATATATTTTAGCCTATGGTTAGTTAATTAGTTCACCAAAGTTCCGGTAGAATGCAGAGGCATGTCCGTTATCTATTCAGGAATAGAAAACCGTTTTGTTGAAAGTTCTACTCCTCGAGGCAGTGGAAGGGGACGCTATTTTGTCTGGAATTGCCCGGCGGCGCACACATTCTATAGCTTCTACAGAGCTGATAATGGCTATACTCGCAGTCTCATTAGTCTGATAGGCGACGGCCTCCTTGTTTGCATTTGAGCATTGTTTTGAAGAGGTATTGTTTTTTGTTTTTTTAACATTACCTTGTATTTTTTATATATTATTTCACAATATAACTGTTCCAATTTACAAAAATAAATAAAAACTAATTTTTTTTGCAATTTTTTACTATTTTGTTGTGTGTCATAAAAAAAAAGTTAAATGCAGCCGTTAACCAATGATGACATTTTTTTAAAATTAATCTTTCACATACAATACGAAAACAAAAATTAACTTTGAAAAAAAAAAATTAAGTTATTTCAGCGTTGAGGTGAAATAAGGCAAATTTTATTCAGCGTGTGAAGGGTTAATACAACCATTGAGTAAATGTATTGAATCAAAGTTAACAGGGTTGGTTAGAATTTAATTTAATTGTACAGATAGAATTGATTTACTTTTTAATTTTTGTTTTAATAGATCAAGTAATTTTTGTTTTAATAGATCAAGTAATTTTTGTTTTAATAGATCAAGTTATTTTTGTTTTAATAGATCAAGTTATTTTTATTTTAATAGACCAAGTTATTTTTATTTTAATAGACCAAGTTATTTTTGTTTTAATAGATCAAGTTATTTTTGTTTTTATAGACCAAGTTATTTTTGTTTTAATAGACCAAGTTATTTTTGTTCTGTTTGAAATGATGGCTTCAAATGAGACCTCACTTTGGAGATGTAATTCCCACCCTTATACATAATAGAATTGTAGTAGATTTTAAAGGTGAACAAAAATTCTTAAAAATATTTTTCTTGTTATACCTATATCATATTTTTCTAAATTTAATAGTGACACAAACCCAGTTCAGATAATTTGACCTAAGCTTTTATCCATTCTTTTTCATAGCTATTGTAGTATTCAAATAGCCTATTTTCATCAGTTCTAATTTGTCTTGTAAATCAACCCACTAGTTGTTGCTATACTTTTTTAATGTACGTTTTATATACATCATACTCTTACAATGGCTTTTCCACTTCATCAGATGTTTTCTACATATTCAGGTGATTCATCATTGAGTGGAGGAGGGGTGAAGACTGATGTTCATCTCAGCAGATCAGTAATTATTTTCTTACCACAAGATTGGTAGTGTCACAGGGACAGAGAGACTTTTTCATGGCATGTGACTTTTTGTGCTAGTTATTATGATTTTATTTTTTGTGTTCTCAGTCTTACTTGTTATAAATATTTGTTGTGTTTCTTCTTTGTTTAACCTTGTTTCATTGAATATTTTTTATGTTAGATTCTGTTATTGTCCATGATTGTTTTTTCAATCCCTAACCTAGGATAGTTTAGCTTAGGTTTTTAACAATAATTTAAAAAAGTTTAAATGGTTAAGAACATTTATATTGAGTGAACTTTTCACGGACAATTTTGCAACTACCCATATTCATTCTACTGTGTTTGTTTGTATGTGTTCCTGTGATCGGGTCAATAAAATTATGACTGTGATTTACTGTTACATCAGTTTACAACTAGAGATCAAATATGCTATTTATAACAAACAATTTATTACCTGTAGGCAGATAACGGAATCTAACTCATTTTTATAGATTGTATTTCTGTTCTTATCTAACAATTTAATGAAACTTAAAACTTTAAACTTGTTAAAAGAAGATGGTCATAATGAAATTCATATATTATCTAAAAATAATACAAACCAGGATGATGGTGGTGCTACATCTCACCATTGCATACATAATTTCAATATAGAACAATAAAATTAAAGTGATGTTGAAATGGAAAAGCAAAATTAATTCTTGTTAACTGACACTAGATGTTGAACTGCAGTAACGACCTGTATATTCACTAACACTAACCAGCAATCTTACCTATACATTGAAAAAGAAGAAAAACTGCACCCCTATACATTGGATAGAATGTAAACATCATTAATATATATTACTTATAAACTAGTATTATACAAAAAAGGTATAGTGCTGGATAAAAATTAATTGTTTCTAGTACATCAAGGAGAAAAAATAAGGCCTATTGCTCTTAAAAAAAACCAATACACCCAACACAAATGTAACAACTATAAAACTCTAAAATCCAATTTGTAAAGAGCATACTGATTCTTTCCAGAACTTGTGTACCAAGTGCTTCATCCAGGAATGAAACGTGGATCAATAAACAAAGAACACTCTGAAATATAATTTATTATTCTTCTTTGTTTTAATACTTCAAAATTCATTGAATGAAACAATATAAATATTATTTTTATTTAAAAAACCTCTTACTAGTTGAAAAAAAAATGTCTTAGAAAATTTGCTATTTATTTTAGTTTTATTTTTATTTAATAATTTTAAATTATTTGTTAAGCTTGTAAAAAAATAACACAGACTAATTACCAAAAATTTATATAATATGGTTAAACTAAGAAATTTCGGGATTGAAAATATGTCTATACATACAAACAAATATGTAAATGTAACATATAATATTTACACATGTCAAGTATAATAAAATAAGATAATGATAATGTTGTATTTGTTGTAGGGAAATCTTAGAGAATTCAATGAAAGAAACTGCTAAATACCAGGATAATTTTGAAGTGTACATACAAACATTAATATCACAAGCATTGGATTCAAATTTCCTTTCAGAAATTTTCCAAGAAAAAGGTATGTGGAATGTGTGTGTGTATATATATAGTGTTGTATAGCATACAGATAAAAAAGTGTTGAAAATATAATTTTATATACTATATAATCAATTATTTTAAACTACCAAAAATTCCTGCATAAATCAAGTTCCTTGGTAAAAAATTACTCCAATTTAAAACACAAGTTAAGTAAAATAGCCGAGATAATGTTTTTTTCTTCTTTTTTTCCCTCCCTTCTTCATTCATAAGAACTGAAAGTTTGTATGGCGAAACTCTAGGGTCTTGAATCTCACCTCATTTTTTGCTATTTTCTTTGCTAGTTTAAAGGCAAAAAAACCTCTCTGTCATCATCACCTTATAAAAAATAGGAACAAAAGAGTATGAAATAAATACCCATATTTAAATTCATTGAATATTCAAATGGTGTAAGGCTTGGAAGAGAACAAAAGTTGGTCAAGAAAGACCTAATAGGAAAGATGAAAGAAAGTAAAAATCAATAACACACTTACAATTTATGATTTTAAAGTTTTCCCTTTGTAATTTTGGAAATATTATTTATTGCTACAAACACCATAGAAATTTTTTAAAATCCTTCTTCATTGCTATTGGTCGACAACTTATTTCTTTTTAAATTGTTGTGTCTTTTCAAGACAAATGTGATTTATCTAAAATATTTTAAAATAATCACAAATTATGTATGAAATTATTATCAAAAATTTTACAGCATTCTACGTTGCATAATTAAAAACAAATATTCTGTTAATGTTATTTTCGATTGTAAGGGCCGGTAGGAAACTACAAAAAATGGCGTTAAGTGCATTATCATATTTTTAAAATTATTGTTATTTCATACTTTTATGTAGTATTAGGTTAGAGTTTAATATTGCATACAGCCTATTAGTTTAGATTTTGTATGGAGGCATGGCTTGGAAAGTGGTCTTTTGTATTTTCCTATTTGTCTATTATTAGGTAATACCAAGTAAGTCTGTGTCTCCTATCCACACAAAATCTAATTTAAATTAAGTTTTTAATTAAAAATAGCTTTCTGTGGATAGGAGAGGGGTACTCAACACTATACAAATAGAAGAAAAGGAACGCATCAGCTGGGTTGAAGGGGCAAACACATTAAACAATTTTATAACTTTTACTGAAGCAAACTCACGTTATAACTGTTCAGAAATTATTGATTTGCATATTGTGAGAAATAATTTATTTTTTTAAAGAAAATTGATTCTAGAAACAAAAAGATAGACTTTTTTTTTTTAAATGAGACTTATAAATGTATTAAGTACTTTAGGACTTAACATAACTCTAATATACTCTATTTCAATTAAAATTTCACTGTAGGTCTTCTGTAGTTATGTCAATGTATTTGTATAATATGCTGAATTTAAAATGTAGTGTACAATAACAAATAAGCTTTATTCTATACTGTATATAGTAATTTATTTTTTTTAGTTGAAACTTTTATACTTATGTTCCTGGTAAAAGATACAGTATTTTTTTTTTTTAACATTTCTAACATCATGCTGCAGCTATATTCGCTGTGTGAATTACAATTCAGCTATCACGCACGGTACCGCTCGTTAATCCGGTATGTCCTGTACCGGAAAAGTCCTGAACATGCCAGATTATCAGAAGTCTAGTGTATGTAATAAATAAAATAATGTTTAAAAGAATATTTCTGATTATGAAATTGCTTTTACAGATGAATACTTTCTCGTAAATGTTAGAACAGTTGATGAACTAACTAACAGTAGGAGATTACGATTGATAAAAGCCAACAACTGGAAAGACTGTGGATTAGAAAGAAGTGTTGCCACATGGCCTTGTTTTAATGTGCTATCCGATTTACCAGCTTCAGAAACCAGGAATAAGAAATGTGCAGCTTGTAATGCAGATCAAGTTAATGTTCGTATTATCATGTATGGACAACCTTATAATAATACAACTCTAGATGGCAGTTCTCCTGATCCTAAAGTAGCAAATCAAAAGGTAAAATGGATTTATATTTATATACATATTATTTGGTTAAACAATATTAACAATATGTTTAGAATTTTTTTATTTGTTTATGTATTTATTATAAGGTCATAGTCCTAGATTTCAAATTTGCACCAGACTTTTAAAACATGTTGATATGTTGTAAACACTAAAATAATAAAATATGAATATGTGCTTTGTATTACAAATAATTTAGAATTATTTGTAAATAGTGAAATCGTATAATTTGTACAACTTTCAGCTCTCATAAAAAAAAAAAAAAATGATGAAACTACTGAACAAATTATAATTGTGTATCCAGTATTTCCAAATGTATATACAGAAATATGAAATCCATGAGCAAAACAACTACTAAATGATTTGATTTTCTAATAGAAGATGTGTGATATTTCTTATCATTTATTGTTTTATTTCTTTATATTGTCTCTATTGAACTAACTATTATGCAGGAAACAGTTAGTGCCAGAGAAAAATGTGAAGCGATACCTGAATTTCAAAAACTCTGTACAACTCTTGTGATAAGCAAAACTATAATTTCTGAATTAAGAAAAATACATAAATTATTTACAATTATTAGTTACTACATTGATAATAATATATGAGAGTTGTAAAAAAATTATTTCGATCAGTTGATAAATTCAAGTTGGTTGCCCAGTACCACACATTATTATTGCAGTCAGTAATTAATGGAGATGAGACGATTTGGGGCTTATCAATTGCGATTATTTTTAATAATCTGTGATTACTGATTATGTTTATTACCGATTATAGCTCATTAAATCATTTCACACTGTTCATTTTGTAGAAATGAGGAATTAAGTAAGAATAATAAATGTAATAGTTTGTTATACAGTGTCTGATTAACTCAATTGTATTCAGTTAAATCTATCATTAAACATTACGATTATTTCCAATAATCAGTGGTTAGCAATTACACGCGATTAAACCATTACATAGAGTTTGTAGAACAAGACATTAAATATATAGCGTGTCGTATTAACAAATTAATTATATACCATTAAAATACAATTAAACATTACAATTATTTTAAATATTTTTGTTCGCTTATCTTTCTTGTTGTTTAAAGGGCATAAACATCTCTTGTCATCACCTTATAAAAACACGAAGAAAAGATACGATAATCTCCACACAGGTTTGATACAAATATCAGAAATTCAGCTTAACAAGTTATGTAACAAACAAATACATAAATATTTAAATCCAGAAAAAAATATTTGTTCCATCATCATATGAACTATTTATTATCTTATTATATATAAATATTGCTTGATTGTACAAATTGGAATAAAAATATGTTTAAATAAAGCATCAAATGTACGTATGGACACATGTGTGACAGTTAACAAAGGATAAGCTTCAGAGTTCTCTCATTTAGAGCGAGAGAAAACCTAGTAAATGAAATGGTGAGGGGACTGGTTGCTCTTGAACTTGTTTATATCGGGGTATCATAATAAACATCTTGTTATTGATGTTGTGGCTGGTTCCATAAATTCGGTTAGTAAAACTCCTTGCAGTTCTATAATACTGTAGCTATCACTTTCCCGGCTAGACAGTGTTTATTTGAATTTTCTTGGTTGGTTTGAGGACTGAGGATGAATCCACTGTTTGGACTGTTCCTTGATTTTAACACTTATAACTATCTCTCAGCCCCAGTCACAATAATTCTGCCCGCATAGCTATCTCCACTTTAATCATAGAGCTCAAGAAACGTTAAAGCAACACTCATTCTTTGCTTTTTTGTGATGAACAGTTAATTGCTTAAGCACACCCCTTGTGCAGTATATAAGGAAATTTAATTTGGCAGTAATAATTCCATATAGAGTTGTTTTTAAGAAATCTAAGGGAAATACTCTAAAATCTGAGAAATTGTGAAACAGAGGTTTTAACATAGTTAATTCAACCTTTTGAACAATTCATCAATTGAATGACGTTCTTCTTTGTCATGGACATTTTTATAACTATCACTGAAATTCCTGCACCAATATCTTACAACACTGTTACTCGTAACATTATTGTCAAATACTCAACACAGGCAGCAATAAATATCAGCAGGATTCTATCTTGCTTGCAAAAATAGAATCACTGCACGAACCTTGCAACTGAAAATAGATACAATAGAAGGGTTTATTTAAGTTCACTCATTACTAGAACAACAACAAACACAATCTGTATTGAGGTTAATAGTTACAGAGATGAGACTTATTGATTAATCAGTAAATAACTCTTACCAACTGGAGCTCACAAAGTGAACTATTCAGCTACTTCATTTACTTTTCGATATACGATTAGTACTAATTATGACGCATCAGTAATGTTTACAACCATGGATTAATTTGTTAGAAAAACATTATCAAGATAACATTGTATCTGAGAACGAAAATACATATTAATACCATCAAACGTTTAGTTACGAAAAGTGTAATCAATGTTACTTCAATCGATACTTCTCTAATCGATTCAGGCTTGACAATGGAGCTCACCATAAATGAAAATAGGCTACTGAATAAGAGTAAGTTATTGTATATAGATCTCTATTCCAATATTAAAGAAAAAATGTTTATTGAACCGAATTGGGTAATTAATTGGCAAAATATTGAAGAGTGAGGAACTAGTTTGGTTTCTAGGTAGACAATCCTTAACACCTTAAGTGCCATGGGGGGCCGATCGGTTCGACAGCAAGCTCATAGTTAAAGTGGCATGTCGGCCGATTGGTCCGACACTGCCATTAATGCAAGATTTTATTTTAGAGTCTTTTACCAGTAAGTGTTGCAACCTAGCTGAAAACACATACACTAAGTGAAATGTAGACGGTTGTAGCTAATAGCTGTAGATATTTCATTTTATTATCTTTAAATAGTGTTGCGTAGCAACCAAATAAAATACCTCAACAATATGTTAATTTCGTCGTACCGATCGGTACGGCAGCGAAATTTTCAGTTGGAATTATGGATTAATGCATTAAAACAAGTAATATTCAGTTTGAACATTCTACAGTTGTTATATTTTTTTAAAAATAAACATAACTATTATGGTAAGCAAACAATAAATTTTGCATATTTTTGTATAAAACATTGAACATTTACAAAATTATAAAGCAATTTTTTAAAACTGTTTAACAATGTTATTTATTTACAATTAAGTTTTAAAAATCATTTATTTATATTATTACTGTCTAAACTGTAAGATGAAAGCATTTTGAAAGCAAAATGAAAGCATTTAAAATCTGTTATTGACAAGTATTGGTGTTGCGGTCGTGGTCCTACATTGCTTTTGTAAGTGAGCCAAGCATTTACAATGCAGGTGCCAAATTAATAGTAAATGTTCTGCAACTTTATGATACCATCTTAGTGTCTTTCGTACTGCTGAATTGTACGACGACATTTGATCAGCAACATCGATGCCGGATTTTTGCTCATTGTACTCTGTTATTGCAAGAGGCTTGAAAATGACATTTCCCCTCCGATCCCGCTTTCCAGTTTGAACCATGTCGACTTGATGTTTATGTGCAGTTACTCAACTTGTTTCCCACCACTGAGTCATGTGTTACCAACATCACAGACCAGAATCATCCTAGGAAATCAATCAAAAGTGCGGTCCCATCGGCCGACACGTAAAATTCCGATCAAAATATGGTATTAAAAATGACATGCCGGGCCTATCGGCCGATCATTTTTTTGAATGTTTTGTAAAACAATTTCTCAAAAAATCAGTTCTCCATATAACCATAAAACCACATATATACAGGTTATGTCATTAAAATTGTTTATTTAAGTTGGCACTGTATGATTAAAGTGGCACAACTGGATTGGCACTTAACGTGTTAATATATATTTTCGATTTAAAAAAATAGCTTTCTTCTGTTATTATGTTACAGGCAGGCCTCGTTAATCCGTATGCACGGTACTCCGAGCGCCACGCTACTCCGAACGGCCTTCAGTTGCCATTTCTTAGAATTCCCATGTCACAACAACGGTAATCCCATGCATTTCCTCAGTAATCCGAACTTTTTGATAGTCCGAACCCCTCGAGCAAACAAATATTCGGATTAACGAGTTTTGCCTGTAGTTTAAAAAAAAGAAAAAGATGAAATAAACCGCACATCTCCTACTATGAGAGATATTAAAATGTGTGTAAAGTGGGAAATTTTTGGTGCTCCGGTACATATAAATAAGAAAAACATTAGTTCAAGGTCAACTCCCACTTCATTTCTACTATGCTTAAGGCTACTGATCAAGTCAGATGATAATATCTGCAGTCTTATCTTTTGTTAGATAAATATACAGATGTATATTTTTCCTTCTAATTTGGATAAAGGAAGTTTGTATTAATTTTTGGTGGATAGAGTATTTATTTCACGTCAATTATGGCTACCTCTTATATCCTACCACAATAACTTTTCATAATTGCCTATACAAAAATAAAAGATAGGGATTATGCTGAGTATATTACAGTCTAAAATTTGGCGGAAGCTAATCAGAGTTTGATAGTAACAGCTTGAGCTTGTTAAAAAGGCTCAAGCTTCAGTCAAACTAATAAATCCAGGCTCGCACACCCTTAAATATATATATATATATATATATATATATATATATATATAAATAATAATATTAAATATTAAAGTGTTAAAATCAAGGAACAGTCCAAACAGTGGATTCATCCTCAGTCCTCAAACCAACCAAGAAAATTCAAATAAACACTGTCTAGCCGGGAAAGTGATAGCTACAGTATTTTAGAACTGCAAGGAGTTTTACTAACTGAATTTATAGAACCAGCTACAACATCAATAACAAGATGTTTATTATGATACCCCGAAAAACCATCGGAAGTCGAATAAAAACAAGCGACAGGGATTACTCACACTGGGAGTTGTTCTTATTCTGCATGACAATGCTCACCCCATATTGCAGCCTGTGTGATTACTTTGCTCAAACAGGTCAAGTTGGAATTTTTTTACAACTAACCTTATAACTCTGCTATAAGCACGAAGTGATTACCACCTCTTTATGAATATGAAAACCTGGCTTGCTACTCAACATTTTGAAGAGCTTATGAATGGAGTTAATTTCTGGCTGAGTTTTTTGGGACATTGACAAGAGAATACAAAAGATGGATTCATGGTATGACAAGTCTAAATTTAGGAAGTGACTTATCATATCGAAAATAATATAGGTTGTAACATCCAAATTTCATAAATAAATCTGCAGACAAATTATCCACTCGTCTTCCATAGCTTCAACATCCGTCCCTTGACAGGTGCCGGCACCTAGCGACCTTCTCCAAAAGTAAGCATCGCGTGATATATGCAAGCGCAAAGTCCAACTACTGGTCGGGCGATCTGATCTAAAACTCGTTGTCAGTCTACCTGTAATTACTCACCATGTACAACAAACCTTCATAGCTCCACTAGTTTTTTTTTTTTCTTCGTCACAAAAAATTCATGTTTCAGTTTCATAGATAATATGTTAGTCTACAAATTAGTGTTCTTTAGTGTTCAAAATGTTGAATAAATTTTTATTTTCACGGCACAAGCTCACGTGAACTGCGACAGGATTTTCCAGGTATTCAAATTTACAGATTTTGTCATATCATAAATTTTTTGTTAATGTTTTAAAATAATTTGTTAATTATCATTTATTCATTAAAATATGTATTCCATGTTTTATTCAATATTCAATGTTTTTTCTTGAAACTAAATAATTATAAAAATTTTCATTTCTTAAAACATACTTTACAAAACCTTGAGCTTTCACATTTTAAGTTTTGAGCAATTATGTGAAATTAGTGCAAACTAGTGTTAAAAATTGAACAATCAGAATATCTCATTGAACATGTCAAATATAAAACTATTAAAGAAATCTCTTCTAGATCAGAATATTCGTTTTACAGATCTTTACAGATTTTTGCAAGTTTCATACAAGCTTTGTTTTAAACAAAACTAAGTATATATAAATAGCTTTATAATCATCTAAGAAGCTTTTAATTATAATCTTAATGAATTTCTGTGATACAATCAATATTCTCTAATTTTGACAAATAACCAGATATTTTTAATAAAGAACATTAATGCTACAACATGTCTGATTTTGCACAGACGCTAAAAAACGTGTTTTTTGCTTTAGCTAATACGCTGGTTGGAGAAATCTAGCAAATCTTGTTTAATATTGCATACACCAGCAAAAGCTCATAAAATGTTTCTGCCTGTTTACAAAACACGTTTCGTATAATAGATCTACAAACTTTCAAGTGCACAAAAGTGATGTTTTCCTTAAAACTGACTCTACAGAACTTTGTCTAAACTTATATTGTACATGTACCTAAATTTGCTTCAGTGAAATGTGTTTCTTAAAGCTGTCCTTTAAATGTAGTTTTGTATAGCTATTTATAAATTATATAAAAAAAAATAATCTTTGGGTGGAGCCTGCATGCAAACTTTTCGGTCCTTACAGCCTCCAAGAGGTTATTTTTTTAAATTAATAAAAATTGACGTCAATTAATAAAACTTCAATATTCAAAATTTTCTTTTCTTTTTTTTATAAACTTCTCATTTTATAACAAATTCTTTTATTTAAAATATATAAGTTTATTGGCCAATTTAGTATTTAAGAAATTTAACAAACAAGTAATATTATGTAACATTTAGTCTAGTGATGAACCTGTTTACAATTGATATAAATTTTTGAATTTAAAACATCAAACTCATTTATAAATCTTTTCATTGTTAAATTCTGTAACTGTTTTAAAAACTATCATCTCATAAAGTAAAAGGGGGGGATAAATATCAGAATCTTTTCATCTTTTTATATTGTAATTTTATATTAAGGGCGTATAACCTTTTTTTTTTATTTTAGGATTAATTGTAATCCTGTTAATTATTAAGCTGTGCTCATTATTTTTTTTTATTGTTAAATTTTGTAACTGTACATATAAACTAAAAGGGGGGAGATAAATTTTCAGAATCTATTGATCAATTTCTTTTTTTAATGATTATATGTTACATTAAGGGCGTATAACTTTTGATTAATTATAATCTTGTTAATCATAAGCTGTGTTTATGATGATTTGTCTCAGGATGTCTTTTAATTTGTAAATGATAAAATCTGAACCGTCGAAATTCCTTCTTGTTAATAAATTTGAGCCTTGTTAATTACTAAATTTGTCTGTCTTTTTTTTTTTAAATTTTCTAAACATTGTTACCATTTTGGTTCCGCCTTTTCTTAAATTTAAGTCCCCTGGTAACATGTTTCAGGTAGCAGAGCGTGGTTATCTTTAAATTCGAGAGTGGTTAATTTTAAATTCTGGAACCTTAGTTAATTTTCAAAATTTTGTCTTGGAACCGTATAAATTTAAATTCTAATTATTCTTCTTTTGTTAAACAAGGCTCAATTTTTATGTTTTGCAGCTTTTTTTCAAATACTGCACAACTATTGCTGATGAAATTTTTTTTTTCTTATATTTAAATCCATATAAATTTATTAGTCTCTTTATTTATTTTTCATATAAACACTTTACACAAAAACTTCTAAACCAATTTTGATAAAATTTTTTTAAAATTATTTTCTCTGCTTAAATAAATTTTTTTATATTTACATACATTGCACACTCTAGTCATTCACTGAATTTGATCCAGACAGCGGGCTCATTCGGGAATTCCAAAAAAAAATTAAATAAATAATAAAACCCAAAAATAGTTAGAAACAAAAAAAAAAACAAAAAAAAATATTCAAAATTTCCTTCAAAAATTTTCTCGAGTTTTCTTTCGCTTGTCTGTATTAATTCATACTTACACACACACATATACACAACAATTACACAACATATAATTCTCGAGTCATTCTCTGGTCCTTTCTCTTCATTTTTGTATCATCTTAAAAGAAAATTTTTTTTTTTTTTAAATCATTTTGTTAATTTTTTTTTTATCAGCAATAGTTAAAATGGCAGTGGATTTGCTGAGATTAGTAGACTCATTAAAGAACACTGAGCTTGCTTTTGAGGTAGTAGCTAGAGGTGGTGAGAAAGACACTGTAGCTAAAATGAGAACCTCTCTTAGGTCCCTTCTACAGAGTAGCGTTGAGCCCGAAATGGGAAACTTTACCGAAGAGATCCTCTTGCAACAGATAGCGTTAGCCAGGAACTCCTTGTTTGTCTTGCAAGACGACCTGGAGAACCTTGATTCCGAAAGAGGAATCAAAATGATTCGAGTTCGTGCGCGCATGAACGTATTCGGAAGACGTCTAGAGTTCCTAACTCGGGTGCATACTGAGCAACTAAAAGTTGCAGATAACAACGTGCCACGGGATCTGGCCGAGCTACAGAACAATTTCGCCACGCTCAAGGAAAAATTTAAAGCTTTTGAGCAAACCATTGCTCCTCTAAAATTAAATGTAAGCATCCCGCTAACGCCCTCTGGGGGAACCACTAAAGCTAGCTCTGCAGAGCCATCTCGCTCTAATGGGCCAAATCTCCTTGCGGACACGCCGCAGGCCGATGCTCAGCAACCGACTCCCAGCAGTTCAAAAGGCTGTCCATACGTCTCCTTATACGGAAAACTAAGTCATCCTGCCGAACAGATTATTAAAACAATTCCTCAGACAGATGGGTTTGACCTTGATAAATTATTAATTTTTTTTAAAATTGCCTTAAAAATAGTGAAAACTTACCCTGACGTAGCTGTAAATATCAATAATGTTCTGATGCCCTATGCACAGGGCCCTTTAAATTCATGTCTGATTAGACATCAGACATTTAAAACATTTCACAAAGAGGCCTTAAGTCTCTTTATACCTTCGAAAAGGTTGGCTTCTCTAGTGCAGGAGCTATTCTATAGGCCCCAGAAGACTAACGAGGCGGTGCACATTTTTGTAAATCAGATTAAAGAAGCTGCAGAAACATTAAATTTAGATAAGTCCGAATTGGAGGTCACGGACGTCATTCTGGAGGGACTGTCTCCGGAAGTCCGCAACTGCTTAGTTTTTGTTGCCAAACCAAAAAATTTTGCAGATTTAGATCGACTCTGCGCTCACGTTAACAATGTCATGTACACTGACAGGCAAAGGGCTCCATTAACGAGACCCGAAGTTAGAAGTCCTGACTTTAGACCTACAAGACCAGTGGTCTGTTACAGTTGTGGTCAGCCGGGACATAGAAGCCCAGAATGTCGGAACCGGCCTCCAACAAGGCAATACCCTCCAAAAAACGGAGGCAGGTTTGGAGTCTAGTTGGTAGCTCCAGGCCAGCCTCCCGTCCTAAAACCAACCACATCGGATTTAAATATAACCTAAACCCACATTTCACTAATAAACAATCTTTTCAAAATTTAAATTCAATTTCCTATCAAAGAAGAAACAATTTCGCAATAAAATTCAAAATTACTTAACTCCCATTTGTTATCATTGTGGCATGCCCGGTCATTATATCTGGGGTTGTAAATTCTTCTCTCTACGGAATAGGCCCAGGCAGACCTATTCCAGCTCTAAGCTTTCCAACTGCAAACTTCAAAAAAAAAAATATATTTCTCTTAAATCTAGGGGTCTGAACGATCAGTTTTTGCCTTTGGTGGAAGTAGCTTTTGGGCAAATTAAAGTTAAGGCTCTGCTGGACTCCGGTTCAGTAAGATGCGTCATTTCTAAAGCCCTTTTTAAGAAATTAAAGAACACCAAAGCATTTAAATCCATAACCAGGGTGAAGGCTGATTGTGTCACGGCTTCTGGAAAAAGGTTGCCCATTTCCTACTCTTGTCGCCTTCATCTTAAAATGGAACATTGTAGTTGGAATGTAGATTTTCTGGTGGCGCATAAGTTGTCGTGTCCTCTGATCCTCGGGTCAGATTTCATATCTAAAACGGGACTGGTACTTGATCTTTCAGCAAAAAACTTCTATTTTAAATTTTCAAGGTCTATTGTTTTTCCTCTGTGTAATTTCAGTAATTCTGCTTATAAACCTACAGTGTCTACAACATCTGAATCTACTGCTCCTGATCCTTTAGGTCATCTTCAAAAGAATGATAAAAACGCCATTCTAAAAATAATTAATGATTTTCCTCAGGTACTTACAAAAAGGTTAGGACTAACACATCTAGTTGAATACGATATTCAACTGAAGGACAACACTCCGGTCAAGTGTTCTCCATACCAATTGGCACCCCCAAAAATGGAATACCTCCGTGAACACATTAACGAATTGTTAGATTCAGGAGTAGTAGAACCTAGCCGTTCGGCATATTCATCCCCTGTTTTTCTGGTTCAACATCCCGAAAAGAAAACAAGGATGGTGATTGATTATCGGAGGCTCAATCAAAACATCGTCGTCGAAGCGGTGCCGCTACCTAATTTACACCAAAGTTTTAACTGGTTTGTCGGTGCCAAATATTTCACAGTATTCGACCTAAATTCAGCTTATCATCAAATCCCTTTGTCACAAAAGTCCAAACAAATTACCAGCTTTTGTACTCCTTGGATGCTCTACCAATTCACTCGAGTCCCTTTCGGACTCTGTACTGGTGCCCAAGTGCTTACCAGACTTCTGGATCAGGTCTTCCATGATATCAAATTTAAATTCATTTTTAATTATCTGGATGACCTAGTCATCTACTCCAAAACTTGGGAAGAGCATCAAAAACATCTTCGGGAAGTCCTTACTCGTTTGCGGCGGGCTGGCTTGACTGTTAACCCAGATAAGGTCCGTTTCGCTGTGAATGAGATAAGCTTTTTAGGACACCTAGTTTCTTCTCGTGGCGTGCAAATCGACCCATCTAGAACTAAGGCAATTAGAAATTTTCCGCAACCCAAGAACCCTAAGGCCGTTTCCAGATTTATTGGAATGGTCAACTTCTTTGCTAAATTCATTCCTAATTTCGCGGAGCACGCTGCGCCTCTAAATCTGCTTCGGAGGAAGGGCCAAAAATTCTCTTGGCAAGCTGAACAAGAGAAAGCTTTTAGACATCTTCGGGAGGCAATAACACAGCCTCCGGTTCTCCGGATGGCCGATTTTGCCAAACCATTCATCCTGCAAACGGATGCGAGCTCGGTGGCCCTTGGAGCAGTTCTACTCCAAGAAATTGACGGCTCACGACAGCCCATAGCGTACGCTTCACGTACTTTAACACCTGCAGAAAGAAAAGCCTCATCTGCATATGAAGCCGAATGCCTAGCAGTAGTTTTTGGAGTGGAGAAATTTAGGCAATATCTAGAACATCGGGAATTCCTATTAGAAACCGACAACCAAGTCCTTTCTTGGCTTTTAGCACGTCCTCGTCAACTTGGTAAATTAGGCCGATGGATTGCCAAGTTGACTTCATTGAAATTTAAGGTAGCGCACATAAGAGGAACTCAAAATATCATAGCAGACTCCCTCTCGCGCATGTTCGAACCAGAAAATTTCAACGAAGAAAATGCCACCTTTTCGTGTATCAGTCTCCTCACAAATTTTCCTCTAGCTTTCCATGACATCCAGACTCATCAGAAGGCCGACCCTATTTTGAAAAATATCATTGCCGACCTTGAACAAAACATCTCTTCGGAGAAGTACTGTTTAAGTAAAGGTGTACTTTGCCTGAAAAATCATTTGGAAAAGCCCACCAGAATTTATTTACCTCAGTCCTTAGTCGACCTGGTGATTAATTACCATCACGACTCCGTTGTGGGTGGTCATCTTGGAATACTTAAAACTTTGTTTAAGGTAAAGGAGAATTTTTATTGGCCAACTTTAAAACAGGATGTCACTTCTAAAGTGCGAGCTTGTTCGGTGTGCGCTGTAAGCAAACCTGCTCACAACTCCAAATTAGGATACCTTGCCTCAACGGTCCCCAATCGTCCCATGGAAAAATTACATATTGACTACGTCGGACAGCTTCCTAGGACAAAACAGGGCTATAACATGATACTGGTCGCAGTTGACCAGTTCTCAAAATTCACCTGGCTCATGCCTGTCAGAGATGCAACTTCCCACAGTACAATTAAGGCCTTAAGCCAAAACATTTTTCAAAATTTCGGTTTTCCAAAGATAATAATCTCTGACAATGCACAATGTTTTGTATCACATGTCTTCCGCAACTTTTGTTTTTCTCGCGGTATTAAACATGCAACTTTATCCCCTTATCACCCCCAACCTAACAATGCGGAAAGACTCAACAGAAACCTTAAGGCAGCCCTCATCGCCTATCACTCCAAAAATCAATCCTCTTGGGACGACTCCCTTTGCTGGCTTCAGCTGGCTTTCAATTTTGCACATCATGAGACTCTTAAAGCAACACCTTTTAGTATTCTTTTTAATTTTCTCCCCAATACACCACTGAGTCTCAGTTGGAACATACATGATCTCCTTCCAAAACCTAATACTAATCCATCACAAGTTTGGCGCCAGGCCAAAGACAATATAATGAAAGCGCACCAAAAGGCCGAAAAGACCTATAACAAATTCAGGAAGCCTCATCTGTATAAAATCAACGATCTTGTCTGGTGTAAAACACACCCTCTGAGCTCCGCCATAGACAAGCGAGCTGCTAAATTGATGCCTCGATGGTCCGGGCCCTTCCGGATCATTGATTTTCTTACTCCGGTTACCGTTGCGCTTTCTTTCGCCAATTCACCTCGTTTCATTAAAAAAGCACACGTCGAGCAACTCAAACCTCATCATATAAATTAAATATCAACAAATTTCTATAACCTTCTCCTTTACGATTTATTCTTCTTTCTGATCTTTCTTGGCCCGCGCAAATTGTCATCTGGTAGTCTTCTTTCTGTGCACTGCAGAACATAACAAAATACGGAACCAAGCCGTATTTCCTCTAAGCCAAATGCGCATCTGTATGTTTGGGCATCGATGGGCTGTGCTCTCCTAGAGCCTCTCCGTGCCGTAATCTATATAGATGTTAGCAGGCGAAGAGATCTTGATTTTCCTTGTCCAGTGATATATCTCACTGTTTCCCGGACTTGACGCTTTTCAACCCATAGTCTGATCAACTATGAGGTTCCACTTCACGGCAATGGCCGCTACATGTACCTGACATGTTTCCCTATCTAGACATATCTTAACATCGAGCACTCCGCGGGTGTAATCGATGCGACGAGAATATAGAGAGCGTCATGAACTCTTCTGTTTCTTCGTCACCATAACGTCTTCGGACGAGGACATAGTGAGTCCATTTCCTTAATAGTTAAGTTTGGTGTATTTGTTCTTTGTTGTTTATCTTGGTGAAGGTATACTGACCGGTTCTGTCGAACTACATATAGTTAATGTGGCACTCGCTATGCATGTTAGTCTTAAGTTTTTTTTTGTTTATCTCGAGGTCTAAAACACCTGTCTGAGAGAAATTTTTTTTTTTTTTTTTCACCTCTTCACGCACACTCTCTCTCTCCTTTTTCAAAATTTTGCGGGAGGCCCTTCTGGCCCCTTTTCTTTTCCACTCTAACTCCGTCTTTTGGGGGGGGGGGGGAGAGCTGTAACATCCAAATTTCATAAATAAATCTGCAGACAAATTATCCACTCGTCTTCCATAGCTTCAACATCCGTCCCTTGACAGGTGCCGGCACCTAGCGACCTTCTCCAAAAGTAAGCATCGCGTGATATATGCAAGCGCAAAGTCCAACTACTGGTCGGGCGATCTGATCTAAAACTCGTTGTCAGTCTACCTGTAATTACTCACCATGTACAACAAACCTTCATAGCTCCGCTAGTTTTTTTTTTTCTTCGTCACAAAAAATTCATGTTTCAGTTTCATAGATAATATGTTAGTCTACAAATTAGTGTTCTTTAGTGTTCAAAATGTTGAATAAATTTTTATTTTCACGGCACAAGCTCACGTGAACTGCGACAGGATTTTCCAGGTATTCAAATTTACAGATTTTGTCATATCATAAATTTTTTGTTAATGTTTTAAAATAATTTGTTAATTATCATTTATTCATTAAAATATGTATTCCATGTTTTATTCAATATTCAATGTTTTTTCTTGAAACTAAATAATTATAAAAATTTTCATTTCTTAAAACATACTTTACAAAACCTTGAGCTTTCACATTTTAAGTTTTGAGCAATTATGTGAAATTAGTGCAAACTAGTGTTAAAAATTGAACAATCAGAATATCTTATTGAACATGTCAAATATAAAACTATTAAAGAAATCTCTTCTAGATCAGAATATTCGTTTTACAGATCTTTACAGATTTTTGCAAGTTTTATACAAGCTTTGTTTTAAACAAAACTAAGTATATATAAATAGCTTTATAATCATCTAAGAAGCTTTTAATTATAATCTTAATGAATTTCTGTGATACAATCAATATTCTCTAATTTTGACAAATAACCAGATATTTTTAATAAAGAACATTAATGCTACAACATGTCTGATTTTGCACAGACGCTAAAAAACGTGTTTTTTGCTTTAGCTAATACGCTGGTTGGAGAAATCTAGCAAATCTTGTTTAATATTGCATACACCAGCAAAAGCTCATAACATGTTTCTGCCTGTTTACAAAACACGTTTCGTATAATAGATCTACAAACTTTCAAGTGCACAAAAGTGATGTTTTCCTTAAAACTGACTCTACAGAACTTTGTCTAAACTTATATTGTACATGTACCTAAATTTGCTTCAGTGAAATGTGTTTCTTAAAGCTGTCCTTTAAATGTAGTTTTGTATAGCTATTTATAAATTATATAAAAAAAAATAATCTTTGGGTGGAGCCTGCATGCAAACTTTTCGGTCCTTACAGCCTCCAAGAGGTTATTTTTTTAAATTAATAAAAATTGACGTCAATTAATAAAACTTCAATATTCAAAATTTTCTTTTCTTTTTTTTATAAACTTCTCATTTTATAACAAATTCTTTTATTTAAAATATATAAGTTTATTGGCCAATTTAGTATTTAAGAAATTTAACAAACAAGTAATATTATGTAACATTTAGTCTAGTGATGAAGCTGTTTACAATTGATATAAATTTTTGAATTTAAAACATCAAACTCATTTATAAATCTTTTCATTGTTAAATTCTGTAACTGTTTTAAAAACTATCATCTCATAAAGTAAAAGGGGGGGGGGATAAATATCAGAATCTTTTCATCTTTTTATATTGTAATTTTATATTAAGGGCGTATAACCTTTTTTTTTTATTTTAGGATTAATTGTAATCCTGTTAATTATTAAGCTGTGCTCATTATTTTTTTTTATTGTTAAATTTTGTAACTGTACATATAAACTAAAAGGGGGGAGATAAATTTTCAGAATCTATTGATCAATTTCTTTTTTTAATGATTATATGTTACATTAAGGGCGTATAACTTTTGATTAATTATAATCTTGTTAATCATAAGCTGTGTTTATGATGATTTGTCTCAGGATGTCTTTTAATTTGTAAATGATAAAATCTGAACCGTCGAAATTCCTTCTTGTTAATAAATTTGAGCCTTGTTAATTACTAAATTTGTCATTGTCTTTTTTATTTTTTTATTTTCTAAACATTGTTACCATTTTGGTTCCGCCTTTTCTTAAATTTAAGTCCCCTGGTAACAAGGTAGTAGATATGTATGTAACTTTTGAATACAATAAACATTTTTTATGTGTATTCAGTTTATTTACTGGTCAAACGCAACTCTCTTATTTATATTGGCCTATTACCTACTTAATTAATTGTGATCCTCAGAGGTTCATTTATAATGAATGTGGGTGTAGTAATTCTGTGCTAGATCTATACTTGGTTTAGAAAGACGTATCTTTCATCTTTCCTATCAACTCTTGTTCTTTTCCAACCCTACTTGAGAGTACGTAGGATCTCTATTTTATGCTTTCTTCTTCTTTTTTTTAATGAACATGAGATCCATTAAACAACAAGGAAATATACAATTAATCATAATAAAGGTGCTAATTTGTGTTATAAATATCTAATACAGACAAAAACTGTGTATGTCAAAAGAGGAAAAAGCTATTATAGTATATTTGCTCTCAACCAAAACATGTAAAATGTAGGTTTACTAGATAGTAACATACTACTAATGGGTTCCAGTCTAGCTCATCATCGTTTTATAAAAAGGAAGAAAAGAACATAAAATGAAGATCTGTAGTCCTCAAATACTTTAATAGTATCAGAGTCAGAATAGAACAAGCATTGATAATAATTGATCAAGTGAGATATGAAAGAGAAGGATAAATAAATGCTAAATAAACTTTGTAATTCTTTTACAAATAGATAAAAAGAAAAAGAAGTAAGTGATATTAGCAAACTATTATTATTATTATCGACTCAACAAATAAATACAAACTAAAGAAAAAAAACTCAATTACATGTCCCTGTAATTAATAATCAATGTCTCATTTTACATTTGTTTAGGTTTTACTTTTTAAAATATAAAATCAATCTATTGAAATTGACTTCTTTTGTTTTTTAGGATTTCTTGGTGTGTCAAGGCTGTGTTAAAAGAATTGAACTATACAATAAAATAACACATCAGAAATATTTAATGTATATAGAGTGTGCAAAACGTGTTGCTGACAAAAGGAGTACTGATCCAAATAAAGACACTACAGTTGTGCTGAATGAATTATTAGCTGACGAAAATTGGTTAAATCAGGTAATTCAAATTGTACTATTATAAAGTTTTTTTTTTTTTTTTAATTGACCATTATGAATATGTCATAAAATAACATTGGTTAAAAGTTTTGAATTTTTATTTTCAATTTGCCAACAATTTTGTATTAAATATTTCTGGGAGTAAGAAAGATTATAATTTTATTTTTTAAATTGTAGGTTTCTTTATTAGTTTATTTTTTGTGGTTTGAAGGACTAAATATGTATAAAGTGATGCCAAATTTAAATTCAATACCTTAAAAAACATAAATATGTTTTCTGAAATCAGAATCTCAAATATATATTTAATATAATATTATCTTGAATCCTAATTTTAGCCCAAATCTCAAGATTTATTAAATATATTTATTATATATATATGGGTAAAAGTCACAAAATGGGAAAATTTCAAAAAGTTAAATTTTGAAAATTAAGTATTTGATTTTATATAAATATTTAGCATGTTAGGTAAATAACATGTTCAGAGACCTTATCTCATATGAAGCTGAGCTAAATTTTATGAATTTCTATTTTTTTATGGACTTTAAGTTTACCGAAGCATCAATGAGATACAAACCGGTCACGCTTGATAAATCAGCAAAATATTACTTTCAGGTTAGCTTAAAAATATAATAAATAATATCTATATACCCAATAACATTCAGTTAATAATTCTGAATAACAATTATACAATTAGATTTTGATTTATTTGAATTATTTAACATTTTAGTAACCAATCCAAAGAAATTCACTTGTTACACAACAAAACTTCCCTACGAAAATAGGTATACGTTAATATTGTTTACAAAACATCTCGATTAGGTTAAGGAAACCATAGACAAACAAATTGAGTGGCATAGAGTATATTTTTAAAACACTCAAACATATATATTGCCGATTTTGTATGCGTGACCGATTTGTGTTGGCCGTGACCGGTTGGTAGCGATCGTGACCTCATGGTAGCGATCGTGACCGCATTGTAGCAATCGTAACAGCGCGGTAGCGATCGGGGCCGTTTGGGTAATGATTTAAATTTGTGAATAAAAATGCTGGAAAACAAATAAATTAGTCATTTTGGTAACTAAAACAAACAATTGCTGGGGTAAGCAGCTTTTAATGTTGAAATAAACAAATCAAACAAAAATTAAAACAAAGTACTGATTGGCTATAATAATGTAATATTAAAAAGAGCAATGTAACTTCTTGCTAATTGATATGTTTAACAGCACAATCTTTAATAACAAAATGAAAATAATAATAATTCTAACAAGGTAACATAATAGGAACAACAAATGCATTAGCCCTATATAGGAATTAGAAAAATATCAAAATAACTACAACTAATATAATTATAATAATTATTAATATCATGACTTGAAATAAATCCTAAACAAGAACTTAAATAGAAAACATGCATAACAAAGTTTATGGTAATATAAATTTATAAAACACACGATTTCCTTTTAAAGAAATGGATGGTGTTTGTAGTACTGCTAAAATTTGATTCAAATTAACAGTGGCAATGTCTTGTTCATTCATGTAATACAAAGAATTGTCTTTGGTACAATTTTTCAAAAACATAACCTCAATTTCCTTATTAACTACATTACTTTGGCAGACACCAATAAAGTCACGAGTTTTTAACTTTTTCGAGTCATTTTCGTACCTAACCAACACATACACTCCAGACCCAAGTTCTACTTCTAGATTAGGTTTATGGACAACAAGAGGTAAGTGGTCTTGGAAAACTTTGGTTTTGTTTGTTTGACTGTAGGAGGTTGAAGGTTCTTGATGAAATAGCGACTCGTCTTCTGAAGTCGAATAAACTTCATCTACAGAGAGTTTGGCATTTTTTGTATTGTGTAGAATAAAGATGTCATTTTCTACGTCCAGGTTATCATCAATATCTTTATCATTTTCTTCATTTCGGCTGTCATCGGGAAAAACTTCACTGAGTGTAAAATGATCGCAATACTGCGATGGAGGGCATTGGAAACATGTTAAAGATCGTGCAAACATAACTCCCTGGCTGAACGTTATTTGATGTACTTGCATAATCCCAGAAATCGGCGGGATTGTTAGTGAAGCGACCTTTCTTTTCATAATTTCAATATCTTTACTTGGTATTTCCATCAGCAAAACATTGATTCCTGTCATTGCAATAATAAAATCTTTAGAACAAGTGATGTCTTTACCATAGAGTACTTTTTTATCTGCTTCCCGCTTTAGAGTTCCACCCACTCCATCCATCGGTCCTTTGCCATGACCTGCCTCGGTATAGTTCCAAGTCATTTTAATAACACTTGGAAAATGTAGAGGAACAATTGTTTTAAATAGTTTAATATTAAATCGGTTACGGTACTGGTTTGAAGGCCCGTCTGAAAAAAAATGAATGATTTTGGTAGTGGGAAAACGTGAGGAGTAGTGCTTCAACATTGGGATCATATGGCCCCATACAGCATGTGCCTGGTGATCCAGATTATCTGATACCGAAGCAAAGCATTGATTTTTAATTTCTCCATTTTCTGTAAAATATATTAAACCCGTGTTTAAAGCTATCTGCCTCTTAGAAGCGCCAAAGTGCACTGATTGGATCTCTTTCTCATATTTACAAACATAATTTTCTGAGAAATCGATCCGGAATGCCAATTCGTCAGTCTGTAGATTTTCAATTTTTTCCTTTAGTTGTTTACTCTGGTGTTTAGAGTAAAATACATGTTTTTTAAATATAATCATTTGTTTACGAAATTCCGATTTGATCTTTGAAACATATTCATTAGTCTTAATTTTTACTGTTTTTTGTACTTTTTTCTTTATGTTTTTTACGAGTCTTTCTTCTTTGGTATTCTTCCATTGATAGAACTTAATTTTAAAATCTGTATCATACGAGAAAACAACTTCTTTATCTTTGCACTTTGCACACCTACTCATCATACATTCTTCATTATTTGGCGAACAAACAATGGTTTTTATAACTTCACTAGGATTGTTTTCTTTGATCACCCTTGTTTGTTTCAAAGCATTCACGATCAAATCCATATTCGAGTGCTTAATACACCCACATGTCTCTCTGTCTGTTTTTTTGGGCAAGGTAACCCAAAATGGCCTTGCTCTAAGAAAGGATGTCAAAGAAATTTTACATTGTATTTCATCTTGAAATTGCTTATGCAACGTTTTAAGAGGTTCAAGGAGAATCCTTCTTTGCTTTTTAATGGACCATTTCTTGACGACGTCCTTCTTACCTGGGCACATCCTGCTAATGCGATCGTCTTCAAAGAATCTGATTAATTCTTTGTTTAAAATTTGTCGAATACCTTTTTTTTCTTTTCTAGTATATTTACAAGTGTCCTCCGACACATTCAAAACTTTGTTTGATTTGTAAGGCACCAAATTCCTAAAATGTGTCTGTACTCTGTATTTTTTAAACATTTTGTTTCCGATAAATTTATGCATTTGCTGAGTTTTCTTTTTAGAATCACATAATGCCTTTTTTTGATTTGCAATTTGTTTTTGTAACGCAAATCCCAAAAATAACTGTTTTTTAACCTGAGGAGAAACTCTTTCACGACCTACAATGTTTAACACTTGTTTTTTTGGGGATGGCGAATTCGTAGTTTTTAGCTTTTGTGTTGTTCTATATAGCCGTTTTTTATACTTTTCCAATCTTCTTTGTAAAATTTTAATTCGTTCTTCTTGTTTCTTTACTGTTCGGTAAACCTTAGCTTTATTCTTTCGAACTTTCTTGCGCCCTCTTTTTCTCTGTGAAGATTCTTCTCTTACATTTCTTTCTGGAGATCCCGTTGGAGTATCTGGAGGAGTATTTGCAGTAGCTTCAGCAAGGGCTATATTTTTTAATTTACGAGTTTTGTTTCGTTCTCGCCAGTATTTTTTCATTTTGCGATGTTCCCGTGGGGTCATATCACACACTTTTTTTAATTTGTTTTCTTTTTTTAACTTTTCACGGCGGTCTCTATCATATTTCCTTTTTGCTTCTAACTGTTCTTCACTAAGTTGAGCTCTTCTCTTCCTTTGTCTTTCTCGCGCTAATTCCTTCTGGCGTTCATATTTTTCTGCAGCTGTAATTTTCGTTGCACGAGCCATTCTTCAATGTTTTATAAAGCAATAGGTCCTTCTGAAACAAAACAGGACAGAAAAACTGCAAAACAAAAACCAACTCTGTTCGTTTTCCTGTTCTAAAAGTAAGATATTTTATGTTTCAAGATATTATGCTTATTTTGTGTTCTTTTTCTATTTTAAACCGTTTGAAATTGAATGTTAATAATTAATATTACAGTATACTAGTTTTTAATTGAGTTATTATATTTAAACAGTTTTAAATTGGCATTTTAAAAAAAATAGCCTATATAAGGCAATTAATTTAAGATGATGTAATTGGATTAAATCATGTGAATTTATAGGAAAAAATATTAACTATCTCTTTTTTAATTAAAAATTAATATAATAATTCCAAATATAACATAAACAAATTTTGTAATTAGTGGAAGTGTTAAACAAACAAAACGGTCACATAATACCACGGCGGTCACGCTACCGATTTGTACGTGACCGCTTTGTAATTATCAAGTAAACCTCAGTGAATCAGCATTAATAAGTAACATAGGTTTGTCATATTGAGGTTAGGATAAAGACAACCAATAAACAACTAATTGGGCATGTTTGTTACTGCAATATTTTAATATATACTTAAACTATTTACGTGACCGTTTTGTTACGTAATTAAGGTACTATTATTACTTACCTTAAATTTAAGTAATTTTTCGAAGAATTCAATAAATTGAAACTATTTTAACTAAGCCAACACAAGATTCACTAATAAACTTCCAACAGACTGCTGTTCGCGCCAATTCTATCGCGATCGATATCGCACAGGCAGCGTTTATACTTTAGGCGGTATTTACTCAGCTGTTTTAGAGACAAGTGTTGAATAAGAAAAAAAACATAGTAATTTTGTCCTCTGCTCAAATGTTGGTTATGTATTAATCATTACAATACCTAAACCTATATTATAGGCTGTTTTTGCTATGATTATCGATCTCCTTGTTTGTTTATTTGTTATTCAACATTAAGATAGCTGGTCAAGGACAGTGACCGATTTGTATTTCTCAGAAAGGAAACATATTTTAGTCACTAAAAATAGTAACTTTTTACCATGCAACTTTATTAGTGAGAAGGAAAAAAGTGTTTCAGATATATAAAAATTTAATTTTGTCATAAAAGTTATTATTTTTTATTTTTTTGTAAAGGGACTAAAGTTGTCCTATTTTGTGACTTTGACCCATATATATTTATTAAATAAGTTTAGATTTTGTATGGAATACAGGTTTAAGGTATACTGCTACTAGGTAATACCAAGGACCACTTTCCAAGGTCATGCTGTGTCTCCTATCTATACAAAACTAAACATAATAGGCAATGTGTCCTATTAAACGCTAATTTTTAATAAATAACTAATTTAATTCTTTATACTCCAATATATCAAATCCAGGTTGTATTCGTGAATAAAATCAAGATCTGATGTATCAAATCTTTGTTTTTCATAGTAATTTTTCAAATAAAACATTCTATTTTATTTACACATTTATCAATGATATATAATAAAATAACATTTCATGTTGCAAAGCCATTATTGCTGAATAAAATGTTTAGGAAATATTGGGTGTATCACTCAGTTGTTTCAGTAATGCTTACGATATATCAGCTGTTTACTATTTCTTTCCTGTGAAAAATTTTGGAATTTTTCTTAGAAAAATTTTCCATATCTAACAGGAAAACGCATCAATAATACATAACTAAATCAAACTTTGATCTCCAAAAAACTTATACTACCGACCATACTTTGTGGAATTCCACTTTAAATTAATTAAAACAATTTGTACAATCCACAACTTTTAATAAGCTGTGCTGACCTAGATTTCATGAGGTACGGCATTGTCAAAGGCAGGTTAAAGACGAAATAACAAGAATTTAACAAACACAACAGGCCTAGACAAAATTGGCCAAATATTCTATTAGGTTAAGGAGGAGGGGAGAAGGACGATACTTGGGTTTAGATGGGTTGTAACAGTGGTGAATTATCTAATTGTTCTTTTAAAACTAAAACTTGAGTCCTTATTGATTATTCTCTTAACTCTCCCCTTAAACCATGTGGTGTTGCATATCAATACAAAACACTTTTTTTGAAAGTTGTCCACTTAGAATCATCTTACCGCAATAAATAAAATATCTTTGATAGATGCATAATCATGGGAAAAAAATATAATTAAAAAATATACCATAAAACAATATGAATAATATATAATTAAGTGGTAAAATTTGTGTATTTTACTGGGAAACGAGTAAAGAAAAAACTGCAGTTGTGAAACACAAATTACGTCATTCTTTCTCTTAATTTTCACAAAACCATATTTCTGTCTAACAAATCTACCATAACACTGTTCTATAGATCAAATCTTCCTGTTTCGATCTGTGCTTTCAAAATTTTTCTTACTTATATAGTTTTAATTATATAAAAATTAAAGAAAATCAAGAATTTTAACACCTTTTTATACAATAAAATTCACATTTTTTTCCTATTCAACTTTGACCCTAGTAAATATTATTTTATCGAAATGTGTAATATATCATTTTTATGGTAGTGTATCGATATTTCATTATCATGTATCCCAAAATCCTTCTTATGAAAGGTAAAAATTCAATAATTCAATAAAGTTTTCTATTTTTCCGTTAGAGTGATGTACCACAAAAACGGGGTAATATAAGAAAATGTGAATTTATGGATCATATAATTTTTGTAAATGGTAATTCTCGACCAAATATTACAAGTTGAACATATCTTATAGTATTTTTGTTTCTCTTTCGAACTATATATTAGAAATTAATCATAAGTTTTATAGTTTAAGAGATATATACATCTATGAAGTGCTCCAAAAATTCACTCTTCTCCGGTTTGCTCTTGGGAGTGCCTAATGAACATTGAATATTTCTATCTTTATTTGTATATATTCCTTTTGTTCTTTGTATTATTACAACGTGGTAGAAAGATCATAGGCATCATATTTATTTAGCAGTGAATATTAGAAGTTGTCCTTTCTAACTAAGCATAAACAGTCTCCGAAAAAATCATAATAGTCCATTGTGAGAGTTGATTATCAAACATGTTATGTAAACAAGTTTTTATTTTTATCTTAAATCACCTTTTAAATATTTCTTTAACAATGGGAAGAACACACAATATTTTTAAACAGAAGTTCCATAAATGTAAATCTTTTAACCAATTTACCCATCATGTTGCCAATCAATATGTCGTTTACTAAATTAGTATAGTAATAATTATGATAATTACATTTTTAGTTCTAAAAACATCAAAATTGTCTGTAACCCAAAATTATTAAAACTATATCTACTGTTACTATTTGTATTATTATGTTAACTGCAATATTTTAAACAAATATATGAATAAAATTTTTAAATATATATATTTTTTTCCAGTTATTTTCCGAGGTGCGAACAACATGGGCAGAAGTTGATAAAGTAGAGAAACAGTCAGAAAGGAAGAAGGACAATAAAGTGTCATAAGAAAAACATTTGTAATGGTCTTTATAAATCTATTTATGTGTTTAAATATATTTGTATAGTAGGACTAATAAAAGTATAAAATATTTTTAGTTTATGGTAATTATAGTTTTTATAACTAAGTATTTTTATTCATAGTACAGACTCATTATTATTAATACCCCATTACTTTCTAGTGTTTATAGAGATTTAATTATAGTAATAAAAGATACTCAAGTTATGTACAGACATGTTTGTAGTATGTATAATTCCAAATATTATAATTATATGAAATGTCAATGTATAATATTTAGTAGGAGTGTATAAAGTATGTAAAAATAATTATAGTTTGTTAATCATTATAAATTATTTTATTTACATTTTCTAAAGTAGAGAAGTAATTCTCAAATATCTATTGGAAATGAAGCTGTTGCAGCCAACCCATTTATATACACAGGGTGGGTGAAAACTATGAGAACTACTTGATATCTCGTATATAAGGGAAATTTGCATGTAGATGTGATTGAGAAACCCCCTCCATTTAAAAATACTATTTTATTATGATTTCAAAAATTTAGTCCGCCATCTTGGATCCGCCATTTTTAATTAAACTTTATTTTTTTTAATGGGAAGGTTGGTCATGTGCATAATTTTATTGTAGAATTTTAAGACAAAATCAATGGTGAAAACCGCACAACCATATCTCAAACCGTTTACGTAAATTTAAACATTTCATTTAATATAAAATAAAGTACATTAAACTTTTTACCTATCAAATTTTAATGTTCCATAAAATTCATAATTATCAAACAATCAAAACATAAGTTTATTTATGATTTATAATTATAAATTAAATAAAGTATAATTAAACATTAAATTTCTTTTTGTATCAAATTTTAATGTTCAATAGACGCATGAAATAAGCTTGAAGATTATGTTACAATAAATTTTCAGAGATGATGATTTTCACCTTTGACTCTGCTGTTTTGTGTACAAAATTTAGGTTTCATTCTCAGTAACAATGTATTCAAACAGCTCTAGTAATAGTTACTAGGACAGTATGAATCTTGGTGATTTGGACTCCACATAATCAATTCATTATTGAGTTATATAAACTTTTAATGTTACAGACAGATAGGAACACTAAACATTTTATGTCATGTTTGTTTTCACTGAGTAAAAATTATAAGCGACTTTGAACTTGTTTGTCCTCTTTGTAGCTAAGATTAAAAACAAATTTTAAATAAGAGCAATAGCTAGCTACTTAGGTGTATAAAAAAAAAATCAAAATTTTAAATTGTTTACTCGTAAAGTGTACTGTTTTTATGTAAAGGAGCAGTGTCTTTGTTAAGTTTTTTGAACAAAACTATTGTGTATACTTATACGTGATTTTTACTTTTTTTCAAAAGTGTTGTTTATCCATAATGTGTAATTACTGTAAATAGTGTAAAATGTAACATTCTAGTATTAAAATTGGATGAAACCTGTGTACATAAGTATAAGCCTTAATTATAATGAAATATAGTTAACCATTCACTGTTACCTAAATCATGGACTACTTGAAAATTTTCTTATTCATTCATTGCTCTTGCCAATAATGTGAATTGGTGATGATAGTTGCATGGATCACACATTTTCATCTAATTATTACCTATATATTTTATTTTTATTCTGTATAAGTTTCTTAATTATTAAAAAATAAATTTGTAAATGAAGTAGAATATATTATGGAAAAATAATTTCCTAATTTTAATTTACTAGTTTAAGTAAAATCGAAGTCTTTTTCAGTGTACATAGCAGTTTTTATTGTTTTAATTTAGAATATAGTTTTTAAGCGTATACATTGTAAATATGTACAATAAAAATTATTAATTTTTTAGTTGTTAAAGAAAATTTGTATCAAAAAAGGCCATAGTTCACTGTAATTTTGGCTAAGTTGTGATTATTCATGTGGTATTATTTAAATGTGTACCTGTGTTATCTCATCTATAAAATGAAGTGTTTGTAACTTATATTTTTATAGATATATTACAACATAATTAGGCTTACCATAATTCATGGGAGATGTGTAAGGAAGACCAAATAGTGTTAATATTTATCCACATATACAAGTTTTATATCGTATCATGAAAGTGGATTGGCCCTGATTCCTTCTTCAAAGTATTGTAGCTTTTTCTCTACGAAAAATGTATTGTATTGAATAATGCCTTGAGTATTTTAAATTACTTATATACTTATTCAAATTTATTTTGAACACAATGGCTAGGTTATCATAAGTAATAATTGTTATTTATCTAAATTAGTTTGTTCTAAAAATTAATAAAAATCACCGTAATGTACAATCATGTTTTAAAATTTCAAGCACAAAGATATATTACTAAATAGTTTAACAAGATCTATTGTATATAATATAATAATTGTTCAGTATTATGTTTTGCGGTGGTTTCCTACAAAGGCTCGAATCCGTTTTAATCTAATAAACTATTTTATTATTTTCATGAAGATTCATCAATTGGTTTATCGTAGTTGTGTTACATAAATATATGCACTTGCTTTATATTCAATCATTGTAATATATATGTTAATGGCATAATAATATTATACATTTTAGGTGAGTTTTAATGTATTTGTTTCATAAAAATAGCAAAAGTTATTTACATTTATATCATAACTCAAACCTTTTGTGTTTATATATCAAAAGAAATAAGATCTTATGACTACTCTGGTGTCTTAAGGTCGTTTTATATAATTTCAATATTTTGGAAATTCATTTTTGAGTTTAATAAAATTTAAACCTACAAAAATTTGTTATAAAACCCATCTTTCAAGTTAAGAAATATCCTACTCAAAACCTTCCATTTAATTATATGTTTTTATATAAAATATACAGATGCATACACAGGTTTTGTAATCTAAATCTGTTGGAATGATTTTTTTTTAAATCTCATAATACTACATTAAAGAATTTTGTAAGCTATTCTTACATATTTATGTTCAAGTCTTTAAAAGTTACCATTAATTATCAAAGGTGACTCTTTTTAAATAATGAATCTAAATTGTATAGCAAATATTTAAACATTTAATTTTCTCTGTTACTAAAGTAGAAAATTTTTCAAATATATTGGGAATGAAACACCAATCCTCAACAGTCACTGTTAAAGTGATCATAATTGATCAAATTCACTAAAAATTATATTTTATCTGCTTGTAGATAATAGGATTTTTATTTGTTATATTGGACTTCCTTACTATTTTTCTTATTTCAACCCTGAAATACCAATGTTGGTATATAATATTTAATTTACTATAAAAGTTTTGTTTTATATTGTAGGTATTACAACATATTATGTGATATATTTTTGATCTACTTAGGTGTATTTCTTTTTATCTTCTCTGTTTTCTATGTATATAAATGTTCTACAATTTTCTGTTTTTGTTTTTCAGTTTTTTTTTAAAATTACAGCATACATTTTATATTGTATAATTATATTTTTTATCATGCTAGTATTGAAAAAATAAATGATGCTTTTTATTATAAATAAGTTTAAATTTAAAATGTTAAAAAAAGAACTATATATTGTATAATTTTAGCATACAAATGTATAAGGAAAAAAAAAGAAATGTAGTATATTAGAAAGAGAATTTCTTGTGCCAGTTTGTTTGCATTCTGAAAGTATAAATTACTATTAACAAATTTTAAACATTATTGTTTTTATTTTCTTACCTTCTTTGTTATCGTGTAGAACAAATACTCCAGAATCACTCCTGGAACAAAAATGAATCCTGTGGCTGTTCTGGTTAAATACTTTTATCTTACACCCTCGTTTTCAATTAGGAAATTTAAATGCCATGCATTTACCACGTCATAAAAGATGAATTGAATTAATTAATATAAGAAATAGAGACAATGATACTTTCAAGATAGTTTTCTATGAAATAGAAAATTATATTGACTGAAAAATAAAAACGAAGATGAAAGCTGATATAAATATATTTTAATTTTCTGCTTCCTCATTCTTCATTTATTATTATCATTGTTCAAGCCTGCAGAGTGGCTCAAAATAGCTTGATGTCTCTTATAAACTGTTATAGTTACAATCCAGTATTGTCAGTTTTGCATCAGGTTTCAATGTGTATTTTGTGTCATTGGGAAATTTATAGCTGAGCAAGACATGCTCAATGGTTTCATCTTCTTCATCACTGAGATACACAATGGTGAGTCAGCTAAGTTAAATAGGACTGAGTCATTAGGCAGCCTGTTCTTGCAGGAGCTGCAAATATAGGTATTAATCGAGGAATTCCATTATAGAGTGATCTCTATATAATAGTTGGTTGAATCTCTCCCCATTCTTCATAAAAAACAAAAATAATTAAATACAATTTTAAAAGATAAATTAAGTTCAGGACAAATTGCAGGTTCTAGATTAAGAAACTTGTTATCTGTGTTTAATTTTCTTCAAGAAACTATTTCAATGAAATTGGCACATTTAAAAACAAATGTGTAAATTCAAAAATGATTTATAATTTCTGTTTGTTAATGATTATTGATCTGGAGATCTTGCAACAGCCTGCTGCAGCTGATTTTATGCACACCATAAATTAATATTCTGCATCCAATATATCTAGTTACATCGATAAATGGGCAAGAAATGATAAAAACAAGTGTAATAACCAATAAATTTTCTAGTTGCTGCAGTTTCATTCAAATTCTGCATTTAGTTTTTATAATTAATTGATATGTATGAAGTAGCTCTGTCTATTTCATTGGAAACCATATTTGAAATTGAAATAGTGATTTTTCAATCACAAATTGAATATAGATTTTCAAACATTTTGATGTTTTCTATGAAACAACCTAAGAATTATGCGTCATTATATATATATAAAACAACTCTATTGCCAACTTTTAGTAAGATTGACAACAGCTGTTACAATATTCTCTAATATCCAGAATATTTTGACATTCATTGATCTACTTTTACATGACATAATCCCTTTAGTCTTGATATAATCTGAAAAATTGTGTGATTAATTCTCAAATATAGAAAGGTTCAAGAAATGAATCACTGTCTTATAGTGGTCTTCTCACCAATTTGGAATTCTGCTTTATATTGAAATAATGGTTTCTAATATGGTGGATCACAACAAGCTTTCCATTGTAGGTGGCTGGTTTAGATCAGGTCTCTACAATGTAGGTGCTGGTACTCTCATGCTTAAACTAGTATACAAGGCATTTATCAGATTTAAAATGATGTATGATGATGTGTAGTTCAGCTGTAGTAATCCTTAATTATTAAGATTTTGATAGTGGCCAGTTTTTCTAAGTTCTCTCATCTCATTATTACTAAACGGGCTAATTCTATTGATTGAACCTCGCAGGGGGTGTAAACTAGCTGGACCTAATAAGAGGGGGTTGGCATCCGTCGCGGTCCCCAGTCAAACGCTCACAACTCGTAAAATATCATCCATATAGACATACCCACAGTTCACCTATATACAGTATCTTACATTGATCTTTACTTAGGGTTCTCATCACACGGGGGTGCAGACTCTCTTCACCTATTGAGAGGGGTTTAGCATCCCGAGCTATACAGGGGTGGTACATTAAAACATATTCTCCGAATATACACACTCATACATATTTTACTATTCGTAGAGGCTGTTACATTACACTATTCATGGGGATATATAGACATTACATTTATATATAGGGATTAGTTTCTTCTTCTTTTTTTACCGTGCAGAGCCGTAGCGTGTCTGGGAATGTTTACCAGACCAAAGCGTGACAACCTTTGAATCTGGTAAGCTGATGTGAGCTTGCTCTGCCAAAGCCAGCTTTCTGTTCAGTAGCCAGCCACTTCGGTCCTTGGTCAGGAAGTGTTCGTGATGGTGGAGATGTCGGATCCTCCCCTCCAGTTGTGGGTCTGGACTGATGCCCATCCAGTCTGGTTGACACTCTGGGCCCCAGAGTTCTGAGGTATGGAAATGATCGAAAGTTATCCAAGGGTATACCCGTTCCCAGAAGCTCATCTGCAACCGCCCAACACAATGAGCTGGTTAACTCTTTTATGGCCTCTACATTTATAAAAGTCATCCCGGGTTGGAATATACAATAGAGAGATTTAGTTGAAATTTCTAAACAATTGTGAAAAGAGCAGAGTACCCATAGAGCTCGTCATATACAATTAACACATGTTGAACGGTACGGTGAAACATCTGCAAAATATGATTTTACGTTTCAGAATGTTCCTGGACTTTTTCAATCGTACAGAGCCACCGTTTCACGGTGACATGCAATATATATGCAAGTTTACCTGGACATGTTACAGTACGGTTGCTCTCTTTCACCACCAGTTGTATAGTCGTCACAGAGAGAACTATACTTATATCCGGTCCTAAAGCACTATATAGTTTGGCTCTAAAGTCAAAGTGTTATATCTACATCTGTTGCGTAAATATTACGTCATTTTTATTAACCCTTTTATTTTGATTAAAAACAAGAAGAAAATAATGTATTCAATTCCAACTAACAAAACGTATAAATGATATTTCTAAAAAAACCTTCAATTCGCATAGCAACGATTGGTCTTCCTGTCTGTTTCGTTCAATGTAATAATATAAAACAATAACTCACATTGTTGCCAGACCTCCAGTCTGACAACGCTTTTTTCTTTCGTCAAGGTATGAAATATTGGCTGTCCAAAGTTTGGCAACAACGCTCTAATTTGCCTGCATCCTATAACACCTGTGAACTGTCACGTACACCATGTTACGTCATCACATCACCCCATGTATCATCCGATATTGTCCTTCAGAAATCGAATTCTGATTGGTTCTTGAAAGGCGTCATTTTTCTACCCTTGTCGAGGCCTCGGCTTCATTACAGTCAGTTTGGCTCCAAATTCCTACTCCGTAAGTCGTCAACGTCAACGATGAATTTCACCAGCAACTAACAAGTGTTTTTTTATATTGGTCCAGTTCCAATTTATCATCATATTTTTCTATCAGTGCAGTTCTAGTTTTTCTGTATGTGGATTGTGCAATGTGTGAAATTGTAGTTTGTATGTAATGAACGTGCAGTTTTGGTATGAAACTAAAAGCAATTTTTTAAGTGTTTTATAGTGCGCCCATCTACCGATACGTCTAAGAGCAGACGATCAGACAATCACGTAAGTACAAACCTGCAATTGTTAATCATATATTGTCATTTTCTATATGCAGAACTTATGTTTGAACTGTCATTGAATGGTCCTCCGGAAAAATTCCATTATTTTCTCACATAGAGATATAAACCAAAATCCCGTACATTATCGTACATTTATTTGGTCCTCCGGCCCGGATATGCTTTTGAATTGTTTAAAAAAAATATATTTAAATCATTGAACTACGCTATGGTTATACATTATTTTATTTGTTTATTCATTCCTTGTGAAAAATTGGAATTTCATAAGCGTTAAGCTTCAATAGTCGCCATTTTGAATAGGCTGCCATACTTGAACCATTGCGCAGTCCTTTTCGCGTCATTGCATTACCCTCTAGCGCTAAATGTTTTCACAGAACCTATGCTTACAACATTAGGAACTGTTCATGTTTACTTCAGTTGTCAATAACAACAAAAAACTTAACCTCAAATAAGTTGATTGTTTTTCTACGTTACATTAATGAAAATTAATCACATGTTAGTTTTTATTAATAAATAATATTTTCTTTGAGAATAATAAGAAATATTATAGTCCAACTTATAAAATTCTACATTTATAATTTAAACAAAAAATTTTATTTTTTTCAAAATGAGATTTAACGCTTTTCAACGTCAAGCCAAGCTTATACTAGTTAGGCTTACTAGCCTCAACAATCGTGTACAAGACTTATCTACTAAAGTTGCAAGCAGTAGTCTGACATTAATCCACGAAAAAAAACTTCTTGAATATCTTGAGGTAATTAACAAATTATCCGCAGATTTCGAAAGTTATGTCGATCGTGCAACTTCTGTTGAAGATATCACTGATGCACAAATCGAGGAGGTTTCCACACTTCAAGATGAAGTTTCACAATTAACAATTGATTCAAAAACACAAATACGCGTTTTAATTCCTAATTTGGGAAACTCTACTGATCTAAATGTTAGCGCACTATCGCACCATTCAGAGCATGCTAATGCTGTGAAACCATTAGTCAAATTGCCTAAACTAACCTTACCTAGTTTCAGTGGTGTAATTTCCACTTGGAGTAGTTTTTACAATACATTTAATGCAACCATTCATCAAAATGAAAGTTTGTCGCAAATTGACAAATTTAACTATTTACTTAGCTGTCTACACGATGAGCCTTTAGCACTCATAAGAAATATTCCTCTTAGCCATGAAAATTATCGAATAGCCTTTGATCTATTATGTAATCGTTATCAAAATCCTAGAAGGCTCATCAGCCATCATATTTACAAAATAATTGATATGCCAAACATTGACCATCCGTCATTGAAATCATTTCGGCAATTCTTAGATGTTTTTCAAGAGAATTCTCAAGCCTTGAAAATTTTAAATTTCGATATAAATCAAGAATTAACCCTTTTATCTATTTTGTTACGGAAATTAGACACTACTACTCGCAAACGGTTCGAAGATCGTAGATCTGTCGAACATCTAATGCCTACCATTAAAGAATTGATCACATTTTTAGAACATGAGTGTGTTCATTTCGAAGACGCTCTCACATCTGAATCAGGTGTTAAAAACCTTACTATTTCGAAACCTACCACTTCAAAACAAGTTGTGACTTTCAAAAAACCAGGAACCCAACCTAACCGAAATGTTTGTTTTGCTAGCCCTGTCAATGACTATCAATGCAGTTTTTGCAAAAGAAACGGCCATAGAATTTATAAGTGTCAAGATTTTCAATTTTTATCACCATTTAAAAGATTGGATTTTATAAAAACTCAACGACATTGTATCAATTGTTTATCTACTGGACACACCGTTACTAATTGTCCAAATAAACTTAGATGTAAAACTTGCAACCAATCACATCACACACTTTTGCATTTCGACGTAACAAAAACAGATTCAAAAAACAACCAGCCAAAGCCGCAATCTTCTAGCTGACTATACACTGAAAACAAAATTAAACCTTTAATACCACAAAATGCTAGTACTTCCTGGACAGGTTATACTTCTACAAAAGGTCACCTAGTTTCACATCATAATAAAACCCTTTCAAACACTTCTATGTATTTACAAAAGTCTAATACTGTTACAGTTTTGAGTACAATTAAAATAAAACTAACTTCTAATAAAAATAAATTTCAACTTGCTACTGCTTTAATAGATTCAGGAAGCCAAACTTCAATTATAACTTCAGCTTGTGCATTTAACCTAGGCTTATATATTCAACCTTCATGTATACAATTAAATGGCATTTCTACTTTACGAACAGCTATTAAAGGATTTACAAAAGTTAACCTGTCAACTCTTGATGGTAACTTAATCAATGCAAATCATCCAGTTATAGTTTTAGATAACATAGCCTCCAATTTACCAAATTGGGAAGTTACGCCAGAGTTACGTTCAAAACTCAAAAATTTGAAATTAGCCGATTATGAATTTAATTATCCTAATAAAATTGATTTCTTAATAGGTGCCGATCTGTATGGTCAGATATTAACTGGTCAACACTTAATCTTAGGCCCAAATTTGCCAACTGCTATTGGGACAATTTTTGGATTTTCGTTAATTGGTCCTACTCAATCAAAAATAATAACCTATAACCCGCGCTCATTGTTACTTACAAATGAGTTAAACTTAAATCAAGTTTTACAAAAATTTTGGGAAATCGAAGAACCTCCTATCATTTCTAAAACTTCCTATGATGACTTGGAATGTGAACAACATTACATAAATCACATTTCTCGCGACGACAGTGGTCGTTATGTCGCCGCACTACCTTTCAAGAGTGACCCAACCTTGCTTGGTAACTCTTATGATGTCGCTAAACGTAGGTTTTTTAGTTTGGAAAAAACTCTAAATTCTAAACCACAGTTAAAACCCGCATATATTGAATTCATGGATGACTACATTTCCAAAGGTCACATGACCTTAGTTGATGATTCAATTTTAAATCAATCAAATTACTTTTTACCCCATCATTGCGTAATTAAAGAACATAGTTCAAGCACAAAATTAAGAGTAGTGTTTGATGGATCGTCAAAAACAACTAGTGGTTTTTCATTGAATGACACTCTATATTGTGGTCCTAAACTCCAATCTGAAATACCTGACATAATCTTTCAATTTCGACGCTTTAATACAGTCTTTTCTTGCGATGTCCGTCAGATGTACAGACAGATTAATATCACCCCCGATGATCGACGTTTTCAATTGATTCTTTGGAGAAGTGACTCCAGTAAACCACTTGAAATTTACAAACTAAACACCGTTACTTATGGTGTCAAGACAGCACCTTATTTGGCCATCCGAACCCTACAACAGTTAGTTCAGGATGAAGGTCACAATTTTCCACTTGCTTCGCAGGTTATCAAATCTAATATTTATGTTGATGACATTGTTACAGGCTCTCATGATGTACCAAGTGCCTTAACATTACAAAAGGAATTGATTTCTTTTCTCGAAAAGGGTCATTTTCAATTGAGAAAATGGTCCTCTAACGCCCCTGAGCTTCTTTCAACAGTCCCTGAAACTCATAGGGAAAAACCACTCTATTTTAAGTCACCTGACCAACCTTTGTTTTCAATATTAGGGTTAAAATGGACACCAGGTGATGACGCTTTTTCTTACACTATCAACATAACCAACCACGTTTACACAAAGCGCTCAATATTGTCGGTCATTGCACACTTGTATGACCCATGTGGGTGGCTTTCACCTATCACTTTTCATGCCAAATGCATTATTCAACTCTTGTGGTCAATCGGAGTCGATTGGGACGACAAACTGCCCGAACATATTGTCCGCACATGGACTACGCTAATTAAGGACATGCCAGCTTTAGAAAACATTAAAATACCTCGCAATTTTAATTTACATAACGCCCAAGATATACAGCTACATGGTTTTTGTGATGCTTCTGAACAAGGCTACGCTGCGATTGTTTATTTACGTATCACTGAACACAACTCCACACCAAAAACACACATATTGATTGCTAAGTCCAAAGTAGCACCACTAAAACGTATCTCTTTACCTCGACTAGAATTATGTGGCGCTCATCTACTTGCTAAATTAATGCACTACTGTACAAATTTAATTTCCCCATTTCATAATATAAATTTCATCCATTGTTGGACTGATTCGTCAGTCACTTTAGCTTGGATCAAGACACCGTCTTACAGACTTAAAACTTATGTTGCCAATCGAGTAAGTCAAATACAAGATTGGGTATCGTCAGAGAACTGGTTCCACGTTCCTTCACAGCACAATCCAGGCGATTGCGCGACGCGTCCGCTCTCTCCGTCTGCATTTGTAAACCACCCTTTGTGGTGGTCGGGACCAATTTGGTTAAAATATCCGCCCAATAAATGGCCAAAATCACCGCATCAGGTGATGGACATTTTACCTGAAACTCGTAACTCCCCCCTCCACATTGGTATAGTTTCGACTACACCAGAGTGGGACCTGCTCTCTCGTTACTCTAATTGGGCAACATTAAAACGTATCCTAGCATTAATGCTCAGATTTATTAATAATTGCTCTAAAAAACAAAAACGATTTGGTTCTTTAACCGTCACAGAACTTCAACATTCTGAGACTAAAATAATAAAATTAATTCAACACTCTAATTTTTCGGATGAAATACAACTCCTAAATCAAAATAAACCATGTACGTCAAAATTACTACGTTTGTCACCCTTCTTAGACGACAATCAAATTCTTCGAGTAGGAGGTAGACTTACGCATTCTTCTCTTAATATCAACGCTATACATCCTGCAATCTTGCCCAAAAAACATTACATAACCACTTTAATAATAAACTTTTATCATTTAAAACATTTACACGCTGGCCCACAATTAGTACAATCACTTATTTCACAACATTTCTGGATACTATCAGCCAGAAGTGTAATCAGGACTTGCATATTTAAATGCATAGTCTGTTTCAAAACTAGGCCTTCACAAAATTTGCCCATCATGGGAAATCTTCCCAAAGAACGTATTACTCCTGCTAGACCTTTTTCAAAAACGGGTGTTGACTTTGCAGGACCCTTTTTGGTAAAGATTCACACACTACGAAGAGCACAAAGGGTTAAAGTTTATCTTTGTGTTTTTGTTTGCTTCGCAACTAAAGCTGTACATCTGGAAGTTGCTATGGACTTGTCTACTGAAGCTTATATTGATGCTTTAACTCGATTTATCTCTCGTAGAGGTTTGTGTTCAGATCTTTATTCCGATTGTGGAACAAATTTTGTAGGAGCCGCTTCAAAATTAAATAATATTCTACTCGCCTTTAAGAAACTTCCAAATTTCGAAAACGATATAACTAAGTTTACTGTTAAACAAAACATCAAATTTCATTTTCTGCCTCCAGCAGCACCCCATCAGGGTGGCTTATGGGAAAGCGCAGTTAAAAGTGCAAAACACCATTTAACCAGGATCCTTAAAGATCAATGTTTGAATCTTATGGATTTCATTACTTTAACAACGAGAGTCGAAGCAATTTTAAACTCTCGCCCATTAACTCCGCTTTCGTCCGACCCTACAGAACTGTCAGTTTTGACACCAGGACATTTCTTAATTGGACAACCCTTATTATCATTACCTGAAGCTGACGTTACATCTATTCCAACTAATCGTTTGAAGCATTGGCAACAAGTCCAACACTTTGCGCAATTGCTTTGGAAAAAATGGAGTGTCGAATACTTACACACTCTACAACAAAAATCAAAATGGTGGAAACACTGCGACAATCTCCAAGTTGGAGATCTTATTCTTGTTTCTGAACCCAATACACGTTCACTTTCTTGGCCATTAGGTCGCATTATGCACACTCATCCTGGTAAAGATGGAGTAGTACGCGTAGTTACCTTAAAAACTGCAACTGGGATTTACTCACGTCCTGTCACTAAAGTATTCAAACTCCCAATCGATAATAACATATCTTAAAATATATACAAAACAAAATCAACGTTGCTATGCGAAACTAAACCACAACTATTAAAAAAAAAAAAAAAAAACCCTTCACCTTAATTCAACGTAACTTTCACACACCCTGTATATAAAATACAAAAGTATACTATAGAATAATAATTATAAACCTCACTTTACAACAAAATGAAATAAAAGGTCAGAAATATCTCACCCCAACTCAACCACTAATGAATGACCATTGTTTAACTTCCTTCCGCTTTGAGCACGGTTCCCCTCTAAATAAACAATACTACACAACGCTTCTGACTTTTATCTCAATTTTATATTAAAATATTCCTACAATATTTTTATACAAAGCTCCTACACATCAAACTTGCCTGTTGTAGCCATGTTACCTTCTAACAGGAAATTCCTCTCAACCTGTTTCCTAACCTTACGGGTACCCTCCTTTTAATCCTATCTTCGGATTAACCCTCCCATTCTATCCGTCTCTAATCTTTTTATTCCTCATTATTCTCTCACTCTATCATAATTCCTGTTGAACGCCAATCGTTCAAGGCCGGGACTATGTTGCGTAAATATTACGTCATTTTTATTAACCCTTTTATTTTGATTAAAAACAAGAAGAAAATAATGTATTCAATTCCAACTAACAAAACGTATAAATGATATTTCTAAAAAAACCTTCAATTCGCATAGCAACGATTGGTCTTCCTGTCTGTTTCGTTCAATGTAATAATATAAAACAATAACTCACATTGTTGCCAGACCTCCAGTCTGACAACGCTTTTTTCTTTCGTCAAGGTATGAAATATTGGCTGTCCAAAGTTTGGCAACAACGCTCTAATTTGCCTGCATCCTATAACACCTGTGAACTGTCACGTACACCATGTTACGTCATCACATCACCCCATGTATCATCCGATATTGTCCTTCAGAAATCGAATTCTGATTGGTTCTTGAAAGGCGTCATTTTTCTACCCTTGTCGAGGCCTCGGCTTCATTACAGTCAGTTTGGCTCCAAATTCCTACTCCGTAAGTCGTCAACGTCAACGATGAATTTCACCAGCAACTAACAAGTGTTTTTTTATATTGGTCCAGTTCCAATTTATCATCATATTTTTCTATCAGTGCAGTTCTAGTTTTTCTGTATGTGGATTGTGCAATGTGTGAAATTGTAGTTTGTATGTAATGAACGTGCAGTTTTGGTATGAAACTAAAAGCAATTTTTTAAGTGTTTTATAGTGCGCCCATCTACCGATACGTCTAAGAGCAGACGATCAGACAATCACGTAAGTACAAACCTGCAATTGTTAATCATATATTGTCATTTTCTATATGCAGAACTTATGTTTGAACTGTCATTGAATGGTCCTCCGGAAAAATTCCATTATTTTCTCACATAGAGATATAAACCAAAATCCCGTACATTATCGTACAACATCAGTTACAATGTAATGTACAGTCCTAACCCCGGGGGTCATCCTGTACAAGCACGCGGTAAACAGTTTGAAGCTGTAAACAATAAGGCTCAAGGTCTCTTTGCTGTAGCCTTTCTTAAAGAAGCTTTACCGATGGTACCGCAATGTGATCGCTTTGGCCTCTTCTTTGACGGTAGTAATTACACCGTCACCGATCCTGCACTAGTAGCAGCTTGGCGACGATATATGGGTGGAAATTTGGACAAATTTCTTCTTTTAAACTCATATCCCCTAAGTAATACTGATGCTTCTTGGCTGATAGATATAAATGTCTTCAATTGTTAGTTAAATAATTGTTCCTTACGGATTCATGTCTGTTCACCATTTTAATATAATAACTATTTTATCAGGTAAAGGAAAGGATAGAGAGGATATATGTTTTAACTAAAACTATACACATAAAAAAAATTAAATTAAATTCGCTGATTAAAAACTGAACAAAAGGCTCATTTCTCAATATACAAATTGATCTTACATCTATCTTTCTCCGGGGTAGAAATGCCGTCAGAGGAAGTTAGATGTGGAATCATAAATAAAAATAAATACAATTTAGGGGAAACGCCTTCAAATTAACTGCTGTTGTATAGTCTCATAATATATTTGGGCATTGTAAGGGTCCTTGAAGTAAGTTCAACACCTTTAGTGCTTGATACATATGATGTATGCTGCAAAATATCAAGCAGAGAACACAGAAAAGAATGATGTTGTGGGCAGGGCACTGTATAAGGTGCAGAAAATATCAGTGATTGCATATTTACAAGGGGCTTAGCAGGTGTTTGACCGTCCCCCACTGGCTGGAGACCGTGTACACTCTAGCTGAATCTTGTCAGGATGGGCCAAGGACTCGGATTAGGACGCTAAATAAATGCACGCAACGCAAGTTAAATTAAATGTTATCCTTTATTTTAGTGTCGAATTAGAAAAATACAGTATTTAACTATAATTTATAAAAAGGACATAACGGCTAGATAAAGGCCTTAATAGTGGCCGAAAAGCAGACCGATTAATTTAGATAGCACGTGGCCGAAAAATGGACTGACCTCTTTCTCTGCACAGGGTTCAAGCCCTCCACTCCTCGTCTCTCCCCCCCCTTCTATGTGATCTTGCACTGCTCAACAAAATCGTGAGTGCCAATTGATATTTTATTAATTAGGATTCCTTCCCGTTACAACCTAATTTATTCTCATTATAGTTTTTATTTGGTGGGCTCCTTGGATGGGCCACAGGTGAGTTCAGACATTTGCTGCAACTGCTTGATTAGGACACCTGGTAAAAGAAGAATAATGTTATCTGTTTGATATGGAGGAATCCCCACTTTGTGGTTGGGGTAGTTTAGGAATTAAAACACTACCTCATGTCATCCTGCACTGTAAGAGAGGTGACCACACTACAGTACAGAGTAGATGTGGTTCTTAGTGACAGAATTAAAAAGAATGGATCATGGCATTGGCATTAAATGATGCTAGATTCATGAAAGAAGAAGTATCAGTGTATACAAATTACAGAAGTTCACATTAAGATGACAAAACCTCTATGGCTTAAACTTGATTTATTTAATAATTTAAGTGGACCCTCCTTTAGTCTTACATTATCCAAACCACTGGTCTGGCAAACCAGTACTCTCATTGTAGTGTACCATTCTCAATTTATTCTTGTTATGTTCAGACAGGTTTTAATTTTGTTCAATAGTTGAACGACTAATAATTGACTCAGATATTCATTACTATAACTGCAACACAACAATGTTTATTTACAAATAATATTAGACTTTGTTGTATTCAATTTTTACCACTGTAATATTCAATGAGGTAAGGTTTTCTTTTCTTATAGTTGATCCCTTTTAGGTATTACTGTTTTATTTTGATTTAATGCTGTAAATATATAAAAAAAAGAGACGGTGTTTAAGTTTAAAAATAATCTTCTTGATCTGAATTAAAATCTTAAATTGGCACTTTTTAATATTAAGAATTTATTTAAAGAAAATTGCTCAGCTAATGGGCGCCAGATGGAATTAACTCATCAATTTTGAAAAAAAAAAGTATACAAGTTAATTATTATTGCATAAAAATCTCTCAGGGTCGTAGATACTTTTAATGGTACTTTAAGTGGTTTTTCGTAAATAAAGAAACCTTATTTGTTGTGCTGAAACTGAACATGATTATTTATTATGGTTATACATATAAATATATATTCATGGTACATTTCTTATTATTACCGGTATCTGAAAATCTCTATATCATAAATTTAAAATTATTCTGTCTTGAAGAGACCTAAATCCTTTTTTAATGACTCTACTTTAATTAGTTGCAACTTTTAAGAATTATTTTAATTATGAGCTTTTTTATTCTCATGTATCAAAGATTATATTATTTTCATTTAAAAGTTAAATTAAATTTACTACTTACAATACAATTATTTGTTCATTAAAACAAATTTTAACATATTTTTATCAAAAGTTCTTTTATATACAAAATTTATATGAAACTGTCTATCATTCTTTGTTACCGCATGTGGTCATCTCCATGGTGAGAGTCCTTTATGTAAGCTGCCAACATCCTGAAATGTAGTTTCCTTGTAAACTCAATTAGCACGCTGATGATGTCAATTGTCTTTTCAAGTTCACAATATTACACACAGTGTTCGTCACTCTCCTGCAAACTATTGTCCGAAAATCTCCTATAACAAAAATACGTCTTACAACGTCAAATGCCGTCTCTAAAACTTTTACACTACATCGTTCTAAAACTTTCTTTAGACAGTAAACACGTCTAACTAGGTCAGAGACCTTCTTTCAACTGTACTTTAATATTTTCACTACATTGTCTTAAAAATTTCTTTAGACAGAAAACACGTCTAACTAGGTCAGAGACCTTCTTTCAACTGTTACACTATATTGTCTTAAAAATTTCTTTGTACTGAAAACACGTCTAACTAAGTCATAGCCTTCTTCCAAACTGTCCTAACCGCATGTCTGCTTTTCTATATGCGACAAATAAGCGTCATTTCCAATGTACAAATTCTGCTAAAAACTGTTCACATAAGTTGCACCACGGACACTGCTCAAATCATTTATATGACAACCTGTTCTGTCATCACAACACAATTATCACTTAAATATTTATTATAACTTATAACTAACATTTTATACATCAAATCAATATTTTGGAAATCTATATTGAATTTTTATTTCTCTTGTTATAATATTTATTTTCAGTCATTCACGTGGTCTCACCTCTAGTCCAATTATAAATCTCCCGGTTTATTTTCATATTTCAAATCTTAATATAACCATTTCTTGGTATCCAAATTAAAGTTAAAGTTAAAATTTTAAGTATCACAATGCTTACAAAATAATAACTAAATGAATTAAAACACCACTTTCCACAAAAATCACTTTATTTATGCAACACAAATACAAGACTGCATTTCAATGACTGTCATCGGCCTCAGCTGCTACATGGGTTTTATTCATTTGGTTATTGAAGTTTCCACAAGTGTAGCTCATTACAGTTGATTTTCAAAATAATGATTGAGTCTTAGTAAAGTAATATATATATTAGAATTTTTTAATTTTTTTTAGGTAGAATGAACAATAACAGAATATTGTTTCTCTTTACTTCTTGCACCCTTTTAGCTATTTTATTTGACAATATGGTTTCAAAATAATAATTACCTCTTTGTAAATTGGTGTTCAAAAATTGTTTGCATTATTTTTAATATGACTATATTAACTTTGATTTAACCTAGGTATTAAAAAAAATAATAAATGTGTGTTTTACAATAAGATTGTATTATTTTTAACCTATTGGCTCTGAGCAGTTGTGGACAAGATTGTTTGCATTATTTCAGAAATAAGTAGTAAATTGTAGATATCTCCTTATCTTTTGGTATATGATTGATATTTTGAAAATTACTATTAAATTTTGATTTAATGTTGCTATATAAATGTTAGCTCTTAGTCTAGTTGTATAATTTTGTATACATATTTTCTTGATATATGGCAATCTGTAGTGTTTTAGTTTGATTTATGCTATTTGATATAGTTTTTTTTGTATGCTCACCCAATTATAGTTAGCATTTCTTTAAGTACATAGTTTAGAAGTATCTTAAGCTATTATGGTGGAGCTCACAGTCCTTTGGGCTATACAAACCAATATACCCAAGCAGCATTTATAAGTGTAACAAATATCAAATGCTAGAGAGGTAGGATTTATGACACATTTTTATTTATAAATGTGAGATTGGTGCGAGAAGTCTGCTTTCAAAATAAAGGTATGCAATGCTCAAAGTTGGGTCTGGATAGAGACAAGAGGAAGAAGGTGTTAAATAGGATGTCAGGCAGTAAATACTTCATATTTTTTATAGCTCAAGAATGAAAGTGAATGGCTAGCTAGTGAGAGGAGTGGTGTGATCATATAAAAACATCTTGACCCTCTATTAGCCCGATCGCAAGTTAGGAGCTAGCTGTAAAATAATAAGAAAACTCAAGTGGGCCTACAATTTGCAGCAAAATCACAATCACCAGCTATACTAACTCCGCTATACCGGTCCCAAGCCCGGAGCCCATCTTTTATGGGAAGGAGGAGGGATAGAGGAGTAACACCTCTTTAAAAAAACCTTGGTCCATCTGGCTCCGGATGGTAGTACCATGTAAGGGGCCCTTGCCAGGGTTACGGTGAAGTCCTCAACCGTGAATATCGATGGAGAAGATATGCTTCAGTACCACGATCAGCGAAGGAGGCAACCCAACCCTAAGCTGAGATGGCAGTTTTTGTTTTTGGGGTGAATGGTGCATGGGTGTGGCATTCCAAACGGAAATATTAATAAACAATAATGAGCACAGGAAAACAGGTAAACACTCTGGGGTAGGATCCCAGGTACCGGTATGAGGAGTAAGCGCTTTACCTGGGTCGTTAGCAAGCTACTGCAAGGACCAAACTGCAACACGCACAATGCAGGAAGTTGTTCCTTTTGAAAGAAGGTCTATTTTAATGCGATTGCCACCATAGAACAAAAGTTTGAATTCGGGTGACAAAAACAACTCTGTAGGTACTACTTTTATTGAGGACTTCAGAGAGAATGAGAAACTTCAAGAGACTTAAAGAATTCTCTAGAAAAGAATTAACAGAATGGACAGAGCTACACATTACTGATAACGAGCTGGAAACTCAGAATGAACTCACTCTGTGGAACCATCTTCAACGGCCCCTTCATGGTGTTCAAGCACTAAAACAGGAAAATGCTGAACTAAAACAAGAACTAGCCCAGTTAATGTAGAGAATGCAATTGCTAGAGTGTAGGAAAGAAGGACAAAGTGATCACATGGTCTATGAAACTGATGAGGAAGAGCTCACAAAAGAAATGGAATGGATAGTTAAGCAAACGAAAAGAAATAAGAAAAGGAAAGCTAACGCTTCACCTGAAACCTCATTGACTCCTTCTCCTCCTAGTATGGTAGTGGTGAGAAGAATCGCTACTTCTATTCTATCTAAGGTGTTTGAAAGAATTATTCTGACAAGACTTAAGCAGCATCCAAGAAAAAATAATTATACCATCTCATCAGTTTGGATTTCGTTATAAGCATTCAACTATAGATCAGGTGCACAGATTAACTAACATTTTTGAAAAGGCATTAGAAGAAAAGAAAGTATGTTCGGATTTATTTCTGGATGTAGCACAAGCTTTCGACAAAGTATGGCATGGTTGGTCAATGATAAATTAAAAGCTTTACTTCCATAAAAAAATTATTAAACTAATAAAATCATATTTAACTGATAGACTTTTCAGAGTTCGGATGGAATCAGTATATTCAGAGCTAAGGAGTATCAAAGCTGGAATGCCCCAGGGTAGTGTATTTAGAGCTATTTTGTATTTGATTTATACTTATGATTTGCTTCAAGAGAGTGACGTCATGATTGGCACTTTTGCTGATGACAAGGCTATCTTGGCTGTTGGGGAAGATGAAGTAGGTCAAAAATTAAACTACAAAAAGGGGCTGATCATTGTCACTGCTTGGACAAAAATTGTGCAAATTTCAAAACACTGGCGATTATGGAAACAAAATGGTGGTAACACAAAAACAGCCGTTGAAATAAAATAGTGCTTTTGTTACGTTTAGAAAAAAAAACAACTTTTATTGCTATAAAAGTAAATTGATACAAACAAAATTTTAAAACAAACTAAAAAGGAACTATTTTTTTTAAACCAATGAAAATGAGATTAAAAAATTAATTAGTTTATTTAAACTGAAACCAATTCATAGCGACACACTGCTAGCAATGCATAACAAATGACTCGTACGCCCTTGTAATGTAATTATGTAGGATTCGAAGAAGTTCCTCTTCAATAATGGTCTTCAAATCCTTATCATTGTTAAAACTATAGGTGTACACTTTAAATAGCCCCATAAGAAAAAGTCACACAGGTAAATCAAGAAACCAGGATGGCCAATTTAAAAACTAACTTCTACAACCAATCCAACACCCTTGAAGACTGTTATTTAGTAATTGTTTGACTGTATTTGCATAGTGGGGGAAAACAGTTTGACCCATTTATGGAACCGTAAAATTGTGCAGTACTTTTTGATTTAAAACTTATTCATACTTATTTCCAGTCATGGTGGTGTCTGAATATCTTGAGACACCACGCTATTAGCAGTCACAGCTGCCCAGATAGTAATTACTTTTTATTTAAGAAGTCGCTGATCCGTGAGGGTTTTGGGTGTTGTAATAATTAGAGTTTGTCTACAATACTACTACAGTAGAAAGTTTACTCGTCTGAGAAAACAATACTTTAAATAATTATTTCAAGTGAAATATATACAACCTAGACTTGGAATTGAACCCAGGACTTGTGGCTGTACACGCCAATGCTCTACCAATGGTTCATAGAGCATTGGCGGGTAAAGCCGAAGGTCCTGGGTTCAATTCCCAGTCTAGTTCGTATATTTTACACTTGAAATAATTATTTAACCAATAACACTAGCTTGGTAAAATAATGTATAAGCGTTAAAATCAATAAATTAATAAAACAATACAATTGTGCTAATCAGGATCAGTAGGCCTATCATAAAACTCAATACCGGTAATGCAGGAACAGAACTCTACTCTTCTGTCCGGGGACTATCTTCAAGTAGGTTATGGACTAGGTAGCTTTTGTAAAATTAAATTTTGTTTTTCTTTACGATTCTCTGCACTGAATCACTACTTTTCAAAGTGATTTTGGTTTACCTGGAGAATGGAGTAATGAAACGCATACCAGTTCTTCTCTTTCCTTATAAGGAGAACGAGTGTGCTTTCTCATTATGCTTCCCGTTTCCAACAAAAAATCTTTCCAATTAATTATTGAGTAAGTGGTTGATGGATCAACACCTGGGAAGGCAACCTGATATTGTCTAATTGATTCTGCAATGTTATTAAAAACAATGGCCCACACACAACACTTTACTTTTTGCTCAATTGTAAAAACCATTTTGCAACTGCTACAAAGCGTAATAAAATTGTACTCAAAAGAAATTAGGTTACAAGTTTCTGCTTAAATATAATTGTTGTTTAATTGAACAGCTTTTTTTTGTTTGAAATGTACAGCTGTAAAAAAGTATAGACGCATAGAAGTTTTATATTCAGTTGCCATAATTTTTTTTTTTCATAAACACCAGTGAGTTGAAATTTTCATACAACGTTTTTGGTAACTTTATTAAAACGTATGTAAAGTTTCAAAAGAATCAGTTGAGGAATAAGCAATTAATAGAAAATCATAAGCGTGCACCTCCTCGTGGGACACATTGTATAATAAGCATGATGGCAAGTCTTACAAACCATTTTGTGGTTAATAAATAGTTATCACCAAGTTCAATTTATCTCCAAACTATTGCAAAAGTCATATAATCATCATTACTTGGCACCAAGTGTCTCTGTTGATCATACGGATCTTAAACCACCTTCCTTTCCCTGACAGCCTCCATCATTTTGCAGGTTTGCACTGTTATCACAATGGTCACATTTTTACCCAACGGAAACGGTCAATACTCAAAATGCTCCTGATATGATAGAATAAATTGCTTTAAGTTGTTTCTTATAAATTTGCTCTTTTGTTGACTCATTGATAGTTATTAATAATCTTAAAGAAGAGGTTTTAATCTGAATGAGACAAATTTTTTTAGTACTGTACCTAAGGAACACATATTTTATTAAAAAATCGTTGAGAGTTCAGAACACTTGTGCTTCCTTTATTCTAGTTCAGAGCTTAACAATATGTTGTATTTGAGAATTTTATGTGAGCTTGCCTGGTCAGGGCTTTATGTTCCTTAACGAGAGAAAAATAAAACTGGCTGAAATTAATTGTTTGTGGAGAACTTGTAATGAGTTGATGGCCATCTTGGATGAAAAAAGATTTAATATATATTGAAGAGAACAGAGGTTTCACTATTACATCAATTTCCTTACATTTTCCACAAATTTCACATTTACTTCTTTGCAAATTGTGTTTGAAAAAATGCAGTATCAGAAATTGTGTGAATTATAATTTTAGGTTATATTATAAAATATGTGATGATTTATGTAATTTTGTCTTTTCAGGAAATATTTTAATTTTGTATGAAATCTATTATAAATTTTTATTAATAATTAAATGTAGGCTACATTTTAGAAAATTGGATTCCGTATTTTATTTTGAAATTCTCCAGAGTACACTGTATTAAATAATTTGCGACCCCAAAGAAATTTTTTACGCTCTCTTCCAGAGTATTTCTTTGTCATTATTTTTTGTAATAAATATTACAAAATGGCACCCCAACTTCATTTAAAATATTAAAAATAACAAGAACCTTTAAAAATTAAATTATTACATTATCAAATTGAAAAGGGTTGTAGATAATAAAACACAATTTTTTATTTTGTACTATCCACTTTTTATTACTACAGCCTCGTCAATGCCTTAGCAGGTGAAACCATTGGTCGGCTAGACTAATAAAAAGTGGATAGTACAAAATAAAAAATTGTGTTTTATTATCTTTAAACATGGAATTCCACCAAGAACCATCAGTCTCAACAGTAATGAAAAAAAAAAAAAAAAAAAGTTGTGTTGTTTACTAGCCTAGAATGAAACTTGTGTTTATTATTGTCATCAGCTTAAGCTGGATTTTCATTAATTTTAAATTCAATATCCAAATAAAACAATAAAGTCAGTTAAATAAAGTTTATATGCTAATTTATATATTGCCATGCTTAATTTGAGAATAAACAAATATCTGTTTCCTTGAGATATATATTTTCAGAAATAATTTAGCATGTAGAAAAGAAAATTTAAATCACTATTACCAAGTAATAGCCAACAGACATAAAAAGGTTCGTGGAGATAAATAAAATATTAATAATAAAAATTTCTATTTAATAGTTTTTAACAAGTAATACAAATTTGATACATAGTATATGGCTAAAACTGGAATTATTCCGTATAAAAATATACTTAATTACTTTGGCACCTAAACTAATAAACATTTACATACATTATAATATTTTTTATACATCAAACATCAATTTGTCCAAATTAAATAAATATAGGTTTGATCTGTTAACATAGCAATTTATATACAAAGTTTCTTGAACACATCTACATCTTTTATACTGATACAAATTTCTAATGTGATGAAGAGGAAAGAGGCAAAATTAACATGTGCCTGAATTATCGTCACTCTCAAAAAGGTAATTGAAGATCAAATGAGAAGTAATTTTAAAGGTCTAGTAAAGATAATCACATTGGTTAAAATAAAGCTTCAAATCCAAGATAGCAATCTGTTAATGTCCAAGGGAATCATGGGTTTGGAGGTTGGATCAAAGATTTTTGTCAACAGTAATTTTGTTTTGAAACTGATTGTTTTGTAGAACAAATATTTTATATAAAAGTGAGTGGTTGCAGTAAACACAAGTCGAAGAAATATCCTTAATGTACCCAAATAACAATATATTTTTAATTACAATATAATTCAGTGATTCCTCTGGGTATTGTAACCAAGCCATTATATTTAAGAATTTTTAAAGTTAAATTTAGAAAAAAAATGTTAATCATAAATTATGTTTTGACTTTTTATGACTTCAAGAATTGATCCATAAATTGTATTTTAAATGCAACACTAGTATGCTGACGAAAAAAGACAATTATAAAAAAAATCACTTATTTGTCCCGAAAACATACTTTGCCATTAAAATATTTTTTCAAACAATATATCTTTTGTTATGCAATATCTGATTCGCCAAATGTAACATATTGAAAAGTTTAAAATACTGATGAGGAGAGTTAACCTTCTCTTTTTAAATCCAAGATGTCTCTTTACCATATTTACTATTAGCCACACACAAAAATAAGGGAAAAAAAGAGAATACACTCTTTCAAGGTCATTAACATATTGACGAGAAATGTGGCGACTTTGTGATCAAGTCAGTTGTGAAATATATGAATAATCACACTTAAGCGTATCCACCAACAAGTATAACATTTCACTGCTGAACATTGTTAATTAATATCAATGTTCCTTTATTGAAAACTTGTAGTTTTGTTCATCAAATTAAGTTCTATTAAGAAAACTGTTAATATTAATTAATTAAGGAAATTGTTTCATTAAGTATGTAACTCAAATTCTGATACATTTAACAATTTAATTCTTTTTTAAAATAATGAATATTTTTCCTTTTAGAAAATTATTTATTTATAAAGTGCCTTTGACAGAGGAGGGAATAGAAATTGCACTCTGACACCAACAGTAGCAACGTCTGTAATACCTAAAAAAAGGTTAATTTGAATAAAATATTTACTTTAATGGAAATCGTATTGAATAGAGGGTAATGGAACGTAAGTCAAAAACATGACTTATGGCTCTTAAAGTTAAAACAAAGTAAATTCAACTAGAATAGATTTCCAAACACAAGTAGATAATAATGTATAGATTTTAAGAAAATTTAGTTATAAGAAACTTAATAATTTTGTGTGTGAATAAAATTGTAAAAAGGATGAGTTGTGATATGCGTAGTATTTGAACAGTGCATTAAATGAGATGCGAGAAGGTTTTATCACAAAGTCAGCGGGAAATGAAAAGACAATCCTTGAAGCAAGCTATGTGAACCCCGTAGTAACGGAAGTAAGAATTCACCATGCGTACTTGTTCAGTCTTAGTTGGAATCTTGAGGTGGTAAGATGTGTTTAATTCAGTCTTAGGAAGGCGCTTCTAGGTTTTGTTAAAAATGTAATATATTTAATTTTCAGTCTCAAGTAGAGATTAGCAAAGTATAAAAAGGTTAGAAAAGTGTTAAAGAGTTTTTCAATGACAATGTCACGTGATTAAAAGACTTATAGACTCAGTGTAGCTGTAGACGATAGACAAACATAGTGAGACAATAATTATTGGTATAGTGTGAATGACTGGACAATTAATACCAATAATTTAATGCACACTCGTGTTTGCAAGATTAATAATAAAAAGGGACAGAGACTTATTAATAAAAACCAAAACATTATTTTTAAGAGACTATGTTCTCTATACGCGAGTCTTAAACTGATCGTTTACCGCGCGGCGAAAATCGTGTGTTAAGATGAACATTCTTTAAAAAACCAAAAACGCTATGAACTATTATAAGAAAAACATTTCTAGAGTGCTGTGCGAGTATACGTAACATGAACTTTCCTGAAAGCAACGATTGCAGTAAACTGCAAGATACAGGAAGTCTGAACGACTATCTTCGGACAATTTTTATAAAAATTGGTGTTGTAGTATAAACACCTTATGTTAACTTTAGATTAAGGAATTATATTATGTTTTAATAATTTTGCTATATATATGTTTGATCATTTTAATCTTCTTGAAAATATTTCAAGAAAAATAAATAAATAATATAATGAAATTTTCAATATTTAAAGTAAATCTCCTTCAGAGATCTTCAAAGTAATTTTAATTTAAAAAAATAATTTCTTGTTGCAACATTTAAAGTAAAGATTTAAATTCATGGAATAAATGAATCAGTTCTCCTTCTGAGACAATAAAAAGATAAATTATATTAACTAAGATAATATTCATATTTACTTTCATGATATGTTTAAATAATATGTTACTGTATCAAAATATTTTGTCTATAATAAATGTATGTTAAAATTTCAGTCTACACAAGAGTTATTCATTCACTACCAAGAAATCACTGTAAGTACACTTACAAAAGAAACCATGCCTCGAGATCTTTTTAATAAGTAAATTCATATTTTTCAAAATTGATGTTCACAACATCTGGCGCCCGTAAGCTGAGCAATAACTTAAAAATTATTAAAATTACAAGTTGAAAATAAAATAAAATAAAATTCATAAACTCGTTTTTTTTTTTTTTATAATAAAGTAATAATTCAATAAAACCGTAAAAGGTATTATTTTCAATTATTACACGTTGGAGAATAAATTAAACATTTTTGTAAGCAAACCGAATCTCAAAATTTTTATGAAATGTTATGCATATCTACCGCTTAAAATGTTTAATTGTATGCCAGAAAGTATTCAAACATGTGTACGTAATTGTAAACCATAGAGTCTGTAATTATACCTCATTAGAATTTAAAATTGTGTGATCTTAAACTTTTCCTTACTAAAGTCGTCACATTCAACCTCTATAAATCTTTTAGAACAATGCGAAACATAACATTATTTCTTTTTAAAATTCAATTTTTTGGAAATTGGTTATATAGAGTGTAATTTTAGAATATAAATAGACAAAATTAAGTATTGGTGTTTATAGTTAACATATGAATCATGAAAGGTGAAACTATTAATAAAAAATGCAAAAAATAGTACATCTAATCTGTTTTCATTTAATTTTAAGAATTGATCTTATTTCAAAATTTTTGTTGAAATACATACAGAGTTTTATATTGATTTCTTAATGTATTGTGTGTGTTATTGGATAAAGTTAGAAAGCAATCCATTAATGGACAGCATTTTTTCAAAAATTATCGAAGAACAAAATATTTGACTTAATTCAGAACTTGTTGAACCAGTATAACTGTGGATAAATATCCATATCCATAAAATTTCATTTTGAATAAAAGGAAAGAAAAAAATATCAATATAAATAATTATAATACATCAGTAAAATATAAAAGGTATGTTCATAAAAAATAAATAATAATAATAATAAAAGCAATGAATTATTCCCTTTTCTCGATATAATTTAAATTAGTATATCAAAATAACTTTTGATTATTAAATTCTTTACAGGCCTTGACACAATGAAGTGAATGATGAAGATGAAATAACCAACTGAGAAACCTTTTTATTATAACAAATAAATAGAAAGAAAAGGAATTGTATTAAAAATACTTTTATTGATATAATTACAATTAATCACTTTTAAAATTTAATCTTTTTTATCTTTATGGTTAAAATCCACTTTCTAAGAAAGAAATTATGGAATGACTTGGTTTATGGATTATTTTATCAATAACAATTAAATAACTACTAGTCTTTCTAAAAGCTTTACTATATTTTAAGCCTCCACACTTTAAAAATCTACAATGGACTTAATATATACCTGTCTGAAATAAAAAGTTTTACTGTAGAGAAGCATAAATTAAATTTAAAAGAAACATGTCAATTTCAGAGACATGGGTATGTTATAGTTCTTTCTATGTATATCTTTTAATGAATTAGATGGTTAAAATTTAAGTTTATGGTCTTTGTTTTAATGTTTGTAAAGATCTTAGATTAAATGGAAATCAAATTAAATCCTAATTGAGAACTGAACATTTTTTTGTGTAGACATTTTCTGGATATCTTCCACGAGTTAAATTGAAAATCTAGTTTTGATGCAGACATTAAAATAGTTTAAAAAAGTGTTGGTGAGAAATAGTAATTGAAACAATTAATACAGCTTTTAAAATAATATTTCAATACAAAAATAAATCAAATTCAAGTAAAGCTATTAACATAAAGTGGCACTTAATCAAATATACATAAAAGTTGTATTATTGAGCATTAAACAAGTAATAGATTACATGAATCATAAAAAGTAACATAATAATAAAACTAAAAACACTAGGTACACATTTTAAACTATACAGTTTTGTTATTTTATTACATATAACGAGATAACCGATCTTATCATAATATATATTTTTATTCATAAATATGTTACATAATATAAACATAATATCCATTTGTTTTTTTCAAATAGTTTATACTCGTCTAAGAGTGTAAAGTTATGTACAATTTTGAGTAATTTGACGTTAACTTTGATTTTTAGGGATTCTCATTTTGTATTGCCTAAAGTTGGGCTATGTCCAAATTTTGGACTTTTGAGATTAGCATTAATGGATATACAGAAACGTTTATGTTAATTGTGGTTAAATCTAAATCTAATTAGCATAACTCATAATTAGTAACAATTGCAAAAAATAATAAAAATGTTGAAAAATTTAGAAAAGGATCAAAATTTCAAAAAATATTAGCTGGGACTTAAATTCAGAGAAATGAAAAACTCAAGAAAACTCAGAAAAGTAGAGTCAATTTTATTTCCTAATGAAATACACTTGAATAAGTTGAAAGAAAAAAAGAACAAACATGATGCAAAGAACAGGAAATTTACCTTTATAGGATGATTGAAATCCATGAAGAATGTTCATAAATAAAATAATTAAGTCAATCTCTTAATTAGTTTTGTAAACAAACTTGTTTAAAAATCTACAGTTACATCTTATTTGCATTGTACTGGAGTATTTCTCCCCACATTCTGTTTATATTATATTGCTCATTACTTGTATTACAACAGATAGCCAAACTCTCTCTCTCTCTCTCTCTCTCTCTCTCTCTCTCTCTCTCTCTATATATATATATATATATATATATATATATATATATATATATATATATATATATATATATATACAGATTGCCCAGTTGACAAAAAAGAGGTATTGTAGGCTTATGTAGGATCTGCAGATAAAATGGAATTATCGGAAAATCTCAATTCTCTGACTATTATTTCTTAGTAGCAATTGTATCACAAATAGTAAAACCTGGCTCATGAGGCAAATTTTGTTTATTTACATACTAGAGTAAATATAATTATTAATCTTAATTTTTCAATTTTGATGTAATGTGATTAAATATTATGTTTTTTTAATGACAAGCCTTTAATTAATGTTTTTTTGGCTTGATTAACCTTTAAAGCTGCACAAAATGAGCAGCAATGGTATACTGTATTAAAAATATCATGTATAATTATAGTAGCTTGTTTTTGGAAGATCTTAAACAAAATTTAGTATTCGTGAAATTAATTTTAATTGTTTTATATTATATACTATATAGAAGGTGCCAGAAATTATATGTATAAGTTGTATTTATAAAGTTAAAAGTGAGAAAAATTATCTCAAATTTTTTTTGTAATTTTAAAATTTGCCACTTAAATATAGTCTAAGCAATTTGAGGTTGATAACTTTTTCTAATGATTTTTAAGGTTATACACCAAATTTGAATTAGTAATATATATATATATATATATATTTAGAGCAATTACTAACACACATACACATATACATATATACAGTGAGTAAATAATGGTGCCAAATTACTTATTAGAGCTAAATTGGGGGACATTTCATAACAAAGGGTATCAACATTTTCATGAGGGGAAGATTGCAATAGCTACAATTTATACCATAATAAATAAATTTCCTAATTTAAGTACACAATCACTAAAAACTCCACAACTAGGTGGTGAGTAATTTGTGTTGAAAATTTTAGTTTCATTTTTATTATTTTCATATATGCAGCTTGAGAAAATATAAATTCACATCAAGAAAGTTGAATATTTGCCTAAATGCAAATATTTTATAAATACAAATAATTTAACATACAATTTTAATTCATATTAATTACAATACATTACAAAATAATGTACAAATTACAGTAATTTCTAACTACAACTTAAAAAAAGTATACAGCTTGTATTATAATAACTAATATAAAAATACAATTAATTTTGCTTCTCAGATGTAATAGAATCTAAAAAATAAAGTAGAGCATGCATTTTATTGAGAAACACTTATTTATATGAAAATGTAAAAAAAAAAAAAAAGAAAAAGAAATAAAAAAAGACTTTAAAATACAAAAATAAGATTTATTCAGATATTATAAATTATTCATTTTATCAGACTAAATAACCTTGTATACATATTTTCTAGTTTACTGGTAACATGTAATTAAGTTCATATTAATAGTTTTGATCGCATCACGAGGAATTCAACATGCAAAATTAAATTTTATAATTGCCTCATTACTGTATATATAATTAGATAAAGTGATAAATAATTAATAGTGAAATGGGAACTACTACGAAATGTATATCTCAAGATATAAATTTGTGTTATAAACACCTTTCTTGCCTAAATAAATTCTACCGAATTAATTTTAATTTATATTTTCACTTTGCCAATTTTGTTCGCAAGATCTCCAAAATGTTTATTATGAAATCTAAAAATAACTCTCTTAGGATACATATTTTTATTAAATCATCCATTATTACTGAAAAATTGGCAACAAATTTAAGTCTGATATCTTTGTTTTGTTGTTTTTTCCTTGAAGGATGAAATTGTTTTTATTTACAATATTTTACATAAAGTTGTTTTACAGAGTATTTTAAATTATCCAAATGAAACCACCTAAACCTACTGTAAATTCTAACATACAGAATAAAATAGTTTAGTACCACAAAGTAATTTAAAACATAATTATTCAACATGCTTTGCTTACAAAAAAAGAAAAGAATATTCACGAAAATACTTCTTAATTATGTTGTATTTTACACTATCTAGAACCTGGCAAAAATTATATGTGTAAATTTTATTTTGGAAATATTTTATTTAAGCAGCAATACCCAAGAATATTGGATGTTCTAAATAACCAAACTGATTATCACACAATGGAACCTTGAAGCTCGAATTCCTTGATATCTTAAATTTTTCCAACCCCCCTTCAACTTCCCATAACCCTCAATGCTAATATAAATTTCCCTCTATAAGTGGAATATTTTAAAGAAAGAACCTCGATAAGATGAATTTTGTTGGTTTCCTGGACGCGATGATAAACCTCTTTAACTCAAAGTTACAAGTAGAAGTTTTAATAAAATCACCTATATAATTGGACGTTTTGGCCAGCGGACCATTGTAAGTCGTAGTTTAGAATAGCCATACTGTGCGAGATGACAAAATTTCCATGTTAAGTCACAAACTTCCCCCCTTCTCCCGTATTCCTACACCCCCTCAATTGGGCTCAGTACAGCACTATTGTTCACAGCATATATGTATGTATCTACCATTCTGTATTGTATTAAAGTTTTGCATTTTATAAAAGCAATTGTGAAGTAGTTTGTGCTGCAGTATTTCAGTTAAACAAAAATGTAAAACACTGAGTGTAGAAGAAAAACAAAATCTAATAAAACTGTAGATGGAGACATGAAGAAAAGTGGAATTGCAAAGGACTTTGGAATCCCACCAAATACCTTATCAACAATTTTTAAAAACAGAGAAAATATGAAGAATCAACTGGTTTGGGGATATACTATGTTAAGAGGGCAAAAGGTGGTGATTTTGAGAACATTAATGAATGCATCCTTAAGTTCCCTTGGTTACTTATTATAGAATCACATGAATAATAATGCAATCAGAACACACTGCTGAAGTGAATAAAGATTAGTCAAATTGGGTTCTCTATAACTCAAAGTCAGTGATTTTTGTCCTCAGCAACTCGACCTTCACTACCTTAAATTACTTGATAACTCTTGTGTTACTTTCAGATTTGAGTTGTCAAGGTTCCACTATATAAGAAATAGTTAGTCAGGGTTTGTAATATTCTAAGGTCATGTTTTGGGAGAAATTCTCAGCACATAAGTACTACTTGCAAGAAATTGATGTTATATTGATGCTGGGTTTTTGAAAAGATGAGGATAACAAAATCTATTTAAGAGTTTTGAGATTGATTTTACATACAAAATAGATAAGCCATCTCCATGGCATGGTTTAAAACTCAGAAATTAGAGGCTCTAGTAGTGCCATCTGGTAAGGTCTAGGACAGCCATGTCTTCAACTCCTGCTATACTAGCACATTCTGAACTGAACCCACAAAACTACAACTGTACTACTACTGTAGTATATGGGACTTCTTCTCTTAGATATCAATTCAACAGTTTTGGTAATATTTTGATAATTTTTAATTCAAAATTTCTCAGTAGTTTCTTTAGTTTATCACTTACTTCAGATTACTTCATAATAGGCCTTTAATGTAGTAGTAAGTCACTATTAAGACTGTAATATGTGTTTTGGTTTGCTGTGAATAATTAATTGAAACATTAATGCTTATTTATAATAAAAGTATGTTATTTTTATGTTAATTGTTCACATCGTACTCGTTTAGTCAACATTTCAACTCACTCACACTTTCAATTTTTAAGTAATTCATATTAAAGTATATTTTAAACATTTTGTTTATAATCTATAAAGAAACAAAACTGATGTTATTATTAAAATAAAATAAGAACTTTATTCAAATTCTATTGAGAAATGGCAATTCCGAGTTACCAAAATAAGCAAAGCGAGTGGAACTTTTATTTAAATACGTAAATCAATGAGCTTAGTAAGAGCTGAGTTACCAAAAGCTTAGTGAAGAAAAAACTATATTAACTTTAAAATTACATAAAACGAATTTATTTATTAACACAGAATTCTTTTACAGGGTTCTCCGTATTCATCCATTAGTAATAACTTAATATCATTAATTGAGTGCCTTAATTCTACAATAAATGTTTTGTAGAGGACATTCTACATTTAGTTTATATATGACACAGTTTAAAAATATTACTAAAAAACTTATTTATTTTGATATACATCTTAATTTTCTTTGAGATTTTTGACTTATTGCTATTTAAATATAAGAAAATATTTAAAAGAGTGGTACATACCCTTTATTAAGTGTTAAGTTATAAAAAAATACACCAAAATCGAAACACTGACTTTCAAATACCTAAAAAGTAATTGAGTAATACAATAACAATTACTCGATTATTAGTGGTATTAATACTAGATTGTTTAGTATTTGAAACTGTTATTACCCTGAATTATATATATTTCTTTGAGTAGATTAAAAGTTTTAATATAAATTGATTCAAATATATTACCAAACAGTTTAATATATAAACAGCTTGAATTACCAAATTCCTAAAGTTTAAAAAAACAGTCATGGTATAAAACAAAAAAAAAAAAAAAATTAGAAATTCTAACAGGTTTATAATTGATTTGCATCATGATTGTTATTATATTGTAAAATCTGTTGTATATGATTCATAGAAAGATCACAGAGCAATCACTAATGAGTCATAAGACAATTCCAATTCAAGGAACAATCTGCTAAAGGCACAATTCTAGAAACAATTGTAATAACAATTTAAAACATATTTGAGCATTGTAATTTGGATTTGTAAAATGTTTAATTAAATTTAATTTGATCACATTTTAAATTGAACTACACACTGGCACTACGTTGAAGCATAATATGGATCATATTGTAGGTGTCGCTCTCAATGAGGATATTGTAGTCATATTAATTCACAATACTATGTATTTTATTACTAAATGAATTTTTAAAACTATTAAATAATTAAATTATCAGTATGACTAACTTACTACTACAGTACTATTCTGCAGAACTCCTACATATTACTTTTGACAATGAACATAAATATGATATGGAAACACAAATATGAGAATAGATGTTGCATAATGGTATAAAGATAAACTAAATTTAAATGAATAACAAATATTTTACAACTCTTGTGACAAGTCACGTGCTATTTAAAATGTGTATATAGTTTGTTAAAGAATCATACTAGGAAAACAGTGATATTTTTCGTTTGCTAAAATGTTTGTCAAGATGAGTAACTTTTTATTTCTCTGGATGAGTTTTTAACAAAGGAATAATATATTTATTAGCTCTAATATAAAATCATTTATCCACAGGTTTTAACTTACTATAATATCATAAATTATTAAAATAGGAATTTTTAAATTTAAATAAATAACTCTTTTTTACAGATTTTAAATAAAGTTTGGCACATTGAGATTATTATAATCAGAATCACTTAGGTTTAGGAGCTGGTCGAAGAGAATTATTACGAGCTTTGATACGTGCTTGGAGAGTTAGAAGTAGCCCTGCTAATACGTCATGATTATGTAACTTTTTGCCAAAGAGAAGTCGTTTAACTGAATCATCATATGTCAACAGTGCTACCATGTTTTGAAGTAGAAAACCTTGACAGTATTCCATCAGCTGGCAGGCATTATATACCTAAAAATAAATAAATATCATAATTCTACAAATTAGGGTAAAGTAAGGTTTGTACAGATAAAAATACTTACTGAAAATATACTACATAGTAGGGTGAAAGGAACTAACCTAACTTTGTACTACTGAAATGTAGTATGTATGATATAAGTTGTAATTTTGCTTTACTAAAACAGTTTAAAATTGTGAAACTGTATAAAAAATCTTCAATATATGTAAATGGTTTAGTTAATTTTTTAAAAAAATATTGTAAATTTTTTACTTAGTATACCTTAAAAGTGTCATACAAACTGTAATAAGGCATAATGTAAATTAAGCATATTGAACAACATAAAAAATATTAATATCTTCAACCTACATAATTTCACCATTTTTATATAAAATTAGTAAAATTTAAAGCCTGTCCTGTGATATATAAATCTATCTTTCCACTACTTCTATGAAACTACACAGGACGTCAGGACACACCATCTTGAAAAAAATGCTTTATTTTTGCTTTAAACTGTTTGATTTTTAAAAATTAAACTTATTGTCCTATCCATCAATCAGTTATGAACAATACCATATCTATGATGTTTTCATAATCTTGTATATTATATAACAAGGTTATCATAAAATAATTGTGGAGTTTCATTAATTCATATGAAGACAGTAGAGAAATTTTGTGGTGTTGTATTGGTATAGCATATAACCAAAAAGTTTGTGTAATAGCTGTTGTAACCTCAAAATTAGTTCTTGCATTATTGTGGCAGCGTGTTTTGCGTTTTCTGGAGTGTTTTGTGTGGAATGTGTTATTATGTTCTCTAATAAAGAAAAAGCAAAGTGTGTTTTGTTGCTGGCTGAAATTTGTGTCAGTAATTTCAGTACAACGTATATTTCGACGCCAATACAGAAAAGATCCACCATATTAAAATAACATACCACGTGGGTTCAAACAATTCAAAGAAACTGGATCAGTTTAAAAGCAGAAATCATCTGGCAGGCCAAGTGTATCAGACGATAAAGTTGAACTTATTAGACAATTTGCAATCAGAAGTCCTAAGAAATCAATACATTGACAAAGCCAAGAGTTAGGTATTCCAAATACAACAATCTACAAAGTTTTACACAAAAGACTGAAATTACACGCATATAAATTCCAGTTATTGCAGAAATTGAAACCTGATGTTGGTGCAAAACGTTTTAATTTCGCTGTTGAAATGTTGAACAAGATTGATGAAAACCAATAATTTTTTTCAGAAGAAGCTACATTCCGTATCACTGGGTCTGTAGCAGACACAATTCACGGATATGGGGATCTGAAAACCCACATACAATTCTTGAGAAAATACTCGACTTGCCTAAAGATATTTGTTGTGGTGTGATGAAAAATCGTCTGATAGGGCCTTTCTTCTTTGCTAAAAAGACAATTAATGGAATTGTGTATCTCGAAATGTTAATCAATTATTATTTTCATCAGCTGGATGAACTCGAAAACGTTCAAAACTTCATTTCCAACAAGATGGCGCACCTCTGCACTTTAGTGTATTTGTCACAGACACTTTGAATGAAAAGCTTGGACGTTGATGGATAGGTCGGCTCCAGACCTGACACCTTGTGATTTCTTCTTGTGTGGGTACATCAAAAACATTGTTTATCGAGAAAAAATAAGTGACCTAAATCACTTAAGGAACAGGATTGATGAAGCAATGACAACCGTTAACAAAGACATGTTAACTAACGTTTGGGCAGAACTTGATTGTTGATAGGACATTTGTCGAGCGACTAATGGAGCACATATCAAAATTTATTAGTTATGTAAAAAAAACAACATCGACTATAAGTAATTCTGTTTTCATTTAAATCATGTTCAAAACCCCACTATTCTTTTATAATAACCCTTTATATATATACTTCCTTATTGACATCTAGCGGATACATGATCATTGCAATAGTAGCTCAAGTCTTTATTTTATTATTTAGATTACCAAGTATTATTTTTACCCGTGTTTATTGGAAATCCAACACAACTAGTTCTGTTACACTGATTTTGTAATCAGAGATATATTTCAAAATGTCTATAACCTTTCCAGATCCAGGCTCTTTAATTAATAATAGACGATCTTGTGGGTGCTTTCTTAAAACATTTTTTGTCTTCACTATAAATATATAATTATCAATCTTACAATCATAGTAGAAAGTTTTAAAGTTTACATTTATGTTTCTGTACTTCTTCACAAAAATTATTGTCCTTTCACCTCACTTTAGAACTATTACTTTAGGAGGTACACTAGAAACACAATCAACACCACTATTGTCCATATTTCTTGCTGTTTGATCTGTCCAGAATCATATGCCAAACTTTTTAATGAACAACATTAATTTCAATGAACAAATACAAGAAAGGAAATTTTAACACTTACATGTGGCCATAAATAAACTGTGACTCTGTTATTGAAGTTATCTTTGATCTATTATAAATAATTTATTTAACTTCTGCATTGCATTGATTTCTTTAAGTAACATATTTTTTATTGTCCAGGAAGAAATACAAGCATGGATCATTTAAAACTAAAACGTATTAATTGATTTTTGCCTAGCATACCCACCCCTCATGCGTTGATTTTATATAACCATTGGAGCGAAAAAACTGTGACTTATTAAAAACTTAGAAATATTGACTAATAGAAACCTGAAATTTTCACCAAATAAACAATATAGATTAATGAGCTTTTTCCCTTTTATGTAAAAAAATGTTCATTCTCATTATTATTTGGAAAAGTATCCAAAACTACATTATTTAGTACCCCATCAGCATCACCAATTTCATGCTCCAAGTCACCTCAAAATGGATATTGTCCGAGTCTATAAAAGTATCATTATCTAGATAATGAATTATTCTTTCATATTGAGCGTAATCATTATTCTCGTCATGTAGCGAATTCACTATCAGATGAACAAATTCAATATATGATTTATTTCACTATCAGTGAAAACCTTGCTTGATCTAGCCATTATTTATAAGTTACATGAAAAACATTTCTTCACAAATGAAATTCATAACATTAAATAAATACTAGCAAAACATAATTAAAAATCACAGAATATAACACTTTCTATTTAAAATAAATGAGTAAATAAGTTATGAGCAATAAACAAATTACATAGAAGAAAATAAACAAAAACATAACTTGTGGGGGAATGGCGTTGTTAATAACTGTTCAGAGCTATAGTTTATATTTATGTCAGCTGATTATTTGTTCGTTAAAATATAACCAAATGGCTGTGGAATATTCGTTTGATAAAATCCATGAAATTAAAAGAGCTTTCAATTTTGCTCATTTTATGAAAACATACTGAATGTATGCTAGAGACTAATATATATATATTTATTTATTACATTTGTATATCTTATTTCAATGTCTTAGTAATAGCGTTTATTTAATTTAAATCCTATCCTCAGTTTATACGATCATTTTAAGCTATACGGATAAGGAAATCACAATTTTAAAAACATAATAAAATCTTTAATATATTGCATGCAGAATGAAGGTATTATTTAGGACATGTTCTAACTCAGTCCTGAAACTTAGGTAGGACAGACTTTATGATTGAATTCTGTTTATGCATAAACCAGTTATTAAATAAATACACACATCAATACCTTAGCATGAATGTACATGGAAACTATGTTGTCTAAGTCAACCATATCTGAGCATTGTGCTTCACAAAAACGTAACAATCCGTCTAATTGAAAGAAATTGGCAGCTGCCATCAGTTCTAGCACATCATTATGGTCAACTTCAAGTGTGTCACAACCACCATTATATAAGAATTGCATGACCAACTGTAACAAAAGCAAACATAAGTAATTAAAATTAGCTTATAACAAGTTTAAATGTATTACTTTAAGGCTTGAAATCACACAAAACTCTTAGTATTTAACAAATGTAACTTTTGTAACAAAAAAGTATTTAATACATATATATTTATACCTATATATATATACCTAATGTATTTTTGGGTAAATAGAAGATAAATTGACTTCCTGAGATTCTGCCAGTGTTTTAGTTTTAAGTCTTATCGTAATATTCATAAAAGTTTTCTACATATTTTATTGTTTTCTTATTTTGCAGGCCTATGTTCTTTAAAAATATGTTTTTACTGTTACAAATATGATAAAAATGTTTGTTCTTATTTGTGTTATTCAAGTGCAAATAGTGTATAACTCCTCAATGCGGGAAATTTTAATGCCCACTGTGGTACTTGTTGGAGATATTTTAGTAAGGCACTTACAACTGTTCATTTAAATATGTATATTTCCTTTATAACATGAGTCATCATAAGACTCTGCGACTGAAAATTATAGAGTTTACTAAAAGAAACTGTTAAAATAATTTCAAGCAAAAGTAATCACAGAACTTATCTATAAAAATATTAGCCGATAAACACACACTCACTTATCTGTCAAAAACTATAAAAACAAAATGACAAAACAATCTTTATACATAATTTAAACACAACAGTTCACTTTTATCTTTCTAATCACAACAATATTGCTATAAAAACATTATGTAAAAGACTCTTCATGTTTACCACAATACCACTTTACAGCTGAGGCTAAAAGACAACTGATTACCAAAGAAACACTTGATTTCAGAATTTATTTTAAGTTATAAAATATACTGGTTTCAGGCAGACCATAAGTAATGATAAAAATAGCTTTTCTACATGTTCTGTGTATTTTAGTTACTTGAAATAATTCCAAATATAGACAGTAGAGATCATTAGCTGACAGGAGATCAATAGTCCATGAGAACGCTGCTCGGTAAACCACTCAGAAAATAGAAAAACCTTGTGCATTAAAAAATGTTAACCTGCCTATCGCTTAAAAATCAATTGTGAGCTTGGATAACAATAGAAGTTTTCTTTAGAATGGTTTAATGTAAATATTGAACCATCTGTTAAAAATTACTTGGAGACACAAAACCTTCCACAAAAGGCTCTTCAAATTTTGAATAATGGGCTCAGACACCCAAAAGATGATCAGTTAAAATCAAGCAATGGTTTAATAAGATCAATACTTCAACCTCCAAATATGTTAACAAATGAAAATGAAGATATCATTGCTTTCTGAAATCACTCTAATGTAAAAAACATTGTTTTCGCTCTTGCACAAGCTTGGCAAGAAACTTCTACATTTACAATAATTTCTTCATGAAAGCAGTTGTGGCCTTCATACGCGATGACTTCTGAAAACAACTTAGCTATAAACGAGATGTCCAAGAGTGGTGAAACGAACACTGATTTAAAAAAAGCAGTTGCCAATAAGTAATGCGATTCTCAGACCATTGACAGAATGATTACTGGTGTTTCGTCCCAGCAATTTAGAAATGTTTTTAGTCGCTATGTGGTAATGTGAAAAATCAAAATTTATAATAGGTTTAAAATCCGCGGGTGCATGGACCGAGACAGGATGTCCAAATCATAAATTATTTTGTAAATTCATTTATAAAGAGAAAATAGATTTTCAATGCTATAAAAATATGTAACCATGTCTAATTTTAATATAATTTAGTTAATAAGAAGTGTTTACTAATTTATGTGAAAAATAATTCAATGTAAAGTTTTTGTAACAGCTTAATGTTAACCGCGCAAAAAAGATGATTTGGAGAGGGAATAATTCCGGTTAGCAACGGACAGTCTCAAGTCAGTGGCCAGAATGAGCAGACGTATCTTTCTTTTGTGTCGTTCTAAAAAATAGAACAATAGAAGCACTTTTAAAATGTAATATATTTGATTTTTAGTCTCAAATAGAGATTAGCAAAGTATAAATTGTTTAGAAAAGTGATAAAGAGTTTTTCAATGATAATGTAAAAGTGGTTAATGGACTTATAGATTCAGTATAGACAATGGACGGACAAAGTGTGACAATTGGTATAAAGTGAAAGACTGGACAGTTGATACCAATATTTTAATGAACACTCGTGTTAGTACTATTAATAAAAAACCAAAACATTATTTTAAGAGACTATGTTCTCTATATGCGAATCTTGAACTGACCGATTACCACGTGGCGAAAATCATATATTAAGACGAACATTCTGTTAATAACTATAAACGCTATGAACTATTGTAAGAAAAATATTTTTAGAGTGCTGTGCGAATATACGAAAGATGAACTTTTCTGCCAATAACGACTACAATGGACTGCAAGATACTGGACATCTGAATTGCTATCTTTGAACAAATTTTATTGTAAAAAACCGGTGTTGTGGTATAGACACCTCATGTTAATTTTAGAATTAAGGAGTTTTATTATGTTTTAATAAATTTTACTATATATACATAATCATTTAATATTTTTAAATAAAAAATAATTCAAGATAAGTAAATAAATAAAATTTAGAAGCATGCATTATTTAAAATAAATCTCCTTTAGAGATCTTCAAAGTAATTGGAAATTAAAATGAAAAGGGATTTGTTGCAACATTTAAAATAAAAATTTAAATTCATTGATTTAATCTCCTTCAGAGACATAAAGAGATAAACCAAATTAGTTAAAATAATAATCATGTGTATTCTCATAACATGTTTTAATAATATGTTTTTGTGTATAAGCATTCCTTGTGTTAATAAATCTTTATGTAAAATTTCAGCACAAGTGTTCTCATTTCATGAAACCAATTCACTGTAAGTACACTGAAAAAAGGACTCACCCCTGAGAAATTTAATAACAATCATTAACTTCTTTTTTCTAAATTGATGTTAACACATCTGGCGCCTTAAGTCGAGCAAAATAATCATTAAATTCAAATTGTAATAAATAAATACTTAGAGGAACTCTTCAAGTTCGAAAGAATAATTTTTATATTTTCAAATAGTTTCAATTATCATATTAACTACAGCTCGTAATTGAATTATTACAGCTAAATTGATAAGTACTTTGTATTTGTCAGTTCTTTTCATATGTTGCTTAAACGCTGATATTTTAAGCAGTTTATTTAGAAAAATTATAGACCTAAAAAAATATTGTTTACAATTGAGTAAATGGGACTTTCAAATAGTGTTATTTACAATTATTATAATTATACTACTAATTACAGTAGAATCAGATCCATTTGATAAAAGCATGAGTGAATAATATTTTTGTTTTAGTTTTTTAGACCGTTACCTGAGAATTTAATAGATTTAGTTTTTTGTTGTTAGGGAAGCAACAAAATACTTATGGTTTATTGAACATTTCTCTTCTATTCATTAAAAAAAGTATCAAACACATGACCTTGTCATGATTATACATCGCCAAAGAAACAGAAGAGAAAGGAGACATGTGTAAAGAGTGCTTGCTCCATATATTGAATAATTTCACAACCTAAAAAGGTGTAAAGTTCATAAAGTTTAAATGTTTTATTTTTAATGAAAAATTGACTTCCACTGGATATTTACATAGAAAACATCACCAAAAATTTATAAGTATTTAAAACAAATATTACACATAATAAGCATACATAGATACCTGCAAAAACCTAGAACAGGAAGGGGGGAGAATGGGCGAACAACAATATCTCAACAGTTAAATAATTAAAACCCAATATATCTGCCTTACCTGAAATATGTGATATCTTATATCATTTATTTGTACAATTGGTGGGTTTCCTTCACAAAGTTTTGAACTTAGCATGCCTCGAAACCTTGGTGAAGATGTAACTAACACTATTTTATGTCCATAGAAAACTCTTCCTTCCACTCGAAATTGAACGTCACTAAGTTCAGCATTATTGACAAACTTTGGGTCTATACGAGCACCTCCACTGAGAGTTGAGTCTCTAATACGCTTGATGGGTTCCCACCCAAAACATGTTGAGAAAATGTCTGCCAATAAAAGTGTTGTACCTTCAATCTAAAAGAAAGCACAAGTGTACACATGACTGATAGAGATAATATTTTAAAAAATTCTTAAAGAGTAATTACAAATCAAAATTCGTCAGATAATAACAAAAATCCTCTAAATCTAAATACTATACAGTTTAAAACTAAATGACATATGACTAAATATCTTATTAAACCAAAATTAAAGTTCTTAGTAGAGTTGAGATGTGTTAGGGCTTACCGATTATGATTATTGCTTATAAAATGTGTTCAGACGTAGCCTTAAATCACATTACCCAGAGTTTGTAGAATAAGGAATAAAGTAAGGATAATTAATAAATATATGTTTCCCGCCATTATATTATGTTGTATGTTTCATAGGAGATAATATTTTTTTCTTTTTCCTAATACTGTTAATTAATATTATAAATACCATATTTTAACTTATATACATTGTCTGACTTTATATTATTATTATTCAGAATTCCTTCTCAAATATTTACAACTAGGTTGATATTATCAAACAGACAAATGCTCACAATTAACAATTTTTTTAAAATTTTTATACATACAATTAAACTATATCGACCTAAAACATAAACTATTAATATATTTTCAATAATTTGAGTAATTTATCACCTAAATCTATTTTTCAACCAACCCCACTTTCAGACATGGATATGCTAATTTGTCACATTTATTTTATTTTTATTTTTTTTGGTGAGTACTAATCATTAAGGCTGAATCGGTATAAGATTATAAATCAGCGATTAATAGTAATTGCTGATTATCATTACAATTAATCTCATCTCTAGTAAGATTATGATAATCAATTATTTCCACTTCTGAACGGTTTACTTTTTAATTTGAAAAATTTAAATAATGAAAATGAAAAGATAAATCTTAACCCTCCAACTGTCAATGTTAATTTTCTTAGTTTGTTTAAAAATTAATAAAAAATATTATTTTTATACAAACCTAACTTATATGACATCATTTTCCTCAGAAAGATGCATAGAATTCATCTATGTAATAATTTTTTTTGAAACGGTTTTGGAGTAAGTATGTTAAAAAGCGGCAAAAGACCTTTAGGTCGACGCCGGTGAGGCCTCTGATGGAGGTTATCACAGCCCAGTTATTTAAATATTTTTTTAAGTATGTTAAATGTCAAAAAATGAAGTTAACATTTTTCAGAAAAACCTGTATCATCCGAAATCAATAGCTTACCACCTTTTTCCAAGATATACAAAAGTTTTTGTGTAATATTTGAGAATATATTTAGAAAGAAAAAAAAATTGTTACATTTTCAAATATATATATATTACGCAAAAAGGGGTTTTGTTAGGCTTATTTTCAAAAAATCACCACAAATAGTCACATTTATGGAAAACACAACTTCTATATATCATTATATTCAGAAAGGTGCATAGAATATAGCTGTGTAGTGAAAAAAAAAGTTAGATGTAAAAAATTTAGAGTTATAATATCATATAGCCAAAAATCGGAAAGTAACGGAGGGAAGAATTTCACAGAAATGGTAATGTACACCATACAAAAAGATTTTTTGGAATTTTTTCAACTAGGTATTACTAGAGATTTGTAATAAATTTGTGGATATATTTAGGGGGAAAAAAATTGTTACATTTCAAATATACAGAAATTGCTTTACGAAAAAAGGGAATTTGTTGAATGTATTTTCAAAATCCAATTGAGCATAGAAAACTTTGTTTTACATTTTTTTCAAGTATTACAAATGTTTTCCAGTATAAATGTGAATAACAATTGGCAAAAAAAAAAAAAATCAAATTCTAAAATTTTCAAAATAGAAATAATTTTTTCCCGGAAAAAGTGGTAATCAACAAAGCAAGGTTAGGTTTGTAACTTCGACAATTTAGGCCTAACTAGTAAAAATCTAAAGCCAGGTCTAAGACAAAATCACTAGATTTCACTAAAACAATAAATTTTACAAAGAATAACACACATATACACTTGTATAATAAAATAAAACACTCCATATAAGAAAATTTGCTTTTAGGCATAGGCTTGTAACTTTTCTAGAGGTTAGCCCAAATATAAACCATTCAAAAACTAGAACTTCACTCAAAAAAATAAACTTTAGAAATAAAAACACTTGTATACACAATTTATATACAATTTGTATACACAAACCTTCAGAATAACAGAAATATATAATCCCAAAACAATATGTGCCATGCCTTTCCATTTCAATTTATGTCACAAACTTTAGCTACATTCCGAGTTGAAAACAAAAACCTCAAAGTAACTCTACGATATATCAAGTAATACCAACTTGTAGAATGAAATCTCCTCTACAAAATACTGTAAAGATCGGTTACAAAATATCGATTGAATAATCAATTATCTTATTTAGTAAACTGCTCCGAATGCCAAGTGAAATTCATTCCGTTAGGTTACTACTATGGTCAAGTAGAAATATCTTGCGATCTATGACACATAGAACAATTTGTAAACCACGGATAGAAACAGAAAGATGTGATCTATAGAACAGTGTTTTGGTCGATCTGTTTGACAGAAAAATAGATTTGTGATCATATGACAAGAAATGGCGTCGCTTTTACTAAATCTTTGATTTTACGCATAAAAACTATGCGAACTTCAGCAATTTTTGGATTATTATTTATAACATTTTGTGGTATTTTTTTTGCATGCACCTACGAAACATTAGTTTTCCAACGGTATTTTATTTATTGCGATAGGACGATTCTAAGTGGGCGAAATGTTGAATTGTAAAATATGTTGAATTGCAATGACGGATGGGTCGTATCGGGTCAGTTGACGTGTGGAGGGTTAATGTACATAATGAACTAAAAATAAAGCAAAGAATAACAATTGCCGTACTTACCTTACTGTATCTAAATATGTTAAATAAAAGTGGAAGACATTCATCAACAAACTGTGATGAACAATCATCAGGCCAAACTTGAAGAAAATCTTGAAGCAACTGGTCAATCATGTTTTCTAGATGATGGTCATATGCTGTCTGAAGGGTGTACATCCAACAATGCAGAGTCCAAGCAACTCCTAAGTTACGGATATCTAAAGTTATTTCTGCAAACAAAATAGGTAAATAAATATTGAGCTTGACTTGTGAGATAATATTAAATAGAATAAGACTCGAACACAAGATCTCACAAAAATTATATTTACTTAATCAAACATAACTATAGTTTAGTTACTGTAGCTCATGTATCACTGAGGATGGTGACTTTGTCATTGAAACGCGTTTGATTAAGTAAACATAAATTTTGTGAGATCTTGTGTTCGAGTTTTATTCTATCTAAAATAGGTAGGTGAAATTTTAACTTAGAAAATAAAACACTGTTGAATATTTGATTTTTTTTTTAATGACATCAATACTTAAATCTGAGTTGATAAATTAAGTTTCAAAAATTTAGATTCTAAGCTTGTTTCTGAAACAAATAACTTAAAATTTTTTTTTTATATATTATTACGCTTTGACAGGATTTTCATCCACAATAGGGGTCATGGTGAAAAGAGGGCTCTTCTTTTTAAAAGAGGCCTCTTGACAAACATTAAAAAAATATAATTAAGAAAAAATAGTATTTTACCTACTTCGTGTCTATGGCAATGCCAGTTAAATCAATGGCAGAAAATTTGGGAACAAATTGTGACGACAGATTTTTAGGGCACTTTTTTTTTATTCTAGATTTATTTTATTATTGTCTATATTACACTATTCAGGGTGTCCAGCCGATTGGTATTAAAATATTCCTGTACATTCCTCAAGTTTCCCTGCATATCGTAGAAATCTTCCATATGCATAATAGTCCTACAAACCAGGGAGGGTGGGAGGAGAATCTGTATATAAGAATTGAATTTTAACTTTGAATAATATTATAAGGATAATTTTAAATAATTTATAAATTATGATAAATTAATGTTATTTGACTAGTATAATGTTGAAATAATCATATCCATGTATGATACAAACAATGTAAAATAACTCTAAATTTTAATAAGCTGTTATAATTCTAAACATATGTTACTATAATAAAAATGCACGAATTAACAACGAAAAGAAAGTTAGATCATTTAATGTTGATTGCTTCCGGTATAATATCGCCTGCATCTGACATTCAGTAGTATTGGACCTCTTAATAGACAAGAGAAGTTTTAGATACAGGGAAAAAAGTTTACTCATTTTTGTTGTTGTTACATTAATCATTTGCTAAGTTGATAGTATTATGTACTTCATTATAAATGTATTGAAAATAGAATAATGATTATCATCTCGTTAGTCCGTTACCAAGTTTAGTGATTTTCTTAAATATTTAGGAGATTTTAATATTTATTACCAACAACCATCTAATAATAGCTAAGTTTTCCTCGAGTCACATTACATAGAATGGAGATAATTGGTTCAAAAATAATAATACTACTGTCGACAGACACAATTATCCCGATATATAAACATTAGAGATTTAAAGTTATATTTTCTTGATAACTCTGTAAATAAACACATTATCACAAAATGTCAAGATGTCAAATTTTAAGAACATCAAAATATGTAACAGCAGAAATTTCTTGTTGAAACTCCATATTATAGGAATAAATAAATTACTATTAGTTTGTTAATTAAATTATCAGTTGCCCAAAGATGCCGCAATACGCTACAATATAACATTTTAATGTTATTAAACATTTTTGAAACTTTAGCTTCAGTGCTTTATTTAATCATATATCTACAATTTGTTTTCTTATAGACTTGTACGGAAAAAAAATTGATACCCTTTTTTTACACGAATTTAAGAACTTTCTGTTAATTAGGCATAAAATACAAATTATTATGAATTATGAACACCACTGCTTTAAGTTAAAGTTGTATGCATTTACTTGTTATAATTAAATGTATGTCCTCCAAATCAGTTTATTATAATTAAACTTGTTATCTAGAGTTGTTATTGGTTCAAGGAGGATAATTGTATTTAGACCTTAAAGAGAATGGGAAAGCATGTTTTCAGTAGTTAACCTTATTTTGGGTTAGCCCAATCCAGATATATTATTTAGTTTTGATAAATAATAACATGTTGCAGGCGTCTTTGTTACAATGCCTCGTTAGGCTAAACCGCCTATTTTCTACAAACCAGGTAATGCACCATTAATGTTGTACTATATACATTCAGAATTGAGTTTTTAAACAAAATTGAAGTTTAAAGTTATTATAATTAATTTTTCTTAATCATCTTGTGGAATAATTTTCAACTAAAATATGTGTGCATGAGGCCGTTTTAGATATAATTCTGAATTTGTTTTGTCTTGTATACTCAAAGCCTGTCTGATGTAAAATAATTTTTTTAATAATATTTATTTCATTGAGCTAACAGAAAAAGGTTTCTTTTCAAAAAATTATTCAAAATTAATTTCTAACAGTTCACTATATCACTTGAATTAAAAATACTATTTATTGAATTTTGCATTTAGGGTCTGTCTATTGATGGCTCCCTTTTTTACTTGTCCAGGAATATATATATATATATATATATATATATATATATATATATATATATATATATATATATATAAAGAACAAAACAAAACAGCAGTTTACCTTGGGATTACCTGAACAAAGTGCAAAAATAACATTAGTTTTGTTTAAATGTGATTAGTATAAATTTATGTTAATGCTAATATTGTTAATTATTCTGAGAGTATTATTTTTTTTTTTAAAGGGTGGTAGAGGTAGCTATATTTTTGGGTCATAGTCCCTAAAAGATTATACTCAAAACTTTCTTTAACAAAAATACATTTAAAAAAAATTCTTTTGGACATAAAGATATCTTTAAAAAAATAATAATAATAAACCTGTAATTTTTTTTTTGGCCAAACAAATAGAAAAGAAAAATTATTAAAATAATATTTACCTAAAAAGTTCTCAATGAATTTGTTGTATATTTTTTTTTTTGATCAAAGTTGTACTTGGTTCCTCAAATTTGAGATTAGCAGTATTTTGGTTCCAAAAGGTGCACATATGAACCTTTCTTCAGACAAGTAAGCGTTGCTATATATATAATTTGTTTCGTCATTGATATGTGGACTATTTTACAGGCCCTTTTTATCACAATGAGTTCAACAAAGATCTCTATAAAACTTGCTCCATTCTAATGAAAATACGTTGTTACTCACCAAAAAGAATTTTAAGATATTTTATTTATATTCTAAAAGAAATAATTACCTAAGTGATTGTTTTCTGTACTATGGTACATAGCTTCTTGAAGACATTTCATTTGAGCCTTACTTAATTTGAGAAGCTGAGCAGAGTTATCTGTGGCACTCTGAAATTAAACAGAACATATTGAAATAACCACAACAGATTTATTATAATACTACAGTGGTAAGTTTGTTAATTCTTAAAGTCGTAGTGGCTTGCCACACATGCTAAGCACATTTATAGTCCATGAAGTATCAACTTCAAATGGCTGTTTCAAGAACTACATATTCACAGTGAACTATTCAAAACAAAAAAAAATCTAACAAATAATATTATAGAAAATTAATGCTAAAATTATGGTGTATTGCCTTAATCTATAAATACTATAGAGTTTAATAGGACACATAGCATATTAGATTAGATTTTATATGGACAGGAGACACAGGCTTACCTTGGAAAGTGGTCCTTGGTATTACCTAATAGTATACCTGGTAATTACTTGTATACTATTAGGTAATACCAAGGACCAATTTCCAAGGTAAGCCTTTGTCTCCTGTCCATACAAAATTTAATCTGTAAAATACTATATATTTCTTGCTGGTTTCTTAGCTCTTTGCTTTCAGTATAAAGATTAATGTGTTTTTTCTTCTGTTAATAATTCAAGTGGTTTAGTGGATCATTGATTTAGTTTATAACCGGTGCGTATATATTTGTTCTGTTTATAGTTTATCAAATATTTTGGTATTTCGTAATAAACTGGAAGTGTAGGAACTAAGTGCTATTTACATACTTTTGCAAGGTGGTAGCCTAGATTAAAGTGTTTTGTTTGATTCAAGTGATGTTAGCAATATTATATTTACTAGCAAATTTTTATTTCTAACAGTTAGGAAAAATTTATTTGTATTTTAATGTTATTAAAATACAATATTTTATGTAGATTTACATGAAACAAACATTTTAATAAAAGTATTAGAAATGTAAAACTGTATTTAGGTATAACATGAGAAGTGCACAATAAAACCTAAATAAATCCCCTGCAAAAAGTTATTATATGCAAGAAAACATCCAACATTACAATTATTTATATATGAAAGAAGTACTCCTTCCATTGACCACTCATTCAAAAATTATTATATAAAATATACAGTAATCTAAGAAAAGTGTACAGTAATGTAATTATTATATTTGTATTTACATTTAAATATTCCCGTCCTTTTAGAAATTACCTTTATGATCAAATACAACACATAAATTTCAAATATTACCAATGGAATGTCGTCTACCTGAAGTCTGCTACCAGTCCTCCTATCTGCAGTAAGTTGGTTGGCTCCTTCAGCCAAGATTTCTTCTAAGGAAAGAACCTCCTTGGTATTGGGGTTGAGTGGGTGTGATAACAGTTTATGAAGGACTGTACGTTGACCATGTGATGCTGCTACTGCGATAGCACTAAAATAGTTTATATAATTTTAACATACTTCATACAACTAACAAGGTGTGTCATAAATAAGATCATTATTGTTTCTTGTTTTGAGTATAAAAATAATGAGGAAGTGTCATTGTGGTGTTACAGTGTTAAATGTAAGACATTTTGCTACAAAAAATTAGTTTAAAATAAAATATCATATAGAGCATTAATAAATCATGAACATGTCACTATAATACTTTACATTTATACTACAGTTCTTTCAGAAAACACAGACTCAACTACCCAAGCTAGTTCAAGTTCATGTAATTCACTGCAGCAAATGTAAACTATACAAATATTAGTGGAAATGGAAGGGAACTGTCACTACTCTTGTGATTGGAAAATAAGTTCCTCGATTTGTAAAATTAATTCAAATAGTTGTTGTCAGCAAACTTATTAAGTTACAATTACTTATATAATGTTTCATTGAGAGAGAATCTTTAATTAAAAGTGGGGAGAAAGGTTACTCTGGAAAATAAGGTAAATGAACATTACCTATAACAGCCTCTCTGTGCAGCTCCTGAATAACAAAGAGAATCCTTTAGTAATGTGGAGAAGAATGGATGAGCACCATGAGACAGAAGAAGTGAAACCATTTCTAGATTTCCTGAACCTGCTGCCACCTATAAGTTATATAAATAAAGAAGATAGTATCACAGTTAAACATTCTCATCTTTTACATCAAATATATCATTACTAACTACATGTGAATATTAATTAACTAGCTGTACCCGGCCACGCATTGCTGTGGCTCATCTGGTTAAATGGAAAATAAATAAAAGACATAAATAAAGACATAAATTAAAATATGTTTATTTAAACAATGCTTGTGGGTACACAATATTTTTTGTAGTTCCATTGTTTGTGTATATATACAGATTATCTGGTTAACGTAGCAATCCGTTTCTAGATCTAAGCCACACAATTCTAAATTTTGGCCCTGAGCTTTGTTAATGGTAATTGCAAATGCCAATCGAATTGGGAACTGCAATCTCTTAAATTTAAATGGCATGTCTGTTGGAATTAAAGGAATGCGAGGAATGAGGACATCATCATTTTTGTAAGGTCCTGTCAAGATTGTTGCTTCTATGACGTTGTTTATTAATTGTTTCACTGCAAGTCTTGTGCCGTTGCAAAGCTTTGGCTGGTTGATATTTCGCAAGATGATTATCGGCACACCGATTTTCAATTGCATTAAGTGTGGTGGCATCCCTAGCAGATAGAGTGAATTTAAAAATTCTGTTGGGTAATTATTTGCTTCATTTGCTTCTACAACAGTGTCGACTGACTTGTATGTGACTACCTCACTTTGAATTTTAGTCTGAATAATATTATTTAGTTCATAGACGTCTTTGTTCTTGGAGGCAAGAATAGCTCGTTCACTCAGCCAATCGCAATTCTTATAATTGGTTTGAATATTGGGAAATACTTGAACATTTTTATGTTGGAAATATGGGACCAATTGAAACATTTTTTTAAATAAAAAGCTATAGCCTACTATCCCAGAGTAACATAGAGTAGGATTCATTTTGATAAAAACATTTTTTATATTCCATATTATTTGTAAATTTATTTTGAAAATCGTAAAAAAATCTTAGGGCATTAAACCCAGTGTCTAGCAGCTGTAGTATCAATAAATAAACAACATTATGAAAAACTAAAAAATTACTATTGAAAGATGAAATTTATAAATATCAATAGAAACGTACTATGCCAAAGATATGCACAACAACATAAATTATGTGTGTATGTTGCTATTAAGGTAGGTAAAATAAATTAAATATAATTTTAGGTTAGGCCTAGAAAGATGAACCAATACATATTTCTTGAATGTACCTATTGGCATTTATTACCATAGCAGCCAATTTAATAAAATAACTGATGAAACAGTTGATTCGGATGTCCAGCTAGTACAAATAATATTTTTAAGTTAGGCCTAGATTGAACCAACATATATTTCAACACACACAAACCAATAAAAGCTTGCGTTAAGATAATAATATTTAAAATTAAGAAAACAATATGTTACAATCTAATTTAAAAAAAAAGACATTAGAATTTAATAGTAGGCTAGGCCTATTTATAATATGGTAAATGATATATTTTATAAATTGAAAATTGCCTCTTTTATTTATAACAATACAAAATCTCTGTCCTAATTAATATTCCCGAGAAAATAACATTGTGTACAATAACCTGTTTTAAAAAAGTTATTATTTATATAATACAATTTCTATTCATATCGGCGAAGAAAGTCCCGCGATATTCTTCTCCAATCACAAACTTCTGTGGGCGTGTATTTTATAACTAACGTCTTGCTTCTAATGGTCGCCATCTTAATTCCAGATTTTCGTTCATATTTCCACAGATTATGTCTTTGTTATTAAATATTTATATGAACTCAGGTGATGTTTTATATTTAGAAATATCTACTTCGTATTTCTGTATATCTCATTTTGTCTCTAGGTCTTCTGTATTTTTATAATTGGCGAAAGATCGGAGTTATATTTTCAATTCGGTTATTTTCCAAGTTGACCTTTCACGTCTAGATAAAAACAAATTATTTAAGTTTTCTTGTCTTTAACTGTGTATTTTTATTTTTTATGGATTAATCAAATTCTTAGGCGCAATTTTAATATAGGTTTTGATTTGTTTTAGATTGACAATTTTCTGGATTAGTTATAATTGGGTCGGAAAATATTAGATTTAGAATTTGTTTTGATTCGAGTCTTATCTTTTTGCCGCTAGGCGCGTGTATGTTGACGTTTAAAATCAAATGAATGAAATTGACTTGTTTTTCTTTTTGTATTTAATACCCTTTAAAATTAAAATTTTGCAAAATCCTTTCTTAGTGAGCGTCTATGACCTCATACAAATATGCCTTTAAATTTTGGTATCAATATCTTTGTTGGTTTTTGCTCTACGTTGATTCTCTGTCAGTCATTCATTCAGTCAGTCAGGACAAAGCCGTTTATATATATAGTGATACATATCATTGTTTAGCCTTAGAGTTACTTATATTTTAATAAATATCTTTTGTGTTTGGTAATTGTAGTCTTTTTTGTTATTAAACTTATCTACTAGTTTCGCTACATACAGACAGCATCTTCAGGCTAGTCAGTTATGTACAAAAAAAACACATTACACATCATACTATAATATATATATATATATATATATATATATATATATATATATAACATGTCTTAAACATATAAACATATCTTATTGTTCACATTAAAATATTTGTAATAAATATCAATAACATAGTGATTAGAACACTGATTTAAAAATGAGTTGTTTAGTACTTGACAGAGAAACTCTTGTAGATAAAAATAAAATTGTTGTTCATTCACAGTATGTCTTTAAAACAATTCAAAGTAAAATTTAATTTTTCATTTAGTATATTATCTGTGTTATTTTGTGATGTCTGTAAATTTTGTATTCTTCTATTACATCCATTGTGTCTTTTATTTAGTCTATGTAATATAGCAATTTTGTCCAGAATGCTGAATTTATAAAATGCAATGTAAATGTGGAAACTGTTGCATTTGTGTTTTCACTGCATTGCATAAGTTTTTTGAATCTTTCTTTGAATGTTCTGGGTGTCCATATATTGTTTATCACAGTCATTGCATTTTTGTTGGTATATGCCACTCTTAGAACATGTCATAATTATTCTTTGTATTGTTCTAATACTGTGATAAAATATTCTTGATTCTTGAAACAATTAAAATTTAAGGAGAGCAGTTTTGTGAAATGCCACACGTTGTGCGACAATTGAAACAATTGATATTAATTAGCAAGGAACAACTGATTTTGTAATGCTTTAATTACAAAAATTAATAAACATTAAAATTTATAACTCTAAGGGTAAGTACTAATATCTCGTAGGTCGTGAATTCTTTAGAAAAAGTGTACTTAACAGAATACTGGATAAAACCACAGAAGTCTTTTTTATTCTGAAATGCACATTATTTTATTTAAAGAAATTATTATAGCAAGAGAACATATATGAAACAAAAATACCTGTAAAGAATTATTACATATAAAACATCCTATATATATTTTTTATTTAAAAAATCATTTTTAAAAGAATTTAATTTCTTAAGTTAAATTATGGTTGCAACCTAGTTATTAAATTAAAACTATAATAATATATTGAAAAATTAATATTCTTTTCAACTTTATAAAAATATCATTTATTTATGAATTCATATTCAAAAATGTTAAACTAATAACTTTTATCAAGAAAAATCTTTTATGTTTAAAGATTTTAATATTTAAAATAACATATCATGTCTTCTAAGAAGAAGACATCAGACAAAACTATAAATACAAAATTGATAATTCAACAAAATTAAAAGTTCTTAATCAGTTATTTTTTATTTTACATAATAGTAGTTTATGCGTGTTATACCAGACACACGTAGTTATTGGAAATAAACGTTTTATTAAAAAACATAACTTTTCCTTGTTGCACCACATGGCGTCGTTTCACCACAATCACTACTATTTTTTTCAAAGTTAATCTTTCAAGTTCTCGTTTTCTCTTATAAGAACACATCAATTATTGTTCACATTATTATTAGTTCAAATTTAGATGTTCAAATTACTTTATCTTACATTAAAAGCCAAAAACTTAATTTTTTTATATGTGTTTTCCGGGTTACATCATACACTTTGCCGATTACACGATAGTATCCAATCAAATACTATTTACTTCTGAAAATTCATTATTTAACTCAAACGTAACTGAATCATAATAGTTCATAACAATATATGTTAAACAACTCATAGTTAATTAAGAACACACTTTCTTTTTGTACTTCCATTTCTTTGGAACTATCATGTCTATCAGAGCAGCGTGCTCCTGCCTTGAAGGTTCTATCCAGACTGAAAAAATTTCCACTTGGCGGTTAAAGTCAAGCTTCTAGGCTTTGTGTTTAAAACGTATACTTGAAATATTATTTATTTATGTTAAAAACAACATTATTTACTCATAGTACTATCAACAACTAAAAAAGAGTGATTTACATTTAAACATTTTTCAACATCTGGATTACCCTATAAATATACCCTCAGCAGTGAATGTGTTAATATCTCACAATTTTTTTGCATATATATAGTTATCTTGCCAAAATTATTCTCCTTCTCTTAATATTTAATTTAAGCTTATTTTCACTAGTTAGATATAACTTATTGCCCTTTTGTTAGTTGCCATAGCCTTATAAGTGTAGATTACTATGGCACTACATTATAAGTTCTGGATTATTTTTTATTCTGATATTTATGCTGCACCATGATTGTTACTTATTGCCCCTTTGTTAGTTGCCATAGCCTTATAAGTGTAGATTCCTATAGCACTAGATTATAAGTTCTGGATTATTTTTTATTCTGATATTTATGCTGCTCCATGATTTTAGTATGATACATTGATATTAACCTGTTGAATCCCAAAGACGTGGCCGCGCGTCCGTGCACTAGTTCCGCTACCAGCCTAGCGACGCGGCGCCGCGTCCGTGGTACAGTTTGAACTTGCCACTCTTTCTAAATCGAAATAAGAAGAAGAAATATGCCGTGTTTGTTACCGTTCTGTTCGGGACAATCTGTCCTTTCGATTGATATATTTTGTTTTGCGCTAGCTGGAACGGCATCCCTGCAGTGATCGATAAACTTCAGCTGTTGTCGTATTTTTTTTAGATCATCTGTTGCGTAGTATTGGATGTTTGTTTACTATGGCGAGTCATACGGGTCCGTCTCGAACCCTTTGTGATAATGACAACTGAATATTTAGACATTGATAATCTAAGTTTTTATTTTTTATTTTGAATATTTAGCCTGTGTTTTTTACTCAATGAAAATAAATATGTATTTTCAGTAAAATGAAATGATTTATTGCAGCAATGTTACAGAACGGCACTAAAATCTGAATTTTTTTACTTTTACAGTGTACTGCATTTTTGGACATAATTCATTTTGGTGATAAGATTTTTTAATTTTATAAACATTTCTATGTAGGTAATTGAATTTCCTACAATATATATATATATATATATATATATATATATATATATATACCATTTAAAAAATAAATTGTTTAATTTTACTGTAACTTTGCTTTTGAAATTTCTGGCAAAATTTTGAATTTTTTTAGGTTTTTAGATTTTTTTAGAAAAAAAAAATTGTTTGTTATTTTTTATACTATTTTCAGCTTCTCCTGTTCTTTCTGAACAAAACACATACATATATTATTATGTTTACTTCATTTTTAGATTTTGTACAAACTTTTAAAATATAGTCTGCAAATTAGCAAAAAAACCCGGGCTGGGGGGAATGCCTGGCTCTGCTATACCTGGGATTCAAAAGCACTATAAAAAAGGATACCTGGGATTTAAAAGCACGATATAAAGGATATGAGTGAATAATTATTATGAATAAATTTTATGATTTGATTATTTAATCTAAAGATATTACTATTTGCTTTTTAAAGTTGAATATAGAAATGAATAATTTATAATATTTATTATTTATCAATATTTAAAAAAATTATGAGTGATAGGACGGATGGCAGTGGGATTCATGAGTCATGGAAGAAGGGAGGCTGGGACTATAAAAATATGTCATCAGTCAAGGAAGCAAACAGCAACCCCTTAACACCTCCCCTCCTATACTTAGATTTTTAACTTCTTCATTATATAGTATTTTATTTTTTGCAACCTGCTATGCTCATTTAACAGTTCTGTTATTTTAAAAACTTGTTTTGAAAGGTTCTTTATTTCATGTGTGCATGTAAATGATCTTTAGAATATGTATGCCTCAATGCCACAACAAAGCACTAGATACATTTTTTAAAGTCATCAAATCCCTTATCAGACCATACGGTCCTATTTTTTCTCAGCAATTAAAAAGGCTAACAAAATAATTTTGTCTGTTTCTCACTAGCAGATAGCAATTTATGTTGGTTAAACCACTGTGACTGAAAAGAATTATTTCGATCTTTATACTTATTATTATTATTTTTTAAACTTATGTGTGAGTTGTCCACCTTGTACTTTATTTTTCTCAATATTGTTGAGTCGTGAAAATGACACATTAATTAAAGTTACTTATTACATTATAATTTGTTAAATTACTAACACCTACCTGGTGTAAATCCATATGAGGTTAAGAGATAATAAAAAAATAACATACACATATTCTGAACTGTAGATAAAGTAATACACAATCAGAAAATTGAACTGGCACGAGAGGCTGTAGGACATCTAGCCTCTACAGTCAATATAACCAACGTATCGTCCTTCTACTACACCTGCACCAGACAACTTTACATCGTGTCATATTAGAGTGACAAGCGGCTAGCTTAAACCCTATCTCCAACACTTTATTATGTTTGATCCATTGCACTACTATTGCTAAAACTTTATTTGATATGTCTGTTGTATCATTTTGCAAACATATGTTAAATAATATTACTTACAGATTTCATATATTTTATTTATATCTAATATTAATTATATACTTAATAAATCTCTGGGGAGGCATAGCCTTCTTTTACTAGCCGACATTGATGGATGATAATGAATGATAAACTACTCATTGGTTAAAGTGTCAAATTAGTTGCATAAATTTTACATCATCATAATACTTATTACACAAATAACTCTCATATCCATATCACCTATATAATCCTCTTACAAGTCATCCTTCATGCTCCATACCATCTTCAACAACATTTTAAAAAATCTTTGGAAGTAATGTTCTAAATTTTAAAATATCGAAACAAAATTCATTTTCCAAAATAAACTTTGAAAATATGTTGTAACTAACCTGTAAAGGTGTAATGGTACACTTCTCTTCGCTAAGCCTTGCCCCTCCTTCTACATGTGCTCCTCTATCCAATAATAATTTAGCTGTAGAAGTATTGCCAACTAGAGCAGCATACGTCAGGGCTGTCCAATGTTGATATTCTGCTTGAACTGTTGGACAACCCTAAATACACATTACTTAAGTTAAATGAAATAAATTAGTAAACATTAACTTGTTTCAAAACAAATTAATAAAATGTAACAAATTGGTATAATATAAGATATGAAAAATACTTGAAATAATTTATCATTCCTTTCAACTTACTATACTCATTATATTTGAATTTTTATTTACTTTATAATTAGTGATGAAATTATGTTTTATAATGTTTCAGCCTAGATTATTAATGAAATTTTATACATAAATTTAATTATAATAATTTATAATTATATCCCAATTCAATCATCTCAACTTGATATTTAATACTCATCTTTATTTCACTCTCTTTTGTTTAATCTATATCAATTTTATAAAATATATATTATGTGTTAAATCCACATCCAATTAATATTATAATATATATACTATATAACTATATAGCTATATAAGTTATATATAACTATATACTATATATTATAATATATACACACAAAAATGTGAGTAACTGTACATATAGAAAAGAGTATCATTGAATAAAACCAAAATGAAAATATCATTGAATTGTATAAACAATAAAAACATTATTAAGGGATAAGAATAAACATGTAATTAGTTTTACATAGGCTTTTTACAATTACTTTTGCTGGAACCTGACAAGTAAAGAAACTTCTGCATTATCGAAAAACTAGAGTGAACGCCGGTCAATCAATAGACTTTGTCTGGGAAAATTAAATATGACAAATATTAAATAAACTACCATAACTCTTATTCAAGTATTAAGAAGTGTTCTATTACATTAACGTTCAACAAAACAACAACTTTTTTCCTACCATGGCTTATTTGGAATAATAAACAATGATGAAAAATTTTACTGATTTTCTCTCACCTGTGTGCCTTGAGGAGGTGTTTCTATGTCGGGATCACAGCCAAACTCCAGCAAACATCTGACATTTGCTTCATCATTTGATAAAACCGAGAGCATCAATGGCGTCAAACCACTCTCACATACTGTGTTTAACTGAAATAAAATTCAACAATACAACTCTCATAGTTTAGACCTATAGTCTGTAGCAATTCTGAATTGGATATATTCAGATTCAGATTAAATGAGTGAAATTAGGAACTGATTTGCAAATAATTAATTGCATGAGTCAGTAAGACATAATATTTTGTGTGTATTCCTCTTATTTTAATGTATACACTCGTATGATATAACTCAACTGTCATGAGTTAGCACAACATGTAGGAGTATAACCACAATTTATAGCTAGTCATAATAATTAAAACATCATCATTTTAAAATATGGGATTTTTTTGTTGCAAAATGTATTGAGGAAATGTATTTATCAAATGACACTGTATTTTAATTTAGCATTATTTGATAAAGATTAAAACAATGATCACAAAAAAATGTTTAAATCCAAAAGTATTGATACAGTAGTAGAAGTAAAAATACAAATAATATATACTCTAATCTGTAAAATACCACAGAATTTAGTAAAAACTACTAGTCAAGTAGTCTACTGTGAATCCAACAGACAGCAATATAAATTTATACCTTTGAGTTACCAATCACACCTTGTGCAAGCTGTATGTTTCCTTTGTATTAGGCTCTCATCTAATAAGGCAATTCAACATACTGTAATTCATAATTTTATAAAATTTATAAACTAATCTAATTAAAATGTTGATAGCCAGCCTACATGTTATCTCGTACTTATAGCCTCAATACAGTTACGAATAAATCTATTGCAGTAAAGGTATAGCACTCTGTTATTAATGATTAAAGGGTTTAAATATATATATATATATATATATACTTCTCTTTTGGAACCATTGTTAGTTAATAAGGTGACACTTGCTTATTAAGTAATGTTATGACTTCTCAACATCAAAGAAATAATAAATAAGTAAAGAAATACCTTTGTGACGGGTAGTAACTGTAAGGCATGAGCAACAATCTCTCGGGAACCGGAACTCAACATTCTGAATGCTATTGCCATCTTTAACCTGCGCACACTTTCCAGTTCTTCACCAGGCCTTCTGGAGCAAGGACCCTCATCACAACTAAGAAAAGGGAGAAACAAAATTAATGAACATTGTTCAAGACAGCTAAGCTAGAATTATTTCCTCAATTGAAAAAATTGAAATGAATACATTCTTTTTTTTTTAAATTAACACCAAGACCAAGACAAAGTAGAACCTTTTGATTCAGTAAAGTGTTTTCAGACATACAGATCTGTGGCTAAACTCAGCCACATTGACATATTCTTATGTTTTCATATTACCTAAGATACGAAACGACCAAGTACTGACAACTTCTAGTTGTATTGCCCAAAAATAAAGATCCATCTTAGGGACTCTTGATAAACATATTTTTGTTATAAAACCGCTAGATTTAATACACGATACTTTTTTAATAAACAGTAGAACTTGGATAATTTTAAGCTGAAGGGAATGATAGGAATAACGATTTTAAGTTAGCGAAAGTAATACAAATTTATATGGAACTCAGAATGGAAATATTTATTATGAAAGAAGAGAAAAAGTGTTGAAATGTTTACCTTGCAATGGAAACAGAGCATCACAAGTCATACAAAAATATAAACGCCTGACCGAAAGGAGAGGGGGTCTATCATGTTAGAGGGGACCGCCTGAGGCCAGACAGAGAGAGAAGGTAGCCAAATTATTGTTGGCGTGTGAGAACACCATCATACTAGAAACCAGAGGAGTGAAGCTATAAAAGACTCTCATAAAAGGGTGAGCAAAACTTGATATATCAAGGATCTAGTGATTATTTGGAAATTAGAATACTTTGACTAATAATAGTTGGAACTATTCTGGATTTGTCTTAATAATTCCGAAATTGTTGGAAGGAATATATATAAATATTTAATTGCCTATGTATAATGGATAATGAGTAGTGATAAACAAAATTTTATTAAGTATTAGAGAAATGCTGTAATCTAGTTTATATGAATATAAAGTAAAATTAAAGAGAATCTCGTAAAACTGAACCACTGATTTTTGAGCAAAAAGAACCCATGCCTAATTATAGTAACTTCTTAACAAATGGTGCATCAGCCATGTTTTTAGTTTTTACTAAAGTTTTATTATATTAGGTAAACTTAAACTGACTAAAGTTTTTTTTATTGAAGGTAATTTTTTTTTTTTTTTTTTTTTTTTTTTTGTCTTTGTGCGATAATCGATTTTGTAAATTAAGGAATTGATTTGGTTAAAGGTCTTGAGTTTGCATAGAATACAACAGAAATATTTTCATAGATCTATATATTTTGGTTGTTGTTATTTATTGTTTAGTATTTGGTGTTTAATATAAAACTAATTTATTTATTTGTATGTGATAATCTTGATGGTAATTGAGTTGATTTCAAATAATACATACATAATTGGAATTTGCTCACTTTTGAAGAGAGGTATTAATGGTGTTTATGTTTACTTAATTCAATTACTGGAGCATTTAAAAATTGATTGTTTGATGATTTAATTTCTTTGTATAGTTTAAGATTGGTTTTCTTTGGGGGAGTTTCGTAGTACAGGAAATTTATCTAAGGGTTTAGTAACATGGCTAAACCTCTGATGGATTTGACGACAAAAGAGAATGCGGATAAGAGGACTTTTAAATGGCTAGAACAACATGAAAAAGCTTTTCAGCAGTTAAAAAGGGTATTGACTACGCCACCAGTGTTGGTCAATTTCATTGAGAAGGAAACAAAAGGAAATTTCAAGGAAATAGTTGTTTAATTAACAGCAATTTTGAATTAAAGATGATCAAATTATCCATGTTCCATTAACTGGATTTTGTCCTCTAAAGTTCCAAATAATACATAACAATTATTATATTTTATAATATTGTAATATTAGTCCTAAATGAAATTTATTATATTATTAATTATTCATTTTACACAACGTTTGGTGTATTTACTTTTGACCAATAATAATATTACAGTTTGGGTTTGGCATCATATTTCAACACAATTTCATGGAGTTTTATAAAACATATATTCTTCAATCTTAGTGTGTATATTGTTCATTTTCTCTTTTGATTCCTGGCTTAGAATTTTGAACAATATAAGGGAAGGGAGAAATGACAAATATGATTTGTTAAGTTTAATAGAATGTTGTATTTCATTCTCATATAAGGTAATTTTGAATATCACAATATGTTTTACAAATTTATTTAGATCCACCTCAGTTTTAAAAGGGTGATACATGAATTTTTTTGTAAATAGATTTTTCCTTTTTGTTGCTGGTAAATACACACATAGACAATCTTCTTAAAATTCTAGACTGGAATTTTAGAATAGACTTGCATAAGTTCCTGTTTACTACTTATACGTTAGGCCATAAACAAGAAAAACATATATTTGTATACAAAGAAAACTAAATGATATAGTGTGTAGGATGTATCTTGGTTGAAATTAATTTAATTTAATGTTCGTGTAACTAATTTACAGCAGAATCTAGTATTTCCATCAGCACTCCAATATCAACCAGCACCGCCATTATACTTTCAGTTACTTTGATAGTTTTAGTCAAGTTTAACTAAAAAAATTTCAGTTCTCAACCCCAAAATGAAAGAAAAGATAAAATTTTCCACAACAATCACTTTATTTGAAACATGATGTTTCAACAACTATATCTTCAGTTGTTACATGTACACAAACATTTATAACACTTCCTAAACCATTGTGCCACAAAGATTTGTGTACATGTGACAACTGAAGACAATATATTTAGTCATTTAAATGTCCTACTGTTTGAAATAAAATGTTTCCATTCATTTGGTGTAGACACTATTATAGATATTATTCATAAGGTTTTAAACTGACCCGGGTTGCCTAATAGGGCAGTCGACCCCTGGCAAAAGCAACCGTGCAGCTTGCATGACATCATCTTGGTCTATTACTGTAGAATGACGATATTCAGCATGTGCTGCAGTTGTTCTTATCCATTCAACTAAAGGTGGCAGCACAATATAAGCACGTTCATATACAAGCTCTTGAACTGGCCCTGAATGCTCCAGCTGTTTACACAAACATATTATATTAATTTTATATATGATAAACACTTTTTATATAATATAACTAGTTAAATTTATATCATACTGCATATTTTCGTCCCCTCCTACTTCAGAAATCATATTATATTTTTATAAGTTTAGTATAAATATTGTGATGCAAAATACAAATAGCATTACTTGGTACATTTTAGTAGTGTGCTAATTTTTGTGCTCTAATCTTAAAAACTCACTCAACAGAGTTCTATATTTCATAAGTCATTAGATGGACTAAGTAAATATGATGTACTCTTTCCCCATAAACCGTTGTAGTATTTTTTTTCAACACTTCCTCTATTCTGTAGTAAGTCGTAATATTACTTTAACACGTTGGCTACCAGCGTCATTTATATTTGATGCTTGGGTTTTTTTTTAGTGGACCAACTGTAAGATTTGTAATACCGCTATAGACCAATTAGTTTTTTCTAAATTTTCACATGGACTAAAACTTTTGCAGATGTTTTCTATACTATTATTAATTTCATACAGTTTAACACACAATACCACATAAATCAAGCACTCAAAGGAGGCTAAAATTTAAAATATATATATTTGTGACATTGGTCTATAGTAACTTTTCTACAGTGTGTTAAGTATAAGTTTTATGCCTTTAACCAACGTCACATATATGCGACATTTACTTGTATGTAAATTTGCAATTTTGGGTTCACTGAATAAAACTCACATTCTCACAAACTCAATATATTTTTATTCTAGTATGACAAAGTATGAAAAAAATATTCTATTCTATTTTAGAAAGTATGACCTGTAGGAAAGAAATTCCCACACTGAAAACGAAAATTACCTCACTCAGACCAAGTTACAGAGATGTGTGTCAAATATCCCTACAGAACAAGGTACAAAAGTTGAGTCGATAAAATAGACCAAGAGGATATGAGTTACCTGTAACCAAAGTAGTAAGTACATCAGAGAAATGACAGACGTTGGTCCAGTGGATTCAGCCCAAGCATCACATATGTGTGATGTAGGTCTGTAGAGAACACCGGAGCATCTACTACACGTTGGTCTACTTTTGTAATGTTTTTTTTTAACTTGGCAGCCAAAGTGTATATAACTGTGAGATCTGTTAATGTAGCTAACTGCACTAATGAAGTTGGGGGAACATTTTGAAGTATGTTGTATATTTTCAATAATTTTGGTAGAGTTACCTTGAATGTTTCAACTGTTTCATGTCAACAATAAACCTGGTGATGCAACAGTTAAGTAGAGTTTATTACAAATACAATAGGTGAAATACTTTGTGAAAGTAGCATTTCGGACTCTAATTATCCATCTCGTAATAGTTCAGATGCTAGTGATTTTAATCTTGATTGCTAATTCAGAAAAGAACAGATTGCTAAGGAAGAAATAGAACAAGGTGATGTACTATAACCGGCTAAAGGAATATATTTAGATAGCTCTAGGCGTAGAATGCCCTGTAAAATGGTAATGGAATGTGATAAGTTAAATTTTACAGAACCAGAACATTTTCATTACTGTTGAGACCGATGGTTCTTGGTGGAATTCCATGTTTAAAGATAATAAAACACAATTATTTATTTTGTAATATCCACTTTTAATTAGTCTGGCCGACCAATGGTTTCGCCTGCTAAGGCATTGACGAGGCTGTATTACAGACTGAAGAAAAAAGACAAAAACAGAAAACCTTAAAACTAGAGGGTTATTTATTCCTAAAAAAACATTAGGATATGAAGATTCCAGTTTTTCAAATCATTTAAGAATACATCAAGTGTCTGATTTTAATTCGAGTGTAGATTTTAAAATATTACATTTTGATAATAAAGGTAGGAAATTGAATGCTTTGGAGAGCTTAGAAATTAAAAGAATAAGATACTGTAACCCTAATTTTGTTTTAAATGACCAGTTAGATTTGTATAACTCTCCATTAGTAAAACCTTTAAAAGTTATTTGTACTTAGAACAATCAACTGGTTTTCCCAATATGTATGTTCCTAGGGTCATTGCCCAGGCCGGGTATTTCCCCAACCTTCCATTCATCGTATCCTAACTCCCACCCTCTAGTTTTAAGGTTTTCTGTTTTTGTCTTTTTTCTTCAGTCTGTAATACAGCCTCGTCAATGCCTTAGCAAGCGAAACCATTGGTCGGCTAGACTAATTAAAAGTGGATATTACAAAATAAATAATTGTGTTTTATTATCTTTAAACCAGAACATTTGATTTGTAATGATAGTGAACCTTTATATGATTAACTGTAGCATTTATTACTTTTTATTGATGATCAGACACAACTTTTTAACACTTTGGCTACTAATACTAATAAGTATGGTACCTACAAATAAAAAAATTTAAAAAACCTGATAAAAGATGTGAACCAACTTCTCCTGATGAAATTGGAACTTACTTAGGAATTCTTATATACATGGGGGTGTATATTTTACCATAAATAAAAGATTATTTTATTAGTGATAAGATACAATGCCCTTTAGTTTCAATGGTATGACACTGAGTGATCCTGAATGTAAAATAAATAATAGAAATGATCCAAAGTATGACAGTTTATTCAAGGGTAGGCCAAATAAATAAATTTAATAAAGTAAGTTTTTATTTAGTTATAGAAATTTGAAACTAAACTGAATTAAATCGATTAATTGTTGAGGGACTTGGTGCAGTTTAATATCTAGGGGAAACGATTAAAAGATAATTTTAAGAATTACTATTATGTAAACAAATATATAATTTTCCTCCTTGTTGTTTAAAGAATAAAAAATATTTCGGTCATCATCACCATAAACAAAAGAAGAAAAGAGCATCAAATAGAGACTCCTATCTCTATATATTCTAATGGCATCAGGGTCAGAAGAGAACAAGAGTTGTTAAAGAGAGACCATATAGGAAAGATGAAATATATGTACCTAGCACAAGACTGCATGAAGAAAGGTAGGATTCGTGAAGATATAAGACTCCTATCTAATAACCAATACTGCATAGGCCTCAGTACCACACTTACATATATTTGGAGGAGCAAACAGAATATTTGACATGACTTTCTAATCCCCTTTTGCAACAATAGGTAGTGTGTTGTCTAAAAAATGTCTATGTATACACTTATCTGACTACATGACAAAATGGAAACATGTCAAGATATATAAGCCTACCTGTGAACACCTCATAAAGTAAAACAAAGCTTGAATAGCCTGGTTAGACCAAGTCATGTTTCTGTTATTGAATGGTAGAGCACTTGTTCTATTAATTAACTCTGCAAGTTCTGCAACGGAACCAACACATGTTGTTAAAAGTGATTGATCAGAATGTTTCACAGTGCTTCCTTGTGAACTTTGGACTGTTGAATCTGTAGCGACACTGCTTATACTTGCCCAGCGAGGTAGTGCTAATGTACCTATATAAAAAATAATTTCAATAACTTTACTTTTTTTTTATAAGAATATTAAAATATTTTAGCAGATCAAAATTCATAAAAAGTATATAAAACATTCAGAAATCTAATAAACTAGAAAAATATTTGAACTTGATTGGATTCGTGTGTATGAAGTGTGCCAACTGTAAATTTAAACTTAATTTAACATATAAATTAAGATAATAAAACTAAAAATATTTACTTAAAAATATCTGAATCTTAATGGAAAACAGCAGTTAAATTTTAAGACTTTTACTATTACTTTAAATAAATTAAAAATACAGAAATGCATTTGAATCACAAAAAACACATTAAAATGAGAGGAACATATTTGAATTACAGATGGATGCATATGAGTTCTCATATGTAACAAGTTAAACTATTTCTATATATTTTTAGAGGAATTAAAAAATTTAAAAGAAAATGAACATATAACTATGGGTTGAGGTAGCATGAAATTGCTGAATCGGATTAGATCTCTATAGATTTGATATCGGTTTAGTTCACAAAATTATTTCGAATCAAAACGGATAATTTTTTTAATTATGGAACTTAAAAGCAGTTGGAAAGAAAAGGGAGAACAAAAGCTAAGCATTAACAATAATCCTGGACAAAATTCCAAGTCTAAGTATGAAACCATTGTTTTATTTGTTTTCTGGAGAATCAACCCCTAATAAGTAGTTAAGGCCTGTACAATGGTCAACAGATATTTCCTCTGGACTTATGAGTTCAGTAAAAACTTACATATTATAAAATAAAATAATAAGATTTCAAGATATAAATTATTAATTTTTAACTATTTCAAAAAATTTAATTACACCATTATTTTTTTGTCAGACATTATTCAGAGTGACTGTGTATTATTTATTATTCACAAAATCATCAAAATTACCTTCATAAGCCTACATAACTCTTTACCTGTAAAAAGTAGAAGAAACTGAATTAAACAGGCAAAATAAATACATCTCCAAATTGACGGGAATGAACAGTCTCAATTGAACTAAAGGATACAAACTTCATTTGGTATGAAATTATATTACAATCCCATTTCATTCACATATTTTCTTCTAATTACATATTTTATTACTGATAAATAGTTATGGATTTCTAGATAAAGATTTTTTTAGTTCGGATCAAGTAAAAAAAATTTAAAAAACAAACTTCGAGTTTCATAAATAAGATTAATAAAATTCATGAATATGTGAACTTACTGAGAGAAAATTTGGAACTACTTTACACAAAATTTAAGTATTTAATAACATAATTAACTAAGGCAAAACAAAAATGATAAGGCACTTATAATTTTACAAACAACTATTGTGCCTTATCGTTTTTGTTTTGCCTTATTATGGAATTCCACCGAGTACCACCTGTAGTCACACTTAATATAATTAACTAAGTCTTATCACCATGACTAGATTTAAGCTTAGTAGAAATGAGGTAGGAGAACTAGTTAATTCGAGTAACTTTGTATGCTGTAACATGAACTATACTATTTTGATGTTTCGTTCATATCATCATGCCAATCAGATGGATGATGGTTAGCGATATTACTACTGGTCAAGGCATACAGTAGTGTATGCCCAAATACAGTCGCCAAATACAGTTATACAACAAACAAAATTTTGACTCTTTCTAAACATTTTGTAGAAAAATTATATGAACTTTAATGTAATAGCAGATATTTCTTGTTGAAACTCCATATCCTTGAAAATTATATGACATCCAGTCCATGTTTTTCTAATGACCCTCTCTGTATATTTAGTACATATTATCAAATACAGTACAATTTCCATGAAGAATTTGAAAACATACCTGAAGCTGTACGGCCAGTATTAAGATGTGCATAAGGTTGTAAAAGGCCCCATAGATCACCATTATTAGCTATTGAATGTTCAAACATTGAAGCAGTTAACACAGTATCAGCTTTACTTGGGAGACATTGAAGAATAATCTCTTCTAACAAATTTTCTAAACCTGCTGCTAAATACACTGCAGCATACCTGAAATAAACAAATATTGTGTTTTAACTAACGACCAGTAAATTATACAAATCTGCTAACATAGATTCAGCCATTTTAAGTGTTGTTTATTTTGAGAAGATTACATATGCCTGCAATAGTTTAAAACTAATAATATTTAGAATAAAATATTTATAAAATGCTTACTATGTAACAAGCTCATACCAGAAATCCTAAATAAGTTTCACTACTAACAAAATAAAGATGTACTTTTAAAATTCATTTACATTTTATTGAAATCAGTAGAGTTGGTTTTAAAACATTCATCCTTTAATGACAGCATAGATTCTCTTTGTTTTTTACCAATGACTTCTGCATACAAATTTGTGTATGATTGTGACCACTATATTTATTTGGGATGTTTAAGAAAAAATGGAACAAAATCCGTTTGAGCTAATTTTGTTAAGTTAGGTTTTTCATACAGCAGGAATCTTCAAATTCTGATTAACAACTTTTTATATATATTATCAGCAGCCTAAAACCCCCAAATATCAATTTTGAATCAAAACTGGTCATACGGTTTCTGAGAAATTGGTACTGGTAAGCATACACACCTACAGATAGAGAGATAATTTCTAAAGAGTCATGAGTACTTGAGTTATAGCTTGATTATTGTAGCACAGTTAATAAAAGTATTATTTATAATAAATTGTGTTCAAGTTTAATTTTAAAATATCTCACAAGTCAAGCTCAATATTTATTTATTATAGACATGGTTGAAATATTATGAATAGATGAGAATTGGTGTAAGTCTATAGGGTGTCACTTACTCATGAACAAACTTTCCAAGTCTTACATCTACCATCCATCTGTGAAACCTTCCTACTGACAGTTGAAGTCCTGCTCGACTTGACTTGCTTTGTTTTAGTTGATCACCTGACACTGCAAACATGGCTGCTGACCTCAGGCATGCCTAAAATTATTCAAAGTTAATTTGCAAGATCAGTAAGTTCCAATTTAAAATATATATAACATTTGATCAATAAAGTTCTTAAATGTGAAATAAATAAAGAACATTATGAACATAAAAGAAATTTAAAATTCAGTTATATTTACAATGGCTATTCTTTTAAGATTAATTGATAATTTTCCTAACCACAAATGTAGTAACAATAACTAAAAGCACAATAATTGTTATTTAGTTTATTGCTTTAAATGGTGTAAGTACTTTAAATACTTCCATGTTTATTTTCATAACATGGTTATTGTCATCAGATAGTTCTACTGATAAACTAAAACTTTAAGTTTAAACATTATAACACTTTACTTATGCACCATTTATAGCTGATCTGATGATGAAAACCATATCATCGAAATGTATATCATCGTATTTAATGGAATAAACTAAATTATAATCATTGTGATTTTAGTTTTGTTCCTATATTTGTGGTTATGAGAATAATTAGCCATTAATATTGTGAATTTCACCACAATGCTCATTGAAGATGAGTGTGTATCCAACCCCCATAAGTTAATAAACATAATTTTCTAGTAATTATAATGATGTCCACTTATTGTTTGTTAAAATAACTTCAAAGTATTTTATATTATTAAGCTTGTAACTTTTCAGATTTCTGGGTCTCTAAGTTGGGTTTAATATATGATTCAATATATAGCATAAATGAGATGATGTCAGGAAACTTGCGTCATGTTTCGTATTGCGATAGTGTATTCGAAGCCTCGTATGGACGGACAGACAGTCTTCCGAAATTGGTAAATGTTATAGAATTGCAAGTAAATGATTGGTATGAATGGAAAAGTTTAAATATTATATAAAAATTATACAATACTAATTTCAATAAAAGACATTGTAAACTTTATACTTTTACTATAAAATAAGTAATTAATTAAGAAAGAATAGTTTTCCCCAAAAATTAAAACATATTAAGAGTCTGTGCAGTGGTTAGTGCGCTGATGTGTTTCATCAGAATGTTTCTGATTGGTCCATTAATTCAACCAATGGCAGTATTTGAGGTTGGAAGGGATTAGTTAAATATGAGAAAATTTATTAGCTCTACATCGTTCAACGAGAGTGGTCGTGTTGACTCTCTCGTCACTGCAGAACTTTCTCATGAGATGGATCGCCTCCTAAAAATTACCAGAACGACACTTCAACCAAAGCTATTCAGATAAAAAACAGTTTTAATCTGAGTGTAAATAAAGTCAGTGATTGCGTCCTGGTATAGACAGACGCCTATGTTAAAACTTTTAACAGAACTAAAACATTTCAAAATTAAAGTTTTTAACATTAACTTGCAGATAATAGTTGTCGGAACAGTATAGACAAATATTTCACATTATGATCAAAATACTTATAAAAATAAAAGCTTTTCATTAAATTTATTTCATTGAACAATTGTTTTGTGTATTACCTTTCAAAGGACAATCAGATGGATTGTGATAAATAATATATATTAGTAACAATTATTATAAAGTGTTTAAAGACAGGAAAGAACTGGGACTTTAAAATTTATCCATTTTTATTACGTGTCATAGTATTTAAGGAATGCTATATATATATATATATATATATATATATATATAACACATATATATATATGTGTGTGTGTGTGTGTGTGTGTGTGTGTGTGTGTGTGTGTGTGTGTGTTTCAGGGGCGCTTCCATTAGATATCAATGTGTAATGTAATTTTGTATGTTAGATTATAAGGAGAATATTAATCTTCAGATATAAGTGTATTTCAGAGAGAATAATACCATGTGATAAAAATTTGTATTTCCAAAGTGATCTGTAGTTTGTTTGTAATTAGAAAAGTACTCTATTCTAGATCCCACGGTCCCCAAAATTTAAAGTACAAGTGTCTATGCTTATTCATAGAATGGCACCCATTAAACTATAAAATACTTAGTTTTTTTATATCCATTATAATGAAAGGATACAAGCTTCCTTTCAACTTTTATGTATTTTTCTATCAATCAATAAATTTTATTTATTGTAAATGAATCTATTTACATACAGATAATGGATATTAGCCAATAAATATAATTATGAACATTTTGTTTCAATATACTAAATTCAATAAACTAAATTTATAAAAAAACAAGCAATTGAAGCACAAATGCTTGGTCTAAATAAATAATTACATTCATTCACATATTTGACTATTAGTCAACAGAAGCAATAAAAATTATTTTAAAAAGTCTAAATAAACAATTATTCTATGTAACTCAAACGAGTTATATTATATTTATTGTAATAATAAATAATTATTAAATAAATGTATTAGTGCCACAAAATCCTTCAATTATATTTTTTAATTTAATTTTTTTAGACATGAAAAAACAACCAAAATTTGCATATTAATCTCATAAAATTTCTTACTCTATTGCATACAGAGTTTTCTAAACAGAGGTATCAAATAATTGTAGACTCAACCATAGTGACAAAATTTTGAAACAAAAATATTGGTAAGTAAATTTAAAATATAGGCAATGAACTATGAATTTCTAAATAAAATAAAAGACTAGGTTAACAATATTATTAATATAACTGTTAAGCTATTTTCTACGAGTAAGCTAACTGGGAAAGATAATTATTGTTAGTTTTTTTCAGCGTACACAAACATACTGTACATAGAAATTAAATATTTTGATTACAAATTATGAAAAATCGGACAAGTGAAATATTACACAAGTTAATAATGGAAATAATTATTTGATTCTTTCCAATATAGGTTAGCCAATACAACCAAAAAACTAGAAATTAAAAATTTGTTACTTCTACTTCACAAGATATGAACTTCCGACTGTTGTATTTAGATTTGTATTAGGAGCATTAGCATACATTTGTTATAGTTTTATAGCTGATCATCAGAGAATAGGGGAGAGGATAATAGTTCTTTTCATTTTTAGGCTCTGGCAGCTTTAAAATCTACTATAATGTTATTATTCTGTGCGGTATATTCTACAAATGAAGGCTTTAATAATGATACTCAACTTAAAAATTTCAAAAATGTTTGGTATTTATTTTGTAATATGCAAAAACATGAAAATCTGACTATTTTTCTTGAATGGGTCAAAATGTTGTAAATGCATACCAAATTTTTACTGAATGGATTCTATACAACTGTTGCCAACAGACAGTCAGGAAAAAGTGTTGAGAAAATACAAGTGGGTCAGTAAAACTCTAAAAAATAGAAGTACCGGTAGTACAAAGAATCTAAATACTTATGTATACCGGTATGTAAAAAAAAAAAAAAAAAAAAAAATGTAAATGAGAGTGAAACTTCTACAAGGAAATTTAATAAAATATCTCTCAACAAAAAATATATAAAACAATTAAAATTTTACTTCTAATTTAGCAGTAAGGTTAATTTACATGCGATTATTATGAATAGTAGTAAATTGTTTTACCTTGATGCAAGAATCTGACAGCACAGGACAAAGAATAATTCTCAATGCACTTGCAACTTGCTGCTTGCCACACATACCAATAGATTTAGACAAGCGTTGAGCTTCTCTTGCCAATCTTACTAATGCCCTTTGTAATAGGTATGATAAACGTGGTATTGTCTCCATTGCAACACGTTCCATATTTTCTTTTACACGTCCATTTTGAATTACTTTGAGCACATCATGATTGGACCAAGGTAAATGTTGTAGTTCTACTAACCTAAATAAATTTAACAAAAATAAATCAATATTAACCCTCCAAGTGCTAAAAGTCGCGATCGTGATCTATTTTGCCACGGCCACAGTGCTAAAGTCGCGATCGCGATCTAATTAAACAAGGTTTGCTAAAATCGATATACTAGCAAGCCTGTAAAAGACAATTTGATGTTTACTGCTGCGTCCCGGCAGTGGATTGTTGTTTAGTGTTTTTGTCTATATTATTTTGGTAAATACAATTTATTTTATGATTATTTAGTGTATCAGTAGTGTTTTTAGTGTAGTATTACACATATAATAATGAGTGAACTTGGCAATTTAAGTGATATTCGTAACTGTTTGTGTGAAAGTGATACCGCTAGTGATGAAAGTAGTAACTCCGATGTATGAATCAAAATGTTTGTTTCTGTTTTTTTTTTTTTTTTGTGTATTACATATTTATAATAACTAATTTTAGTAAATATATGATATTCAAAGGTTAAATGTCAATACTTTCTAAACACACAGTAATATAGCACACTAATTTGCAAAAGTTGGATGTAGGTGTCACACAGTGCGCGAAATTACTGAATTTGAAGTTTGTGTATGTATGAATGTTTACAACGATGTTGACATTATGAAGTAAATAAAGTGGTACTTATGTTACATTTCTACTTTTGTAACAAAATTTGCTACATTTTGTATATATTAGAAATTGGATTATCATAATTTAGTTATTACCTACGTTGTCACTAAATGGACAAAAGAATTTTTTTTTTTTTTGCAGATATGAGTTGAAGCAGACCTCAGTTTTAAAGTGGTAAGTTTAAATTTTATTTTATTTTGTTCTATGGGTTTTCCTAAAAATATTGATGTATAATGTGTCATATTTCAGCCAATAAAAGTGTATTTTTTCCTGTAATAATAAAAGCCTTGCGCAGAGCGTTGAACTATCTTAGCACTGAGGACTAAAATAATCAGCACTTGGAGGGTTAACTATTAAGTAAAGGTCTTATGTCTAATGTCTCTGCAATGTTTAAACTTTTTATCTATGGTTTTCAGACATGAAAACTTCTATTGTGAAGATAAGTTAAACTTCTATGAGAGATTAAGCTGAGTTTGAATAATACAAATATTATACTTCATCTTTTAGGTTATTTTACATTTGAATTTTATTAAAGAAAAGTCATTATAATGAACAGAGTTTCTAGTTTGTGATGAAAATTTTGTTTCTTTATCATTGTTTTTTTAGATAAAATAACAAAGACAACGTTTCATAATCTGAACAATCTCTCTTGTTTCTCACCTTGGCTGTTGACATTAAAACTAAATATTTATGGTTGCCTTGGATGCCTGAACTATTTTATAGACCAATTTGTCTTACTTGTGAACAAAATAAACAGTTTTCTAGAAACAGAAATTTATTTGTATCTAGTGATAATGATCTTTGCTACCCTACAGCCATGATTTGAGCACTGATAAAATAAGAAACAGTTATATCCCTCCAAATAATGTTTAATTTGATAAACTATTCAAGTTTATAAATCTTCCTGTCAATAGTAAATTGTTTAATATCTGTAGTGGAGCTCAAAACGAGACTCCAAGTTAAATTTGTAAAATTAATTGAACTAATAATAAAATAAGTTCAATCGTCTTCCTCAAGGCACTTACCATTAAATATAGTTTTTTCTAACCATAAAAAATCAGAAAATATTTTGAATAAAACTAAGAAAATAATGAAAACATAATAATTTTGCTTTTATAAAAATCTAATTTGACGCTAGTTTTGTATATATTTAGAGTCTTGTTTCTTAAATCTTTTATGGTAGACATATAAAATTAAAAATTTACAAAGACTTTACTTTATCTTTTAGAGTGAAAAATATTAAATCATCAGTTTAGATTATTTCTACTCATCATTGTAAATGTTGGTATGATTTTCTTAAAGTATAGTACTTACATTATGACTTGTATACCATTCATAAGCACTAAAGAGGACAATAATTATTGTTATATGTTTAATTCTTTTTTCCTTGTTATTTAAAGGCGAAAAACCTTTTAAAAGGTCATTATTGCCTTATATATAAAAGAAGAAGGAAGTATAAAATTAAGACCCTTAGATCCCAAATACTCTAATAGTGTTAGGGTCAGCAAAGAATAATACTTGGTCAAGAGAGACTTGATAGAAAAGGTGAAAGAGAGGGATCTAAGACAACAAGACAACAAGAGGAAAAGAGTAGATCTAGCTGGGGTCCCTTGGGATTGGCACTAAAGTGAGTCCATGAGTATTGATATGTATAATAATAACTTTCTTATAATGATCATAAATTCACCTGTTATGGGAATCTACCCAAACAAACTCATCTGCACTGGTCACATTAGTATTTATAGTTTCTAATGAAGAATGTCGCATAAGTCTGCGCACTGCAGGTTCACTGCTTTCACTACCACTTAGACTTGAGTATGTTGATGTACTGTATCCAGTGTTAGATGTATGCGATCTCATTGTAAGCTGCTGAATGGCTAACTTGATATCTTCTATCCCTGAACCACACGGAACCAACTGTAACATAACATAACAATGTAAATATTTAAGATAACTAAATCTTTTAAACTCTATTTTAATTTAGTTTTGAGTTTAACAAAATATTTTTTGAACATGAAAATAAATTATATTTTGAGAATTTTATAGAGATGTACTTTTTTCTATGTACACCAAATAAATATCTATATATTGTATATTTATTGTTTTTAATGCTTATAAAAATTATCACAAGACACTAAGTAGAAGGAAGTATAATATCCTATTCAATTATAACTATTTACAAACATTTAAGTCAGTAGATATACTGTATTACAATATTCGACATACTGTATTGGAAGGTTACCCATTTATTTAGGAAGGTTAGTGTAAAAACCATTTATGTACTGAGCTCATGCAAGTCAATGGCCCATATTGTTATAAGGTCAAGGTAGTTGTTCTGAAATGCTGTAGTTGTGTAATTATATTGTAATTGGGAGTGTTTTTATAGTTTTGTATAATGAAAAAGACAATTGAAAATCTACCGATTGTGAATTTTATCCTTAAACACACAAAATATTTATCCAGAAGAAATTCAATGATAAAATTTTGCTGTGTGCGGAAAAAATTATATGAAAGCACACAGAGCAAAAATATAATTTTTTTTTTCAATACACAAATGTTTATGATGACCAACACATTTCTGTTATATAAACATAACAACACATTTCCTTTATTGTCACATTCGCTATTGGACAAAGTTGTGAATATGACTTGAATTATCAAAACAAAATTTCTCGATGAATCCTACAAAAGAATGAGATGTGTGCCGAGTTGACGTTATAACAAATATGGTAAAATATGTGTTAATACACATACTAATCTTATTACTCCACTATTTTCAATTGTTACATGCCTGACTGTGTGAACACATACCTTAGCAGGAGTAGCACGATGTCTGCTTCTACTTTGGACATTCTTCCGTCCAGATCTACTCTGGTTAGGCATCACACTAGCTGACAATCTAAAAAAGAAATGCGATCAAAATAGTTTCATCTATTTTATAGACAAAGTAATAAAAACCATACAAGATTGCATACCAAAAACAAAAATTGTCTAATCTGAGATAAACTTGTAATTGATTTTTATTTTAAATTATATAGTAAGCAAAGTATTGCAATGGCGTTAAAATTACAATATCATGTTTCTACAGTTATCGATGTTTTCAGTCCTATTTTCAGAATAATGTTTGTCTTTATGTAAATTTTTATTTCAAGAAAAAGGGGTTTGATGACTCAAAATTTATTGTGAGGTTCATGTTTCAAAGATTAGAATAAATTTTGGACTAAATCATTTAAGGTTTTCTTTAATTTTTATCACTCAAGTGTTGCAGATTTTGATACAATCAACGTTAAAATAGAATTTCCATACAATTTTTATTTTTTATTGTAAATTTTATTGTTTTTCTTCAGTAGTCTGTATTAAAATAAAAATTTATATATTTTATAAATAGCACCCATATTATCAGGTCTTAGAACTGTTGCATCAATTTTTCCAAATGTATTTATTTTATGTAAATACTTGTGTTATTGAAATAAATATCTATTCTATATAATAACAATGAGGATGATGTCTAACCTCTCATCTTCAGGTACAGAATTAAGATGTGATCTATAGTGGTGATGCCTATCCACAGGTGGTGATGAGGACGTATGACCATCTGACATACTTGCATGACCTGAGGAACGATTGTCATCTGAAGAACTGCCATTGGAATCATGACGTCTCTGTAACTTAAAATAACCCCACTCCAATAACATATTTATACGTGATTATAACTAAAGATTGAACTGACTGCCATTAAAAGAATTTATAGATTTAGACACATGTTTTCTTAAATTAAATATTTAAGTTATTTCTGCTTTTGACAAATACAATCATAACAATACAATAACATTAAAGAAATAAAAAGCTACGATAAAAAATATTAATAGTTGAAAAAACAATCACATTAATATAAATAATCAGCCAAAATCAATCCATACACCTACAGTAAACTTAACAACTTTAAATTTTAAATATGTTTCAAAAAATCCTTCAATTGAGTTAAAAAGCATTGATCCTGGAGATTAAAAAAAAATTGTATTTAAATATACTATTAGGTTTTATAATAAGAAAATATTTTATTAACAATAAATAGTCAAATGTTAACACCAGTTAAAACTTCAATATCAGACTTGTAGTAATTGTTGGGAAATAGTTTAAAAAATGTCACAACTGCCTAGCTTGCAGATCATTAACATGACATGGACAGTGAAGCTCTGTATAAACAGTGATCTAAAAAAAGGGTCTTTTGGATCGGAGACGTTGGCAGGGACGAGAAAGCGCTGTTAGTCACCTGAGAGACGTGGCCCAGAGACGTACTTGCGCAAGGGACTAACTGGCAGTTTATAGATATTCACAGTCTATGTTGAGAAGGTGAGTAGATTCATGTGTTTAGAAAACAAGAGTTATTAAATTCAATAATTTGCCATTGCTCTGGATTGAATATTTAAAGGTCTGATTAGGTCAGATTATGTTTTACATTGCAATTTGAATGATTAAATATTATATAGGGTTACAATATGTCAAACTGAAGTAGAACAATAAACATAGAATTATTTAAAGACATAAAGAAATTGTAATAACTGTAGGGAAATAAATAATAAATTAATTTAACAATTTAAACCACTAAATTTGTTATTCATTCATCTTATTGATTATCCAATGAACCCATAGAAATTAGGCATAGAAAAATCTATTCTTAATAATACTGACTTCTGAAAAGTTATTATACTTCTGGAGGAGTTTCTTAATGAAGATTACTTCAGAAGGAGCTTTTTGGAAATATGAAAATATTTGTCAAAAGCTGTCATAAATAAATGGTCCACCTACATTCGGTCTCGTATAAAACCAAAACCTAAAAAAATAATAAATAATAATTTAATGAATTGAATATCTTTGCACATTTGGAGGAGTTCTGGCTTAAAAAGCAAAAGTGACCTAAAATATTCAAGTAAAACTACTTCAAAATTGGGCTAAGTGATTTTAATAAAATAGAATGATTATTGACCAACATATTATGTACTAAACAGCATTTTAAAGATTTAGTTGGTTGGAAGCTTTTCCTAAAAGTGAACAGACAATTTATTATATCTTTAAAAATTTTTACATGCCTATTTAAATGGGGAGAAAATTCTACTATTAACACCTAAAATATTACTTTGCCGATTAGTATAACAAAGCCTAGCTCAATATTAATGTTAACTACAGCAATATATAATATTTCTGAATAACTTATCTCAATTTATTTTTAGCTAAATTTTTTGCTTACAATGCCAAAATATTGTCGGATTTATCAGACTGAATAGATATGAGTTGGAGAATATATGAATATGATTATTGTTAATAAATAAATTTTAAAAATTTCATATAGAATTATTTTTTAATTAATAAAATTGAAAGGTAGCAATTATCTCACTGAAAGGTAGGAACAATTTCCCCTTTATTTCACTTTAATAAAGCTTTCTGAACTCATTATTCAATTATAAAATAGACAACCTACCCTCTATGTAATTACTTCTCCATTTAATAAAGAAGGAACATAGTAAAACAAATGTTCCTAATTTAATTTAAATCCAATATGTAGCTATTTATTGAGAATATAAATAATAAATAATATAAATTTTTTAGGGGCTGAGGAAATCATTACATTAAATATTATACACAAATATGTTAAACCGAACTTTCCCCGTCAGTCGGACTACAAAAATACAGTAATTAGTGAAATCTGTAGTTACAGTATTACAGTCTCTAATTAGGGAATGTATGTTTCCTACTTGTCCTAAAACATTGTGGAAAATAAATTTGGTTTTAATTAAATTAAGAATTAACTAAATTTTTTAACATCTTCCTTATTCCATTTATCACCCTCCACATAAGTAGCATTATTGTCAGCAGATAGCTATTATTTTAATACCTCCTAATACCAACTTCAGATAAAATATTGATCTAAAATAAAAACAAAAGAAGTCGTAAATTGCTTCCTTGAACCACTCTATACTCAATATTTTTCAGACTGTCCATTCCATACAAATAAATAAACAAATATATGATCTAAGTCGGCATCCATAGTTCACTTTCTCTTCTTGAATGATAACTTCATAATTTGTAATTGAGAAATAGGGACCAATACATATTTGAATCTTTAACAAATATGTTTCAGCAAAATTTAAGTAAAAACATACAACCAATGGAGAAAATCATCATCTTTTTTATGGCAGTTACTGAGGGGGAAAATGAACACACATATTTGTGTGTTATGAACCAAAGATATTCCCAAAATACAACTTCACCAAATCTAATAAAAATAAAACATAATGTTTAGATTATAACTTTGTGCTTAGAGAAACATATATTATAGAGATATAAAGAAATAATTCCAGACTATTTTGAACTACGAGATCTTCAAAACAGATATTGTTCCACGATAATTTTGTTTTGTTTTCTTGACCAAAATATATTTTGTTTATAGTATGTAAACTAAGAAAATAAGAAATATGCATTAGCATTAAAATCTTAACAGTCAATATATAGAAGAAAAAAGCAACATTTTATGAAAATTATGTCAGTCAGCTCTTATATTAAAACATTAAAGTTATTAAGTTTGTTTTTGAATTATAAGTGTGAAATACCTTTGGAAAGCATGAATATAAAAAGGTCTTTCATTAGTACAGTCAGCTAAAAATTAACAATAGTATTAATTTAAAGCTATCTACAATATTTCTTTCAATTTTCAAATAGATAAATGGAAGATATTTTGATTAGAACTCAAGGTGCCAAAAAGGTAAAATCTAAAACTCATAAAATTTCACAGATGTACATTTTTTTCTATCCAGAAGTAAGATTAAATAACTGTATGTAAATAATTCAAAGAACTGAGTAGAATGATTAACTTATGTTTTGCAGTGTAATAAGCCAAAGATTTTGAAAATTGCTCTAGATTTTAAAAACATGCAATTTATCTTAATGTTCTATTAAAATATAAATAAATAAACATTTTCAAAAATTTCTAATTCAAATTTACATTTATGATGTCTATTAGTAAAAAGTAAATTTATATAGTTTACTGCTCATGTTCATTTTACACCTATAGTACATGATTATATGTATATGTTTATCCACACTACCTGCATAAGCCTTAACTCGTCCACACTAAGATGATGATGAGGCAAAGTACCGAGGACGTTCTTCCTACCTGAGTTTGTACTTGTACTGAGCTGTCTGTTTGATGAAATCATTGCCTTTCGTTGTGGTGTTGTAGTAGATGGTGTTTTAACGGTTGGTGTTTCTTCTCGCTCTATTTCTGTTGGAGGTGTAGGAGCTGCTTCTGGTGAAGGGATGGGTGGTTTTGGAGGTGTTGCTCTGGATAGTGGCATTGGTTGGCTGTTAGGGCTTTCTTTAGTTGTAATTGTAGTGGATTGTTGAAGGCAATGAGAACTTCCACTGATCTGAAAGTGAAAAAAGAAAATATGTCCAATAAATGTTAATTCACATACACACATTAATCCTGCACGTGTAAAAAAGAATTAAAGACATGTTATATTGTTACAATATTTTATATTTCTGCTAAGGCTTGGATAAATATTGAGTAAAATTTTCAGCCATTCCAATCCTTGTTACATTATAACTAACTGACGTGTTTCAGAGTACCTCCATCTTCAAAAACTGGTTATAACCAATTTTGTTCAGGTTTTGTTATTATACTTTTTGAAACAAAACTTTTTTGATTTTGTAAATGGTTTTTGAAGAAGTAGGTACTCCAAAACAATGATCAGGCTAGGAATGGCTGAAAATTTTACTCAACATAGGCTATTATACAATTATAATTAAAATCCATTGTTTTTTTTTTTAATTCTGACTGGGCCAGGATTTAAACCTAACCAAACACTAGTGTTCAGTTGATATAGAAATAGCTTAACACTGAATGATTCATATTTAATATCTGGCCTGGTAAATGTATTCTCCAGTTTTAAAACAGATTAAAACAATTAACAATATAATTTGGATTGTTCAATATAGAATTCACATAATAACTATGTAAAATATAACACTATATTTATAATTTAGATATAAAATTAAATCATTTTAAGAAATGAGTTTCATTTATCTTTCAATTAATGGACAAATCACAACCTACTTTTAACTAGTTTTATACCGTAAATATGAAGAAAAAGCTCCTAGTTCTCTACTTACTCGGTTGAGAGTGGAAGGTTGTGTTGGTACATCTAAAGTCATCAACTCCCTGCTTCCACCACCTGCTCCTCCAGGCCTAAAAGTAATAATAGTTCATCATTTATAAATAAAATAAGTTAAAATTAAAATAAAACCTGATACACATATATTACTTGCAAAGAGAAAGCCTATAATTTATTGGTTAGTTGAATTATTGAAATATGTTCCTTAGACACTTTTAAAACATACATAAACTCTCTGCAATTGTGTTTAACCGTAGATGACCAGCCAATAATTCAGAAGTAAAATTAGTTAATGTCCATCCTCTTTATCAGTACCCAAACAATATTTGATTTTGAGAATTTTCGCCAACAACTTTTTAACTCTTATAATTGAAAAAAAACCAACTCAAATCTACAGTTGAAGACCTCTTAATCGGCCGCCTTCCTGCTACACTGTAATTCACATTAATGCTATTTGCTACACTCCTCACCGACACTGAATATTTGACACAAATTTCTTGTTTTGGCATTTGTTTCTTTAGATTGTTTGTTTCATCAATCTGTCTCACAGTTGCCTTATTCCAGTGAAGACAATTGCTTGGTTGTAAAATAATATTTTTCATAAAGTTTATGTATAACCATGGATATTGTATTTATTGTTTTGTATTAATTGTGGTAATGTTTATAAAAAATAGGCATGACTTCACTTTCATAAAACTGTACGGAATGAGAAAAAAAATCAATACACAGTACCAGAATAATTCAATTTTAAATGTGTATAGTACAAATACATTTTTATTTTATAAAACTATACTGCATGCTCTTTGCAATTTATTTACCTTTTATACATATTTAAAAATAGTACAGTACAAGTATTTTAATACATGTGTACAATTAAAAACGAACATTAATGTATTTTTCAGTTTAACCGGCCTAGCAGTCGGTCCTATGCTGATTGGTTAAGAGGGGCTTCTACTGTATTATTGCAATCAAGATAAGAGTTGTTCTATTACATTTTGTTTAGTATAAATATAATATTCATTGCAAATGTGCCCAAGTCACGATTAAAATAACTAGAATGTATTTCCGTCTCTGGTGTAAAGAAATTGGTTAAAGCAAAAAACATAACACCTATCGAGATGTCATCTGGCGTATATAGGATGAATTGCAATGACTGCGCGTGTTTTTATAAAGGTCAAACGGGGAGGCACTTCTCGAAAAGGTATTAAGAACATCTACCCAACAACAGGACAGTCAACACCCAGTCAAATTATGCAAAACATATTATGGAAAAGGATCATTCGTATTCTAACTTTAATACGAATCTCCAACCGTTGCACTTGTGTGGAAAGGGCAGACAGTTAAATGCATTAGAAGAATATGAAATATATAAAGCACATAAATACCACCCGAATGACGTGCTAAATGACCAACTACATTTTCATTCCAATATGATCTATGACACGGCGATAAAGTTAGAAGGAAGGAAATGATAAATATTGTTCGGTGACGGGCGCGGTAAATACTTGGTTTCAGTTGACTGATATACGTCCGTGTGTGCACACGCTAGCGTGCGTTACGTATGTGTTTTAATATGTGTTAGTGTGTTTTGTGTTATATGTTGAAATCATATTTATTGTGACGACCTCCAATGAGCGAGATATTCTGAGGATGGAAAAAAATATTTCCGAAACGCGTCATAAATGTAAGTAGAATTACTACATAATAAATAAGTCACAGAGACGGAAATACATTCTAGTTATATAAATATAAATATGCTCAATACAGTATACATAAATGAATTTCCCACCAGTATGATATTATTTAGATTCATTTGTATTTTATTAACATAATTGCCCAAGTAACAAACATAAATAAATAGCACCTTTGAAAAATGTTGTAATAACAGTTCCGATAATTAAACTAGTGTTAGTAAAATTAGCTGTTATACATTTTTTTGTTAAATTAACTGTTATTGTATCATAATGTCCAAGTGAAAATTTGAAGATTTGGAAATCCAGAGTGGAAACTCAAATATTTTATATTTTTATATTTTTTTACCATAAAGAAGTTCCAGTTGATAACATTGCATGTGTTATTTAAAAGCTGGATATTTTGGACTCATTTAATAAATATGAATCTAATTAGTATGAAATTATGAGCAAACTGTATTTAAAACTGCCACCCTTTTGAAACAGTTTCACCAATTTTTCTTGCAACATGAATGCCATTTTAAGTCATTTACATTTTTTTTTAGTGACTCAACTTTCAATGTGCTAAATCAGGAGGCTCCCTCTACCTGCATTCAGCTATGAATTCTGAGAGAGCCAAGGGTAGCAAGTAAAGGTTGCATGATTTGTATTACAGGACTGTATAGATAGATATTAATTGTCCTGTTACTTTTTATCAATTTAAAGGTATTTGGGGCATTATAATAAGCCCTTGTTAGCATAAAAATGGATCCATAGAGACCAATATGTCCCTAGATTAAAAAATAATAATTCAAATGTGTATTATACATCGTAAGTACAATAATAATGATTGAAAATTATACTTTTGTGAAATTGTATAAAATACTATTTAACTTGTAATGTGGTCCACCATTAATCTTACTTAAATAATAATGATTTGGTGTATTTAATATTGACATGTTAAAATACAAAATATTAATGTTTAACATAATATGTATATGATTTTAACTCCCAAATATTCTGAACAAATATTTATGTTCCTTAAGTTCTAAGTTTTGGCAGCATCAAAATGAAAATAATTGTACAAAGTATAGTATATTTTAATCAGAGTGCTCAAGAGCTGTAATGTGCATATTTTGAATTTTTGTATATGAGATGAAACTCGCGGTAAAATTCATGCGTGATGTAATTGGATCAAAATGAAAATGGAAGAGCTAATAATGTTAAGCGAAAATAGGCTTTATTGCTGTTTCTAAAATGACGAGATGGATTAAAATAGATTTCCAAAAATGTATTTATAGTAATGTGTAGTCTTAAGATTAGCTTGTTACTATGTGATTATGAGTTTGAGGCTTTAATCACTTGATAGATGTGTGATATCCGGAACTGCAAGCGTGCATGGAGTTAGTTGGAAAGGAACGTCTGAAAGAGACAGTCGTACTTGTAAATGTAATAAGTATTTTTTTAGAACAATGTAGTTATATAAAAATGTCTTTTTAGTGCATCATCAATGCAGATAGAGAATAGTTTAAAAAACAAAGTGAATAAACTATAGAGTTTAGAAGTGATCATCATCAGAGACAGGCGTGTTTTCTTTTGTAACGAGGAAAATGTGCTTTGTGCTAAAAGACGTTAAAAAGGTGAAAACGAGTAATGACAAAGAAAGACAATAATAAAAACAGTTGTAGTTGTTTGTGAAAAGCGTGGAAAGTGGGATCAGAGATGGACAGACATATTTTCGATTGTGAAGCAATTAGTCGTTTGAAAGTGCACACAGAGCACATGGTGTGAATTGAACTTTGTTCGTTATATAGACAATTTTAAACGATATTGTAATTTGAAAGACTATGAATGTTAAAACATAAACTTTGTACAAATAGTAGAGACGAAAATATGTGAAAATCATGAATATTAGATTGAAATCTTAGACAACTTAGATGCTACATGGACCATGGTGAACCTCAACCTTCAGGACGAGAACTGCATGTTACAACCGAAGTCTACTTTGGGAAATACTGCAATGTGGTAACACATATAACAGACAATATTATTTTGTTTTCTTTCTACAAAAATATTAATGATAAAACTTTTTAAATGTGATTGAGATAAATTAGAATTTTGTTAAACAAGTAAATTTAAATGTTATAAGTATTTTAGGAATATCTAAACTAAAATTTTAATAGAAAATTTCTAACTTAACAATGCATTATAATTTTCAATATGAGACAAAGATGCTCACATAAAAATTTGATTTAGCAAAGTTGCAACTATTTTGAAGTAGAGTCATTCACAAAAAACTTTGTCTCTTCAACAAGACAAAATAATTTTAAATTTGAATATAATATAATTGCAAATGACAAATTTATGTATGTGTGTTAATAATCTATGTTTGAATAAATTAAATGTTCAGTTTCAGAAAAATAAAAGTGCTACACTTTACATATCATTAAGCCAACACCAAAAATTGATCCTAAGGGCCAGAATATGTCAAAAAATAAAAACCTACTTTCAAATAAATACATTTTATATATCGACAATTGATTTGATTCACATATTTTTCTAAAGTATTGTTGAAATGTACTTAAGAGGGTCTTTGTCTACAAAGGTCACACAATTAAATCTTAGTGTTTAAAATCAAAACTTAGAAAAGCTGGTTTTGGGAAAAGATTAGTGGTATCAGCATGAAAATTAAAATCAGTTTGGGTTGTAGAGACAAAATCGGTTTTAGTTTTTTTATTTAATATAATTCACCCATGTAAAAAGCAATAACATATAGATAGATCATTTGAAATGTAAACTTCTATGCTGTATCATTGATTTAATAAACAATACTATTTATATAATTTTAATAGATGTTATCCGTTCAACCATACATTCAATAGATGCTCTTATACTTCTTCAGCACCTACTTTACGAAATGTTTTCCTTAGCCTGAACAAGTGCTCACAACTCTTAAATTTCAAACCTTGATAAATTAAGGTTTTGTACATACCTCGGAAAAGTTAAACATAATTGGAATATCACTCTAGATACCAAAACAAAATATAATACGAAAAAAAGTATTATGACATTTGGGTAACCAAGTGTATTAAAAATTTATGATTTGTTTAAAATGCGGATTATTTTTTTGATTATATAAGTTTCTATTAATTGACTGTTTTATGAACAGGTTTAATTGGCTAAATAATTTATATTTATGAGGAGATAATTACTCATAAAATGTGGTTTATTCAAATATATTTATTCCACATTTATTTTTAGTCAAATGCTGATAAAATTTGTTATTTTGTACCCAAAAAATTAAGCCCCAAAATCAAATATTATCTTAGATTAGTGTTTTAACTTTGCAACTAATAGTTAACATTCTTCATATCACTTAAATTTGTAACATCACTTATTTGTTACTATGTTTTATTATTATTTTTCCCCTTTCTTATCATCCATTTTTTATGCTAATGAGACTAATGAAAACAGGAAACCACCTTAACCGAGCCAAAAGATATTAGGTTAGTCAGAAAGTAAACCTTAATGACTCAAACATTAGGCTCAAACATAGCTCGTACTTTCCTAATAATAATATACTTTCAATATCAGTTATTATACATACCTAATCCCATTTGTTTGTTTGCCTGTATTTGAAGGACCTGGTACCACTATAACAGATTTAAAATGTTCGTCGGTTTTTTCACAAAGAATAAAATTACTGTCTTGAGTAAGTATATTAGATTTTTTGTTTTGGCTAGATTTATGTTTTCCAATAAATCCGGCGGCAAGTTCGCGACAAAGGTGACACGAACAGTTATCACAACACTTCATTGTGATAACTTCACAAAACTTAAACACTTTCACATAATTTTCATAACCCGACATAAAATGAACTATTGCTTTTCTAATGATACACGTATTATTTACTACTTTAGTTTACCTTACATATTAATTATTATAAATGCAAAACCTAAGATACATTCCAAAGAAATCTCCCAAAGAAATAATTTTGCACAATTTATCAGACTCCAATTAAGTATTAATACCGACATAAATTAATTTTGTCATGATTTTATTACAAAATGTCTATACCTTGAAGGTTTCTCTATTTTCAAATGTAGCTCCTTCACTCACATAAAGTTTTAACTTATACTTGAAGTACCAAATAATGTATGACGACATATCTAACGAGTACATAAAAATGTTTTAATAGATTCAAAATATGAATAATCATTACAACTGTATTAATTTTAACCCACTATACAAAAATGAAATATAACCCTTGGTTAAATAATATAAAACACAAACCAAAGAAAAAACTATTATTATTTCAATATTAGAAAATATATATTATTAATTTTATAAATCAACCATAGCATATCTTCATTACGTTTTTAAAATTGAAATATCTTCTATCCATTATTTGTAATGTTTTTGGTAATTATTTTATAATTAAATCAGTCTTAGAAGAAAAATTATATAAACACAGAAATAGTTCATTTCTTTTAATTAATAAATCCTGGTTGATTAAGGGTTCAGGAGTTTTGACTGGTTACATGGCCAAATCGATTATCCCATTACAAAAATATTATTTCCATAATCTAACACAATATCACTTTCAACATCTAAAAATGAAATAAACAACTTCCACTGAGTAAGCATCTAATTTCTTATGTTACCAAACATACATAGTTCCGTTGCAAACATTTTACTAATACACTGAATTTTTAGAACCAATTGTCACAATGTATCCTTCAAGCAATCACTATTCTAATCAACACATCAATCACTTGCCACCAACTACACAATGAAACTGAAGTGCATAAACTTAGTAAGGGGGGACCCAGCTCTGTCATGCATAAACTTTGTGGGAGTCTAATTAGACAAGAATGGGATCTTTCTTGGACTTCCCACTATTGTTGATGACTCGTGGAAAAGTGAACTGAACATTAGTATTTCATTAACTGGCTTTTATGAAACAAATTGAAGGCAGTACAAACACACAAAAACATATGCGCATTAAAATATGTTATATGCCAAGTGCATTTTAATATATTATAAAATTTTAATAATAAATATGTGCATTATTTACCAAATATGTTTTAAGTTGAAGATGCGTCTAATTATACACCCTACTATGAAATTATGCAAATTTAATTACATCCTTGTCTCAATTATTTAGGTTATCAAAATGATCATCTTAATAGCTTAGCGTCTTTTCAAATGAACTATATAATTAAGATTGAACAATTATGAATATTTTACTTGAATAAATAGTATGAAACTATAACAGATGCATTACAAATAAACTTTAAAAACAATAACAATGTCATTATATGGTAAAATCAATAGTGTTAAAGAACAACAAACAAAGGAAAGTATATTTTCATAGCTTGCAACATTGTACTAAAATATCAGTATAGCTATAGCCTATACTGCTACTTGTATGTTTTGACCTAGAGTTTAGGGAAACATTTATCAAAATCAGTTCTAATTATTTCAATCACTATAGTACCTAGTATAATTATCTAGATAGGCTGTGGCCTATACCTTGCTGCACATTAATAAAACATTGTCAAATATTCAATAAGTACAAGCTATACAAGTTTTAAAATTGTTATCCATTTAGTGTATTTAATTACCTATCTAATAAAATTAAAAAATTGATATGATTTTAAAAGATTAATTTAAATAAATATAACAACAGAAATGTTGAAACCTGAAAATTATAAGATACAAACTGTGCTAAATTTTAACAAAATTGTAAGTTTTCTAGATTTGGTGAAAATTTGTTGGTAGACTTCATTTAGGAAGATTTATTGAACTATTGAGAAGTCTGTTAACATAAAAGAAGAATTATCCTAGGGAGTTGGAGAGAAAATATTGGAAAGTTGAAATACAAACTGATGGAAGTCTAGTTCTAGGTTATTATGACTACAAACATCTATCACAAAAGTTATATCAGATGCAAGATTTGTTGAACTTAAAATCAATTTAATTCAACATAATAATTTTGAGATTACACAAAGATACTAATCTAGACCAATAAGATACTTCCATCAACATCCTAACTGGGAAAATTATTTTTAAAAGAGCTACTCAGTATTGCAATTAAGAGCTGCTCAACAAGTCACAAACTACACAAAAATTGAAAAAAACATAGCTGACAAATGGAAACTTAATAAGAAAACAGAGAAGAGAATCAGTGGCACACTTCCAGTTAAAAACTGAACATGGTGGCATAGCAGCTCATCTCTGTAGGATCAACATTTTCCCCTCAGTCGTCTGCATATTTTGTCAACAACATAAACAGCATTATGAATAAAAACCACAACTTCATCATTCTAGAAAATTAGACCCAAAAACCAGGACCTCTGAAAACTTGAGTAAAATATATAAAGATATGGACATATGGATATATACAAGGCTATGAACTGAAGTCCACACAATGCTAGCCATAGTAAAAAAAATTAAAACTTGTATAATTGTTTATAAGTAGAGTTTAGTGTGAATGTAGGTCTATGTAAATAATCATAAACTGGAATAAACTCTTAATTTATATAAGCAGTGGAACAATTTCACATTTATTTATATGAAAATAAATTTAAATTGTTGACTGATCAGGCTATAGATACATAATTGTGTATTAAATGTAATGTCCAAACTAGATGAATAGTATATACCCATCTATAAAACATTGAACATCATGGATCTTATTCCGTCATCTTTTTCTTTTTTTTACAGATGAGAATTTTTGGGACATCAAGTGCTATCATAGCAAGATATCTAAGGCATTTGTTTGCTCCTGTGAGATCCATGGGATATGGTATTAGCCCCAAATAAAATAATTAAGTAGAGTACACTCCAGGGAAAAAACAATATAGCTGGTATTTTGTCAGATGTTTGACTCAATTCAATTTTAAGAATGACTATAGTTATTTTTATAACATATTTTTCGCAGCTGTACCTAAAGCTGATTTGATCAAGAGAAAAGGGAAAAATATATGGGAATATTGGAAATTAGTGTGTTGAAAGGGTTAGGAAATGATAAATGGAATCTCGCTAAAAACCGCTTTTAACTTTTAAAAAGTTTCCACCCAATCATAATTTTTTTTTTTTAGTTTTAAGGTGAAAAACCATTTCGGTCATTATCCCCAAAATACATTATTAATTAACAAAATACATTATGGAATAATGTATAAAATGCCAAATACACTGCACCAACTGACGGAACGAGTATGAAAATAACTGACCACAATGATGAATACTGTTCCTTCGGTGAAAAACACAAGCCCAATAGCACATTTATCACTTTGCTGTTTAGGATAGTCTGTTATCTGCATTGGAAGGATTAGATGAATATTTTAGGGCTTTTGTTTTTAATAAATCTGTAAAATGAAGTGTTATTATAAGAGTAATAAACCCTTTCTTTATATTTAACATTTTTAAAGCCCACTTTTCTAATTCAGATGTCTAAGGATATCCTTATATATACATTCCCATGACCAGATTCTCTCATATTCATCACTTCAAAATTAACAACTTTAAAAGAACATACTTTCTAGCTTCCTATATTTTATTAACCTATCTATTAAAGCTGGCAAGCATTCCAGCACTCCGTATCCCATCCGATGTGAAGTTATCTTACAGCTCTGAAAAAAGTAATACATAATGTTGATATTCAAGTCAACATTAGTTGAAAAGTTCTTAAGATTTTACAAATTCAATGTATGGTTTAAATATACAGTTCCAAGCAATGCCATATCAAAATTGGATGAGTTTTGTAGGATTTAACATAAAATATTTTTAAAATGATCAAGTTGACAAATATTTATTTGAAACATTATTTCAAACAGGTTGATTGTAGGTCTGTATGACTTTTCACCTTATATAAAAAAAAAAATACACCCAAATATCAAAGTCACCATAGGTTTTCTTCAAAATGTGGAAGATTGTCTGGTTCTCATTAAATGTAGGGTAATATTTGGCCAAATTTTATATTTCTCAGTGAAAGTACTATTTTCAGTTCCCAGGTTCCAGAAGATATCAATACTGAAACTGGAGCAATTTCTCAACTAAATAAGTAGGCCTATACTTCATAATTACCCTATGAAAAATACAATAATTAAATTAATATTTTTTTTATTTTATAATAATAAACATGTGTTGACACACACTTGACATACTGACATGATAGGATGCAAAATTCGTTATGGGTCATTCAGTTTTGTGGATCATTGATGACCTTGACATTGGTATTAACATGTGATGATTACCAAGTTATAGGCTAGTGTAAAATTAACAACAAAAGAAGAAACTTTTTTTAAACTGTAGCAAACTACTTTTGAATTTTAAAGATGTTTGTTTATCAATAACAAATACATAAGATTAATAATAAAACCTAGCTTAGTTGTTAAGTTTTATAGATTTCTACTTTTTTTTTCAAATTATGGGTTTTGTTATGAAAATTTATTATCAGCATTAACTCTATTAATTTGTATAGTACAAAACACACATAAATATCATTAGATGTCTTTTTTTTCGAGCTGCATACAATAAGCTATTTTAAGACATCATATGACCTATACACACATGCACGTACACACATACTATTATACATTATTAACCCTTTATACAGGTTTTAAAAACTGCTTACTGTAATAGACATATTTTGCAAGCGATTGATTAAAATGTCACAAAATGTTTATTTATAATTTTTTTGTATTGTTTTTTTTTATTTGGAGATAAATAAATGGGCTTTTTAATAAGTGAATATATAAGCTAAAATAATCTATATATTTATTTTAAAATGCAAAAATTGGGAAAGAATATAAATTGTATATTAAAGTTTTCCTATTTTTAAAACAAACAAAAATTTTACAGTGGGAAATTTGATTTTTATTATATTTTTTATTAATTCTGAAAATGTCATAAAGTACTGAAAATATATATATATTATATATATATATATATATATATATATATATATATAGCAACAAATATAACCTAACCATCTCTCTAAATTTTACTTGCAACCTAGTTTAGGCAATACGTGTAATTTGAAATGAAATTATTATTCACATTTTGATTTAATAATATTCATAATAAATTACATTATTACTCTTGAAAAATAATAATTTCATTACGCTTAGGTACTTATTTAATTACGGTGAAATTAAATTATTTGCAACTGACAAAATATTGTCAAATGGTCTTTTACTCATTGAAATAATCTGACGATATTTCATCAGATGGTCTTTTTCGTATATTTTAAAATCGAGGAAATATCATCAGATGATCCCAAAAGGGTTAAATATACATTATTTTACAGACAGATGAAGATAAAAAATAATAGACACAGGGTAATAAGTATAAATAACCTTGTTTGGTATATGAACCTTTGTCAACAAAAGAGAGAGAATATGACTGAATATAATAATAATATATGTATCCAGACACTTAAAAATTGATCTAAGTCATGATCTGTGGTCATGTGATGATATAGGCAGGTCTCAACTTTGCCAAGAAGGTGGCTACATCTGTTAAATCTCCAAAGGAAATTTACTAAAATACCTTGATTTCCACTTTCTTTAATGCAAACATACTTGGTAATTAAGCTTGGATATTAAAAGAGAAAGTGAAGGCGTACAATGTTCTGTTCTTTCAACAATGTGAACCTGCTCACCAATGAACACCAACTTATTGTTTAAGGAAACTATATTCACATCACTTTTCACATTACTTTCTATGTGAAACATTTCTCTTTATAATGGCTATAATATAATTAATTAGTAATAATTGATTACTGATACATAGTTTTCATTCTTCGTGTCGATTAAATTTATTTGCGTCCACTTGACACACTTAAAATGTTCTTGTATTTTAAGCAATATTATTATTAATCGGTTATATAATTTAAAATTAATCCGTTAAAGAAAATTAATCCAATGTCATGAGAATAAATAATGATGTTTCCAATTATGTTTGATGATGATAAGTTAAAATGGAATCACACTACATCAATTTGTATGTTTGGCTTAAAGTCAAAAACAGTGTGGATCTTGAAAAAAGTGCATATAATGACGACTTGGTGAGTAAATAAAATTAAAACATATCAAAATCCTTTTAGAAGTACCTAAGAATAAGACAGGGATGTAATTCTTGAATTACAAATGGTAATAAAAGATATTTCAACTTTAAATTAAGTTGCCCCGAATTAGTGACAAAAAGTCTTCTGTATTATAAAAAACAGGAAAACTAAGTTTCATCAGAATCGGTATATAATTAAAAAAAGTTGAACTAAAAACCATTATTTTAAATTTTAAGGGCCGTAAAATGAAAATATAATTCTAGTCTATTTTTATCACTACTGCATTGAAATTCCATCAATGACATCTCTAGTGTCATTTTGCACAAAATAACAGGAACAAACACAGGCAGAGATATAATATTATGTTATTCAAAACCGACAAAGTCTATCTTTTTAAAAAATATTTTCCTTGTAGCATTTATTTGCTTTTAAAAATAAATGTATAACTACTTTTTCTCAGTAAAGTGTTTATAACCCTGCACATAAGATTGTTGCAACTACGATCATGGCTTCCAAAGTAGATGGTGTTTATGATATAAACATTTCAAATGTAAAACTATACCACCTTATAATCAATAAGTTTGTAGCTGAACTTATATCTTTGAAACAACTGTGAAAATTACTTAACCAAGTTTCAATACTTTAATAAATCTAAAATTATATATATATATATATATATATATATATATATTTACTACAAAAGTAATTTAAACCATATTAAAAACTATTTGATGGTTAAATTCCCATCCAAGTTTAATTTTACAATAACCATAGTAGAAAAAAAAGGCTATTAAATCTCTCATATTTTGAACCAAATGACTCATCCCACATTCCTTCAGATTTTTTGACCAGCGGCTTTTTCATACCTTGCTGCTTATTACCATACTATTTCTTATGGATAAAACTGTTTGAACAACATATGCTACAAAGCAACAATGAAAGAACAGTGAGTGGAAAATCTAAGTGATTTGTGGCAAGTTACATGGTACATTGTATTCTGATATTTCATAGGTTTTTTTATTGAACTTGGTGGTGAATATTCATTGCCTTGAATACTTACCTGTCCTTGAATTCTTTCCTTGTTCTTTGATAAATTTTACAAGGAAAATAAAAAAAGGTTCATCTATTTATAAATTTCTTTGTATTTTAGTAAATAAATTATTAAGCTCATAATTATTTTTTTACTTTTATTGGTCATCGGAAATTAATAAAACTTTACAAATATAACTAGAATTTTAATTTGCCAAGGAACAGATTTAAACTTAAAAGAAATGCTATTAGAATATAAGAGACAAATTTGTTTTTTTTCCTGGTTTTCTCACCCTCTATCATTTTTAGACAAAACATATTAAACAAACAAGTACAGTAATTGAAACAATACCATGGGATTTATTTTACTAACTTTATTTTCAAACAACTCCTCCTGATTTAATATTATGATTCTGATGTAAGGAATAGGTTAATCAACTGGGAATAGGAGTTCTTATATGGTTTGTTTTTACCCTTATACTTTCTTATTTTTTTAATCCTCTTTCTCTCCTCCTCCAATATAAATTAGAGTCAAATCTAAGCAAAAATTCAAGAAAGGCATAAGTAAACATACCTGCGGGGCTTTGGTCGAACAATTTCATGACTTCCTTCGACAATACCGACTGGGCTACGGTAGTGATCAGCGTCTCTAAACTCAGGCATGGGATGTACCAGCATCTGTTGAGCAGGGCTTGTAGCCATTGCCTCCCATCCACAACATTAAACCTGTTAACAACAGTATATTTTATTACACAAATGTTTAAAACATGTTGCAGTGATTTATGAATAGTATTAAGTGATTGTGTTTAAAATTACAATAAGAAAGTTAAAAGCTTAGAAATTTACAAGAAAAAAACTTGTATCCACTTTGTTTATCCAAAATATTTATTTTGTGTTTCTCTTAGCTACAAAATGACATTTTACAAAATGTCAGTCTTTCCAAAATCATCTCTTAAGTCACTGGAGAAATTAAAACTTATTTTGCACAGAATTTTTAGGTCTGATAATATGTTCTTGAACAAACTAAAAAAATTGTAGAAATGATTAATAGACTGATATGATCTATTGTGACTAATTTTATTATTAGTCACATAATGTTAAATAATTATTGATTATAGTACTGTAATTATGTGTTATTTGAGGGCAAGCTGTCTACCTGCAACAGTCTCAATGTTATCCAATCAGGTGCAATGCAGTGAAATGATATGAAATAAATAAATAAAACAAGAATATTGTAACTCAAGATTTTGAGGAACCTGCAGTAATAAAGAACACAAAATAGAAATTTTCTCAAAATATCCACTACAATTTTGTTTAATTATAGCATTAAGAAGCTCCCAAGGCCACAATTGAAAGGTATTGATCACTACCTTCCTGAAAACATTGATTCTAGAGTCAGATGAAAAAAAATGTTGTTGAAGTTATTCAATGAGACTTTGGAGACCAAACAGCTTCATTGATTTAGTTTTAATTTGACAAGTACAACTTCTTATGTTTAGAAAACTACCCTTCACATACTTATGAGGTATCTGTCATGAACAAAAATCATAAAAATTACAGATTTTTCAAAATTGACTGCATCAAATGTAATTAAATATGACAATAAAAATAATAATAATAAAAAAAAACATTGTAGTCATATAGCCTAGTTCCAAAAAATATAAGGAATGGATAAATTTTGTGAACAAAAATTAATCTAGATTTATAAAAGACTTTGGAGGCCAAATGGCCAGGGTCATTTTCTCTTGTTTGAAAAATTTTCTGCACCCAATATTTCTTCAGAACACAATTTTTTTATCAAATATTTTCCCCCAAACTATAGTATATTTTCATACAAGTTAAATCTACTATTATAGTAATATGTTGATTTGTTTTAACCTGTTGCTGAGTATGGGACCTGGGTGATCTTTGTTAGTCTTTATCAACCAATAGACATTCTTGGTAAATGTTATTTTTTTTAACTCTATTTTCTTAGAAACAATGGATAGTTTACTTTGGTTAATTTCCTAATTTTTATTTACACTATCACATCATTAAGTATTCTTTCCATTAAAGCATTTTCATCAAGATTGTTCAAATACAGACTTTTCCCTTCTTAGTAAACTGAATTTTGTGACCAAATCTAATATGTTAATTGTCTTAAGCAGTTTGAACAATACATCAAGGTTTTTTGAGTAATTCTTAGCAATTGGTATTTTTACCTTGGCAGTTGCATTCATGCTACTTTTTTGTAAGTCAATAAAAAATAACTAAAATTCTTTACCGTATATATTGTTATATACAATTAGATCACTCTGAATAAAACAGGTTTCTTTGAATGATTTTGGACTATAAATATACATTTGTACTTCATCTGCTAATGCAATCAAATCTTCGTAGCTCTCTTCTAATATCATTACCTGAAAATCACCAGTAATATATAGAGCATTTCTTGGAGGTACATTTTCTGTTCAAATTAAATAGAAGATTTGATTATTGATTATTGATAAAATTATTGATAGAAGACAATAAATTCAGTAGAAATGAGATAGAAAACACAATAAAGATTGCAAAATAACTTATTGGATTTAGTATACATTTTATAGGAACACAAAAACATCCAAATACAAAATATCCTGGTATTAAGCCACCTAGAATTCAAGACAAAGCAAATATTTAAACAGTAAATGCAAGTATAAACACCTCACTTCAAAACCCAAGAAATGGCCAATGCTTATGAAGCATTTCTACTGGAAATAATTTAATAGTACCCAATTTGATTGGCTTTCTTCAAAATCAAGAGTTAAAAAGGGGTGAACTCTCGGCTTTGGTCAGTTTTACGTAATCAACTAAACATTTATATAATTTGATTATAATCACTCGAAACAAAGTTTATAAAGTATCTTTAACGGCATCATTGGCCCCAAAATAGGTTAAAATACTGCGGCAATTGTCAGCGTTGCTTTTTCTAAATGTAGGCCTACATGAACTTTCGTGAAAATTTGTCTAATGGATTTGCTCAAAACCAGGATGGTTTATAACCAAAAAAGGGGTAAAAAGCACTAAAGAAGTGTATGGATTGCTTTTTCCCATAATGTATGTGAACTTGCGTGTAATCTGACAAAGAAGATTACTCCTAAATATAGTCTGGTTGGCCTATATATATATTTTGTTAGTCATTACAGGAGAACTTGTATATTGCACTATTTGCAAATTTGATATTGGGTTTTTTGTCTAGGAAGTTATTTAGGTTGTTTGATGAGCGGTGAGCGATTTAGAAATATTTTCATCATAAAATCGCTAACCGCTCTTCAAACAACAGCTAAATAACTTCATCCACAAAAAACTCAATAACAAATTTGCAAATAGTGCAATATACAAGCTTTTGTTTGGATCTCTATAGTTACATTTCAACAATATTTGACAAAATTGTTAGAGACGTTTTTGAGTTTTAGTTTTATGGCAGTTAATTACAAATACTCAGTTATCACAAGAAAGTGTTTTAAAGGACTAGAGATGTGGCCTAAAATATGCCCACATATCAAATTTGATCAAAATCGGTCCAATCGCTTGTGCTGTGGAGCACTGTATAGTAAAGCCGTCTATCTGTGCGCGCGAACCCTTCGCTACTATCTTGGCAGAAAACATACTGATGGAGAGCCTATGGGCATTGTTTGCTCCTTTCCGCCCGACCCGACACTAATTTTGTGCTGTGTTATTTATTATGCCATACTAAAAGGGATGTTTATAAAGGCAATGTAAATAAGTATCAGACTATGTTTTACAGTATTATGAAATATTAAATGTACCAAATCATATTAGCATGTCTTTCATTATGATAAATATAAATACAAATTATAATTATAAAATATTTAAATGGATATGTACTATCAAAAAAAATTGTATGTGTGACATCAACCTAAATTAAAACGACACACGTTATTCAAGAATTAAATGTATTTGTAAATAAATGTAAGTTATGTTAATAGACTTTGTTTTTAACAATTAAAATAAACACACATTTAAATAAGAAATATTCAGGTGTGGCTACAACAACCTAAATTAAAACGTAACACGTTAGTCAAGAATTAACCCTAGATTACTACTCTTAGTTCATTGTTACGTGATCACTATTCATTCGTAAATTTTACTACTTTCTGTTTTTATTTTTATTATTTTTTTTAAACTTTACTTTAGTGTTGACTATTTTTTTATATTAAATCCTTTATTGTTTTTAAGTGTTTTTAAAAATATTTAACAATAAACTCCTACATATTTTAACTGTAAATATATGTCTTTTAATACCACTACAAGTACGTTTTAAAAAAATAATAATTCTTGGAAAAAAATCGAAAAAAAAATATAAATATTATTTTATTGGAAAAATTAATCGGATATTTATAAAATACATCATTTATAAGTGTTTAATTTATATAAAAATAGAAAAATGATTTACAATAAGTTCATTAGGTAGAATGCCAAAAATGCCAAAATTAGAGTCATGTCTTCACTGAAAATCACATTCCTTGCAGTGAATAATATACACTTTGTAGCTAAATCAAACACTTTGAACTCTAAAATCACTATTTACACAATAAAGTATTTACAACACTAAAAACTAACAATATAAAAACAATATAGTCAAGAATTAAATATATTTATAAATAAATGTAAGTTATGTTAATAGACTTTGTTTTAACAATTAAAATAAACATTAGATTCCAATATGAAAAATGCTTGTGTGGCTACAACAATATAAATTAAAACGAAACACGTTAGTCAAGAATTAAATATATGTGTTATGATAAACTTACTCTCTTATTACAATTACTCAAGCTCCTCAACTCCACTCATTCCATCTTCTGAGTCATCACCGCTGGAATCCGTTTCAGATTCACTCTCCAATAAAGGATTTAATATCAAAAATAGTCAACAGTAAAGTAAAGTTTAAAAAATAATAATAAAAATAAAAACAGAATGTAGTAAAATTTATGAATGAATAGTGATCACGTAACAATGAACTAAGAGTAGTAATCTAGGGTTAAGATGTAACAAAACAAAATGGGTCAGGTAGCCCAGCAGATGGACGGTGAAAGTGAGGGTCTATAAATCTATCACCGGCAACGAAGGTTTCGACTGAAAACCCTATGTTTTTAGAAAAGAGCCCCCGCACCCCCTCTCGCCTTTCAACCCAACCACCAGCCTGCGCGCACAGATAGACGGCTTTACTATACAGGCGACAGGGTGACGGATAGACGAAAACGTTTTATTAGATTCACGTGACCTCTAAACGAATTTTTCTGAGAAAACCCGACTTGTTTACCCCCATATAACTTTCTCTGACAGGACTATTTTTTTGTATCCTAAAGGATAATCGAGATGTCGGATAACTCATTCTTGGCAATTATCTATAGGGGTACCGCTCAGAAAAGAACCGCACGACGGTTTTGTCTCGCGCAGGTAGAATTGGTGAGAGGGGGAGAGCCCGAGTTAGGCCAGACATACCCGGCCGCTGCTTCATTGCGCAGGGCTTAATATTTTCTTTTTAAACCTACTACAACGCTAAAAAAACTGTGAATGTGTATCGTTTATGTTCCTGACAACTAGAATTAGTAAATTTAAATATTTTACAAAGTAAAAAAACATTAAATTATAAGTTTTAAATTCCTTTATATTATGGCAAAAATGTAACAATTTATGCCCATCACCGCTCCAATCCCTTCCGCGCCCACGCCCCTACCGGCGTGCGCAAGCCACTCTCGGGATGACGGTTCTGCGCAGGTTTCTTTCTGTCTAGTAGGCCTACAGTACACGCACGCATTGGGAGACCACGGTATCATATGATTTGGAAATCTTAACAACAAGATAGATCCATTTTATAATGTTCCAAAACACTCTTTACACCTTCCAAAATAATTTTCTAGCAGTGTATATTGCCCCTAAAGTAAAAAAGATTCTTCCATCACTACTATTTGAGTAATCTTAAAAATTGTAGGTATTAAATATTGTTCAAAAGGACTATTGTTTATATACCCTACGCGGTGATTTTCCATCGAGACATATAATCTTAATTAATCCTTTTGTTTACTGTATTTTGGGATGGTTAACAATATGTAATCTACGAGACGCAGGTACAAACATGAGATAAAGTTATTTGCTTGGGTTGTGAATAGCACATATGAAGTGAAAAGTCGGATATTCTTTACAGGAGTCTAAGTTAGGATAGCGGAAGTGCAATTCACACTCAAGCAGAATGTATCCAAGGTTCATGGTGGAATATTTGACCATTGAGCAGTACCGGATTAAGAACCTTGGGGCCCCAAAGCGAGATATGCAAAGAGGCCCCCCAACCCCGACAACCCCCCCCCCAATTAACCAGTGGCCAGTGCGGGAGGGTGAAGGAGCGGATTCTGGTATTCACGGTTATCTGTATCTAGTCGGCCTTGGATTCTCCTCCTGCAGCAGCCTTCACCCGTTACTCACTGATACTGAAAATACCTCGACCCCAACGTACGGCGATATCGACAACGGTCAAAGTTATTGTATCGTTAATCGTTACGTTATGCATTTCTGAGACCTTCCACTACCCCACTTATTTGATTTTATGATACTTAAAGTTTCAGACCGTCAATTCTCACTTCATTTTTTATTTTATACCATTTTTGTTATTCCCACGGGGGCCCCCTTCGGGGCCGGGGCCCCAAAGCGGCCGCTTCGTCTGCTTAGTGCTTAATCCGGCACTGCCATTGAGTACGAATAAAGAAGGAATAAAACCCTACTTAACTATTAAATGCTCGTAATGTGTTTCCTTTAAACAATCTTTAATATCAAAACATTAAAAAAATATATGAACTGGGAGTATTGAAATAATTTCGTTTATTGTGACTATTGCTAATATTTCTATTAAATTGTGGCAAAAGTGTTTTCCATTGGCCTACTCCCAATTTGGAAATTTTTGGACCGGAAGTCGTTGGATTGTTTATTTGTTTTGAAGATTTTAAAAGCCTAATAAACAGACCTTGAAGCTCTTGCATGTTCTAGACAATAACCAGAACTATTTTTTGTTTATACGATTTACACTATTGACCGAAGGTTCTTGGTAGAACTCCATTTTAATGAAAAAAAAAACACAATATTTAGTAAATTCTACAATTTTATTGAGTCTTGCCGACCATGGTTTCGCCAGCAACGGCATTTAAAAGGCAGCTTAACACAGACTAAGGAAGACATTGAAAACTGACATATAATATTACAAAAAGAAGAACAGTTACTTAGCTAAAGGGGAGGGAGTGGAAGGGCGCGGGAAACATGTGGTCATAAGGAAGACATTTTAACAAAGGTGAGTTTGACAAAAATTCTACCTGAACATTGAGTACCAGTTTGGAGTCTTTACAAAATATTCTCCTAATCTCTAACATTTCTAATGAATTTAATTCCTACTTTTTGCATTGACATAGAGAATCTCAAACTTATCATTATTGAAAAAATCAGACACTATATGAGTTTTTAAATGATTGGAATAACTAGAGTCATTATGACCCAACCGCCAACTTCTTTCGTGTTGACTTAACCTACATTTAAAACTACGGCCTGTTTGGCCTACATAAGCTGCATTACAAATATTACATGTTAATTTATAAACACCACTTTTTTGCATTATCTATTTTATCCTTACAATTTAGTAGGCTAACATTTTTCCTTACAATTTAGTAACATTTTTCCTAACATTTTTTTTTTGTTTACCTAAATCTCTGTTATTTTTTAAGTTAAACAATATAAATATAGAGTACAATTTACTTTTTTGTAAAGAATACTGTTTTTAAGATATTTAGTAGTCTATCAAACATTTCAAATTGAAGAACGGTTTTGTTAAAATTTATAATTTAGAGTAGGCCCTATTCTAACCAGTAGGGTCCATACAAACTTTTGACTTGATATCTAAATACGTTGTTTAAAAATGGTCTTTAATTAAAATAAATAAATGGTGCATAAACTATCTCATTCCTGCTTAAGCATAAAAACACACACAAAATATTAGGTACTAAATACTAATTAGGTAGATCATATTGAAAGCTAACCTCCTTACATTTAAATATTTAGTTTTTCATAATTAATCTCCACTTGCACAGCTAGTATCATCAACTTGAACATGGCGGTATTTAGTGATGGAACTAATGTAATTAATTGTACAGTAATCAAGAAAGTAGTGATTGCTAGGGACCAATCATAGTTTATATGATTCACTACTGTTGCACTCAGGGATATCACAAAATAACATTACCTCAAAACCAGTAATTAAATTTCGATTCACTAACAAACGAATGGGATACAGTCGTATAGACTGTCAAAGAAGTGGGGGGGGGGGGGTGCAGCATTTCATTACACGTTCGGTTGGATGAATACAATTCACCAACGTAAAGAAGTTTCACTTAAATAAAAACTCTAATACAACTGGTCTAAAACACCAAACACTGATTGTATCACCACCTCTCGTCCTCAACAGCTGACAACGACGCCCAGCCGAAACAGACGTATGTTCCGGTACCGATGGACCATCGCAGCACTCCCGCCCCCTGAAAGAAATTGTTAAAAGCTCCGGCTCTGGCGGTAGTGGTCTGGGCGCCCTCGATATCCAGGAGGACCAACAAGAAAAGCGAGTTGCCCGGCGCAGAAATAGACAGCAGCAGAGATCGACGCCCGGCAAATCTGCTCCTCGAGCCGCCGCCAAGCCTCTGCATAAAAGGATCTCCTTGGATACCATACTCGGCACCGAAGCCTATCTACATCCTCATCCGTCCCGTCCGCATCTCCAATCCAGTCCCCGGCGACCCTAGAACTCCACAATACGTGGTACTATAAGTAACCTAGGATACATCAGGCCGAGGGCTCTTTTCAGTGCCACCAAGTGTGCCGATCTTCCATCACCATTTGCCGTCAGAAACCTTCCCGACCCTCCTGGGTCAGTCCACCCACTACTACCTCAGTGTACCACTCTCCTTCCGGCTCGAAGCAACGACCTTTAGGGCCAAACGTCCCGACACTGACGCCTGAGCTACGTCAAAGACACTTTTCAAAGCCCAAATACGATGTATAGGTTATAGCTATCCGAATATCGAACGATTCTATAACGACATCTTAAATGTTGATTATTATTCGGTGGCAATGTCTTCGAAATTTATATTATCTGAGGGTAGTAGTGATACTATTTTTAGACGAAGAGTTAGCGATTAGATGGTTCGCATTGGAAACTAGGCCGTGGAGTCATTGTAGACCTAGTACACAAGATTTTGTGTTATAATCGCATTACATTTAGTATCCTACATGTATAATGTATACTTGTTATAACACTTAACTAGCACATTGTTTCTTGTCTGGGATTGTAGTCCTGTCCATGTATTTAGTTTTGCAATTTCCATTATTTTTACACTATTATTTCCTTATGTTATATAAGTTATGTTTAGTGATTACAGTTTTCAATTAAATTGAATTATTAAAAGATGATTTGTGTACCAACTGTTTTGCTATTTGGACGAGAAGTTTTATTTATCATATTATCGCAATTAAAAATTTGAATTTCTTAGCGATAATATATAAAAATAAGTTTTATGGATTAACATTATTGTAAAAGATGTTAAAAACAGCCCATGCAGCCTCATGTAAAAACAGCCCATGCAGCCGCATGTAAAAACAGCCCATGCAGCCTCATGTAAAAACAGCCCATGCAGCCTCATGTAAAAACAGCCCATGCAGCCTCATGTAAAAACAGCCCATGCAGCCTCATGTAAAAACAGCCCATGCAGCCTCATGTAAAAACAGCCCATGCAGCCTCATGTAAAAACAGCCCATGCAGCCTAATGTAAAAACAGCCCATGCAGCCGCATGTAAAAACAGCACATGCAGCCTCATGTAAAAACAGCCCATGCAGCCTCATGTAAAAACAGCCCATGCAGCCGCATGTAAAAACAGCCCATGCAGCCTCATGTAAAAACAGCCCATGCAGCCTCATGTAAAAACAGCCCATGCAGCCTCATGTAAAAACAGCCCATGCAGCCTCATGTAAAAACAGCCCATGCAGCCTCATGTAAAAACAGCCCATGCAGCCGCATGTAAAAACAGCCCATGCAGCCTCATGTAAAAACAGCCCATGCAGCCTCATGTAAAAACAGCCCATACAGCCTCATGTAAAAACAGCCCATGCAGCCTCATGTAAAAACAGCCCATGCAGCCTCATGTAAAAACAGCCCATGCAGCCGCATGTAAAAACAGCCCATGCAGCCTCATGTAAAAACAGCCCATGCAGCCTCATGTAAAAACAGCCCATACAGCCTCATGTAAAAACAGCCCATGCAGCCTCATGTAAAAACAGCCCATGCAGCCTCATGTAAAAACAGCCCATGCAGCCTCATGTAAAAACAGCCCATGCAGCCTCATGTAAAAACAGCCCATGCAGCCGCATGTAAAAACAGCCCATGCAGCCTCATGTAAAAACAGCCCATGCAGCCTCATGTAAAAACAGCCCATACAGCCTCATGTAAAAACAGCCCATGCAGCCTCATGTAAATACAGCCCATGCAGCCTCATGTAAAAACAGTCCATGCAGCCTCATGTAAAAACAGCCCATGCAGAGCTCAGCCTGCTAGACAGCTTTTCAGTCGGGTAATCTATGGTTAGCACACAGAAATTCCCGTTCCGGTTGTTCTAGCTTTCTCAACCAGAGTTCGCTACCAATTGTAGCTTCCCAATTTACCCACAATACTGGGTCAACAATAAAACTGTTTGAGCCTCATAGGGATTGAACCCGGAACTTACCACTCGTCAATAGACCAACAGGAGCCTCAAAGTCAAAAATTGATCACCGTTATTAAGAACTACATTCCATACAAAAAAAAAAAAGAAACACGTTTTCTCGTAAGCAATGGTCTAATTTTTACATCATTTTGTGTTTCTACGCATGTTCTTGAGAAAATTTGACTGACGTTAATTTTATCTTAAACGGAAGACAACTTTAAACCGTTAGGCTACAACTATTAAATTCTTTGGTCTTATATTCGATAAAGAAATCGAATAAGGTTCTTCATTTTCGTGATTTAAAGATGGACTGCGTTAAAATTAGTGATTTTAACCTGTCCAATGTTAATTTGTGTGATATCAGAATTTCAAACTTAATTGTTTATGTTTAAAGTTTTTGCGCAATTTATTGCCTTGGCGAATGCTGACTTTAACCACAGACAAGAGAGTATAATATCTTTTATACGCTTTCGTTTTGCTAATAATAAATGTAGCTCATCAAGCTGCAAAGATATATAGGTTCATGTATGACATAGTGAAGATGAACAACAAAACTTTTCAAATGGCAGCCATTTTGAAATTGTCGTACTATTTATTTCGATTACTAATTATATTCAAAAAATAGTAAGATGTTATTTTCGATAAAAAAAAACTGTACATGATCCGTCATTTGCGTGCGATTTGAAGATGCATTCCAGTAATGCTTTTGATATTGACCTGCTCAAGGTAATATTGGTTATCTTTCTCACCAATTGTCATTTTGTGAAGGCAGTTATAAGATACATACTATTTATCGTTTATAAACTTTAGTTTCGTTTAAGTGTGTTATTTTATAAATTATTTCAAGAATATGACATAACTCTACTTCAGCAATCAACACTCACTAACATATGCAAACTTCATAATAATTGACGAGTAATCTAAGTTCCTATAGACTGACTTCTAGAAACAACATTCCTAGCTGACCAACACAAGCGCCTAGAGGTGTTTCAATTTCAATTCATCGAGTCAACTAAAAAATAGAGTTCCATCTCCAACACCTCTACTAGGAGTCTCCTGCTTGGTGTTCTTCTTATCGTCAACAATGTATATGTTATTTGATTGATGGGAGGAGGCAGGCTTTGCCTCAGGCGACAGATCCCCGTATTAGGCAAGGAGCAACAGCTTCATGAAAATGTTCGGTGGGAGATTGGACAGTTCTTAGTTTCAGGCAAACCTTTAACAGCAACTTTTCTTCTCCAGTAGATGAGTGACACTACGTAGATGATGGCAAACTTACAGCCACATATTATACGACGTAATTTCAATTTCGTATAAAGGAGAAGCATAATTCATTTCATCAAAATATGATTATTGCACTCTGTAGATTTTAATAATTTGTATTTTTAATCCATCACAAGGTTATTCAGCGACTTATAACTTACATTTTAACAAATAACTTACCAATCGATATAACTGTTGAAGACAGCTAAAAAAAATGCCTAATATACAAATTTTAGCATATTTGTAATCTCTCTAATAGAAATTCTAAAGAAGTAAATTTGTTAATACTGTATTTTTAGCCGACCGAATATTTATAGTAAATCAAAAGTCCAGCATACCCACTTTGAATTTTCTCATCTAGATATAGAAATTCTGTTGGTACATTCGATATTTGAGAACAATCCTATTTAAAAAAAAAAAAAAAAAAAAAAGGATTACCGGTATTTTTGTTTCCGTTGGTAGAATCTTTCTTTCTTTCTTTCTTTCTTTCTTTTTTTTTTTTTTAAGTAATCCACCAGCTAAATAATACTTCATTTAAAAGTTCTATTAAATTTAATTAATTTCTGGAAAGTCAAATTTCCATCCGTACCATCAATCCAATATGGCGATTAAATATTATGAGAGACTAAAATGTTTGCACACCACTCTTAAATATTTTCCAACTCGTAATATCACAATTTTGTTATGTCATTATATATTTGCAAGGAAGAGGTTCCATCAAGTACGTTAATCTAATTATTTTAGTCCGTTTGATATTTCGTGCACAAATATTCATTAATTAATTTTTCCACTACAAATTATTATTGGTTTACATCTTTTTCGTCGATTTTCTTTTTTGTCCACCTCACTTTGTTCGAAGTTAAATATACGCCATGATTTGTAAGAACTCATAGGGTTACTATTTTTATTCTTGGAAGATATAATAGATACCTTTCACCAATTAATGGATAAATTAAATGAAGATAAAGTGGATTTTGCAACTGAGGAGGCCACATGCGGATGAAAGGTCCGATTCCAAAGTACCAAGAAAATAACAAATAGTTAAAGATATTGATAGAAACAATGGCTAATACAAGGATCTGTTTTATGGTTAAAAACCTCGTGGTTTTAAAATAGAGACTCCTTAGCCCTCATATACTCTAATAGCGTCAGAGTCGGAAAAGAACAAGAGTTCTTCAAGTAAGACCTGATGCGGAAGTTGAGAGAGAGAGATCTTCCCAAAGATGTAGATCCAATAGGGTACTTTGGGATTGCCACATTTGTAGTCGGAAAAGAACAAGAGTTCTTCAAGTAAGACCTGATGCGGAAGTTGAAAGAGAGAGAGAGATCTTCCCAAAGATGTAGATCCAATAGGGTACTTTGGGATTGCCACATTTGTAGTCGGAAAAGAACAAGAGTTCTTCAAGTAAGACCTGATGCGGAAGTTGAAAGAGAGAGATCTTCCCAAAGGTGTAGATCCAATAGGGTACTTTGGGATTGCCACACTTGTAGTCGGAAAAGAACAAGAGTTCTTCAAGTAAGACCTGATGCGGAAGTTGAAAGAGAGAGATCTTCCCAAAGGTGTAGATCCAATAGGGTACTTTGGGATTGCCACATTTGTAGTCGGAAAAGAACAAGAGTTCTTCAAGTAAGACCTGATGCGGAAGTTGAAAGAGAGAGATCTTCCCAAAGGTGTAGATCCAATAGGGTACTTTGGGATTGCCACATTTGTAGTCGGAAAAGAACATGAGTTCTTCAAGTAAGACCTGATGCGGAAGTTGAAAGAGAGAGAGAGATCTTCCCAAAGATGTAGATCCAATAGGGTACTTTGGGATTGCCACATTTGTAGTCGGAAAAGAACAAGAGTTCTTCAAATAAGACCTGATGCGGAAGTTGAAAGAGAGAGATCTTCCCAAAGGTGTAGATCCAATAGGGTACTTTGGGATTGCCACACTTGTAGTCGGAAAAGAACAAGAGTTCTTCAAGTAAGACCTGATGCGGAAGTTGAAAGAGAGAGATCTTCCCAAAGGTGTAGATCCAATAGGGTACTTTGGGATTGCCACACTTGTAGTCGGAAAAGAACAAGAGTTCTTCAAGTAAGACCTGATGCGGAAGTTGAAAGAGAGAGATCTTCCCAAAGGTGTAGATCCAATAGGGTACTTTGGGATTGCCACACTTGTAGTCGGAAAAGAACAAGAGTTCTTCAAGTAAGACCTGATGCGGAAGTTGAAAGAGAGAGATCTTCCCAAAGGTGTAGATCCAATAGAGTACTTTGGGATTGCCACACTTGTAGTCGGAAAAGAACAAGAGTTCTTCAAGTAAGACCTGATGCGGAAGTTGAAAGAGAGAGATCTTCCCAAAGGTGTAGATCCAATAGGGTACTTTGGGATTGCCACACTTGTAGTCGGAAAAGAACAAGAGTTCTTCAAGTAAGACCTGATGCGGAAGTTGAAAGAGAGAGATCTTCCCAAAGGTGTAGATCCAATAGGGTACTTTGGGATTGCCACACTTGTAGTCGGAAAAGAACAAGAGTTCTTCAAGTAAGACCTGATGCGGAAGTTGAAAGAGAGAGATCTTCCCAAAGGTGTAGATCCAATAGGGTACTTTGGGATTGCCACACTTGTAGTCGGAAAAGAACAAGAGTTCTTCAAGTAAGACCTGATGCGGAAGTTGAAAGAGAGAGATCTTCCCAAAGGTGTAGATCCAATAGGGTACTTTGGGATTGCCACACTTGTAGTCGGAAAAGAACAAGAGTTCTTCAAGTAAGACCTGATGCGGAAGTTGAAAGAGAGAGATCTTCCCAAAGATGTAGATCCAATAGGGTACTTTGGGATTGCCACATTTGTAGTCGGAAAAGAACAAGAGTTCTTCAAGTAAGACCTGATGCGGAAGTTGAAAGAGAGAGATCTTCCCAAAGGTGTAGATCCAATAGGGTACTTTGGGATTGCCACACTTGTAGTCGGAAAAGAACAAGAGTTCTTCAAGTAAGACCTGATGCGGAAGTTGAAAGAGAGAGATCTTCCCAAAGGTGTAGATCCAATAGGGTACTTTGGGATTGCCACATTTGTAGTCGGAAAAGAACAAGAGTTCTTCAAGTAAGACCTGATGCGGAAGTTGAAAGAGAGAGATCTTCCCAAAGGTGTAGATCCAATAGGGTACTTTGGGATTGCCACATTTGTAGTCGGAAAAGAACAAGAGTTCTTCAAGTAAGACCTGATGCGGAAGTTGAAAGAGAGAGAGAGATCTTCCCAAAGATGTAGATCCAATAGGGTACTTTGGGATTGCCACATTTGTAGTCGGAAAAGAACAAGAGTTCTTCAAGTAAGACCTGATGCGGAAGTTGAAAGAGAGAGATCTTCCTAAAAGTGTAGATCCAATAGGGTACTTTGGGATTGCCACACTTGTAGTCGGAAAAGAACAAAAGTTCTTCAAGTAAGACCTGATGCGGAAGTTGAAAGAGAGAGATCTTCCCAAAGGTGTAGATCCAATAGGGTACTTTGGGATTGCCACACTTGTAGTCGGAAAAGAACAAGAGTTCTTCAAGTAAGACCTGATGCGGAAGTTGAAAGAGAGAGATCTTCCCAAAGGTGTAGATCCAATAGGGTACTTTGGGATTGCCACACTTGTAGTCGGAAAAGAACAAGAGTTCTTCAAGTAAGACCTGATGCGGAAGTTGAAAGAGAGAGATCTTCCCAAAGGTGTAGATCCAATAGGGTACTTTGGGATTGCCACACTTGTAGTCGGAAAAGAACAAGAGTTCTTCAAGTAAGACCTGATGCGGAAGTTGAAAGAGAGAGAGAGATCTTCCCAAAGATGTAGATCCAATAGGGTACTTTGGGATTGCCACATTTGTAGTCGGAAAAGAACAAGAGTTCTTCAAATAAGACCTGATGCGGAAGTTGAAAGAGAGAGATCTTCCCAAAGGTGTAGATCCAATAGGGTACTTTGGGATTGCCACACTTGTAGTCGGAAAAGAACAAGAGTTCTTCAAGTAAGACCTGATGCGGAAGTTGAAAGAGAGAGATCTTCCCAAAGGTGTAGATCCAATAGGGTACTTTGGGATTGCCACACTTGTAGTCGGAAAAGAACAAGAGTTCTTCAAGTAAGACCTGATGCGGAAGTTGAAAGAGAGAGATCTTCCCAAAGGTGTAGATCCAATAGGGTACTTTGGGATTGCCACACTTGTAGTCGGAAAAGAACAAGAGTTCTTCAAGTAAGACCTGATGCGGAAGTTGAAAGAGGTGTAGATCCAATAGGGTACTTTGGGATTGCCACACTATAACTCTGAAGGAAGCAATATAAGAATAATAATAAAGATATTAAACTTTATCTCAAGAGTCGTTTATCATTTAAAGCTTTAACTTGTAGGTAAATAATTGTAAATTGAACATTTCAATTGTTATTTTCATTTAAATTACTGTTTATTTGATTTAACTTCAAAATGTCTATCAAACAGAAAGATCCCACTCGACGCTCCTCTACTCTGCACCTTCTGACCCGTCCTAGTCCTCAGACCCTCTTCCAGATCCTGCATCCATAACTTACTCAGCTTTCCACATTTCCTCCTTCCCTCCATTTTCTCATTTAGCAAGTTTCTTTGGTATCCTTTCCTCGCTGATTCGTTCCACGTGACCGAGCCAGGCCAGCCGTCTGGACATCACAAACCATAATATCTTTTCTTCTGAGGATCCCTTCAATTTCGTCAGTTTGATTTAATCTTATCCTCCATCTTTCACCCTCTCTCACAGGGCCGTAAATCCTCAAAGTTTTCTTTTCAAAGACGCTGAAAGCATTCTCGTCTGCAATCGAAAAGTGTACGTATCCGATCCATTTGTCACGACTAGCCTAATAAGAGTTTCTTAACATTGGAACATATTAGATGGAAAAATAAATCTGAACATGTATAATATATACTTTCTGAAGGAAACCAAAGACACTGAATTTATGTTGGTCATACAAATATAACGGACCGACCTCAGCGTGCAGTAAATATACTCGTATAGGATATTAAACGAACATTCAGTGGGGGAAAGTGTCTTCAGTGAAGGGTTATACGTACTAATTGCTCTGGGATCTTATATCAATGTCCTTCTTTCTGTATGATGCTAGTTCAAAATATTCAAATGTAAACACCGTCGTGTTATCCTCATTAAAAAGGGAAAAAAAAACTATTGAAAGAAACACAATTGTGGAAGACAAAATTAGATCAATGCCCACAATTTAATAATGGGTCACGAAATACATAACTAAACTATAATGTATGCAAACCCTTTTAAATAATTATAGCGACGTTACGTGCCAAAGTTCAGCCTTTCGTACAGCTAAATAGTTTTTCACATATATACAAAGTATAGACAAAACTATTTGATGGTGGTACAACATCTATGTTGAGGCTTTCTAAGGAAATATCCGTTTTGAAGTCTCCTAAGTTAAAATTAACTGTGTTCAAATATTGTCTCGAAGACCCATTCACAAAACGAAAGCCGAAGGAAACAAAACGTATTTATTGCCACTCTCAAAATAAACTGTGCTCAAACATTGTCTCGAAGACCCATTCGCAATTAACCAAAGCAAAGGAAACAAAGCGTATTTGTTGCCACTCTCAAAATAAACTGTGCTCTTACATTGTCTCGAACAGCCATTCACAAAACCAAAGCCGAAGGAAACAAAACGTATTTGTTGCCACTCTCAAAATAAACTGTGCTCAAACATTGTCTCGAAGACCCATTCACAAAACCAAAGCCGAAGGAAACAAAACGTATTTGTTGCCACTCTCAAAATAAACTGTGCTCAAACATTGTCTCGAAGACCCATTCGCAATTAACCAAAGCAAAGGAAACAAAGCGTATTTGTTGCCACTCTCAAAATAAACTGTGCTCTTACATTGTCTCGAACAGCCATTCACAAAACCAAAGCCGAAGGAAACAAAACGTATTTGTTGCCACTCTCAAAATAAACTGTGCTCAAACATTGTCTCGAAGACCCATTCACAAAACGAAAGCCGAAGGAAACAAAACGTATTTATTGCCACTCTCAAAATAAACTGTGCTCAAACATTGTCTCGAAGACCCATTCGCAATTAACCAAAGCAAAGGAAACAAAGCGTATTTGTTGCCACTCTCAAAATAAACTGTGCTCTTACATTGTCTCGAACAGCCATTCACAAAACCAAAGCCGAAGGAAACAAAACGTATTTGTTGCCACTCTCAAAATAAACTGTGCTCAAACATTGTCTGGAACACCCATTCACAAAATCAAAGCCGAAGGAAACAAAACGTATTTGTTGCCACTCTCAAAATAAACTGTGCTCAAACATTGTCTCGAAGACCCATTCGCAATTAACCAAAGCAAAGGAAACAAAGCGTATTTGTTGCCACTCTCAAAATAAACTGTGCTCAAACATTGTCTCGAACAGCCATTCACAAAACGAAAGCCGAAGGAAACAAAACGTATTTGTTTCAACTCTCAAAATAAACTGTGCTCAAACATTGTCTCGAACTCCCGTTCACAAAACCAAACCCGAAGGAAACAAAACGTATTTGTTGCCACTCTCAAAATAAACTGTGCTCAAACATTGTCTCGAAGACCCATTCACAAAACCAAAGCAAAGGAAATAAAACGTATTTGTTGCCACTCTCAAAATAAACTGTGCTCAAACATTGTCTGGAACACCCATTCACAAAACCAAAGCCGAAGGAAACAAAACGTATTTGTTGCCACTCTCAAAATAAACTGTGCTCAAACATTGTCTGGAACACCCATTCACAAAACCAAAGCCGAAGGAAACAAAACGTATATGTTGCCACTCTCAAAATAAACTTTGCTCAAACATTGTCTGGAACACCCATTCACAAAACCAAAGCCGAAGGAAACAAAACGTATTTGTTGCCACTCTCAAAATAAACTTTGCTCAAACATTGTCTGGAACAGCCATTCACAAAACCAAAGCAAAGGAAACAAAACGTATTTGTTGCCACTCTCAAAATAAACTGTGCTCAAACATTGTCTGGAACACCCATTCACAAAACCAAAGCCGAAGGAAACAAAACGTATTTGTTGCCACTCTCAAAATAAACTTTGCTCAAACATTGTCTGGAACACCCATTCACAAAACCAAAGCCGAAGGAAACAAAACGTATTTGTTGCCACTCTCAATATAAACTTTGCTCAAACATTGTCTGGAACACCCATTCACAAAACCAAAGCAAAGGTAACAAAACGTATTTGTTGCCACTCTCAAAATAAATTGTGCTCAAACATTGTCTGGAACACCCATTCACAAAACCAAAGCAAAGGAAACAAAACGTAAATGTTGCCACTCTCAAAATAAACTGTGCTCAAATATTGTCTGGAACACCCATTCACAAAACGAAAGCCGAAGGAAACAAAACGTATTTGTTTCAACTCTCAAAATAAACTGTGCTCAAACATTGTCTCGAACTCCCGTTCACAAAACCAAACCCGAAGGAAACAAAACGTATTTGTTGCCACTCTCAAAATAAACTGTGCTCAAACATTGTCTGGAACACCCATTCACAAAACGAAAGCCGAAGGAAACAAAACGTATTTGTTGCCACTCTCAAAATAAACTGTGTTCAAACATTGTCTCGAAGACCCATTCACAAAACCAAAGCAAAGGAAACAAAACGTATTTGTTGCCACTCTCAAAATAAACTGTGCTCAAACATTGTCTCGAACACCCATTCACAAAACCAAAGCCGAAGGAAACAAAGCGTATCTGTTGCCACTCTCAAAATAAAGTGTCTTGAAAACCCATTCACAAAGCCTAAGCCGAAGGAAACAAAACTGTGCTCAAACATTGTCACAAACACCCATTCACAAAACCAAAGCCTAAGAAAACAATTCTTATTTGTTGCCACTCTCAAAATAAACAGTCCAAAAACATTGCACAAAATATCTCATCACTCATCATTTAAGTACGAAATCTAAAACTACCTTAAAAGAACTTTTAAATTGATGGTGCATAGCCTACTATTCTTCTCAGGGCTTTACATCAAGGTTGACTAGAGCTTGTGTTTGCATTGATAAATTTCATTTTGTTTTTGAGGTTTTGGGTTGCGTCTCTGTTTATTACATGTACTTGATTCTGTTCTATTTATTCACATATTATTCTATTATCTATCTACTCTATTTAAATTTCCCCTGGTGTCGGATATACACCCTCATTATCTACGTCAGATATCACGATTGTCAATATATATATATATATATATATATATATATATATATATATATATATATATACCCGTTCACCAACAAATGCCATGTGATGTCTGATATATGCCCCCATTATCTGTATGTTCTGCTATGTCAGATATTATCAAAAATGTAGACATATATTCAGTATACGACAAATTTAGTAATTTGGTGTCGGTTATATATTACTTTTCTTGAGTATTATATTTATTTAAATTAATTATAAATTAAAAATTATTTATATCATTAAGTTCTTAAATAGCACAATAAAAGAAATATTCACTATACAAAAATAAATGTTTTTTATATTTTTATCTCGGGGTCAGATTTGGGTTTCACAATTAAACAGAAATATATTTAAATAATAATCAGTTTTAAATAATAATTAGTTCATCTCACCATCATTTATAATGTTCCTTTTATATACTTCTTCCTGGTAATTGTTCAATATAATAATTATTTCAATATTTCAATATTTCACTTAAACTGTTTTTATTTTTCAATCGTATCCTATACCTTTAAAAATATTAACTTCACTTCAGATCATCTTATATCAGAATCATTTGAAAATTTCTTCCTCTTTTTTTTAAATTGTTATTATAAATCATATGATTTACTTGTTGTTTCAATCACATGGTTCCCCTGCACCTGCTTATTAAATTTTGTATTCTTCTATGTAATATTTGAATAATTTTCCATAACTTTACATTTATAATCCTATTCCATTTACAAATTTATTCTTTAATTATATAAAAATGTTACAACTGTCCTCCAAAATTTTAATTTTTTTAAAAAAATTTATTTATTTATTTATTTTTTTTTATTTTATTTTATTTTTTTTTTTTAAACAAATTACTAAATTTTTATCAGTGACATTTTTCTATAGTCATTGACTATTTTACAAACTTTACATACATCTCCCTTTAATTTGAATTTACTTTTTTTTTTTCTTTTCTTTTCTTTTTTTTTTTTTTTTTTTTTTTTTTTAATTTACTATCTCCTTATCTGATCTTTCTTTCTCAAAATATCTCTTCAAGCTGGTAATGTGAAACATTCCCTTGATTTTTGTTGGCTTGTCGATATGTGTCAATATATATGTGGTTTTACCCATCTTTTCTGAAATTAAATATGGTCCTGTGTATATCATAAATAATTTTGCCATTTCTCCTTTTATTTGGTGTGAATATCCACTTTCTTTCAACAAAACCTTATCTCCTTTTTCAAACTCTACTAATTTATGTTTGTTATTGTACCTTTTATTTCTTATTAGCCCTTTTTTTCTAATTCTCTGTGATGCTAGTTCAATTTTGATTTCTAAGTTTTCATTATGATTATCCAAAAATTTAAAATTTAAAATGTCATGCCAAAATCTGGGTGCTTTTTGATTCAATTGCAACTCATTTGGTGTATATGCTGTGCTTTCGTGTGGTATTTCATTTAAACATTCTATTATTAAAGGTATGAATTTATTCCAAGTCTTGTGGTTTTTATGACAGTATGTCCTAAGACATCGTCCTATCTCTTTATGCACTCGCCACCATATTGCTGTTTGGTCTCCTTACAGGCGAGTATATAGGTGTTATGTTTTTCCCATTCAAATACCTTACCCATCTTTGGTTGGTAAACTGTGTCCCATGATCAGACTGTACTCTGTTTACATTCCCATTTCGCCACTTATCATAATATTTATATATTTCTAATATACCATATTCCTCCTGTCCTACTATCTCACTTCTAACTCCATCTTTTATTTCTTTATCCATCTTAATTACCACTTGCCTATTATCATAATTAATTATTATATTATCTTCATTAAAATCTAACTTCATTTTCAGTTCATTTATACTATCCATGCCTATTATTACCTCTCGTAACAAATCTGGTACTACTAAAAATTGCATTGTACATAATATCTCTCCTATTTGGACATTTAGCATTATAATATTCTCGATCCGCTGACTCTTCTTCCCTGTTGCTGTCACAATATTTACTCCTACTACTGGTAATTCTTCACACCTTCCTAACTTATTCTTATTCTGTATAAACCATTCTTTTTGTATGCATGTAGCATTACTACCTGTATCTATTAAACTCTTTACTTTTATTTCTCCTAACTGTATTTCAACTTCTGGATTATCATTCTTATATTTTTCATTTCCTATGGCTATATCCTCCTCCTTGTCAAATTCTGTCAAAAACTTCTTGTCGCATAATACTGTAGTTATTACAATTTCATTTTTTGGAATAGGCCTATCTTGCTTTACATCCTCTAAAATTAGTTCTTCACTAATAAGTTTTTTATACCTCCTTTCTGTTATATTTTGTTGCACTGGAATATCCTTTATTAACTCTTTATTTGTATTATTATCATGGCCTATAATCTTATGTGATGTTCCAGTGCTTTCTAGTTTAAAGCCTGGGTCGTTGTACACACTGCTTCTTGTCTTTGTTCTGGTTCCGCCCTAATCATATTCATTGCCTTAGGTCTATTACTTTCTTGTCCTCTGTGTCCTGCATTACTTTGAAATTGAACTATGTTCTGCCTAGGTGGACTGTTTGGTGTAAATCTGTATGGCATGTTATCATTTCTAGGCCTATACTGTTCTCTGTTACCATTTCCCTGGTATTGTGGTCTATATACATTATTTCTATTGTTAAATGGCCTGAAACTGTTAAAGTTATTGTTATTTCTGAAAGGTTGTATGTTTCCATCTTTATATTGTGGTCTAAATTTGTTTTCATTTTCATTTTGTCTGAAATTTCGCCTTACTTCTTCATTTTTCCGAATTGTGTCATTTCTTTCTTCGATGTCCTCCTCATTTAGAAATCTTTCCATGTCTCTAATTGAAATTATCTTTTGTACACGCCGTGCATCCCTTATTTGTCATCAAAATGTCTAGCCAGTCTTCGTACTATTTCATCCTCAGATGGTGTTGGTGTTAAATTTCTCATAACTATCACCTTTTCAATAAAATATTCTGACCTGCTTAGCTTTCCATTTTTTCTATATTTCTCCACTTCTAAACTGTTTCTAATTCCGTTTTGTACTTCATCGTTCCAATATTTTTCTAAAAATCTTTCTTGGAAATTTTCCAAGTCTTCTATGTCCTCCCTTGTAATTTGCCACCATCTAGCAGCATTTCCTTCCATAGATATGTCCATTGTATCCTTAATGTCCACCTTTTCTCTACCTTCTCTTTCCCTTCTCTCTTGCATCTTCTCTACATATCTCTTCAACTTTCTTATATATTCAATTGGGTTTATTCCCCTTCCATTAAACTTAGGCATTGTAGTCTGAGCGTGGCTTTCATCATTAGCATAGTATATTATCTGAGTAGTTCTATTTTCCATACTATCCTTCTTATTTAATCTCTCCTCCGTTTCCTTCATTTTCTCTTCCATATTACTAGCTACCCTTTCAAAATTTTGTTTATTCATTTTAACCCTATTATTTAACTCTTCAATATTCTCCTTCTGTTCTTTTAATTCCTCTCCCAACATCTGAAAATTTTCCTCTACTTTCCTCCCAAATTTCTTATGATCTTCTATTATCCTCTCTTGTTTCTCCTCTATCTCTCTCTTAAACTCATCAAATTTATTATCAATCTTTCCCTCTAACTTTTCAAATTTTTTCTCAAATCCTTCCAATTTCTTCATCATTTCATTTTTATTCTCTTCATTTTTTGTTTCCATTCTTGACATTGTTTCCCTCATTACATCAAATTTGTTATCCTTCTCATCCATCTTCTTCATCATTTCTCTCAAGAAATTTCTCCATACCTGATTCTTCTTTATTCACTGTAACAAGTGTAACACCTCCTCTTTCTATTTCTATCTCCCTAACATTTTCTTCTACCTCAGAGCATGGTACCCTATCTCTTTCATCCTGTCCTAACCTGTCCTGCCCTGAATATGGGGAACATTCATCAATTTCCTGAACCTCCAATATTTTAACCATTTGTCCTTCCTCCTGTACCATTCCCTTCTTAGGCCTATCCTGTTTCTTTTGATTCTCCAATTCTCTTTTTTTTTTGTGTCTCTTTTGGGTTATCTCTTAATTCATAACGTCCTTGCTCTGACATTTTAATTATTTATTTTGTTTAAATTGAAATTTATTTTAATTGAATAAGTTAATATTAAAAAATAATATATATTTAAAATTATTAAATATATATTATAAAACCTGAAATTGCTTATTGTTTAATTGCACATTTAATCGAGCCCCACGTTGTGGATGCCAAATTTATATTACTTTTCTTGAGTATTATATTTATTTAAATTAATTATAAATTAAAAATTATTTATATCATTAAGTTCTTAAATAGCACAATAAAAGAAATATTCACTATACAAAAATAAATGTTTTTTATATTTTTATCTCGGGGTCAGATTTGGGTTTCACAATTAAACAGAAATATATTTAAATAATAATCAGTTTTAAATAATAATTAGTTCATCTCACCATCATTTATAATGTTCCTTTTATATACTTCTTCCTGGTAATTGTTCAATATAATAATTATTTCAATATTTCAATATTTCACTTAAACTGTTTTTATTTTTCAATCGTATCCTATACCTTTAAAAATATTAATTTCACTTCAGATCATCTTATATCAGAATCATTTGAAAATTTCTTCCTCTTTTTTTTAAATTGTTATTATAAATCATATGATTTACTTGTTGTTTCAATCACATGGTTCCCCTGCACCTGCTTATTAAATTTTGTATTCTTCTATGTAATATTTGAATAATTTTCCATAACTTTACATTTATAATCCTATTCCATTTACAAATTTATTCTTTAATTAGGCCTATATAAAAATGTTACAGTTATAATATATCGATAGTTTGGATATAATGCCTAAGTCAGACACAATCTTGAATGTAGACATATTATATCCAGTCTTAGACAAAAATAACTTCATGTAGGATATGATATTTCCGTATGTCATAATGTGTAATGGAGGCACATTGGATATATTTGCAGAATGTTTAACGTTGCACCTACATCGATGATCATGAAGCAGGAGTGAATGTATTTTCGAGCTTAGTGAAATATCATCTGATACAGTTGAATGCGTATCTTTCTCTATGGCCAGTATGTAATGCCTACGTCAGTCACTGTCACAAAAATGTCCTCCTCCACCTCAGTAGATATGGGCGTGAGGGATATGTATCCTCTATGATTCCAAGTCAACAGCAATTGATCATACATTTCAGAAATCGTTGAAAGTTAAATATCACTTACAAATACACAACAAATATTGTCATGCCAGTATTTTGTTTTAGCTATTAGAAAGTTCTACCCTCTATAACACACACCCAGTACCATGAAATGTGCACATAACTTACCCTAATATCGCTCTTTATTATGTCTTTCCACACGACAACTTTCCTACGCAATATTTTGAATTTTATGAAATTCGATATACAGGTTTTTAGGTTAGTAAAGCTATATTTGTTGACTTGGGTTCGTATGTCAGAAAAATAACAAAGCCCAACGTTTATTTTCTAATACGTTCCCTATTTAGCTGTACGGTAGAAATCTGTATTCAATTTTCAAGAATTTGTCAAGAATAATTGTTTACATTGGTTAAAAATCATTTAACAAAAACAAGTATACGAATTTCTTTAAGGGATCTTGAACACTTTATTCAGCACATTCGGTCGAATCGTTTAAATAAAGAGCCCAACTTAGTAGATTGTCCACTCTATGATTGAATATTTAGTCCAATTTTCACAATTTTAGTATAATCATTGAGTATTACGATCCTTCATATCTATTATACAAAATATATAAAAATTAAAATATGAAGTACTGTACCACTTTAAGCCGATTTCATTTAGAGATTTAAAAAGTTATGTAAACTTGACAAAATTATCCTGAAGAGTTTTGAAAACAAGAGCGATAAAATTTCTACAAATTTTGGATTCACGTTTTTTTTTTAATAACTGTTATTTACAATGTATGGTATATAATACGCATCTTCTCTCAGAAAATTACTATGATCTTAATCGTTTATTGTTAAGGTACATGTTTTGTAATGTACGGAGATAATTCAGAGGTTAAAATTTTAAAAAAAAGTTCCTAATCATATAATCGAAAAAGCTTCTTTTATTACCAGTTATCGGCCTTTTTTTAAACTAAATAATTTATATCTCTAGATCGGCTTAACAGATTAAGTTGAAATTTTTCATGATACTCATAACGTTAAAGACCTCGTTTGATTAAAATAATCGTTCCAATAATCCTTTTCAAAATGGCGACCATTAAAATTTTTAACAGTATTTTTTTTATAAAAAAACATCTAGAGTAAATGTTTGTAACCAGTTTAATTTCCAACAACTTTTTGAGTTATTTTCATTCAAAATGTTTAAATAGCCGCCATTTTGAAACAGATTATTGAAACAACTTGATTATTTTAATCGAACTTGATCTTTACATTGTTTAGTACCGGACAAAATTTCAACTCAATCGGTTAAGCCGTAAAAAAAAAAAAAATGGCGGATAGCTGGTAAAAGAAGAATTTCCGGACATAGAATTTTTTTAATATTTTGATCCATATAACCACCGCGAATTACAGAAACATTCTGTATATTTATGTTTAGATAATTATGCATGTTTTAAAAGAAATTTTCAATATCTCCTGAAGTAGTTGTGTGTATTTTAAACTTTGACTTCATTGTGTACCAATAAAAATTATGTATGCACTTATTATTTTTACGTAAGTTAGTATTAGTTTAAATATAAATGTTTAGATGCTGGAAACAGTTTAATATTATAAAATTGAGTGTGAATATAGGAGAAAATGTATACGACTACAAAAATTCTACCCCCTCCCAATATATTTGAAATGTTTTACATTTAATTTGTTTTGTTTCACTGAAATCGATTACTACCATCGTTCCCGTTGTTCAAAGGTTGTTGAAAATATTTTTTTAAATTTTGTAAACTTCATACATTTTTGTTTTAGACCTCTCTAAGATACCCATACAAAAAATCAGAAAATGTCAACGACATCCGAATGTATTTTTCAAAAAAAAAATAATAATAATAAAGTCTATCAAGTATTTTTCGAAAGTCTTTCAGGGGTAGAAAATTAGTTTTTTAAAATGTTGATCTAGGCTTTACATGTGCCTATTTGTAATCATTTTTATATTTATTACCATAGCAACCGTTTGCATAAAATAACAGATAAAACAGCTGATTGAGTTCATGATCATCAATAATTAAATTCTGATAATCTTAGGTTAGACCTACAAAAGAGTAGGTATAACCTTTTAGTAGGTTCGAGATTTCGTTTCAAACACATGAATTTCGTTGTTATAACGTTCTTATATAAGGAAATATATACGAATAATTATATTATATATTTAAATGATATAATATGGCTATTGATTGTTTAAATATTAATGGTAATAGTATAATGTACATCGGAATTCCAATTATTGGGAATGGTACGTGTCTATTTCGATCTCTATCTTAAAAAAGGTTGTTGTCATATAATTTTATTAAATGTAATAGAAAACTGGGATAGATTTTCTGCGTTTTCTGAAAATAATAATGGTGATAATTATTCCGACTCCAATAATAGTTATTACACTGACATATCTCAGCATTCAACTATAACACTTATAATTAGGTCCATCAGTTTTAATAGTTCAACACAAAGATTGGGTTATGGGTAACCTAGACCAGTGTGAAACATAGCAACCAATATAATAAATAATATACAGTTAAAACAGCTGATTAGACCCATCAACTTTAATAATTCAACACAAAGCTAGGTTAGGCCTAGCCTAGATCAATGTGTAACATTTTGAAAAGTGTTAACATGATTTTGGCGTAAAATTTTGAAACTATTCAAATCTGATTCAACGAATAGGTCTCTATGATTTCATATTGTTTTCACTTCCATCAGTTCCATCGTGTGGTCTTAAAACACACGCGACTTTTTTGACGTTAATCGCAGAAACTACTGGGCCGATTTTTATGAAATTTCTTAAGGTTATTTAAGGAGTGGGGTTTACCACTTTCTTTCTCCTCTGGGAAAAATAAGTTGTTATTCAAAATATTTCCCATAGGTTTCACATTATGTATATAATAATTATATAAGTACGGTATTTAACATTATGTATTAGGTATATTTGATAATAAACAAATGTTTTACTGAATGTTATAATCAACTGATAGGGAAAGTTGTGATCTTTTTATTTGTTCAAAATCCAGTACTAAAAATGTTGTCTACAAGGAAGCACTTCAGTGACAAAAATACACAAATATATTTTTGTATATGCGTGCAAGAGTGCGTGTGTAGAAAAATAAATAAAGTTTTTATACTAAGCTTAGAACCTGTAAAAGTGTTGATTTATCAATATATATTTTAATATATTCATAAACAAAACACTATAATTGTCTTGAGCTAATTTCAATTCCCATCATAATATGTATTACAGACTATAGCTAATTTATCAATCCATCTTGAATCTGAAATATTCGCGTGCGAACTCGCTGGTTCCATATAAAAACAAAATAGGAGTGTATTTTCAGAATTATAATGCTGTCTTATTTTTAAGTAGAAATGAAAAATCCGAAAATTGTTAAATATTTGTGCTGTCAATAGTCTTGGAATAGAGTTTTATCAATATGTATACAAAAAATAAACAATTTATGTTTTTATATTAAATGTTGAGCTTGACTTATGAGAAAAATTATACAGTATAACAAACACATGGAACACAATTCTCACAAAAAATACGCCTAAGTATCAGACGCGTTTCAACGACAAGGTCGTCCTCTTCAGTGATACACGAGCTACACCAATCAAACTATAACTGTATAATTTATATTTTGTTCATTTCAATTGTCACCGTACATTTTTTAAGGGAAAAGAGACAATTGTAGACGGTTTTTTTTATTGACGAAGGAGGATTAATAACGTTAATTAGGTTACCACTTTCTTATGGAAACGTAAAGAACTGATGTAGGGAATTTCTCCATAAGCATCCAAACAAATTCCCGTAAACAATACTACGTATCAATTGATATTAAATGTGAAACGAAAATGCTACTTTAAAATTTAGCATTTAATAGAAATAATTAGAAATAGCCAATCGTCGTAAATAGGTTTATTACGAATTAAACAATCGAGTTTTCTTCAAAATTTGCCGTTGTATTCATATATTTAAAATTAAAAGTATGGTTGACAGCCGTAAAATAAGGGCTTGCGCGAGATTTTCTAGGCAAAGTAACACGAGGATCGCCTACATGTTTTATTTACATTTGAAATGAAAGGAAATCAAATTTTATATTCGAAATTTTAATGTCATCAAACTTTGAAAAGCTGTAACATATGATATTTTGTAATTTGTAATTTTATTATTACCCAACGATTTATTTATTATTATTTTATTTTATCATTATTCATTATTATTATTTTGCTTAAACTTTCTTTATGTCCTTAAATAATTAAGACGGGAGGGGGTGTAGAGAAAAACGAAACGCCACAAACTGGGCTCGAACCTGCGTAACCCTAGTCAAGGAACTGCGTTGACAAGCGCACGCCTAAACCTATTGAGTTACGCCGCTCCTCTTTTGCTTTACACAAATGCTACAAAGGTTTACTAATTACTATTGATACAAATTTGTTATTTCCATGACTTTTAAAACCCTAAACAAATAGTTGGCACTAGTTTTCTCGTGTTTTTTTTTTTTTTTTTTTTTTTTTTTACTACTGGAAAATATACTGCGAGATCAATTATTCTTAAATTAAATACAGTTCTGCTTTATAATCAGTTAATTTGATCAACACGTATGTTACGATAATCGAGAATTTAATAAGCCGACAATAGAAATAATAATATTTTAGAATTGGGTTTTCGGTACCCATTTTTCATTTCTTGAACACCAAATTAATTTAATTTGAAACTCTGATTTCAAATAGATTTTGTTGAAACTCCGTTTTTCCTTTGTTTTTTTGGAACGACCCTGAACAAATAGTTGGCATTAGCTTTCTCGTATTTTTTACTACTAGAAAATATACCCCGAGATCAATTATTCTTAAATTAAATACATCTCTTTCTTTATAATCAGTTAATTCAATCAACATGTACTGTATGTTACGGTAATCGAGAATTTAAGAAGCCGACCATGGAATTAAGAATAGTTTAGAATTGGGTTTTCGGTACACATTTTTCACTTCTTGAAACATCAAATTAACGGTCCTTTAATTTGAAACTCTGATTTCAAATAAATTTTGATGAAACTTCATTTTTCCATGTTTTTGGAACGAAGAACATGGATTTATCACTAGTTTCTGTAGCCAAAATTGAAATTTCAAAGTGGCTAAAGGATGCAATATTCAACTTTTTGTAAAAAATGTGAAGGCTACTTATTTTGACCAAGCATGGTGTTTACGTGTTTTTAGGAATTAACAAAATAAAAATTTCAAAATGGCAAAAGTTAAAACACGTTCTTTTTGTTATGATTTTGATAAATCTTACTTTTTCCTTTGGTTTTTGAAACGCTAAATGAAAATTTGGTGCTAGATTTTGTTAAGTTTAAACAAAATTAAAATTTCAAAAAGGCAGCTATCAATTTCAAGCTATATAATAGAACAATGAAATGGATGAACTGATTCAATTATTTTTTATCAAAAGTTTAATATTAATAGTTGAGCCTAAGTAACTCACTCCTACAATACTACAATTTTATTTAGAAGCGTATATTTGTATATGCAGTTTACTTTCAAGATGTAATATTAGAATAATTTTAATATATAATTACAAATAGTGAGACAATTCAATCATTTTTAATACAAAATGTATTCTATTAGACACCAAGTTTTAAACTTAAGAGCTGTCTGTCCAATTCCTTAAGTGGGATATTTACTTCAATTTATCAAACCGTGCGATTTGAAAGTATCTAAATATGATATTCTAGATATGTTATATTGACCCGAATGTGTAACCTGCATGCATACTTCATTGAATTTTAATCGAACAACTCCTGTCGAAAGATAAGAAGTACATGGTGGAGGGGGGGACAAAATACCGCTAGAGCTTGGACTCATTTTCCAACTCAAACAATGTATTACGCAGCTCTCATCTAGACATCAAGTTAATGAGGAAAAAAATTATACCTATATCAAAGAATTTCTAATGCCTGGAGCAAAATTAAAATACGAGGCCGAAACCCATTAGCCAACATTTGAATTTAATCGGACAATTTTTTAATACAATGAAAATGATAACAAAAATTTTCAAAAAAAACATTTAACGTTCACTGTTTTAAGGATTTCTAATACAAAAGTAATTAAAATATAACATTACAACAACATTCAAGATGTGAATAACTCCTTCCAGTTGTTTTAGATTTAGCAGGTGGGTTGGCCTCAGTCGACCGCCTCGAGCTACTGGCATTCCAAAGGGTGCCAAACCACTACGCTGGTGGATACGTCAACTAACTTAACTTTTTTTAAATTCATCGAAGAAAAGAATATGTTATAAAATTTCTATATAAAAATATAATTTAAGATTAGTATTTATAATTTAATATCAGTATATAACTAACGTATGTTTTCAAGAAGAATTATGGCAACGAATGGGTCCAAGGGCATTGTAAATTAAAACTATATTACAAATTTAAAGTAGTATTAATTTCATTTTTTAAACTAATGAACATTTTGTTTAAATGACTGATTATACAATTAAGGGTTTCAAAACTGAAAAAAAAACAATATTCATGAAGTAGGCTAAAGTCATAAATCAAAATGTTCAGGCCTACCTTTAGCTCCTGGCGTGTTGAAAGACCATTTTTAACTAACTTTTTTAACACATAACATAAATTAACACTGTTCTCTTTTAATAAACACATTACGTTTAATATATTTCTTTATGAGATTTTACACAAATTATTGTCTAACACTACACTTTTAATAAAACAACACACTGCATAAAAAAATATCCACATATTTACCTTTCTTCTGAAACAAGAAACTGAACTTATGTTGTGTTATTATTTTTATTGTTTTGGAATGTAGTTTCTGAGGCTCTCCCTAGGTGCGCTAAAGAGCAGAGGATGAATGTTCTTACCCACGGCCTACGTATTTTTCAGGGCCGACTAAATAGCTTGTATAATGAGTATAAAATATAGTACAATATTCTAGTTCTCTTTATTATCGGTAGGGTTTTTAACCAAGTGACAAATAAAAATATTCAATTAGCAATAGTTCTCTTCGCATTTTACTTACATTTTATCATGAAACTACAAAACGTTGTTGTAAATTATACAGTCATAATAATAATAACACAACAAGTACACTGTCCAGACGTTTGATCAGTTGACAAAGTATTTAAACAGTCCCTTGCAAAAATACTGATTTTTTTTACTCATGATAAAACATGATTATTTAATCTACGTAAATATGTGGACCTGGTGAGCCCATAAAATTTTTTTTTTCTTTTTACTATGTTAGAGAAAACTAAGGGTCGCCAAAAACTTTTGAATTTATAGAGGTCGACAATTGAATGTGTTACTAGCCACCGTACTGAAATAAAATTGTAAGCGTCTGTAACATTTTACCTACCCATTATATGAAGTATAAGGGTAAGATTGGTAATCGTCAAAAATTACGTATTCCCTTTTTGCTGATCTGCACTTTTCAATGCATTAGAAAAAAAATTGTACAAACTGTTAGTCCGTCGTCGTTGTCGCCTGTACTTAAGCATAATAGCACCCACAAACATTAAGATAGGAACATGAAATTTGGAATAGTATGCTCGTGTTGAAATTTTAAGAAATTGAATTAAAAATGTCAAAATTGCGGCCATTTTAAACAGGTTTTTTTTTGTTATTATTAAATCGTATATTATTAATTTTATTCACTAAATAATATTTATAGTTTTATGTCGTGCTTTTTGAAAGATTCCTTTGAAAAGTAAAATAAATAAACACTTCCAGTAATGTAATTCTCATTTATTTTTAATGTTTAGATTAGTCTATAAAATATTTAAAGTATCATTAGACTAGAAGCACTTGTAGGAATAATTCAACTCAGATTATACGTACATATGCACCCAGCACGTACGAAGTATATAGATTTTTATATTAAGTCCCATATTATGTAAAATCTTCCAAAAGCTGAAACATAAATGATACTCCTGAAATTTAATTTAACAGTATCTCTAAATTAATTATTGAAGTTAATAAATGAGAGTACGATCAAAGAATTGTCATTGTAATCAAAGTATTTTTATTACATTATTTTAATCAGATTTAATAATATTCCAAAGTATTAACTCTGAAGTAAACTATTGGCGGGAAACAGAAATCTTATTGGCTGAAGAAAAAGAACAAATGTAGAATTGAAGAAGAAGAATGTTGTTTTGTGACTTGTGTTGTTGTTTACAGTTTGTAATGTTTAAGTGTAAAAACTTTAGTATGTGTTGTTTTTTAACGCTCTTTCTAAGACAAAAGTATAAAATTCTGTTTTAAGTAATATGTAAATATTTTTAGAATAAGGAGAGTTTAAGAGAGGAAAAAATGCCACCATTCGAACTCGGCACATCAGGGCTGGGAGAACGAATTGAGGTTAGTGATTCTCTTTGAATGTAAATAATACTGAGATAGAATATTTCTTTATAAACAAATCAAATAAAATGTTTGAATCAAGTTTTTCTCAGGTTATTTCTGTAAATAAATATTGAGCTTGATTTGTGAGATAATATTAGATAGAATAAAACTCAAACAAAAGTTATTCTAAGTTATAACCTGAGTTATAGGCCTAGTTAAGTTATTATAGCTTATGTATCACTGAGGATGGCGACTTTGGCGTTGAAATGCGTTTGATTAAGTAAATGTAATTTTTGTGAGATCTTGTATTCGAGTTTTATTCTATCTAGGTTATTTCTGCACAAACTGAACAGTAGTGTTACCTTGTCTGTAAAATATTTGGTTGTCATTTCATAGGCCTACAAAGGTTTAGTTAGTGAATCGGTAATTGTTTACTGTAACTGGTATAGGAAAATATCTATTGTACATTATAATTGTTTTTTATTATTAAAAATTGTAAATTGTAACTATTTACCTTGTATTCAAACAATCAGTTCATAATATTTGTTGAACGAAATGTTAGAAGTCACAAAATGGTAATTCTGAGCAATTACTTGGTCAACCCCAAACTTTTTCATATTTTACTACGGTCATAAGGATGTTCTCAGAAAGCAAGAAACATATAATTCAAGGCCCGCAAGGCCATCGTACAGGTTGCCGAGCGATAAGAAGGTTCAAAGTCACTTCAATAAACGTACGGAAGGTTTGGCCAGGTGGTTTTATATATATATATATATATAACAACCTTGCCAAACGTTTCGTGACATATAATAATACAGCCCTACATATTTACAGCAAAGAAAACATTATTTATTATCGCAACAGAACACTGATCCAGTTGCCGCTGACTCGGATGAGGACGTTGAACCCGGCGATTACTGAGGTAATTTCTATTTGTATATAGCATATATTAACTTTCCGGGGCCTAAATTATGTTTTTTTAGTTTCACATAGGCCTAATCGTAGTAAAATATGAAAAAGTTTGGGGTTGACCAAGTAATTGCTCAGAATTACCCACAAAATACATTTTTTCACTGTGAAATAAAAAGTATAAAAGTATTAAATCAAGTTATGTCAGCTCAAGTTAATATTGATAACTACCAAGTCAGTGACTGTATGATCGCTTGTTTCAATAGGTCTGGTTAAGTGACTATATATAAAATGCATACGTCTTACAAAGAAAGAATCATTGATCGCTTGTTTCATTAGGTCTGGGTAGGTGACGATATATATATATATACCTTGCTTGATCTTGTAAGGTAAAAAACCACGTACAAACCGATTTTAACATGTAGTTCACTAAATAGACCTTAACCTAGACAAGTTGAAATTACATTTTTTCTGTGAAAAAGTTAGCTCCGCTGTGAAAACTTATTTTATTATTAATAAATAATGTACATGTAGAACATGATTTTTAAAAATTCACTAAAGAGACCGGTTGCAGTTACAGTAAACAATTACCAGTTAATCTACTAATTTATGTAGTCCTACTAGGCTAACCATCTATCTAGCTAGCCTTTTATCTACCTAGAATAGTATTTTAGGTAATTATATAGAGTAGATGATATAGCTAATTTTGGTTAAGTTTTTTAATTCCTTTACTACATACCTTACTTCTTAAGAATAAAATATTCAGTGCGGGATTCACCTTTTCATTGAAAAATCAGAATTTAAAAATCACAAAATCCACGTATTTATATGTTATGTAGATATAGGAATGGTAATCGCTTATGATTTGACGCATGCACATTACATTGTTACTTTTACAAATATGTTTTACAAACGATAGATATTGCCAAGAGTCTATATTGTATAACGACAGTGTTTTGGCCAAGTATGTTTGGTAGGTAGGTAGGTTTGAGCTGTAGTAGGTTTGGTGAGGTCAATAATTTTGCTTACGTTAATATGTAGGGTTATATAATTCTGCAGCCGCTAGGAAGAAATATATGACAGCATTTCGTGTTACCTATAATCACAGATATAAACTTTGCAATTTCTTTACTAATTTACAAGACACGAATGTGAAGATTGCCATTATGTCTAATCTATAAATACATGGATATCGTAGTATCTTAAATTGATTTTTCAGTGAAAAAGTGAATTCCGTATTAAAAAAATAATTTATTCTTAAGAAGTAAGTTGTGCAGTAAAGGATTTTTTTAAATAACCAAAATTTGCTGTATCAGCTACCTAGATATAATTACCGTGCTTAAATTTTTTTTGAATAGGCCTACTTAAAAAAATCGGGCCTATGAATTAGTCCATTAGGAATGACTGAGTACACTCTGTTAGAAACAAAAGTTGAAGGTGAAACATCGTGAGATTAAATAAACATATATCCCAAGTTCATTTAGTATACCTACATATACCTACTTTATATTAAAAAGGAAAAAAAAAATTTTAGTGGAATTTACTTTTTCATAGTAAAAATTGAAAATGAAAGGTATCAAATTTACGTGTGTATTGGTTATGTAGCCTACATATAGCAATGGGGATTTGTACGTTTCACATTCACTTCTAAAATGATCATGTTTAAAGTATATTTTTCGACATAATATTGTTGAAATTTCACTTGTACCTGTGAAATTTTGACGTAAATATTATGTAAGATTCTTATTTTTTAACTATTAATTAAAATATGTATTTACAAGACGGTGTTAATCAATGTGATTTTAACCATCAAAGTAAACAACATACATAGATAAAATATTTAAAAGGGAACTAATATCAAGATTCACTTATATGATGCATGCACATGATCTTCCTAACAGTTTCCATTGAAATACAACGATTTTGATAATTTAATGTAGTATAGATATAAACAGTATTTCATGTAAATAAGAATTGAATTATATTAATATAATAGATTCTTGCCTAACTTATCCTGACATCTTTGATGAAAAAGACAAGTCAAGTAAGATTGAATTATTTAATATTTATTTCATAATATTCCTACTTCAAGGCGAAAAGTAAAATTATTATCAAAGTTGTTTGTTTATACATGCGCAATTAGTCTGATCGATAATTGATAAGTACTAGTTGATACTAACTTAATTGTGTAATAAATATTAAGTATCTGGTCATCTGTAATTACTTCAGTAACCTCAATTCTCTAGACTTTTTATAACATATTTTTATGCAAATTTACTTTTTATTTTATATTTTTACTATGAAAAAATGAATTCAGTGAACAAATACTATTTTTAATTTTCAAAGTAAGGTTTCAAAATACTAAATCAATTTGACAATTTTTTTTTTATTTAATCTAAAGATCGATGTAAATATTAAACTTTTAGGGCCTACGGAAACAAAGTGCTAGTAAGTAATGTTATGTTTAAAATCAGCGTAACTAATAAATTATCATATTATAATTATGACAAATAGGTGTTATTAATTTTTTTCTTTCAATATTTGTCAGAGAAAAATTCTGTAAGCTAAGATATTAATAGTTTGGATATAAATTTAAACACAAAAACTTAACTGCTTTGCCAAATAGTTGATCTGAAACACATAAAATAAAACAATAAAAACTATTTAAACAAAATTAATAGGTGAGCAATTAGTGATTGACTGAGGATTACATTACCCTATGAATAAATGCTGTTATATAATATAGGCTAGTTCAATATTAATGTTTAATCAAAAACTCACGAACGCCAAGAAAAATAATATTTGCCTTTCTCATAACCATATAAAAATCTCACAAACTAGACTTTATCAACTAATATCAACAGAGGCACAGAAGTCTTAATAAGTATGAAAGTAAGCTAAGGAATTATATATCTTCAAAATCAATAACCAGTTAATAGCTATGATCTTTATTATCAAAGCTTACTGTAAAAATTATGTAATTTGTTTGAAAACACACATTAAGTTGTGCAGATGTAACTTTTGAATTTCAGAAAACTGATAGGGCTAAAATATATTTATTGTTTGTTTGTTTATAGTGCAAAAATTAACAAACAACATTTACACAGCATGTATAAATTCAAATGTAACCTACAATTTTTACATTTTGCATTAAGCTCACATAAAATATGTGTTCTATCTAAAACTAACTACTAAAGTCTACTTAAAAGTAAAAATCTGCAAATCATATAGTATAATTATAAACATATTAATAAATAATATATACACATAGCATATTTTGATTACAACAATCAATGGTATAATTTACTAAATGAATTCGTATCATTATTCGGCAATAATGATTTCATTATTGCTATATTATATTAATAACAAGTAAAGAAGATTATACAATATTACAACAAAAAAGTGTTTATTCAAATATGTAGTAAATACATAAAAATTAATTATGTAGTTTTAGACAATAATTTGATTGTACCTAATTAATATAATGGACATATCTTGTTTTGTTTCAGGATTACGAAGTTCTTAATCTTTTGGGTAAAGGAGGTTTTGCAAGTGTTTATAAAGCACAATGTCGACGAACTGGAATCGAAGTTGCTATAAAGATGGTGAATAGTTGAACAAAGATTGTACTTTTATGCTTTAATTAGAGCTAGTAGTTTTTTACTACTCTCAAACTAGTTTTGTTTTTGTTTTTATTAAAAACTCTATGTACATGTACAAGAGTGACGGTTCATACATATCTGATTCGTAGACATTTTTAGAATTGTTATAGGTGTATTTCTTATTTCATGTATAATAGACCTAACTGGTTAATATTAATATATGAAGTTTTATGAAATATTTTTTATTATATATTTTTTTTTAATTCCAATTATTAGAAATTAATTTGTGACAACTATGTATTGTGCATAACACTATTATTTATTCATTTAAATAAAGTGATTTATAAAATCAAAACTGCCAAATCCCTGGGTATTAACTAAGTGTTGTTGATTGAGTGAAAAGTAATGTAGGCACGAAGCATTCAGAATAATTTGAACAACTACAGTCTCAAAAGATAACAAAAATAGGGTAGTAACATAATCACACTTAAAGCCATACAGAAATATGCGTCATAAATGTTTCGGATAATATGGATGCTATGCACGCTAGGGGCACTTCACTGGGTGCTATACAGAAAGGTACCCATTATTGTTCTTCATTAGTTTTCAACTAATATGGATGGTGTTCGTAATGTATTGTGGGATAGTTCTTCTTCTCTGATGATATTTTACTTACTTTGGTAATTAAGAAAACAAAATGAGTTCATAATTAAACAAAGAGATCTGATTATGACGAATTTCATCATCTGATGCAAGATGTTCGTAAAGAGTATTGATGCTAAAATTCAAAGATTATTATCATTTGAATTTTTTCCAGTTTAATATTACTTGTAATAATATTTATATTAACTGTAACAAGTTGTATGTTTAAACTAACCTAACCAAAACGAAAATTCAAAATAGAAATATCACATGGCAATTGTGTCACTGCGCAGTGTGCATGCTCTTCGCTAGCTACATTGTGAAAAATTCTCATTCCTTGGATACCCTGTCCAACATATTAAGCATAGCATCTGTAGCATCCATGGCACTGTCGGGTCACTTCCATTGTTTACTACTGCAACAATCTTTATTATTTGTATCATGCATCAGAAAAAATATTTCATTGTAAGAGCTATTTCTGTAAAACAAAAAGGACAGAATTGTATATTATTATGTATTAATTATTTATCATTATAGTTGTCATTAGTGTATAAGGTACTTTAAATATGTTTTCATTTTTATTAGACCATATTTTATATCAAGTCATGTGTTTACTAAAATTTATTAGCTTATAGATTATTTAAATGTGTGTTTTTTGTTTTTATAGATCGACAAAAAGCTAATGGCTGCAAGTGGAATGGGGGACCGTGTGCGGCAGGAAGTAAAAATACATTCACGTTTAAAACATCCTTCTGTTGTTGAACTATATACATTTTTTGAAGATAATAATTATGTATATTTGGTGTTAGAACTTGCTCATAATGGAGAGCTCCAACGCTATATGAAAAACAACGCCACTACATTTTCTGAAGAAGAAGGTGAGTTTTATTTATTTTATTTTCAGTCGTTTACATTTACAATTCTTACCTTATCAAAAATGTGCAGCGGGTTTCAAAGGTGGAAAAGAATTGTTTTGCCGTATTAGTTATGAAACTGAAAAACTACTGTTGAATGTTGTTATTTTGAGTTATCAAAAATAAATTATTTAAATTTATTCCATTAATTCATTATTAATATTTTTGGATATCTAAACAACAATAACAGGAATCATTACAAAATACAGTAGACTTTCAATAGTCCGGAATTCAGTGGTCCAGAACCCCCCAATGGTCCAGCACCATCATGAATATATAGTTTGCACATACATAATAAATTTGTTTGAGATATTATGGGCAGAAACATTCTTGTACGTAAGTTGTGGTTCGGCAATCCAAGTAGGCCTAGTGTATGGCAAGCTTCGTGTTTCCAATGTTGAGCTTGGTGGTCGTTTCAAACCAGTCTGTTTTGCTTGTCTGTACTGTAACTGTCAGTTCACCATTTTCTCGTGTGTTTGAGAAGAAATAGAAGAAAAGGAACGGATCAGCTGGGTTGAAGCGGGAGAAACAAACTCACATTATAACTGTTAAGAATTAATTAATTTCTATATTGTGAGAAATAACTTTTAGAAAAAGGAAAAAAAAAGATTCTAGAAAACAAGAGGACATTAGAGATATTTTTTAATGAGACTTGTAGATTTACAAATTACAGAAGAACTTAATTAAACACTCTATTTCAATTAAAAGTTCACTATAGGCCTTCTATAGTTATGTCAATGTATTGCTGTAGTTGTACATACATACAGTATTTAAAATGTGGTGACAATAAAAAATAAGTTTTGTTTTATACTTTGCAGTATTTTTTTGAGTTGAAACGGAAAAGACCTGAACGTGCCGGATTAACGAAAGTCTACGGTATATAAATTGATTAGAAAAAAAGGGTAGATTTATGTATACCCTGTGAAATGGAATTAATTTCAATTGATTTTCATTAAATCTTTCTTAAAAAGCATATTTTGCTGAAATGTTAAAAACTTTTGTTTGTTACATATGTCTGTCTCTGTTGTGTTCAGCATGATATACTTTTTATTTATAGAAATTTTCAATAGATTATACCATTTTCATCCATGATTTTCACAAGGGTCACTGCTAGTTACAGTAGATGTTCTTTAATCCTGCATCCCAATAGTTCGGCACATTCTATAATCCGGCATGACTTATGGCCTGCTTGGTAAACATCACATTGGGCCTGAGTTGGCTGTAGTCACTAGCCACCATTTTCTGTCTAGTGTCAGAAACTCGTCACATCATCATACTTTATTCTGTTGTTATTGTTTGTTGTTTTCTGTTATATTGTTTGGTATTAAGTTTTAGTATACTTTAGTTTAGCATTATTAATCTAGTTATACTTTCCCATAAAAAGTATAGACTAAGATGTTCTCTAGGCTGAGTTGTTCCACTGGTACAAGTAATAAGTACAACCATGTGACTTTTACAATCGAGCATAAATTGGGCATCGTTAAAAGTCTTGAAAAAGATGAAAACAGTACGGTATTATACATGATTACAATATAGGGTCATCTATGATTTATGATTAAAAAAAAAGAAGAACGTAAAAAAGTTTGCTGCCCAGGCAGTAACAGCAAAAACACATTGAATCTAGACATGTGGTTAAAAAGACTAAACTGTAACAGCTAGAAAGTATTTTATACATTTAGTTCAGTCCACAAATATCAGAAAGTAAAGTTGTGATCGGTCACAGCTTTACTTTCTGATATTTGTGGTCTGAACTAAATCCAACAGAAAAAATTTCATCATAAGATGGACTTGCCAGATTAAGAATGCTTATTTTCGAAAGGTTGGCTTTAAAAATTTAAAGTTCGGCATGGAATCTGTAGGCTAGATGTGACTAGTAAAACTAGATCGGACGATTAAAATTCAATTGAAGAATTTTGGGAACTTTTAACACCATTGTTTTGGAGCATAATTTTTAACCCAAATCAAATTTACAATGCTGATGTGACTGGCCTACTATAGTATTGTTTACCCACTTCAACCCTAGCAGATGGAGACAAAAAGGGTTTTAAGAAAAACAAAAACAAAATATTGACTGTTTTATTTTGTGCAAATGCTTCTGATCATGATCAGTTTACACCTTTTGTCATTGAAAAATACAAAGAGCCAAGAGCTTTTAAAAGTGTTACATCATGATGCTCAGAGAGCAATGCATGGATGACAGGAACTTTTTAAGAATGGGTTTTTTCCATCATTTTTTGGTAGAAGTAAAAATTAATTTTAAGAAACCTGGAATGCCTGAAAGGAGCGAAGCTGTTTTATTAATGGCTCATCTCTCAGTTTTAGACTTGTCTGGGCAGATATTTGTTACATTTCTACCAGCAAATGTTACTTCATTAATCCAGTGAATGGATCAAGGTGTGATTTTTGTACAAGGTCTGTTGGATTCTGACTGCAGTGTGACAGATTTCCAAAAGCAGTTTAATGTTATGGATGTTAAGTTTTTTCAACAGCCTTAGCGTGGAATCGAATAAAAACAGTAATCCTACAGAGAAGTTGACCCAAACAGCTGTTGAGGTCATGAGGAAAAACATTGAAACATCACGAGTGACACCCGTAATTTATGTTATAAACATAGTACAAAATACACCAAATGTGTCTTTTAAGAAATGTGTCTCACAAGAAAGTGTTCGAGTAGACAGAAATTGATAGGGAAGAAGCCGTGGTTAAGCGATGAACAAATAATCAAAAGTGTTGTGAATCCACAAGAAGTGCAAGTTCCGGAAGTTGAATCAGATGAAGAAGAAGAGGCCGATGTGAATCATTCTACATTCTAATACAATGAAGCTTCCTAGGCTCTAAACAAATTCATAAACTTTGCCGAGTCAAACAAGAGCTACAACTCTTCAGAACTAATAAATTTATGTATAATTCACAATAAGTTTTTGAAAAGTAGAGGTGAATTAAGAAAATAACTTGACATAAGTGATTATTTAAAGTAAAGTTTGGGCCTAGTTAAACCAACATGTTTATGAATAATGATTTTTTATATTCAGTTTTTAATTTAATTCATATTCATTTTAAATTTAATTTTTACTGATTTTAAATAACGATTTTTGAAATTTATTTATTTATTAATTTTTTTTTTTAACTTAATATTTACTCATTTTTAATTTAATTCTTACTCACTTGTTTTGTCAAATCTTAAATTTTAATATTTAACTACTGTAATATAGTATTGTTTTAAAACCAATAAATAACTATTTAATACATATTCAGTGTTTTTCCTTGTTGAATACAAATGCTAAAACAGGCAGTTTGGCCATATATTTACAGTTTCTGCCCAAATTAAGAATATGGGGGAATCATAAATACACAGGCAGCCAGTGTTATTAGTTTGCATGATTTATCCCATTTATTCCTGGTAAATTTTTTGACTTTCAGTAATCTGGCAAAATTGGAAATCTGGTATCAGCCGAGTCCCGACCGTCCCTAATTAACTAGCGTCTGCTGTATCAGACATCCCTTCTCTCTATACACTAACACACAACAATTTTATATTGTAAAATGAAACAACTAGTTACAATTTATTTTTAAATAATAAAAATACTGAATTGGTTTAAAATTATTTACAAGTAATAAATAACTTAAAAATGTTTTCACAAAAATTTGAAAATCTGAATCCTAAGTTTATAATTTAATGTGAACCTTTTAATTGTAGTGCTTGATTATTAACCCCTTAATGGTCAGCGACGTAATATTACGTCAGTGAGCTTTTCAATAAAATGTGCCAGTGACGTAATAATACGCAAGATATGATTGTGTTATTTTATTTTGCTTGGCGACGTAATAACTCGACTGGATATCGTAGTATTGTTTCTGTTCGATATATGACAGCATGTGGCGGGAAATACTGCGTCGCCTAGCAACGGCAGCCATTTTGTAAATGCCTTGGCGGCTTTCACAGCTAGATGCGCAAGCAAGAAAATCAGAAGAGAGTCATGTTATATGTGTGTCAGCTGTGATGTTGGACTTTGTGCAGTGCCTTGTTTCAAAGACTTTCACACTAAGAAAAACTATTAGCTTAGTAAGGTGTTTCTTATATAATTTTAGTACCTCTATCTTTTTTATGTAAAAAATATATACATAAGTAATAGAAAACGTCTTTTTGATTTTTTTTTTTTTTATATTTCGTTACTCTTTTTATCTTAATTATTTTTTTTTTCGGGTTCAAATCCCGCGGGGGACCATACATTTTTAAAACCCCAAAAAAATTATGCTCACTAGTCGAAAGGCACAAAGTGGCATATATATATATATATATATATATATATATATATATGTGTGTGTGTGTGTATGTATACAAGTTTACGCTCTATATACATATTCATAAATATAAATATACATATATATTTCATATATCCTTACATATGTCCATATTACAGATTCAAAAACCTAACCTAACCCTAAAACATTATCTATGGCAAAAAACTAAAAATTTTCAATTTTTACAAAGGTTTTTATGTTTTTGACATTATTTCCCATCATTTAAATTTTTTTTTTAAATCAACATTTTTGTGTTGTTTTTGGTCAATTTTAATCATCCGTTAAGGGGTTAAGCATTTACAATTATTTCAAAGTTTGACAATATATGAGTAATGCATGTTGGGATAGATTGTAAAGGTCGGAGTGGGGCACTGATTTGTAAACAAGTACTTCTTTCATGTTACAAATACTTGTTCCATTAGTATTTCTGTATTGGTATTGTAAAAATAAACTATTATATTAAGTGATTAATTCTGTTGTATCTTATGATATAAACAAATTTCTTATTTATTGATACATGTTCATTCTTATATACTAAATATGTTTCTTCTTTTCATTTCAGCCAGCCATATCCTTCGACAAGTTGTTCATGGTTTGAAGTATCTCCATTCTCATTACATTTTACATAGAGATATGACATTATCAAATTTACTGCTTACAAAGGATATGCGTATTGTAAGTTTGTGCTTTATGTATTTGTAATCATTTTTAATTATAAATATTTTGAAGTTGAAATAAATGGAATTTCCCTACTACTCATATTTATCTCATATTAAGGAAAAATATAACAAATAAAGTTCTAGCTACTAAAATATTATTGCTGATTTTTTGCTTCTAATTTTGACATTGTGTGTAATAATGTAGTTTTTTAGTTATGAAAAAGTTTTAGATAATGAAGCTTTTCTATAATTGGATGGATATTGTAAAATTACATAAAATTTTAATCTTCAAAAAATCATTTAAAACCTTATACCAAATTTAAGTAAAATCGGCCTAATTACTACTCCAGTGTAAAATGATGGTAAATTTTCCTTCGGGTAGGATTGATAAACATTTCACATTAGTAGATATCAGCAGTTTCGTGAGGGTAGATTTCAGCATTAGAGCGATCTCCAGTTATTGAGACTATTACAGTCTGTTTTTATTTTTATAGTTGTATTTTGCTATTTGGTTCAAAAATATTTCCATATTAGTTTTTCTAAGCATTTATTTTTCGGTAGTTTATTTTTGTTAATTCATTATTTAGCCTGTTTATATGTTGACAATTTGTTTCTGGCTTGTTTTAGAAAATTGCTGATTTTGGTCTTGCTACTCAACTTACACGTCCAGATGAAACTCACCAAACTATGTGTGGAACGCCTAATTACATTTCTCCTGAGGTACATATTTAAATTAGATGTATTTAGTCAATATGGTTCAAGTTATTTATTTATATTTTGTCAATTTTCCCACTAATCATACAATAATCAATTAATCGGACTTTGAAGATGTTTTACATTCATAACTTTTTATAGCATGAGAAATGTAATGCTTGAGGAACTTCCTCCTCATCGATACTGAACTCATATGTGTTTCTTTTTCATAGATGGAGCCAGCATACATTATCCGTTTAAATATAGCACTCACTTTGTTATATCATGTTTTATACTTTCTGCTTTAAGAAAAATCTAAAATACATTATTTTTTGTATGTGAATATTTTTTATCTTTATGGTGTCCAGCAAATGGGAATCTATACATGAAAAAAGTGAGAATTGTACTGGAATTTTTTAACTGTCCTTAAAAACCAGTTTTATTTTATTCCACTTTTATATGGTTTTCTTTTTGACAAAATTATTTGAAACAACCCTAATTTAAAAATCAATCCTGTAAATTTTGCTATTTTATATTATGAAATCACTCAAATGAATTGTGTTACAATTATATGTACAGTAATCATAAACCACCAGAAAATGAAGAACGTGAGCAGTCTCGCCATCAAATGTTTTAGTTATAGTGTTCTGAACATGTCATCATTAGTACTGACAGCTACTGATATGTTTTACCGGTGTTTTGGCTTTAAACTTTTCCCTTCCAGTTGTTATTTTTGAAGAATGTTATTGCTACAAACACCCCACTTGTTATTTTTGAAGAATGTTATTGCTACAAACACCATACAAAATCACATCTTCATTTCTATTTCTCAACAACTTATTTCTTTTTAAATGTATGTATTTTCAAGATGACTACAACTATATGAAAAGTACTTTAATCTATTTGAGTCACACATATTGGAGAAGGGTAGTGTATGACTCACCTTCAGTGTATCATGCATTCAATCTTTTTATTAATTTATTGTAACAATGTTTAAAACGTTCAAAACATCCAATAAATCGGTCCAACCACTTAAGCCATGGATGACAATAGTTCTTAGTAAAATTTTTTAAAATGAAACAATTTGTTTAAAAAGTTAGAAAATCAATCATATACAGTGTCTACCAACCGGGAAAATCCACAAAATCAGAGAAAAAGTCAGGAATGTTTAAGTAATTGAGAAAACTTAGGAATAAAGGCAGGAATTTTGTTAATAATCTGGGAAAATCAAGTTTTTTAGTATCAGTCAGAAAAAATGTTGATGAGATTTTGTTGAAATTACTACTTCATTGTAGTATAGAACAAACAAAAATATTTGGGAACTTTTGGTAATTACAAATATTAAATTCAATAGTTTATGTAAGGGTAGTTTATCGTGATGTCCAGTTGATGGTGTTGTTGTGTTGAATGTGATTTACTATGAACACCGCTGGTACACAATAGCCTTCAATCATAATATGTGTAACATTCCTCATATCTATTAATTTTTTACTCCTTATTGATTATGTTTGGAGTTTAAAGGGTCTTTTAGAGACCAGCCTTGGCACCACGACCTATGGCCTATTGTGGAACTAAACCTTTTTTATTGTAGCTTAGCAGGTTTGTTCCCCTTACGAGTTTAATTAATCCACTAAGTAGGTCTTCCAAAATTAGTTCCCCAGGAATGTGAAATACGCAAACCCTTTGCCTCTAATTTGTCAGGGCCTCACAATTGAAAATCATGGGATCTGCGGTCTCCTCATCCTTCCTGCATAGTCTACACACAGTTTTGCCATTATAGGCTCCTATCCTGTGCAAATACACTCTCAGACTAGTGTTCCGAACTTCGGGTGATTACCATCATTGTAGGACAATGATTTACTATGATGGTTGTGCACCTTAAGGCTTCCCCATCTTTGCTGATTTTGTAAAACACCTGCGAGTAAATTTTAAAACCTTGGTCCCTAAAGTGTACAAAGTCAGGTGGGGATAATAAAAAAGATAGTTTTCCTGAAATCGGAGCAGAAACATCCAACCAGTAAAGAACATGCAGCAATGTTTCAAGGGAGTTAGGGTCAAGATCGACTCACAATAACAAGTATCAATGATTTTTAATATTTTTGTTTTGTTTGTTAGACAAAGTTCTGGGTTCGGACTAAACATTCCAATTTTGTGACCCCTTTACCATTTATAAGATTTGATTTTTGAACAAAATATATTTTTGTTTAGTGATTCAGTATAACTTACACTAGATGCTTATTTTCATTTTTATACGTGCATGTGTGAGTACATTAATATATAAACATATTTTCTTTGTTACTTAAGATATCAACATTTATCTGTTTGAGAATTATTATCTGGCCAAAAAAATTATACAGGTATAGCGACCGTAAATTTGTAGTTGAAATTTAAAAATAAATTATAAGGATCCCTAAATCATAAATATTGAAAAGACAGGTTCTGGTTGACTTGAGCTAAACACATTTTAAATATACAAAATATACACTCCATGTCATTAATTCAAGTTTTCATAGTTTGGTTCTAAATACAAACACAAAATTTCAAAAGATGTAAACATCATCAAAGAAAGAATAAGGTTTTAACACACTGACAGTAATCTGTTCTAAGTTTCAGATGCCTTAGAATCTTCCTTTTAATTCTTCTTTATTTTAATTATTTTTAAAAAAATGTATAACATCACTTCATACATGTGTAAAGTATAATAGTAGAGATGAGAAGCCAGGATCAATATTGTTTATCCATAATGCAATCTCATGTATAAAGTTAGAATATCACCTTCATGGTAGGACAAGTAACAACATAACTTATAGCTTTTTATACCTAGAGAAATGCGAGTCCTTCATTGGAAATTGTTAAGTTTTTCTTTCATATTATAATATTTATCAAGATGTTTGGTGAAATTGTTCCTTCAAACATGAAAGCAGCTCTTCTGTTTAAAAATAGGTCTCCAAACATGAAATTATGTACTCATTATTAGTCCAGTAAAAATGTTAACAATGATATATATATATATATATATATATGAATTTTTTTGTAGACTTTCAGTTATAATTTCTGAAACAACAGCATTTATTTTTTATTTAGTAGTTGTTATTTATCAAAAGAAATCAATTCATGAATGTCAAACATACTAGAGAATAAATCAACTTTTTTTTTCTCAATAGAAAAGAAATTTCTCATAATTCTAAAGGTTTGCTAAGCTCATTGTTCCACCAGGGTACTTTGCTGTTAGTTTTTTGTTCTGAGAGGACAGCAATCCTCAAAGGCCTTCATTATTGCCTCCGTTGTGAGGTTGGCTGTACTCTCCAGGTCGTTTATAGCTCGTATTTTTTTTGGTATATCCTTCATGCCATTTTGTAGGTTACTTTTGTATCCCTCCCAATCGGTCTTGCTAGGAACCCTATATGTTTGGTTGATCATGTTACAAGCCCCCATTTTGAACATGATCAAACAGTGGTCAGAAAAACAAGCCTCCCAAGACACTTCCCAATCACTTATTAGTTTTGAAACACCTCTAGACACTAAGGTTAAGTCGAGTACCTCCTACCTTATAGAGTTTATAAATGTTGGGCGATTGCCCTTATTAGCCACCACCATGTTAGTAGTAAGTACTCATAAAGTAACTCACCTCGATTGTTGGTGTCGGTGCTCCCCCAGATGGTATTGTGGGCATTGGCATCGACACCCAGGATTAGGTGTTTCCTGTTGGCTTCGCAGTAGCTGATGAGTCGTTTCACTGTTTCTGGTGACGCCTCCTTCTCCTCTCCAGGAAAGTATGCCGAGATCAAAACTACCTCCTTCTTTCCTCCAGAGACACTCAGCTCTGCCATTACTGTGGCTGTATCAGAATCTGTGAATTTTGAGAGAATCATTATATTAATGGTTTTGTTAATCAGAATCGCCGCCCTCGGTGCCAGGGCAGATCTATCATAAATCAACTTACAGTTTTTGGTACCTAGTCCACAAATACTTCCCCCATTGACCCAGGGCTCCTGAACTAGTCCCACCATTTTTGTGCCTTGGGCAAACCTTTTGCATAAGGTGGCAGAAGCAGCCTTCACATGGTGGAGGTTCACCTGCACGCACTCCATATTCAGGATGTGTCTGAGGAATGAGGGCCAGTCCGTGGTGTTTGTATTCTGAGGATCGGATTTCTCCTCCTCCGTGGTGGTTGTATTCTGAGGATCGGAGTTCTCTTCCTCCATGGTGGTTATATCCTGAGGATCGGATTGCCAGTGGTGGTTCGTTAGGTTTCCTTAGCTTGACAGCCACCTTCTTGAACCCAAAAGATAATTTATTACCCAGGGATTCCACTGTGGACCCTCAGTTTTGGTCGAGTGAGAGGATTAGGAGTGCAGATGTACCCCTCGCCTCCTTCTTTACCACCCTCCAGGTGGAGGTGTTGGTTCCATGGTTCTGCCCTTGGATCCGATGTAGCATCCTCTCCGCCGGCATTGCCGCTGAGTTGGGGAAGTAACCCAGTAGGATACATCCTTGAGGAATGTCTGCCTCCTTGGTGGCCCACAGTTCTGAACCTTCCCAAGGGTGTAGATCAACTACCACCACCTTGACCCATTCAACTGTGGCCTCATCTTTGCATAGCAACAATAAATAGCCAGCCTTATAGACGGAGGTTAGGAACTTAGGTTTAATGGGTTCATTATACCTCTCATCCACTATGTCCATAAGGGCTGAGCAAATTTGGTCCATCTGGTCCGTTGTAAGGAGTTCAGTTGGAAATCTCCTAGACATCACTGACATTTTAATACCTTCTAAGGAACCTTTATATGAGACATCTTTCTGCCTCCTAGCCTCTGGTCTTTAGATAGGACAATAAGTGTGCCCTCTTTTTTTTGGTTTTTTGGCCTCCCTCAGGCTTTTGTCCTCGGATCTATGCCTTTTATTAGTAGGCTGAGCTTGAGTCCCACCTTCCTTCCTAGGAACAATAAATTCTTCCTTCTTCAGGATGGCTAATCTCCTTTCCTCAGTGTTCGAATATCCTTCTTTCAAAAGGAACTTGAATCTTTTGAAGGCAGCTCCACTCAGCCTTACCTTATTTTGGCCCACCCTAAGGCGGTCGGTCTCTTTGACCAGTTTCTCAACCCCACCTTCTGGCTTTGAGGCGCTGCTTTCGCCAGCCTCCACTGCCACAGGTTTGGGTTTTTGGTTTGAGGGCTTATACACCTCTGTATTTTTTGTTTTATTTTAGTTTTTTGAATTATTAGGGTTCATTTTGTTCCCACGAGTAATTGAGGAGTTAAACAGTCCATCCAGCAGAGCTTCTTACTGGATAAGATTATATAATACTGGAGGTCACCTGGTATTCAGAGTTCGCATATTAGCGACTGATTGCCCATCAGCCATCCATCCCTCGGCATATGCTGTTCCACCTTGGATTGGGTGCCAGAAGAGAAATGCCTCTACCAGGCAAAATGTACACAGCCACTATCATGAGCCTAGTCTTACCTCATGATAGACCAATTTTAATAGTGAACTGTGAAAAATTATTTTGCAATCATGATACCAATTGTGGCAATAGGCAGTTTAACGTCATACCCAGGACGTCATAATTCTAAAGGTTAAAATAGAAACCAACATCTTACACAAAATCGGATGTAAAATTTCTGATATTAGCCTCTAATCTAAAATAGTTCTTTCCTCTACACAATCAATTTATCTGAAACAAACTACATATTTCAATATATATATATATATATATATATATATATATATATATATATCCATCTGTACAGGAGATTTCCAGCATATGTAGGGGAAAAATGGGAAATATACAGGAATTTTGTAATTCCAATTGGCTGGACACTATGATTTAGTATGTATGAAAATTGTTTTTATATGCAGTGCCTATAATATTTTATATTCTGCATCTTTTTATCCTATAAAGTCATCTTCCGTTGTGCAACCTGAAATGTCTATATAACTGAGGTGCACTGTCCCCAGAAATATTGCATGGGGCTATATTACCTACACTGTCTGCGACAATGAAGGTGCTTTTGATCTGTCACTGAATTATGACATCAAAAATATTCATGAAATTTTGTATATAATTTGCAATATGATACTGAATATACTTTATTCTATTGCAAAATGTATGGATATGGTGTCCTCTGGCATCAAGGGATTTGCGTTTTTTTATGTTTACTTATAATATTTATGTGTTTTAATAGTGTTGGTAATAAATTTAAGATATAACCAATAACTATAACTATATTTAATAGTTTAATATTATTGACGTCCAAGATTATATAGAATTAAAGAAAGAGATGTGTTCATATTTTGAGTTGTGGTTTGAGTCTGTAACCTAGAGAAAGTATTTTATAATGTTGCTCTGAATGATTTGAAAAATTATGAGAGTTTTGCGCTCAAGAAAATAATTCATTTTACGTTGTCAGCTGTTTATTTAGAGTTTATATATTGTAACGATAAAGCTTATTGTGTACAATTATGTATTCATTTTGTTGATTCAATGTTATTTTAGTTACACTTTTTTTCAGGTTGCAATGCGTACTTCACATGGATTAGAAGTTGATGTATGGGGACTTGGTTGTATGCTCTATACATTGCTTATTGGCAAACCTCCTTTTGACACCAAAGCTATAAAGAGTACTTTAACTAGAGTCATTATGGCTGACTATAAGGTAATTTATTAAAACACAGAAAAATAATACATTTTCCCAATTATTATAAAGTTAACCTACAACTGTAGACAATTTTTTTCTTTTTTCATTGCAAAGCGAATTATAGATCTCTACGCTCCATCTTGTGTTGCTATATTTTAGAGATATTACTTTGTACATTAAGGGCACTCCGGACTCCATTTAAACTCAATGCTAGCTATAATACACATAACTTTTTTTCTATTTGAGATATTGTTCTAATTTTTGTTTTGTTTTAAAGATCAGCCTTTTGCCTAGTTCCTAACACGAGATTATGGTTTTACAAGTTTATGAAAAAAAATTATTAAATTTTACTTATTATTATTTAAAATTTTCAAATTTTTTAAAGAAAATATATTTTTATTTTGTATCTATATATCATATTTATAAATCATTGTGTTAGGAACTTTGTTTGGTAGTTATAAAACCACAGTAAAAATTTCAACAAGATATATTGAGCGGTTTTTGAGATATATGTAGTGAAAGTCAAAAAATGTTAACTTTCGGATATTAACAAAATAAGATAATATATACAAGTTTTAAAGTACAATCACACCAGTTTTATTGGCCACCAGCACTGTATGAGGGGTTGTCTGGGTCTTCTAGCTTTACATATTAGTCTTCCAAGTTTCTTTTAGCCATTGTTCTCTAAATTCTTATTTTCTTCTCGAGTTCACTCATCGCCTTCTCTGCTTTATAGACTCGTTTGCGATCGAAATTTCCATTGCCTTCACAAGATTTTTTCCAACTTGAAGCCCTAGATGTTCCAACACCTTTGCCTTGGAGACATATAAATTATTGAAAGATAATACAGCTTCGGACACTCCAAAATTCAAAATGGAGAATCCTACAAATGTTTTTTTCCCCCGGGAGACGTGACCATATCAAATTATAGAGTGATTCGTTAGGGTTCTGTGACTTCCCTTTCAAAAATTTCTTTAGAAGAACTGAATCAGAAAAAGACCAGTTCAAATATTGGCTTTATTTCAAGCATTATTACTTGTGGTAGGTGAAAATGTTTTGAATGGTCATATGCGAGACCCGAAACCATGGATTTCTTGTATTTACACCAAGTCAGTGTCGTCTCCGGATGGGCATAATTGATGCGTCGGGTTCTCGTTGTTAGACTGAATATGGAAGAATGTAGCCCATACAGCTTGCTGCATGTCTTTCTCACTTTTTGTATTCCTTCTTATTGATAATCCATAAAACAATTGAATCTTTTGAATTGCCAAGTCAGTTAGACGGTTTTTTTTTAGGAAAGCGGTTTCCCATCTGATAGTTTTCCTTTTTTCGTTGACTTCAGTTTCCGTAACCTAGTTCCTTTGCGTTTTTGGATGTGACCAATGCATTCAAGTTTATTTATGTCACAATCCTCACAAGGTTTGCTATCAAATACTGACTTATAAGTAGCAGAATCACCATCACCCAGGTAATCTGTGTACTGTATCATTTATAACGATGAAAATTGAGTGATGTCATGACAGAACTCGATTTTTTGTTTCCATGGTAGCGTACATCACCTTATATAATCAATTTTTTCAAAATGAAATATAACTGTAACATATATGTATTATACATCATTTTAAAGGTAATATTGCAAGGAATAAGAATCAATAAAATCCCAAAAATGTCAAAAATTTTATATTTTCCGTTCCAGAGTGCCCTTAACCAGACATTCACACCTTTATTCATTACATATATACACATAATAATTGTTTCATTTTCCACAACATATGTTATACTTAAGAATAACAATCAAATCTTTGTTTTGAAATAAAGTTTTCATTGTTATAATAAGTGTGATTCTTTCATTTACTAACTATAAATCTTCCACAAGTGTTGCTTATCAAATATAAGAATTGTAATTAAATATATTCGGATTAATAATGTTTAACTATGTTTTAGATACCTTCACATTTGTCAATAGAAGCATGTGATTTAATAGAAAGGTTACTTAAGAAGAATCCCTCTGACAGAATAAGGCTAGATAATATATTGGATCATCCTTTCATGCGACAGTCCAACAACCATAATCGTCATAGATTACAGGTATTACAGGTAGTGAATAGATTTATATCTCGATCAGTTAATTAAAATAAATTATATTTTATGAAGAGTTAATAATTTCTCTTTTGTAAAATTATTTGTTAATTTAAACATTTTAAAATGCATCCTTTTTATAATTATTGTAAAGTATGTTGAGTAATGATGGATGTAGTTTATTCAGAGACTTTCCTTAAATTGGATATAAAATCCACTGTTTCCTTAGTATAGATCAATGATAACATATGGTAATTTTATTAACATATGGATCTTGACATAACACTGTTTTGTTACCAACAGGGGACTTTGTTTAAAATAAACACTTAATTGTATTATTAAATAACTTAAAATTTATAATTTACAGAAAAGAATGTTGGTACTTTGTGAAATTTTATTCAATAAATGAATGTAAAAATACATGTACTATTCTCTAAATGTTAGTAAAAGCACCTGACCTAGGTTTTACTTGTTATGACATTGAGATAAACAAATAAGAAAATACGGAATTCAGATTATACATTGTAATGATGATAAACAGAGTTCTGTTAGTGAGTGTGTTTGCTCGAAAGGCTATGGCTAAGTAAAAGTTGGTATAAAAACCTTCTAAACAGAGTAACAGGCTAAACTTAGGTTAGGTATTTTTAATAAAATTTGTAGAATAGGACAAATTCTTATTTATGTAACAGAATTTTAAACACTCAAACCTGAAAACAAACTTTTAAAATCGTTTGATTAAACATGATTCTAAAAATAATAATAATAATAATAATATTTCTTAAATCAATACATTATATATTTCAAAAAAAAAATTTTTCTAGTTCATATGTTTGATTTAACTGTAGTCGTGTTTAAATTATTATTTTATATATATATATATATATATATATATATATATATATATATACATAATAAAAAGTAGAAGAAAAGAATTAAAAATATATTACTGACAATAAAGAGAAGTAGGCAATAGTTATTTGTGCAACTAGTGAGAGAAGTGGCACTTTTTTTAACGAGAGAAAAATGTTGACGCACGAGGCTTGTCAAGTGCGTCAATTTTATCGAGTTTAAAAAAGACACTTTGCTCACGAATTGCACATTATACTTTGTCTACAGTTGTTATTTTGTTACCATGTTACCATTGTTTTCCTTTAGCCATGACAAAAACAGTTCATACTGGCGGTCGTACTTTTTCCTTGATTTGACAGGAAGGAGATTTAGTACAACATTGTTAGCTTTTTCCGCTAATTTAGGCGGGGTATTTGACAGGTTTTCATCCTCTGAACTGTCCATATTTTAAAACTAACTACACAAAATATAGCAGTGGTGCTAAACAACACATCAACACTGAGTAGAAGTTCTCACGTCAAAACGGGATTGCCAACTTCAAAACTCGGCAAACGAAAAATACTCTCCGTGTACATACACTGTCAATCATCTTCATGAATAATTACTTCCTTTTTCAACTTTAAAACGTTGTTTTGTTGTTTATTTATGTTATTTTACATGTAAGAATTAATCTAACCTACATACCGGACATTTCCTGTATATTATAAATCAATTCAAATAAACTTAACCTAAATTTCGTTTTGTTCGGTTGCCATTCGGAGTGAGCAAAGTAGTGTGCAAAGTGAAACTGTTGAGAAATCAGCTGTTTTGCAAACATATTTAAATGAACAAAATGCCACTTTGTCAACAACTGTAGACAAATGTAATTTATTGTGTGTTAGTCATAAGTTTTTTGATGGCTGTGGATTTTAAGATGTGGAGAGACAGTTATGTTAATTTATTGTTATTGTAGAGCAATGGTGAAGGGGAAAGTGGTCTAGGTACAATGACAACAGCTTCCAGACCAGACACGCTCTCTAGCTCTGTTACTAATCATACACAAGCTAGGATTAGAAGCAGGTGAGTAATAATAATACAAATATATATAGTGTCTAGAAAATATTGTCCCAAATTTCATCAGGCAATAAGTGGTAGGTGAAAATAAGAAGAAAAATGTTCCAATAAACATAAGTTTCGAAATAAACAATAAACGAAATGAAATGCTTAGTTTTCGAATTATCCACCATTTTGTTTGTTTAACCTTTTAGCCCTGTACAAAAAACCAGAACATTCTTTTGTATATTTTCAAAATGGTGCCCTTTTAAAATTTTTAATATCAAATATCACTAAAACTGCCAACTTTTCAAAATATTACAGTAAACAAAAAAAAAGTTACTGTTTAACCCTCCAAGTGCTAAAAGTCGCGATCTATTTTGCTGCGGCCACAGTGCTAAAGTTGCGATCGTGATCTAATTAAACAAGGTTTGCTAAAATCGATATACCAACGGTAACTTTTATCCAAACTACATGTATTTTATGTAGTAACTCTGAGTAAAAGACGCTCTATTCATTTTGCACAATTTTATCGTTGGTTGTAAGAAAAATCAATGTTAGCAAGCCTGTAAAAGACAATTTGATGTTTACTGCTGCGTCCCGGCAGTGAATTGTTGTTTAGTGTTTTTGTCTATGGTGAATTGTTGTTTAGTGTTTTTGTCTATATTATTTTGGTAAATACAATTTATTTTATGATTATTTAGTGTATCAATAGTGTTTTTAGTGTAGTATTACACATATAATAATGAGTGAACTTGACAATTCAAGTGATATTCATAACTGTTTGTGTGAAAATGATACCGCTAATGATGAAAGCGGTAACTGTGATGTAGGAATCAAAATGTTTGTTTCTTTTTGTTTTGTTATTTTTTGTGTGTATTACATATTTTATAATAACTGATTTTAGTAAATCATGATATTCAAAGGTTAAATGCCAATACTTTCTAAAGACACAGTAATAGAGCACACTAATTTGCAAAATTTGGATGTAGTGTCACACAGTGCGCGAAATTACTGAATTTGAAGTTTGTGTATGTATGAATGTTTACAACGATGTTGACATTATGAAGAAAATAAAGTGTTCTTTATGTAACATTTCTAGTTTTGTAACAAAATTTGCTACATTTTGTATATATTGGAAATTGGATTATCATAATTTAGTTATTACCTATGTTGTCAATAAATGGACAAAAGATTTTTTTTTTTTTTTTTGCGGATATGAGTTGAAGCAGACCTCAGTTTTAAAGTGGTAAGTTTAAATTTTATTTCATTTTGTTCTATGGGTTTTCCTGAAAATATTGATGTATAATGTGTCATATTTCAGCCAATAAAAGTGTATTATTTCCTGTAATAATAAAAGTCTGGAACTGAGGACTAAAATAATCAGCACTTGGAGGGAGGGTTAATGACAAACAAAACTTTTTAGATAAAGTAGATCTGAGTGGGGAGTAGCCTATTATAGAACTTGCAGTTACAAAAGATGGGTGGGTACTGAGACTTTATTTATTGTTCTTTAAAAGCGAATACAAGACGATTTCCTCTGTGAATAAAATCTTGCATCATTTATTTTTGAAGATGGAGTTACGAAGGAACTTAAGAAAATAAAGTTAGAATGTAGTTATGTAGTTAAATTATGTTTAAGTAGTTCCCCTTATTTCCCAACAAGCTCTAAAATAATTACTTATCTGATTGTTTAACACTTGCTATATAATTATATGGTAATATGGTCAAAATTTCTCTTATAAAATATGACCTTACAGCACTATAGACAAAGTACGTAGATGTACAACTTCTTGTACTATCAGAATAAAAGAGACCAAATCAAAACAAAAGTTTTTATGATACCAATTTTATTATGTCAAATTAGATTTAAATAAACATAGGAAACACAGTATAATTTAGCACTAGATGATTGTAATTAAACAGACGAAATAAACATGAAAAATGTATTTATAAAATCAGATTTATTACCACTATTTGGCTAGCTCAATTGGTTCAGAAATACATATATAAGTTCAATCTTACAGTTTTGGTTCTGTTTTTTTATTGGTGGTGGTGCATTACTTATTTAAAAAAAAATAAATAAAAAATAATATTAAAAAAAAAAAATTATTAACATATACAAATTACTACCTTATTATTGTTAGTATAAACATCTTTAATCTACAAGGATGATAAAACTGGCTAAATGTGTAATCTGTAAGAATTTAATTTAACTGGGACTTTTGTGAAATTATTTTTTTATTATTTATTTGAATTTAAAATAGTAACATTTTTAACTTGAAAACTTTTATTTTATGAAAATTGCTCAGCTAAGGGCGCCAGATGGAGTTAACTCATCAATTTTGAAAAAAGAAGTTAATAATTAATTGTTAAAAATATCTCAGGGTCGCAAATCCTTTTAAAAGTGTACTTACAGTTGGCCTTTTTGGTGAAATAAAGAAATCTTATTTTGTTGTGCTGAAACTAAACATGATTTATTGAAATAAAATTACACATATATTCTCATAATACATTTCTTACCACTATTTAAGATCTCTGTATTTTTTGACTTTAAAATTCTGCCTTGAAGAGGCTTAAATCCTTTTTTATGATTCTAAATTAGTAGTTGCAACTTAAACAAAATATTTTTTATAGTGAGTTTTTTATATTCTCACGTAGCAAAGATTATGATTATTTTAAAATGAAATTAAGTTCTCTAAATTTACTAATTGTTATACAAAAATTATTCATTTGAACAAATTTAGAAAGTTCATACAAAAAAAGTTCCTTTTTATACAAAATTATTATACAATTGTCTATGATTCTGTGTTACCGCATAACCGTTCCAGTAGTCTCATAGGCTCCTCGTGGTGAATCCCTCTCATGTTGTATGCAATCACCTTGTATACTCAATTTACACACCTGACGATCAATTGTCCTTTCAAATTCACAGTATCGTACAGAAATTTTCAACACTTTACTAAGAGTTATTGTCCAATACACTCTTCAAACGCCAACTATGTCTTATCACGTCAAAACTGTCTCTGAACTTGTTAAATCATCACTATTAATGTTTTCTAAAACTTCTTTTAGACAAAAACATCTCTCACTGACTCAAATGTCACAATAGGATTCTACTTTAACAACTTCCGCTACATTTTGAAAAAATCTCTTTAAGCAGAAAACACGTCTGACTTACTTGACCGTTCCACCTAGACTGGTTAAAACCACGTGTGAGTTTCTCACTTCCTTTACCGTTATATTTTTTAAACAACGTCCGCGAGAATTGTTCACACCTAGCAACCCGGACACTGTTCAAATTATTCGCCTGACAACAAGCTTTGTCTATTTTCACAACACAAACACTACCCAAATATATTTTACAACTTATAATTAACATTTTATACATGACATCAATATTTTGGAAATCTATATTTAATTTTTTTTTTTTTTTATTCCCTTGTCTTAATATGTATATTGAGTCATCCTTTTGACTTCTGCAGTCTAAGGGGGGGGCCCTTATTCAATTTCAACGTTTCCCGGTTTACTTTTAATATTCAAATCTCAATATAACCAATTTTTTGGTATTACAAATTGTGTTGGTGAAATTATGGGGTGATTTTATAATATATGAATGTTCACTGATATTTGAAAGTTTTAAAAGTTTATAATATGGTCTATTGAAAATCAGAAATATGTTTATAGCATAGGGGAGCTATCCAGATGAATCAGGTAAATCAAGTTTATTATTAAAATATTCATTCAACAATTAATTTTCGTTATTTATCTTTCCTTTTAATTGTCAATTGACTTAATCTTTACATACTTATCTCTTCTCCTTTTCCTTATTTATACGGACATTACTTAAAATAATTCGGACATATAACTGCTTTCAACAGTCATTGGCGGTCCAGCTCATTGTTGTAGCACACTATAGGTCTTTGAATGTTTTTGATGATTTCTTCTTCCCTTATTTCTTTTTATTTACTGAACTTCACAATACTGTACACTTTCTTTATTAAACTAAATGATGGATATGGCTTATGCTATGAAGTGGGCTATGGGATGGATTACTATGTTCATGACTGTTTTAGGTGAGGTCAGGATTTGAGATTTATAATATAAGCCCTAAGGTGACTTTCATATGTTTATTTACAAAAGTGAATTTTAACATCGTTACAACAGTCAGCCTAATTTATTAGTATTTAGCTTTGTAGTTTTTGTAAACAGGCCTGTAAAAGGTTGTTTTAGTTCACAATGATTCATAAATCAGTCATGATAGAAATTTGGGTTACACCATATTTTTTTTAGTCACGGACTGTTACAACATTTAAAAACGGATAATATGATATTTCTCCTTGTGATACCTATACAAAAGTCAGAATGTGTTGATTTTTTATGTATTTAAATTATTGATTTTGTCAATTGATTCTAATATAAGTCACCCATATCAATATTGAAATACTGTGTATAAATGCATTGCTTTTATAATTTAGTCAATTGAAAAGATAGATAGTCAGTACTGATGAAGATGAGGAGTTGATAAACTTTGATAGATTTGTATCATTTTCAAAAGGTGAAGACTTCTTTCTATTAAGGCAAAAAGCTTAGAGCCTGCTGCTTGCTTGGCCATGCTAGATTGCTGGAAAATGAATAGATGAGTACAGGATATCTTGGTAGATTATACTACTTCTCTGTTAATAATGTAATAGTCATCCTTTGAACTGCTCAGTTATTGAGATATTATACCATCTATTAATATGATATCCACCTTATTTTATTGCAGCTGAATTCTTTAAGAAACTTTATTGTACAAAAATTATTACTAGATATAATTCAATTAATAATTAACACATATTGACTTTCAACTACAAAAAATAAGTAATAAAAATGCATTTTTATTTTGTTAACTACAATAATTCATTGCATTTAATATTACAGGTCACAAGAAAGAAATCAAACTGGACGACCTATGAATGGTTTACGTTCAAAATTTACGCAGGGCATATTTTCTCACGATGATGTATTACCAATGAGTCCAATTTTTTTACCAAATCGTCAGAACCATCCTATGTTCTGTTCAAATGACATTGAACTAGATAGGACAGATTTGAGTTATAATAAAGGAGAAAGTTCTGCACAAGACGTTGTGCGATCGTGTTGTTCACGAAGAAGTAATTGTGACTCTAATAGTTCTCACCATGTTAAGAGTTGTGAACGGAATGAAAATCACTCTTCAAGAAGTATGAAAAGTGTATCAAGTGGACATTCATGTTGTAATAAGGATACCATTGGATCTGAAGTAGTATTGAGAAATATAAAATGCCGAACTTGTGAACTTGATTATAATGATACTGGATGCTCTCAATGCTTTGAGTGTAAGAAAGCAGAAGAGATGGTCAAATTAAGTGAATGGTATTGTCCAGAAGGAAATTGTACATCAAAATCTATTTGTGGTTGTGTACAAGAAAAGTATGTGAGAGGAAGAAGTGAAAATAGGTGTGAAAAAAGAAATGGAGATGGTAATAATTTATTACGACATAATTCAGAAAATTATTGTGGTTCAGAGAGGTCAGATAGTAGTACCAGGAGGAGAAGTAGATCATATTCAAATGATATAAGAGCAGAAGAGAAATGCCTAAGCTGGTGTCGTAAAGTAGATCCAAATGATGTGGTCGATGTACGGGAACCTACTATAATAAATGGAAACGAAAAAAGAAATCTTGATGATTTGAAATTGACTGTTCCCCCTCTTTGTTCAGATAGATTACAGCCGACTAGGCATAGAACAAAAAATGCAGTGCTGAGTATTTTAGAAACTGGAGAAGTTTCCATAGAATTAATAAAAAAGAAAGGGCATTCGAAAGAAGAAAGAGTTGTGGATGTGTGTCGGATTTCCAGTGATGGTTTAAGAGTAAGTATACAAGCATTTCAATATATAATATTGTTTTACATTGTAATGTTTTTTAAAAAAAATTGTTTATATTTTGTGTGTTGTTTGTCTGAAATAAGTTAAATCTATAATTTCTTATTTTATAAATGTTTTAAACATTGGGATAGTAAGATAGTAAAATATAAGTTTCCTACTTATAAATGCCTATTCAATTAGATACGTTATCCAGACATTATGTGACAAGAAATGAAAGTGATAGATGATGTATAAAATATATTATCTAGTCCATTAATATATCAATAAAAATTTAACACAGATTTTAAGAAAATAATACATTTCACATATTTTTCCTCCCCAAAAAATAAAATTTCTTATATTTTCATAAGAAAAAATAGCATTTTATTTAAATAAAAAATCAAGAAACTAATATATATGCACATCTTTCATATATACTTTTGGTCAAAGTATAATGTTCAATAAACTCAGCTCATATAATGTGAACCCCAAATCAGCTTAAATAGATTTATTATTTTCTGTGATATTAAGATTTATTCAAGTATTCTTGACAGACAGATATGCACATAAAATTTGATTTATAATAGAGGTTTGGTCACAGCATTACCTCACTTTAATTAGTTATAAAATGCAGCAACTATACCCTTATCTAATTTAAAACAGAAACTTATAGCAAGTTAAAATAATACAGGGTTATCATAAAACAATGGTAGGGGTTTTAACATGATTTAAATGAAAACAGAATTACTTACCACTGATGTTGTTTATTTATCTAAATCATCATCTGAAACAGTTTTTTTACATAACTAATAAATTTTGATATGTGCGCCATTAGTCGCTCGGCAAATGTCCAATTGATAATCAAGTTCTGCCCAAATGTTAGTTAACATGTCTTTGTTAACGGTTGTCATTGCTTCATTAATTCTGTTTCTTAAGTGATTTACGTCACAAATTTTTTCTCTATAAACAATGTTTACCCCCACAAGAAGAAATCACAAATTGTCAGGTCTGGACTCCTATCCATCGATGTCCAAACTTTTCATTCAAAGTGTCTGTGACAAATGGACTAAAGTGCAGGGGTGCGCCATCTTGTTGGGAATGAAGTTGTAGAATGTTTTCGAGTTCATCCAGCTGAGGAAAATAATAATAGATTAAAATATCGAGGTACACAATTCGATTACTTGTCTTTTCAGCAAAGATGAAAAGCCCTATCAGACGATTTTTCATAACAACACACCAAACATTAACTTTAGGCAGTTGCGTATTTTCTCAAAAATTGTATGTGGGTTTTCTGATCCCCATATGCGTAAATTGTGTCTGTTAACAGACCCATTGATATGGAATGTAGCTTCGTCTGAAAAAAATATATCATCTAAAAATGAATGGTTTTCATCAATCTTGTTCAACATTTCAACAGTGAAATTAAAACGTTTTGTACCAGCATCAGGTTTCAATTACTGCAACAGCTGGATTTTATATGCGTGTGATTTCAGTATTTTGTGTAAAACTTTGTGGATTGTTGTTTTTGGAATACCTAACTCTAGGCTTTGAGTGAGGTATTGACTTCTTAGGACTTGTGATTCCAGATTGTTTAATAAGTTCAACTTTTTCGTCTGATACACTTGGCCTGCCAGATGATTTCTGCTTTTGAACTGATCCAGTTTCTTTGAATTGTTTGAACCAACGTCGTATGTTATTTTCATATGGTGGATCTTTTCTGTATTCACATTGAAATGCACGTTGAACTGAGACTTGAATTCAGCCAGCAACAAACACACTTTGATTTTTCTTTATTAGAGAATATAATAACACACTCCACACAGAACACTCTAGAAAACACAAAACACACTACCACAACAATGCAAGAACTAATTTTGAGGTTACAACAGCTGTTAAACAAACTTTTGGGCTATAGGCTATAAGCGATACCAATACTACACTACAAAATTTCTTTACTGTCTTCGTGTGAATTAATAAAACCCCACCATTCTTTTATGATAACCCTGTATATTAATTTCATTTTTGTATCCAGCAATTTACATACTATTTATTTATTATAGAGGTTGAACTTCAATCTGTTTTGTGCAGCTCTAGTCTCTGATTAATTCAAAAATAATTTATGAGACAATTAATTGTTACATTGTAAATTGTAAGATAAATATTCATAGTAGTGTTATTATTTGAGGTTAGGTACTCAAAAACTAATTAGAACTTGCTTCAAAATTGTTTTATTTCTTCTTTTACTTACCCAGTATATAAAGTATATGGTTTGTTTGGTAATTGTCAAAAATGTTGACCTCTGTTTTTGACTGAGTTTTAATTTTCTTGACCTCAGGAAACTGAAAAGGTTATTTTCATATGTTTTCATTATCGTAAGCATGGTAGCGGTCACAAGAATTAAGATAGGAACATGAATTTGTGATTGTAGAACCTATTGAAATTCAGAAAAATCAAATTATATATATGGTTAAGAAATCCTAAGTAACAGTTGTTTTAAACAAACTTACCCTATCGGTAAGATACCTTGATCTACAAATACAATTTAACATTTTCTACAAGGCCTAAGAGAACAACTTGAGAATTATATGTTGAGCTGCTGCTGGTATGATCAGGCTGGATAAGTACCATGGTGGTGTCCATCAACTTGTTTTTCATTTCTTCATATTGGTGGTATTTATGGTATTTTGAAAACACATGTCTTTTATACTAATTGTTATATAAGATTAGTATTCTGGCATTGATTGCACACAGAAAACTATTTCATTTGGTATTGATGTTCCAAGATGAAGTAAAAACAAAATATATCTATCAGTTGAAGCTATCTGGAAAGACAGGTAAAGTTGGATGAATATATCCAAGACCTATCAGTAATAGCAGCAGTAGTAGTTTTGTCTTAAATTTTTCTTTAAATGTACATAGATTAAACATTTAGTTCTGAAGTCTAAAGAGGACTTTTTCATTATAAAATTAGAAGCTTGTGGGGATTTATACAATCAAGTGTAATTTATGAAAACTTAGGCATTTCAAATAATATAAACATGGGCCTGATACTGTTTCAAATTTTAGGATCTTTGAACATTTCATGGGTCTGTGTCTTGCTTGTGATTGCTTTATCTTGTGCTTATTTGTTAGTCAAAATGTGAGCAGGTTTACTTAATAATTATTAAAATGATCATCCATGGTTTAATAATTAATAGCATACATTTCAAAAGTATTAAATTCAAAGAACAATTTTAGGATAGGGTATAAGAAAAATTCAATTCATTCCTATTACATTTTACTTTACACATAAAACTTATATTTGAATGAAAATTGTAAGCAACAAGATATTGTTAAATTGTATTATTTTTGTATAATTCTGAGATTTTTCAATAAAAATTGTAATTTTTCTGAACCAACATTGTATTATACTGTTCAATACAAACATAAAGTTTACCAATGCAGATTATGTTGTTTAAATAATGTTTAGATTGTACTGTATGAGCCCAATTTTGGCCGAGGTGTACCTGTAGCTGATTCGCCACCTTCACTTCCTATTCAAGGTGCAGATTCTATTCATAGCTATGACAGTTTGCCACAAAAACATCACAAGAAGTATATCTATGCAACAAGATTTATAAATTTAGTTCGTGCTAAAACGCCCAAAGTTACTTTCTACAGCGAACATGCAAAATGTCTTTTAATGGAAAATTCACCAAACAGTGATTTTGAAGCAGTATTTTATTCAGGTAATTCCTTACTTCATTATGTTATGAATTGTTTAGAAATTTTTGTATATTTATCTTTTTAGGAAATAGCTCTTAGAAAAGTCTGACCTTTATCAACACAGTGTAATTGTGTACCAATCCTGACTTCCAAATGATTGATTTATTATTTTTTTTATTCTTCATAAACAAAATATGTTTCAAACGAGTTGGCAGATTTTGAAAAAATCATGGTATTTCTTCAATATCATAATATGATTTTGAATCATATGGTATTTGGCATTCATATGGTTTGCTTAGTTTGTGCATTTTTTTAAATGTGAAAACAAAGTTTACTTGTTCGACAATTTAAAAAAAAAAAGAGTTCAGTAGAAAGAGGTTGTACAGGGTACTTCAGAAAGGACTTTACAACTTTGTAAATTCATATACATTTATTCAAACTACTTACACAGCTGCTGGTTGTTTTGGAATCATTTTATAGCAAAGTTTTGACTCGTGTGGTGAATAGTACTGAAAAGCACCACTGCAAGCGTTAGCAACAGTTGTAACAAATATGGCTACCTTCGCGGGTCTCGAGCTCGCTTGCTGAATTGAAGTCTGCAACAATTGTGCAACGAAATTGTTGTACCGAGTATCTAAATATCCTCCCAGTAGGCCTACCTGATATGAGTGACAAGTCTTTTATTGAAACTGGATGTTCAGTAAAGCCATAAAAAATCCTCAGTATTGCCTTGTGTGCCTGATGATGTTGTAAAGCAAGTAAGGCAAAACTTTATTAACCTACAAAATCAACCCAGGGTGCTTCTAATGAACTGGGTGTGCCACGTGCAACTGATTAATGTGATAATGAAATAATAATAACAAAAATAATAATTAAATATTCAACTGTGGTTGAAAACAACACAGATCCATCCTCTGTAACCTAATTACAATAATTTAGTCTTCTTTTTATACTTTCTACTGATTGAGAAAGTGAACGGTGTTTACGAAATATTTCGGAATTAATATTTTATTGTGTGTTTTTCTATTTGTGTACTACTAGTGAAAACCAAGGACCACTTTCCAAGATAAGCTTGTGTCTCCTATCCATACAAAATCTAAACATAATAGGCTATGTACCCTATTAAACTCTAATCTAAATATTTAATTCAATTTTTAAAGGTGTAAAAAACAAATCACCCTTATTTTTAATTATTTATTTTAAAGTTTTTTTATTCATTTTTCTAAACTTCAACAACTCGTGGATGATTTATTTATTTTCTGAGATCCTTTTGGAGCATAGATTTGTAGCAACGTTATGTGAATTCTCCCTTGGTAAGCCTCTTCTTCTTCTTCTTCTTCTTCTTTTTAAAGATTTTATTCGAGGCTGTATCTTGGCTTGTTTCCCCTGGTACTCTCGTGAGGTCTAATCTTCCCTACTTTCGACACTTAATTATTTGCTCCTCTGGTTTTGGTTTGGTTAACAATGGTTCAGTTTTGAACATCATATCCAGATGAATGTTATGGAGACAATGTTTGATAACGTTGTAGGGCCTTGTGGCCAGTTTTGTAACCTTAAATTGTATACAAAAAGATCAATTTAATATCGTTATTTAAGATTCTTGGTTTATTGCCTTTTTGAAAAGACTATATTTATGATGTACATCAACTATTATTGTTTGTTATTGGGAGTGTACAAAATGAATTTTGAATTGATAATATTATGCAAATATTGTTGGGATTGTTTATTTATAACTTGGTTTTATGGTAAATATGCATTGTAGCATACATGTTAAATATTTGCTTCTATTTTGTGAAATCGTTAAATATGTACCTTATTATGTACAATTCACATCCTACTGATTATGGCATTTGTCCCAATACCATTTTCAATGCACCAAATACATTATTTTGTAAGAAAATAACAGTTTAAAACAAAGGAATCCTGCTTTGAAAAAAAGGAATTCCCGCTAAAACAAGGGAATCCTGCTTTGGTTATGTTAGTACAAATGATCTCGTCAATAAACTATTACCTCTGCGTGATCTCCTGAATCTGTGAGCCCTTCTTCTTCATGGTGTAATCATATCTCGCTTTATATATATTTTGTTTTATAGGTCGTGTAAGGTAATGATATATGTATATTTTATAAAATTAAATTAATTATTAAGACATACTTGTTAGTTAATAAGTACAAGCAATTGACATAATGATGGCTATAACAATATCAAGTGGAATACAAATTTAATGTGAGTGTTTTAAAGTAAGGTTAACTGAATAGTAAAAATGTAGTATAGAATAGTACATCGGATGAAAGTGCGACTATATCTATGGCTATTAAGTCAGTGGACAATATGTATATATTAGATATCATAAAACTTATTATGAATGATTAAAATAAAACTATATAAGAAAATGTATTGTTAATTATTACGAATATAATATTAAATAGAAATTTGGAAATATTTTCTAATTAAAATAATTATATATATATATATATATATATATATATATATATATATATATATATATAATAGACTGTATATGACTGAATACAGAAGTATAAAAACTATCTCTATGTTGATCCTTTATTGAAGAAAGAAAAAAAAAGAATGAGTTCTTTTAAAAAAAAGAAAAAAGATTTAAATAATTAATAACTGTGATGAAATTGAATGAGTTATAAGAGAAAAGGAGCGAATAAAAAATAGAATACAAAATATATTACAAAGAATAAATACTAATAAAATATATAAGCCACGAAAATATTAGAAACAAGGTAATTTTTTTTTTAAATCAGAATCTTCAAGACAAGGTAACATAATAGCCTAATAAAACTTTTCAAAGAAACTTATTAAGAACAATATTTTTATCTTAAATAAAACTGATATAATAGTAAAACTAGTTTATAAGCCATCATTAAATATAAGAACATTAATTTGAACTATAATTATATATATACACAAACCAATATTAGATTTAGAACTGTTATATATTTTATGTTATTAAGATAGAAAGTTTGTAACATTCAAACCCACAAATTTTGGCTCCAGAGAGAGAGATGGGAGAGAATTCTCATAATTATTATTAAAAGTGAATTAAGATAGTATAATATTTTAAATGAAAAGAAATTAATAATTTAACAAATTTTTTTATTATCAAAATAATATCTCATATATGTTAAATTATTATTATACCTAGTAGTGTTTGTAATAATATAAAATACTAAGGGAATTACTTTACTAACAAATTGCCCCACAGTTGGTGCGACAATTGTAAAAATATAAAATACTAGGGTTTAAATTTAATTTATTTTATGAAAAAAAGTTACTTGTTTTACTTGTTTTTTGGGCGCCAGGCAGCATTACACTTACCAAATTATATTAATTGAATTTTGAATTTTATTTTACAGTAAATGTGCTCAGGGTCGTAGATCCTTTTAAAAGTGTACTGCGAATGGTATTAAGGCAAATTAGAAACTCTATATCTTTCTGAAACTGAACATGTTTATTAAGAACATTAAATTATACATATACATAAATTTATCTTTAGAAATTATCTTCGATTGAAAATTTTTAATTTTATATCATATTATAATTGTCTGAAGATTATAATAATAGGAGAATATTATAATAGGAGAAATTTTTAATAAAGGACTCTATTTTGCTAAATCAATTACTACATAAGCATCTTTTGTCTTATGTTCAAAATTATCTTGGATTTATTTATCTAAACTAAATTCGAATCTTTAAGATAGACCTCCTTTGTCTAAAAAATATTTAGATTCATTTATATGAAAATATTAAAACATCATACTATTTGAAATTATACAATTTATATTTTTATATATAAAAATTATTGACTTAAATCTATTACACATTTGTACTAGTATTGTCTTTATACATATTACCACGTTGTGGTATAAATTCCAGTTTTCCCACGTAAACTGGTGTCTACAGGTTGATTAGCGAAGTCCGCCATTTTCTTGTATGCTGAGCTGAAAGTAGTTGTCTCTTTTTTGAGTTTACGATTGGTAGAATACCACATGCCTTCTTTATTTATTTTTTTAATAAAAACAAGGTTGTTTAATGTCTTTCATGATATGTCTATGATAGCTTACTGTCTTTCACTAGAAACACCTTTCGAAATGTTCATATCAAAGAAAACGCGTAGGCCGTACCATGTTTTGATAATGGACTGTCCGTTTGGCCTTTGTATTAATCACTGTTCATATTTATAGTGTTAAACAATTATTTCACGAGACGACACATTGTCACTGGTCGTCCATACTTTAAATAACTAATTTACATTTTTTCTCCAATTCATTATTAAACGTCTTTTATATAAATCTCATTGTTCTACTAAAAGGTTCACAAATCGACAGCACGTCTGACTATAACGAAGACTCACTAAAAACTGGGTTAAACTAAATTACAAATGTTTATAGTCTATTTAACACTTCTTAACTTCACTTTTAAAACATCTCTTACATAAAACACATTGTTCTAATAAAATTTACATTACTGAGAACACGTCTGACTTGCAAAAAAACTGCCGAGGAACTCTGGTCGGAAACTTGTTACACGCTCGATTCTAACACGGGGTTCACATACCTTTTGTCACGAAAACATAGTCTCTAATCCATAATTGCTTGGTAACAAATATCTTTCACTTTACATACGCAAAATTTCATTCAAATACTTATTCTATATTAAATCTAGACATTATTATCTTTAAAAAACATATTTCTGGATATCTATTATGATTTATTTACCCACTTTTTAATATTGCTATAAGCTTTAACTCAATTGACATTATCCTTTTAGTTTTGTAATACACATCTTTTTGAATTTTTGAATATTAGTAATGGAAATAAAAGGGGCAACATAATTGGTGAATGAAAAATAAATGCGGTAACGTGATTGGTTCTAAAAAAAAGAAAAAGAAAAAAAAGGGATAATGTCAATTGAGTTAAAGCTTATTGCAATATTAAAAAGCAATATCACTGTCATTTATATAGTAACGTCAGTTAACTTATTTCTGTATCTAACCTCAAGGGTAAGCTATAATTTAAATTACTATAATACAACATTAATTTTACTTTAGCTGCCAAAATATATCTAATAAACATTAGTATAGTTCTTTTAAAATGGGTTTTATTACTTTTGTTATCATTTGAAATGTATTATAATTTTCTAAGTGATTAAGCCTAAAATTCGATGTAATAATTGTTTATGCTGTCCTTATTGATACATATCCTTTAAATTTGTTATAATAGTGAATTAAAATTCTGAGAAAGTTATTGAATAATTCTAACTTGTAAAAATTATAAAATATGTATTTTTGATGACTGAATAAATTTACTATTTGTTAAAATTATGACCTTAATGTGAATTGTACATAATAAGGTACATATTTCATGATTTCACAAAATAGAAGCAAATATTCAATACGTATGCTACACAATGCATATTTACCTGTTTTATTTTACAATCATACTTATCAGACATTTTGACCTTCTATTATTTAAGTGTATCTACACAAAGAAATGATGATTGTCATTAACTATTACCATAATAATCTAATTATTTGTTCTTTTATGCTAACCAATTAATTATTGAGGATCATTATTAAGGTAAGTCATAAATATGGATTTTGCGATGAATTATGAAACCCATCCTTAGAGTATGAGATTGAGTTCTATCCCAACCCTTTAGGTTTATTCAAAAGTAATTAGTTTATCTTGGATGTTAAGTTAATGAACAAATCTCATTATTTCCCTAGATTAGGTTGTGTATACCTGATGTTGTTGATTAAATCACATCACATAAAAAATCAATTGTTATTTTATTAATTTTTACCTTGTGGTTGTGATGGTAATAGTCGTCTGTCTGTGCATAAGCATACATGTGGTGGTCTGTGTAAAAACATACATTCAATCACAACAAAATAACCCAGAGGCATAAAATGTGATATGCAAGACAAATTTATTACAAAATTTTAAAATGTTAGCTACATTAAATATTTTTTGTTCACATTTTTTTAAGTAGTTCAACTTATAACTCACAAAATTTCCAGACTTTAATTTTGCATGTAATGATATCATCTCTCTTTCGATAAAAATATGACGACATTGTCTTATACAAATTTTACTCAAATTTAATATATCTAAAAAACTACAAGTTCCATCAAGGACAAGTCAACAACTGTAGCTTATAGACTGATGTCGGCTTCATGTATGTATATTTTTGTGATTCAATTAAACTGAGTGTATTTTGCTTGGCATGAAAGAATATAGGTTTCATGATTCCACTAGTGGTATAGAAAAATAATCAATTATGAATGTAGAAATGAGTTTCATTATAACCTTACATTACTTTCTATAAAATCATGTAAAGAGGCATCCATTTTGCACATTGTATTTTGCATGTTTTAACTGTAGAAATGATTTTATTTTATTTTACAGGAGGGAAAATTACGAAGTCAACTGATGGTATTAAGTTAATAGAGACTGATGGAAAATATATTGCTCTTGATGAAGAAGCTCAAATTTCAAAATTACCTCCAACTTCTTGTTTTATGTGGGAACATTTTAAACAGGTAAAATTAACATATTATGTACTGTATTTATTTAAGTGGAAATTGAAAAATAGTATTTAATTTAAATTGATTGTATATCTAATTAAATACAAACCCCCACTGGTTAAATGTTTTATCCCTCACACTATTTTTATTACCAACAAACTTTTAGTTCATTTTATTCAAGTCTCAGTCAAATTTGACATAGAAGCTAGGTTTATTAGTTTAACGTATTTGATACTCATAAATAATAGCTTGTTTTGTTTTCTTCAGCTTATCCATTTATAAAGCACCCGAAATCATCAATAATCGATTTAATTAAATAAACATTAATTAAATCGCCTTAATTAAATAAATTTATCATATTAGCTGCATGCCTAGTTTGATTGTAGTTATATATTTGTAAATTTATTTAATATATGAGGATTTACAAGTTCTTAAGAACATTTTTCTAGTTTTAAAGTATATAAAACTAAATAGTTTGTATTTAATATTGTTTAATGTACTGACAAAACAATGCATTTTTGTATCATCTTATCTAATGAAATATATGTATCTGTAACTCAGTTGTCCGACTGTTATGTTCCTTTAACTTATTAACGATTTAAGCTATTGACATGAAACGCCAAACAAAAGTTTATCACATTAAGTTTAAAACTTAAAATAGGGAATATTACTATCCTTGTATTGTAATTAACTATTAATTTGATTTTACAGTGCCATGAACATTGTTGTGCATTGGAAAAAGCTTTGGAACAAATATCTGCAACAACAACCTGTTTTCCTATTATTGTTGGACGTAAACCAGTTTCAAACAATGTATTTAGAGAAAAAGAGAATGTAAATATCAATTCACCACCATTACCTATGGTAAGTTCAGTTTTTCGTAATCAAATTATTCAATAAATATATTAAACATAAGGTTAACTTAATTATAATTTTGACATAGGCAAAGCAAATTTCTTATGAACAATTGATTTTACACAAAATATAATAACCCTTAAAAACAACAGTTTTTATTTCCAAAATGTTCTGTAGATGTTGAATAACAGTCATGACCAACACACATGATTGAGTTCTATACAAAAATACATGATGATCTGCAAAATGTTTTTGAGATAAAGGGTTAATATAGTTAATTACCTTAGAGGTTGTCCTCAGTCCGTATTATAGTTATGGCTACAGCGCTGTTTCGCCGAACCCTGTCGGCTTTGTCAGGCCCGCACTAACACATAAACACGTAACACAACACAACACTAACACATATACAATCAGAGTATGACTCGTCGTACATAAATAATAAAATTGTTTGTGGCCACATTATAAGGTCTTACTTGTCCAGCTGCAGGATCTATACAGCAGTTATCAGTATGATACTGATAATTAAGTTTAGTTGAAATGAAATGTAGACATGTTTGCTATGTTTATTTAATTTTAATTTTTGTTATTATATCATATATAGGGTTGGAAGAAAAGTTCAGTTTGTCATTTAACATGTTGTCTGGGCTGTTCTTATATTCTGTATATATTTGGAATTCTTCTAATATATACATTGTTGTGCCTTTATTGGTTTTGTGTAATATTTGCAAATTTGTGTTTATGTCTGTGTAAGTGTGGTCCTCATTAATTAGGTGTTCAGCATAATTTGATTTTTGTCTGTCTGTTGTTGTTTTTTTATGGCTATGTAAATGTTCCTTGAATCTAGTCTTTAACGAGCGCCCTGTTTGTCCTATATATATATCTTGTCACAGTTGTTACAGGAAAGTTTATAAATTCCACTATTCGTGAATTTAATACTGTAATTAATTTTCATTATTGGACATTTATTGCTAACAAATGCAGTCACTTTGTAAAACGTATAAATCCGTGTATTTTGTGGCATATTGTACTTGATGTGAATGTGTGTTTTTATAATATAGCATACAAACCTGTTTATACTGATTGGAAAATAAAATTTTGATCTGTATATTTTACTTTATTATTGTTTAAGCCTTCATTTGATGGATCTTCAACAACATTTGGATCAAGACAAAATCGGGCAAATACAAGCAATCACAGTAAATCACATGTTAGAGGTAGAACAATCCATGTGGCTAATATTGGTGTTGCTACACAGGTAAAATTAATTTTAATTTTAAAAACTTGAAATTTATTTTAGAGATAAATGTCAAATCTGTTTAATGTTCATCAAATGTTAATGTAGTACTGTTAGAATTTAGACTATATTAACTGTATTAAAATAAATTTTTGAAATAAGGGATTTAAATAATGAGTTACAAATCCATTACAATTAATCATAAAGGACAGAACTTTATCAGTAAAATATTACTTTGTTATAAATTAGTACATTTGTTGTTATTTAATAGTTTAACTTATTTTTGTTTACAAATTAAGACAATTATTTGGAAGATGCACACAATTGTGACTTAAAATAAATTTTATATGTTTTAGGGGGTAAATGGAGAAGTAGCAATAACCTACCCTGATGGTACACAGCTATGTTTCGATGGAAAATCTGGTGGTATAACGTATCATAATGGTAGAAGTGTTGTACGTTACCAACAGTCTGATACAGATAGGATACCAGATGTACTTCGGGACAGATTATCGCAAATACCTTTAGTTTTAAGACATTTTATTAGTAATGAGCAAGATTCAAAACATAAACCTAGAAGTATAAGATAATACAGGCTATTTGTACGAGTCCAGTTAGAGTATAACATTTGTTTTATTATTAATACCGTAATATGTATATATTTGTTAAAAATCATATAAATTGTATAGTCATAAATGCTGCACAAACTTTATCACATAAACTGCACATTTAGGTTTTACAAAACATAGTTCGATATATAATTTTACTGACAATTTTGATGTTAGTTATCCAATCTTGTGCCCGAAAGTTCGGGTAATCATAAATTCAAAGTAAATTTACTTTTCATTAATATGGTATGTGACCATTTCTATTTTTAATTGTTGATACTATGAACAAATTTAGTTTATCTTAGAATATCCTATCTGGCGACTGGGTTATACATGATCTCAAGAACAGGTAGTCCTCCAATTTAAAGTTTGTAGGTGTACCACAGGTTATTTTAATCACTTTTCTCGAAGAAGAGTGAAAGCAGGGGATAAACTGAAATACAGTATAAATTTTTTTTAAATCTTTTTATATTGTAACATTAACAATATATATTCGTAACATATATATTCATACCATTAAGTATCAGAGTATTAAATTAAGTATATTTTATTTTATTTTTTGTATAAAAGAAGGGAATGAAAAATAATTTGTTTCATTATTTAAAAATTAGTTTTACCTTGAGAAGTATATAAATATGAGCTTTATAAATACATGTACAAATTTGTTCATCAGAAAAATTATAAAATTAGCAATTTGATTCTTAGCCCAGTTTTTACAATTAGGTCACAATTATGTTGATTTTCAGCAAATTGGTACGAATTTAGTTTTTTGTACAATGGTTTGATCAAATTTGTTAGCCAACCAATCTGAAAATTGGATTCGATTTTATATTTAAGCTGTCTCATTTCTTATCACTAATAAATAAGCTTTTAGCAAAAAAAAAAAAAAAATAGGGTAATCGGAAATAATTTTTAGCCAATTTCAATTTATCTTTTTAAGTTTAAGGTGACGGTGAATACAAGTTTTAGTCATTACAATTTTATGAGAAATAATTTGATTCGATGAGAAATTTTAAAAATTAGCGAAATATCAGAAAATGTTTTCTTAAATATCACCTATTTTTATAAATTGTTTGCCACTCTATTTTTAAATTACAATTTTTACCTTTAAAATTGTCAGTTTATTTATTCTCTGTGTTCGTATAAATATTGTTCTTAGATATTTAGTACATCAAATTAATAGCATAAATCCACTTTTCAAAATATATTATAACATATATATTATACATTAAAAAGAAAATTATCTTTTTATTTCAGGGCTATCTGAAGTTTAAATGAAAGAGAAGAGTTGGTCCTATATTTTTTTCTTCAACATGTTGGTAAACTGGTTATTTTTATATGTTTACTTTTATCTCGTAAGAAAAGTGTATGTTTTAAAAAGTAAACTGTACAATAGAGTTTAGATTTTAAACAAACCAGTACTTCTCTGCCTCCAGTATTAGATCTAATTTTCTTAAGACCATTTGGCAATTTCTTATTTTTCCGTTGGAAAATGTAACAAATTTCATAATTCTTAAATTTTGGTCTTTTTTTATTGTTCACATTTTACATGAGTGCAAGGAAATATAAGTTTATGATTTACCTGGGGTTAGAGTAAAAAAAAAAAGCAAAAATTTCTATTTCACACTTGCTTCTTGTTACAATATTTTTCATGTAAGTTTGTATTGTATTAACAAACTTCATTGTATTAAAATTGAGCTTTTCCCCAATTCAAATTATTTAGCATGTTAGTTTCTGGATATCACTTATGTGTCACGTTATTTTTAGAACCTAACAAATTATGAATAGCTGAAGCAAACATATGATCAAACCATAGCTAGATGGGACTTCAACTTTTTGATATTGTACAAAACTAGAGCGATATTTTTCGCTAATTTACATTGATTGGTTGAGTAGATAAATGTTATAATCTAGCTTCAAATAAAACTAATTAATTACTGAAGCGAAAGTCTGGGTTTTCAAAGTGAAAATCAACCATTTACAAAATTAAAAATATACGAGTAAAATATTTTTATGGATACTAGAATCATATCATACTGATTTAGTCGGAATAATCGACATCGAGCAAGCACATGATGTATTAAAGAATTTAATAGGGACAAATAAATCCTATCAATACTGAAGTGAAAAAATGAACAGTTATACTGTTCGACTCACAACGTAGGAGGATGTGTTCAATTGTTTCTTCCTCCTTCTCTCAAGCTAAACATCTGGAGGACTCCACCAAATGAAATCTGCTCAGGTAAGCCTGGGTAACAATGTGACCCAATCTTATTCGAGCAGCAAAAGTTGCTGTTGATCATGCAACATTCCTGTACAGTGAAGGTTCGGGAGGCTTTTTTGGATCCTGAAAAAGAAGTGCCCCAGTGCACCCACCCTCCATCACTCTATCCAGATATCTTCAAATTCTTTCCTAATTTGTCGCAGGCATTCACCAAGAGATGTTTGTCTCTGGGGTGCAGGTTGGAGTTTTGTAGCATGGTTGGCCAGGCAATCGGCTCTTTCATTGCATACCACTGAAATGCGACATTTCTTCTCGATAATCTCTCCAGCATATTGTGAATTTCTTCAATTTGATAGTGGAAACTTGTTGGCCTATACTTATGTATTATTTGCAGAGCCGATCTAGAGTCAGAGAAAATGCACACATTATTGACAGGGAAAGAGTCAATGTAAGCAAGCGCACCACTAATTGCAAGCAGTTCAGTGTCTGTACTACAGGTAGATGACATTAAAAACTCCGTGTCTGTTGTCTGGCAGCCCCAGCTTTCTTTTCGTCTCTCTTGACTGACTCATCCGTGAAAATCCAGTGAAATCAACGGTATTTTTCATTGATGCACTCCAAGGTCGTCCACCGCAGCAACTCTGGAATTTCTTCTTCTTATTTCCTTTCGATTCCAGGAATGATTAACTCAACATTTATGCTTTTTGTCATTCATGGGGGAGTGGCACTCACTACTGGGAAAACCTCCGGAGTACTTCGTATAGATTTATGTTCCATATTTGCTATGATGTTGTTGAAGGAGTTCCGAGCCAAGTTTTTTTTTTTTTCAAGACGACAGAGTGGATGGTTTTGTGGAAGAGCCTGGATTTTGATATGTCTTGTCATGAACATCCTCTCTATATTGTACATTTCAAAGGTTCGATTGCTAGTTCAATCTCCATCAACTGGGTGATGGTCGTTCTAGGACATCCCAAACATATCCTCATTGAGCTGCTCTGAATTAGCTCCAACTTCTTAAGATGGGTGGCAGCAGCGGACCCCCAAACCCTGGATCCATATGTCATTTTGATCTAATGAAAGTCAAATAGAACTGCCTGAGAGTAACAGTATCCGCATGAAGGTTATTTATGTATTCTTGATATTTATTATGTTTTAACTAAAATTGTATGTTTTTCAAAAAATTTTGTTTTTGGAACGATTTTGGTGAAAACCCCAAACCGTTTCAGAACGCACATGTAATATGTGTCTGTCCTCTTCGAAGGCCTCTTCTTTGTGTAACAACATACATGACATTTCCTCTGGGGCCGTGGGTTGCTAGGGATGGCAGGAATCGGCTCTAGAAAATGTCGCTGAGTCAGGCGCAGAGGTGTTTCCCCGGGAGAAGGTCGACCGACTAGTGGGTGGGTTCTCGCAGGGCAGTAGATTTCCAATAAGTCTCTTACCAATTCTTTTCTGAAATATGACAGGTGGGGATTGCTTCCAGTCTTCTTTTACTTAAGAATATGGGTTATTCCTAATGGCTATATCGAGAAGATGAAAAAATAGCTTCTTGTACCCCTTTATAGATTTCCTGGCTGTCACATTGAACGATAACTCCATATCGTGTATGGAGTCTGCTCCCATATTAGCATTATAGTCTAAAACACTCTACAGTTTTTTTTCTCCCGTTTTCCAGTTAGTCTTGCTACTTTCCGCCACTTCAGAATCGTGCATTGTCGTCAAAATCCTTACCTCCTTATTGTCCTGTCATCTTTCATACATCATTATTTCAGTATGGTGAACATCAACATCAGCTACCTGGGTTATCTTGGGTAACCTTTTGGACAAACCTTGCCTGTCTGGCTGAACTGTTCCACACATGTTTACGTTATGTTTGAATAGTTCCATCGCTAGACACGGACTTACGTATCAGTTGTCTAGGTACACTTTGTGGCTTAAGCCAAAGTAGGGTTCCAAAAGGGTTAGGACTACTTTCCCTGTTACCCTTATTCCCAATAAGCTGGAGAACACTAGATTTATCTCTGCCCCAACATATGGCAAAATATGGAGTACCAAGCTGGTGTCACAGTCGGATAGAACAAATAGTCTTATACCAAAACTTGCCCTTTGTTTCGGTATGTACTGCCTAATTTCCCTTTGTATAAAAACAAAGTCTCGTCAATGGCAAGCTTTTCAAATGGTGTGATTTTTTCAGACATTTGTTTATTCAAGGAGCATAGAACGGGGTTTATTTTATGCAGTCTGCCAAGAATCTGAGGGTTCGGGACAACTGAATTGTTAAAGTGCAACATGCGAAGTATGGCTTGAAATCTGTTTCTGCTCATAACTTCCCTGAAGATTTTGGTTTCTATTAGTTTGTGTGTTGACCAATAGTCTCTAATTTCATTTTTTCTAACATGTGACATTAGAATACACAATGCCAAAAAACAAAGCATTTCATTCTCATCAGTGGGTTTCCAGGTGTTCAGTTCATTTAGGGATACATTTTCTAGATGGGAAACAACTTCTGTAAAATACAAATTTGTTTGTTCCACAATATGTGAAACAAGATCTAGTGGAAACATTTCAAAGAAAAACTTTAAATTACTTGAGGTTTCATCCAAATCAACATTAGGATTTATTATGAACCCAAGGAAAGGTTAGGTTAGGTTTTTTCTGCCTCCTTTTAATAGGCCTACTGTCATTATTTTCATCAACAATAATATTGGGGGCATCACCACTAGGCCCAGGAAGTACAATTGATGTTGGTTCATTGTCTGGAGGATCAGTAGTTTCAGCAGTGGTACTCACCGGCGAATCTGCTCGAGACGAAACAAATACGTCCTGCACCGATACGCCTTCCTTGTCACTAAACCTCAAATCTTCTACACCTATGTCATAGTCTACTCCCAACACATCACTTAGATTATCAATGTCTAAATATTCAGTTATTTCATTGTCACGAAGGGTTCGAGACGGACCCGCACGACTCGCCATAGTAAACAAACATCCAATACTACGCAACAGGTGATCTGTAAATAATACGACAACAACAGCTGAAGTTTACCGATCGCTGCAGGGATGCCGTTCCAGCTAGCGCAAAACGAAATATACCAATCGGACAGATTTTCCCGAACAAAATGGTAAAAAACACGGATATTTCTACTTCTTACATCGATTTATGAAGCACGGCAAATTCAAACTGTACCACGGCCGCGTCGATCGGATTCAACAGGTTAAAGAATACATGTTGTTTAGCATTTCAGCAATTTCTGACTTCTCCGTCACGACTATTATCTAGGTTCACTAGTTTGAAAATTGTGTTGTCACCATTTCTCTGTAAAGATTTGAATTTTTTCCATACTGTAGTGGCTGGTGTGTTGTAATTCATTGAGTTTACGAATTCCTTCCAGGACTCGCTTTTAGCCGACTTAATGGCTATCTTGCTCATTGCAGCTGCTAGGTTATATTTTTTCCGATTCTCCGGTGTACGATTGTTTTTCCAAACCTTCTGTTTTTTCTCCTATCTCTGACCAGTCTTGAAATCTCTTGTGTCCACCAGACACTGGGTCTGCGCCCGCCACCATGTTTTACTCTTGGAATGTCTTATCTGCTGCATCAATGATCACCTCCTCCAATCTCTCCAGAGGACTCTTCCCATCCACACACCTCACATCTGTTTCTTTCCTAAAGAGCTTCCAATCAGCTTCTCTTACTTTGTATTTTGTAGTCTGCAGACTCTGTTTTGCACCAGGTTTGCTTCTATCGGAGAAACCAAGCATGCAGTACACTGAAAAATGATTGCTCAACAAATCATCCCCCATCGACCAGCTCCCCATGTAGTTCAGAAGGTCCGGTGAAACGATCGACAGGTCTAACATGCTTGTGGCTCCCGATGAACGTGACTAATAAGTAGGCTCCCATAGCGTGTTCAGGAGTGTCAAGTTATTATCGTGTATCCATTCTAAGAACTCCCATCCATTGTGATTTTCCATTCCTTTATTCCATGAGCTGTGTCTGCTATTGAAGTCTCCCACAATCATAAATAGTTTCCTTGTTGGCAGGATGTGATCTAGTTGCGCTCTTGTTACTTTTTGAGAGGGGATGTATGCATTGACAATGGTTAAGGTAATTCCTCTTGGCATAATGACATCCGTTGATATGAACTCCAAGTTTTCCTTCATACAAGTTTTAATATTGTCAACTAGTAGTGATTTGTGTGTAAAGGTGGCGACACCTCCTCCCCTCTTCTCTTCTCTCGATATATAGTTACAATCGTAGTCCCTGATTCTGATTAGTCTCTCCGGATTGGCCGGCAAATTGGCCTCCTGTATGCAAATTATTTTACTACCTGATCTCTCAACCTCTCACCTAAGTTTCGACATCTTGTTCACCATACTTCTTTCATTCCAGTGCATAATCAACAGTGACCCGTTATTTCCATTTCTTCCTTTGGTTTCCTCAAGTTCTCCTCTTTTCTTTTCCTGTCTCGATAATTTGTTTCCATTGAAATAAGGTTTTCGTTTGTCCTCTTCTTTGATCATTAAGCAGAAGCCTGGCTTCAGATCGTGAGCTACACCAAACTTCCATTCTCGTTAAAACACCTTTCCATCTTTTCCTCATTATTATATTTTTGTCCACATTATAAAATTTTTAACAGTTTGTATGTTATCGTCTTTAATATTCCAAATGTTTATTTTCAGTTTTTCTGGATGTGAGAGTTTCCTTTGCGGTACTTGTCTTAAGTTCTGATAAGAACTGTTCGGTAATTTTCCTATAACTGACAGATTTTTTGACATTTAAGAGGACTTTCCTTAGAAAGCAACTGCTGATGTTCAGTTCACTGCAACTAATGCAGCTATCCAGGGACAGGACGTGGACCAATCAGCTTCACCCTCCCATTTGGGTCTCTGAATATTGGCATAAATATGAATTTGAACTTTATATGATATTGTTTATAAAATCTTGATAACAATATAGATGGATATATTTTTAACACAGTCCAGGCCAAACATGAGTTGGGAAACTATGGTTTAACTATATTAAAAAAGTATTTTCAATCGAATGAACGCCAAAAATTTCTGAATGGTTCCAAAATAATCAAATAAATATTCTGATTTCTGACTATTCAATGTGTGCCTCTTAATTATGTATCAGTTTTAATTTTTTGAAATATATATATATATATATATATTACTTCTTTCTTTATTACTGCATCTCCTTTTATTTTCTCACATGAACTTACTATAAAATGTTGTGATCAATAAAATAAGCACATGGAGTTTTTCATTGAACAATCTTAAGTCCAAAAAATGTTTCTGGAATGAGGTATTTGTTGTACATGTATCATTATAAATATATATAGCCTCAGCCTTGTAAACCTATTTTTGTTAAATTTTGTATGTGGGTGTATTTTGATTGTATTGGAAATGTTTACAAATTTGTTTTAAACAGTTAAAATTTGACGTACCTGTAATACCAAAATATTAAGTTTTAATTTTTTAAGTTTAAAATATAGATCTTAAAAATTAAAACAAAATGTATTTGTATTGGATATACCCATTAAAGTGTGTTAGGAATCGTTTCCTCTAAACTGCCAGGGTTCTTTATGCTAAAAAATTAGTGGCTCAGTTATCTAATTAATGGTTCTTTATTATTTAATACAACTTTACTATTTCTCTTAGTTCTCTTATATACTATACAAATAAATATCTTTTTAATTAATTACTAAGAATCCAAAATGACTCTAATTGTTATATTTCTGATGTTCTGAATTTTTAATTAAGTTTAACATGTTAATAATATATTAAAACAAATACAATTATTATTACAAGTACAATGACATTCATTATTTCCTGGCCACCTTGCTGATGTCGTGTGACGTGAATCATCAGGAGATTGTGGTTCTGAGAATAGGCGAGAGTAATCAATACTACCTTCTTTATCTCTTATCTCCTCTTCGTCTTGTGAAAAACTTGGCTAAACATGTCAAAGTGCTCTCTGTCTTGGTTACCAGCATGTCACTTAGTCTTGACACATCATGCAGTAACAAAGGAATTATCAACAGTCCTACAAAATGGTTGCTGTAACTGAATAAACATCATGTTTTAATTTCCTTGCAATTTTTAAAATCAACTACCCTTTGTGTCTAAAATCATTGCACTATTCATCAACCCCACTGGTTAGAGTCATTCTGTATTGTAAATTAATCTTTAAAATTTTACAATCTAACTATTTATAATATTAGACTTACAGAACTATTGTACTTATAATTTGAACATTTTCACACTTTTATATAACAATTAATTGTTTTATGTTTACACAATTTATTTTATGTTTACATAATTTTTAGGGAAACCTATCGAAAACTGTGCAATTTCTTTCTTTCACCATACTTCACCAAAACTTTAACAATTAGAACTATTTCAAACATACGAAGTAAACTACATTTTTTCCAAGAAAAATTATTTGTGGCGTAAAACTAACTTTACTCAATCTATCAACTATAATTTCTCCATCTTAGAATTACTTTTTTAGTTCTTTTATAAATATTATAACTTCGCCATACTCTTCACACTTCATTCTAAAACTCCCCGTAAAGTCGTTGTAAAAATCATTATAAAAATTCGCCGAATATAACATTTACTTCGTAGAATCGCCATAAAAATTGCAGAACACCATTAGCCGTAAAATTTGCCGATCATCTGTAAAATCCACAGAATACCTTAATTCGTTGTAAAATCATTTCAAAATTCGCAGAAACCCCTTCTTAAAAACATCAATCCAATAATACTCCAGCACTTTAAAGACATCAATCCAACACTCCAGTATTTTAATACCACTAATCATTTATTGTTAAAAAAACTACCCTAATCTTGATATTATAATTTCCTTCTCTAATTCATCAACCTTAATTAATTTTCCACAAATAATTTTTTTTTTCCTGTAGGTTTTTTCCCTTTAACAATTACTTTGAATTTAACTAAAACATTTTGTATACTACAAAAAATTCAAATTTCTTTTTGAACTTAAAATCTCCCTATTTCTTCCTTATCAAAAGTCTTCATTAATTTTTAATTTTTTGTATTGATTTTTAGTAATAGCAATATTCTGACAAACTTTATATTAAAATTCTTGATTTCAGTCAATGTCAAATTCATCAAGGCAACATTTATTTGGAAATATCTGTTAGGGTTACAACTATAAATGTAGTATCAAATTCCATGTCTATCAGCATTCCCTGCTTAACCTTGCTATCTTGACTAATTAGAATTACAAACATCTCAACTACTAAATTAACCAAGATCTAAAATAAACTTCTATTAGGCCTTTATAAGTCATTTACAGGAAAGAAGAAGCAAATTGACTTTAAGATTTAGTATAGGGAAATAAACAATCAAACTCCAAGAAATTTCCCTACTCAGCATGTAATCTAATCTTCACATTACACTTCATACATAAGAAGCCTGATGCAAGTATTTCACTTGCCTACACAGTTTTAACATTGCTTGTTAAACATTAAAGACTAAATCAAAATTGTTTACATATAATATATAATAAACCAGAGACTGCAGTAGATACTTTAATAGAATGCAATAAAAACTTTTTTCCAAATATCGCAGTTTTGATTCAAATTTTTGGTACGATCCCAGTAACAACAAGCAGTGTTGAAAGGACGTTTTCTACCTTGAGGAGACTCAAAACTTATTTGCTATCAACAATGGGCCAGGCAAGACTTAATGGTTTAGCTCTGGCCAATATTCACAAAGAAAAGAAAATTGATCCAGACGACATATCATCATATTTTCGAGAAAAAAAAATCAAGAAGGTTAGCTTTAGAAAACTGGAGCAGAGATGATGAAAAAAATGCAAACTAAACTTTTAAGCAATACTAAATCTCATGTTATTTAATATTGATAAAATAAATATGTGAACGTTGAATCAAATGGATTATTTATTATACTTTCCTCAACCCTAAATTCAATAAGTGAGAAAAACCACTATATTAATAACCAGCTAGGTTTTTAAGTACTTTACTATGTTTATAATTTGAATTTACTATAATAAGATAAACTATTCTAAGTATTTTATTTGGGTAAATTTTATCTTAGTATTGAATTTTTTGTAGGTAAAAAAAAACTTCAATTCAGCACGTTAGGTTTTTTATAATGATCAATATCAAAATTTGCCAATACAATCGTTTCTAAAATGATCATATTTTCTTCTCAAAAGATTAAAATGTAAAAATGGAGTTATAAAAATTAAGCTGAATTTGTATTTAAGCACCCTAATAATGTGCAGTTTGACCGTTATTTATATAAAATTTTCGGGGGAGAATCCCTGTCTGCCCAACCAGACCCCTCTTAACTAGCCCCCCCCCTCATGAAGCTTTTAGATCTGCTACTGACCTTGTTGGATCTTTTCAAATCAACTTTGTTAAACTTTAATGCTTCTTCCATTATGATAGGGTTATAGAGGTGCATAATGACAATATAAGTGAGCTAGCAGATTTAAGAGCAGAGCATATGTCATTTGTTCATACACTTGCAGAAAGGCTTTGTATCCAAAAAAAAGTTTAACTTAAATTATAAAAGATTCAAAGAGCTCAGACATGTTTGTACATATTATTATATACTTGTGAATCAGGGATTAATTAAAAACTAATTAATAAACAACTCATCTTTAATGATATTCTTATAAACAATAAAATAGTATCAATGGCAGCATACAAAATATGATTATGACTAAGCAAATATAATATAAATAATATGATTTTAATCAAATCTTGGAATGATGTATGGTATGATATAATGTTTGTGTTTACATAATTAGCTCTTTAGTTAATAAATCTAATCTTGTTTGGTAAATAAATTCTTATAAGAAAGGCAATTACAATAAACATAATATTAAAACTGGCCTCTTTTTTTTATCACTAAATAGTTTTGTGATTTCCTTTGTTATTGATTTTAACAAGTGTTATGGCACATGGATTAGTTTTAAAGAAAAATTATTAAAGGATAAAATAAAGCAATAAGCTTTTGTTTCAAAATATTTTGAAACAGTTGCCCGATGATGCCGCAAGGCGAAACAATTGTAGCTTATTTATATTATTAAAATATTTTGAAACTTTAAGCTTATTGCTTTATTTTATCCTTGAATATGGAGTTTCAATAAGAAATATCTGCTATTACGTTAAAATTGAAAAATTATTATTAATACAGTGAAACACCTCAAATCCAAAAGGGTTTTTGTGACTAATTTAGGTGTGCAAAAAATACGCAAAGTAAAAAAATCATTTATTTTGAGTACAAATGAAACAAAAAGTAAAAAAAAAAGTACATTACAATTATTACAGTACTGTAGAACTAAAATAAGGTACTGTAAATATTATACGCAAAACTGCTAATTTTCACACAAAACTGCTGTTAATTTTCACACGATTTATCTTCCAATCACTGATAGTCACTTTGCCTATCCCGAACATGGCAGTCAACTTAGATAAACTCTCTCCTATATCGAGACGTTTTAAAACTTTCAAGTTTTTATTCTACGGTACACAAACTGTTTTAATTTGCTTGAGATAATAAAAATATAACGCAACCCAAACAAAAACAGAAAACATACAATTAAAGCAAGCAGTGACAGCAGATCGATAAGCACAGTATAACAGACGGATGCTGACTAATGTCTAATACCCGGAAACTAGACAGCAGTGTTCTACTGTATTTTTAGCGCAGGCCTGCCTAACAATAATGGCCTCTCATCCACCTGCTTTACAGTCAAAGTCACTCGGTGCACACCAAACCAGTCACGCTTCTACAGTATAATGTACGGTAATGTACCTGTGGCTGGCTATTGAATTTTGGACTAATCAGAGCAAGCTTCAGCCCCAATTGGTTCGGATTTGAGGGGTTTCACTGTATATAGTTTTCTCCAAGACACTATAGTAATAGCTGGAAAATATAATGTACTTGTAGAAAGAATAAGTCTTGAAAAATAGTCAAAATATCCAAGAATTTTTTATTTTAATGTTTTAAACCAATATGATTTGGTTTTATATCAAATATTGCAAGTTGATGTTTCATTAATGGAATAAACAAAAAATAGGTCTCAAATAATTCATTTATATGTTCAAAGATTTTTTTGCAAATTAAAAGCATAAAATTTAATAACAATATTTTCCATAAAACAATATATAAATATAATAGTTCTCAAAATGTAGAACTAAGCTTAAACTCGACTTGAATTGGTATGCAATAAAATGTTGTGATTTAATTTAAATTGAATTATATTTCTATTCAAATCATTCAGATTTAAAGGATGTGAAAAATCAACTCATTTACCTCCATAACGGGCTCTGGTTTAAAAGCCTAAAGCTTTTTGAACTCAGCTTAATTTTCACAAGGATTGGTTCTAATTCAGGCTTACAACCATCTTAAATTCAATAATTAAAATATTTGTTTAATTTACTATTTAAGCAAAGTGAAACATTCAATAATTATTTGCTTACACATATACATTATATAATACAGTAAACATGGGTACTTTGATCCTTACAATAATCTAATTGCCTCAAATCCATTATAAAAATAATAAAAACAGTATAAATGTTTATCATATTTTAATATTACAGTAGAGCCCCTATTATCCGCGAGTGGATGAACCGCGGTGCGGATTATCCGCGAGTGTAACGATTTTAAAAAAAAAATACGACTGCACATGACCGAAGTCTAAAGTTTAAAGATTTCACACCGCTTTACGTTAAAGTATCACATTATTGATCCCCTCTGTCAAGTTCACTGACCTTCCCCTCTACACAAAGACCTCCCCCCTTCTCTCGACCTGCTAGCGGTGTCAGTTGTCAGTAAGCGTGCTTAGTGATCAGTTGTGTTTTATGTTTCTTTGTCAGTGCTCAAGTTTAGTGTTTCGTTAGTTCCTGAAATTAATAATGGCTGAAAAACGAAAGAAAGTTGTGTTAACTATTACACAAAAACTTGAAATGATTTCTAAAATAGAAAATGGCGCTTCTAGGAAGCAGATGTGTTTGAATTATGGGATTGGGGAAACAACAGTGCGAGACGTTTTAAAGCAAAAAGACAAACTGTTGGCCTTTGCATCAATGTCGGACAGTGCTTCTGGGATGAAAAAAAGAAAAACAATGAAGACATCCACCTATAATGAACTTGATTCGGCATTAACGGAATGGTTAGCTCAGGTGCGAAGTGAGGGCACCCCCGTGTCTGGTCCTATCATTGCAACTAAAGCAAAAATATTTTTTGATTTGTTAGGCCTGGAAGGAAATTTTGATGCGTCGTCCGGTTGGTTACATCGTTTTAAGAAACGTCATGGAATTAGAGAGATCGGTCTACACGGAGAGAAGCTGAGTGGTGATCAAGAAGCAGCTGATGATTTTCAACGTGATTTTGAAGAGTTTGTGTTGTCTGAAGATCTGTCATATGAACAAATTTATAACGCTGATGAATCAGGGCTTTTTTGGAAGTGTCTTCCCACTCGTACTTTAGCATTTGAAAGTGAACATAAAGCGGCAGGTCACAAAAGTAGCAAGGAAAGAATTACAATCTTGCCATGCAGCAACGCTGCAGGTAGTCACAAACTTAGGCTTCTTGTTATTGGTAAATCTAAGAAACCGAGGTCTTTTAAGGGGACAAGAGCAGAAAATTTACCAGTTGACTATTTCAACCAAAAAAAAAGTTGGATGAATCAGCAGATTTTTCAAGAATGGTTTGAAAAGATTTTTGTGCCTCAAGTACGTAAACATCTTGACTCAAAAAATTTGCCAATGAAGGCTGTTTTGTTAATTGACAACGCGCCTTCACACCCAAATACAAGCGTGCTTAAATCTTCTGACGGGCAAATTTTTGCACACTTTTTGCCCCCAAATGTTACTGCTCTGATACAACCTATGGACCAGGGAGTGATTGCAACAATGAAGAGAACATACAGAACAAAGTTGTTACTGTCAAAAATCGAAGAAGGCTGCGATTTCAAAGAATTTTGGAAAAATTATACAATTTTGGATAGCATTTACGATATTGCTTCTGCATGGGATTACGTCAAACCCTCAACCCTTGTTAAATCATGGAGAAAACTCTTTCCAAGTATCGAAACAAATGTCAACCAAACCATTTGTGAAGAAAAAAGTGAAGTCATGCCGACCGCTACACTTGTTGACCTATTGACATCCGTTCCAGGAGGAGAGAATGTCGACGAAGAGAACATAGATGAGTGGCTGGAATGCGACGCAAGTGTGCCTGGGTTTGAACGACTGACTGACGTAGAGATAACGAACAAAGCAATGGGATTGGACGAGAACGAAGAACAAAGTGAAAGCTCAGAAGATGAGGCGCCTGCAAGGATGACACACGAAACTGCTTTGCAGCACGTAGACGGATTGCTTCAATATTTAGAGGAACAAGATGACGACGCACAACTGGCAGAAAAACTTATGTTAAGAAAAGTACAATCTAGAATAAAGAAAAGGTGTTTTCAAAGCAAGAAGCAAAAGCGAGTGACTGATTTTTTTAAAAAGGCGTAACTGGACACTTTTTGTTTAACAGTACAGTACATGTATAGTTTTTTATTTACTGTTACTGTATTTATTTTAGTGATTTAGATGTAGAACAATGGTTTCTGTTGTACTCTACATCTTTTAAAAGTTTTCATATCATGTTTTTTGTACAATAAAACATAATTTTTATGCTGAAATATTTTTTTCGTTTTCACCTCATTTTTAGTCTTTTTTTGGGTTATCCGCGATTTTCGCTATCCGCGGTGCCCTTGCCACCCAATTCCGCGGATAATCGGGGCTCTACTGTATATATATTTTACATTAACATAATATAACATTATATATCATTTTATATTTAATATTTATATATAATATCAATTACTCTGTATCAGTAGTGATAGTGATGTAAAACTACAAAAATATAACCACTAACAAAACCACATTAATTTTGAATCACATTGAGTTTTCAATGACAATGGGCAAGATTTATTTTGATTTTTTTAGAAGTGGGTGAAATTCCAATTTTTTTAACAAATCCGATGGTAATTTGAAACCTATTTAACAAGTTACAGTAGTGTCCAGGAAGGATGATGGGGAACTTATTTAGTCTAGGTTTAAAAAAAAATCATGGAGACAATAATCAGAAATCAAAAATAACTGTTATGAAATGATAAGAGTTTCTATAATATGGGGGAAAAAACCTTTGTCATAATTTGTATAAGTGCCTTTAATTTCCATGATTTTCATTAAATAATAAATAACCCTGGTTTTTTGTAAAAACTAAAAGAAGAAATATGAAAACCTACATTTTTCATAACAATTATTTTTTAATTCTTACATTTTTATAATGGCAAACTGCTCTTGACTTTATTAAGAGTAGCAAAGTTGCTGCTTGCAGATGAGTTTATATTAAACAAAGATGAAGGAATCCCTTATATATTTCTTTGGTTAAGACATTTTTTACTAATTTAAACTACACTACCTCTAACATCATAGGATTGCAGATTGCAATGCCCATAACTTATTATTCAATTAAGACCTACAATACACATAGTTCCGTCTAAGGTTCTTCTAGAAACTGTATTAGTTTATCATTATACCATAAATACAGTTTTAATTAGTTTAAATCACAGTTTTTAAAATCTGAATAATCTTGTAATATTTAACAGTAAATAATTACAGGTCGTTTGGCACCATATATATACTAAATTCAAACTTTTATACCCTTACTTTATTTTAAAAACACATTCATCATTATTTTGGTATCACATTCAAAAATGAAGTATTGCATAGTGGTTATAGGCTATGATCTAAAAATATCTACTAGAATAATGATTCATCGGAAAAAATTGACCTCATCCATCCATCTAATACTGAATGTGTAAAAAAGTTGAGTAATAGAAGTCCTATTGGCATTTTAACCCATAACCGCCGAGCAGTGCCAAACGGTACCACGAAATACCGTATTTTCCGTTCTTTGTAGTGGACAAACTGATGACCTTCATACTTGCTTGACTGTTAGGTGTATAGAATAAACTTTGTATACAACTGTTCATTTTCACGCTCGTTTAGTCTTCTTTGATTAAATAGAGTTTTGATTTTACATGTGTCTTATCCCAGAACAACCCCTCATATAATATTTGAGTAAGTAATCAACCTTTTACTTTTAAGGTATATAACATTTTACATATTTGTGTATAGATACTAGTGAGTTGGATATAATATTATTTAGTTTACTTCGGAGAATTTTATTCGTGCTACATCGATGTTTACGTCGCAGGTACCATAAAGTACCACTTGGTCAAAACGGTATACATTTTATTTTCTATTTAGTAAAACTCTACTTTTATTTCTTTTAGGGAAGGTCTAACATTAGACGAACTAGTATATATTTTAAATGAAGAAAATTGACAATTTGAAGCGGCTGATATATTAATCCTCCAGATCCCAAAGTACTTAACAGACGAGGATTCGGGAGATAAGGATGTTGCTTACATTGGTAATTTGGCAGGAAACCAATTATTGGCGAATGCCGAAGCTCGTTTGTTTGGAACTAGCAATCATGAAATTACCCAAACAGATGTAAGAAGTAGTGAAGATGAATTGTTTCGATAAGATCTGACCAAAAATTATCAGCAAGATGCCATGTTGAATGCAGAAACATATTAACCAGAAAATAATGTTGGCAGTAAACAAACAGGAGAATCTAAAAGCGAAGATGAGGCTTTTGATTTCCCGAAACCTGAAATTTGCAACTTCTTAGAAGGTGATCTGGAAAATGTTGACTTTCCTTTCCCTGTAAAACATTTTTCTCATTTCAATAATCTATCAGAGGTCCAAATGTTTGAAAAATTCTTTGAAAAGTATGCCTTTTTTAAAAACCAGGCCTATCCTAAAATTACAACTGAAGATTTGAAATGTTATATTCGAATTTTAATTTTGTCTGGATACAATGAAAAACCAGGAAAACTTTTTACTGGGACATTGAAAAAGATAAGGGAAACCTTTTGATAAAATTTCCATGAGAAGAGACAGATTTTTAAAGATAACAAAATTCCTTCATTGCACAGATAATAATAATCTTGACATGACTGACAAATACAATAAAATCCGTCATCTAATGACACAAATCAAAGAAAAATTTGTTGTACACTTTATGCCCCAAAGACATTTGAATTACGATGAATGAATGGAAATTTATTTTGGACATCATTCATGTAAACAATTCATAAATAATAAGCCCATCAGATTTGGTTATAAGGCTTGGTGCATCAATTTACCAAATGGATATATTGTAAACATTGATTTTTATGTCGGAAAAAATAAACAAATATCACACAATATTGAAAACTACTTTGAAAAATCAACCGCACCCTTCTACAGAATGCTGATGGAAATACCGGACTGTAATTAGCGATGTTGATACTCGGGTGAAATAGATACTCGCAATACTCGGCTTCGAATTATTTCAATACTCGTATTATTAATTCGACATCGAGTATCTGCGCAGAATGATTATGCGCATCGAACTCAGTTTTACCAATCAGAATAATCAGATCGTTTTAGATAAACCTTCACTTATGCGTTTAATATAACCGAATGTTTTTTGAAACTATAGTAGAATAACCAAGGTCAAAGATTTATTATGATACAATGTTTACAACCTGTCAATAATATGTCTGTCTCTGTTTACAGACTACAACATTAATAATTTAGTTATTATTTAAAATAAGTTAATTTACTATATTTTTTATAAAGATGGTAACCTAATAATATTTATTTAAATATAAGTACATTAATAACAATTAAATAATAATTTAATTTACTTTTTGTTAATGTGGAAATAAATTAATATTATTGTTATTTTAAATTGAACTTGTTACCGAATCTAAATCATTATAACTCAAAATCGTAATGTTTAATTAATGTGTAGTGAAAAATCAGCTTAGAAACAAATGTAACCAAAGTAGAAACACCGAGTATTTTGTTTGGAATTGACACAACACTAACGAATACAGTTGTCCGAGGATACTCGCCGCACACCGAGGATACTCGCAGACCGAGGATACTCGCTATGACTCGCACATTACTTCCTCCTTGTTCCTAGTTACGAGGATTTTGACCGAGTATTTTAATTCGAAACCGAGGATTTTAATACTCGGACTCTTCCGAGGATTTTGATACTCGGAATCACCGAGTATTTTAATTCGAACTCGCACATCACTAACTGTAATGCAAACTTCCACATAATTTTTTTTGATAACTTATTCAGTAGCCAAAATTTTTAAAAGAGATATAGGTTTTTTAAAGAGAGTGGTTACAATGGTAGTGGAACGATAAGAGACAATCAGCTTCAAAAAAAAACATTCTTCTAACTACAAAGAAATCATTTTCAAAAGATCGCAACTTTTATGAAACCACGCTAGACAAAGTAACGGCATACAATATATCCGCTGGATGGATAATTCTGTCATAACAGTAGCCTCAACATCATATATGGTGTCCATCCGACTTCTAACGTGAGAAAGTATTCAAAAAAAAGATTTAAAAATATTGTATGTCACAAAACCAAATTTAGTAGAGGTATACAACAAAAATTTGGGCGGTACTGACCTAGGTAACAAAAATGTGAATTGACATCGCAGAGCCATTAGAGGTAAAGTGGTGGTGGCCAATTTTCACATGGTTAATATATTCAGCAGTTCAGAATGCCTGGATATATAAAATTTCAAACAAAAATATACAAAGTTAGATGTCCAATGGAAGATTGTTCTAACTTACCTAAAATGCCACGGAATACTACAATCTAGACCCAGTCCAATGGAAAAAAAAAATCAACCTGTAACAGACTTTCGTTATGTTGTACATTTTATTATTCCTACCGAGCAAGAATCAAGACGATGTTGCGCTGAGGAGAATTGTGAGTCAAGAGTTTAGATAATGTACATAAAATCTAATATAGTATTATGTATCACCTGCTTTTTAACATACCACATTACAAAATAAAACGAGATATTATGTACATAAACTATGTATTATTCCGTGTCAGTAATAAAAAGTATAACATTCAGGAACTATTACTGATTGTATAGTTATTGATGAACCTCTGAGACGATCCTTTTCCTCTCACAAAATATATGGTTTGGCCGAGCGGTACCGTATGGTATTGCTATGAAAGCTCCAAAATAATAATAAAATGACAAACATTAACATTTTTTAACTATTTTTCTTTGCTATAATAAAGATGTAGTAAAATAAGTATAAAAAAAAAAAAAATGGAAAATTAAAACATGAAAAATTGCTAGAGCTAACGGGTTAATCAATAATTGAGTTAAAATTGCAATGTGCTTTTGTACTTCATGGGATGTTTTCAATTATGGTGTTAACAATATTTTATGAGTTTCAAATATCAAGCATGATTATACTGTTTCAAATCTCTTGAGATTACGAATATCATGGCCTGATAATTCATGATGGAGGACTTCCTAATTTTTACCAATAACTCTCACATTAAAATTTTCCAGTATATAAAATAATAATAAATTTACACATTTTTTTTCATTAACACTTATAGGGTAACAACGGTCAATTTGACAGATAGGCATTTTTACGTTTCAAGGGTGGCTAAACTGGTTGATTTTGGCGCTCGCTGCTTGCAGTACCTTCCTCCTTCCCCACCACCTAAATACCTAACCAGTACCTAACCACATGCTAAATATCAATTAGTTTCGCCCACACCGTTGTCTTGTGTAGAGTTTTGTTCTTTTTCCAGTCAGAAATACTGTGTGTTTCCCTTATTGTTTCTTTGCTCTCGGTAAGAATTACCGTATGTTTCTTTTTACGTGTATAGTGCTGAGTCTACTAGTGGTGTAATTGATGTTATTCTATAGTTCTAAACATAAAACTTGTGTATATACTGCACGTCCTAAAGAGAGTTTATTCTGTTTTTTTTCCTTCGTATTTTGCACATAAAATGGATCGTACTAGTACTAGTAAATCTGTGCATGTGCACGATGCGAACTTTGAGGGTAGAATCCGCAGAATGTTGGGTGGTGAGTCTGATGACGACCAAAGTGTCGATGATTTTGTGGACGACTCAGATGAAGACCCTGACTTTGTCATATGTGACAGTGGTGAAGATTCAACCAGTAGTTCTGATGCTGTTTTGGAAGATGATAAGGGTGACTTAACTAATATTATAAATGCTTTAGCTGTAAATGTACCAATCCCCCCCATTTGTTATTGAAAGAATGAAAAAAACATAAGCCGGGCCTCCGAATACTTGGAGAAGTGATCCTCCTCCAAGAAATTTAAAAACTCCAGCTCGTAATATTATAAGAACAGGACGACCAGGAATAGCAGGTCCTGCAAGAGCAATAGGAAATAAGCCAAGTAAAGTAGATGTTTGGAAACTTTTTTTGACTCAGATATAATTCTACAAATAGTCACTAACACTAATGTAAAATTAGCACTTGCTCGTGAGAAAATCCCCCCATGAAGAAGTAAATCTAACTACAGGAATACCAATATTGAAGAAGTCAATGCTCTAATTGGTCTTTTGCTGCTGGCTTCAATCCTAAAATCTAACGATTAAAGTATGGATTCCCTTTTTTCAAAAGATCAGTTTAGCCATCCAATTTTCCGAGCTGCTATGTCTGGAAAACGCTATAAAATTCTAGTGTCTCTTAGATTTGATGAAACACAAACTTGAGAGGTTAGAAAATCTACTGAAAAAGCGACTGCTATTTCGGAGATTTTTGAAAAAATTATCAGTAACAGTCAAGCTGTGTATCGCCTTTAGCATTTGTCACCATTGACGAAATGCTTGTACCCTTTCGAGGATGATGTGGTTTTAGGATGTACATGCCAAAGAAACCCAAAAAATATAGCATAAAGGAAATGTGCCTTGCTGACGCCAAAACATTGTACTTGTACAACTCGTACATTTACACAGGCAAAGGTAGTGATGGATTTGGGCTGACTGAAAAACAAAAGGAACTTAGTATTCCAACACAGTCACTCATTCGACTGTGTAAAGTCATAGAAGGCAGTAACAGAAATGATAATTGGTTCTCGTCTTTGGAGGGTGTAGACGAGCTTCGTAAGAAGACCTATGTTGGCACTTTTAAAAAGGATAAACGCTGCATACCAGAAGAGTTTATTCCTAATAAAAACTGTCCAGTTGTTTCTACACTACAGTATATGGCTTTAGAAATGATCTAACGCTTCTTTCGTATGTACCAAAGAAATACAGATCTGTGTGTCTTTTATCTAGCATGCACAACTCAATAGAAGTAAACCAGGAGAAGAAAAAACCTGAAATCATATGCTTTTACAACAGCACCAAAGCCGGAGTTGACCTTCTTGACATGAAGTGTGCTTTTCTCCTCAAACAGAAAAACTAGACGGTGGCCATTAGCATTGTTTTACAGACTTGTAAGCATTTGTAGTGTAAACTCATTTATTGTTTACATGAGCTACGCAGAAACAATCATGTTGACACGATTTGACTTTCTCAAGAAACTCGGCTCCGATTTGTTAGGCCCTCACCTACGGAGGAGAATCACAGAAGTGGCTAACCTACCACGAGATCTGAAGAAGGAAATTTAAAAAATCCTTGAAGAAAATGATGCTCAACCAATGGAGAAAGGTGTGCCAGATATCGGCTACCAAAACGTAAGACTTGTGAGAGGTGTCCTGCAGGAAACGACAGAAAACTCAACACAAATGCATAAAGTGCCACCTTGCAATTTGTGGTCAATGTCAAAGAAGAGTTTGTACAGCCTGTGCTGCAGGGTGTATTTAAAGTTGAGCAATTAAATCATTGAAGTACTCTAAATTTAAACAGTGTAATGTTATAACCAATTTTTTGCTTTTGTAAAACTTTTTTCCTCTCTTAATAACGATTTTGCTTTTGTAAACAATTTAAAATTTTTTACATTTACTTAAAGTCTACCTTAATAGATTATTTTTGCCAATTTAAGTGGTTTTATATCATTTTACTTACTAAATAACGTCTTCAAATAAAAAAAATAAAAAAACCTTGAAAATGCATATGACGGTCAAAATGACTGTATGTTTCCCTTAACGTTACAACAAACATGTTACCCTATAAGTGTTAAGAGAAAGCTGTAAAAAATTACGTTATAAAATATCAACTAATCAAATTTTTGAATTTCTTTCAATACACAACAAATATACAGGATACCATATACGTGTACAGTTTCATAGTTTTAAGTTTTCATTCTGGAAACATATTTTTCAAAACATAACCAAAAAGTCTTACTTTTTAAAATGATAAAGAGTAATTGATTAATCCATAGAATAAAATATCAAAAATATATAGGCTAAAACATAAAGACTGAAATAAAATATAGGAATCTTAATTTTGCTATCTGACTGACAAATATACCATTACACCTAATATCAAAATTACTATGACAGCCACTGCCAGGATGCAAAAGTTTCTTGATCGTCTTTTGGCCTGAAACAAAATAAATGTAATTATTGTTGTAATCTATTAATCAAACAAAAAAGAAAATTTACTTCAATGCCTAAATATTTATAAATAAACTTAGGCAATATCAGCCTCACAAAAATACTATATAGCATTTAAAAAAAGTAATTCTAATGTTCAATTAATAAGTGTAGTATAAATTAAACTAATAATAATTTTTACATCTTCATATTAAACTTAAGAGACAAAAAAAAGTTCAAAAATCAAAAGTTATGATAAGCTGAAATCAGATTTCCTACCAGTTATATTAACTTATTTGCATGATGGTACATTACACACATAAATCAACAGTAATAAACACTGTTACAACATCTAGTTTTGCTTGACAATATTGTTAAAAGTAATTTGGTTCCTTATTCTAAATATATGCATGATGAATGACTGCATAAAGTGTGTGATAGTATCTGATATTAAATGCTATTAAGGTCTTCGTTAAAAATTTATATTGGTTTGGTATTAAACAAGTATTGTATATCAGTTAGAAGAAATATAAAAGTAGAGGCACAAATGACGAACCTGATGTTTATAAAATTTACTCTACTCGTTGAAACTCATTTTATAACAGAATAAATTTTTTAACATTCTTCTACAAGTTTTTTCAAGAAACATTTTAGCATCCTCCATTAACACCTATACCACTAACAAAACACACCTATTCTAATATTCAGTATGAAGCTGAAAGGATGTGAATTTATTTTGGAATGTTTTATGTAACTATATATATTACAACCACTAATCATATTACAAATTTGTTCTTGGTATTAATATATGCAGAAGTCTAAACTGCATAAGATGAATTATTATAATATGGTCATGTAGGAACTACTGAAAAATATTGCAAATGATTGCCATTTTGATATCTTGAACTATTTATTTTAATAACAATAAAATCAAAGCATAGTAAAACCTAGCTTATGTGCTAACTTTGACTAAAATTTGAGCTACTATATATATTACTGTTTATTTTTATATAATTTTGAAGTTACTGTATAAAACTGATATATTTTTTTAATGATTAATTTCTTATTTTTATCGTAGAAAACATATTGGATTCAGATTTTATAAGCGCACAACATTAGCAATCAAAACTTTTTTTTAAATTTGAAATCCTACACCACTTTAAAAAAATACTTAACCAATTTATATGAACTTATCCAAACTTATCCAACAATTTATAAAACTCTAAAGTATTCCTAATATGTATTTATAGACCACCTAAAAAAAAAATATTATTACAGGCAGGATCTGTGGACATTTAAAAGTGTTATGAGACAATGTTTCTATGTGGGAAACTACATAGACTACATGTACAATTTCTGTAATGGAAATTTGCTAATGCTACATAATAAAATCAATTTTTTAAATATATGCACATATATTTTTAAAAAATCAATTTTTTATATACTGTAGGATCTAAAGGAGGCAGATTTACAGACTATGAGAAATAGAAATTACAATCCCATTGAACAACAACAAAACTGCTTTATACTCAGACCTAATACACTGGCAGAATAGCATACAAATGGCTATTGGTGTTTTTTTGTGAATTTACTTATTTCTTGATATTAATACATGCCAATCACCAAGCATAAAATGAGCTATTAAAAGCTCGTAGACTTGAGAGAAGAAGGAAATACCATAGTTCTTCAAATAATATTAAGTTTAAAAAAGTGGGGAAAAAGTTTTCAAAAAATAATGGCAAGGTTACTAGAGACATTTTGTGAAATTAGGTCCGACAGCACTGACTAGTCAAACTTACAATTTGTATATGTTATTGTTGTGATTGTTGGTTATTGTTCCACTATATCAGTTTAAGGTTAGGCCTCATTTTCTAATCAAGGAAAACTCAATATGTTATGAGTTTTGCTGAAATAAAACCAGTAATATCAATGCAGCGGTCATTTGAAAGCTATTTAATAGATTCACACTATATGAAAATTAGATACAATGTTGACATACCAAATAAAGTTACCGTTGTTAAGCAAAACTAACCTGCTAAACCACATGTGTTCATTGATTGATTTTAGAAACCATTAAACCAATTAGACAATGCCAAGAAGTTCTAATAAATTTATCCCGGATCAAAATATCCAGTTAAGAATCCACAAACAATAATTTATAAAGTTAAATATACAACCTCCATAAACAAGTATGGAAATTCAATTACCATAGAAAATAAATTGTAATTGTAAAACAATTCACAAATATGAAATATTGGAAATATACATATGATTTTTTTAAATGTGATTATTGGAAAGCATGTGTCATGTTTGGCCTTTCTTTCTCCATTGAAAAACCCATTAAGGAACAATTTTATCTCGATATGATAGAAAACATTAATTTTTTTTTCCCCCAAGTAAATAAGTAAATGAAAATGCAAATAGCAATTATTTACATCGAAGTGGTGGAGCTCTAGATTGTTTACAAGAAATTATTTCCATGTAGAATAATAGAATGGGGTCCATATATTAGAATCTAGCCTTCAAGCAGTCAAGATTTGTTACCTTTATAAATCAACAAAATGAATGAAATATAAAATGACTGATGTTTATTAATACAATTATATTAGATAGAACAAAAACTCGAATACAAAATCTCACAAAAAATATGTTGTGAGTTCTTATGTTTGAGTTTTTGTTCTATCTAATATTATCTCACAAGTCAAGCTCGATATTTATTTACAATTATATTAATATGGTACAATGCAATTATCTTAGGTTTAAAACATTTATTTGATCTCGAGTATTGTCTAATGCCTTGGGTAGCCCTTTAGGTTTATAAAGCTATTATGTTCAATTTAATAACAAAAACTAGAAAAACACTTGTTTTAAGTAAAACTTAAAGGATAACTTAATACTAACAAATTATTTGGGTGATGCTTAAATCTATATGGGTGGTAGGCTTGGGTGAAAATATGTAATGATGAAGGATGTTATGAATATTAGTAATAATTAATTTTAAAAGTTAAATTTTTAATTGAGGTGTCAGTTTATAGTCCTTTATTTCTTCTTATTATTTTATGTGAATGAGATGTTTGTTTGAAGTAGCTATTTGATGAAGATTTAATTGAAGTTGGCCACTTACCAAATTTGTTATTATTATAATTACCAACTCTTTTCTTACAATTTAGTCTTGTTAAATTTACAATCTATAGAGTCCTTGTTAAAGATGTCTGGTTTTTGTGTCCTCCCCAACAATGATCCCCTAATCCTCTCGTCTTCTTATTCTTCCCTTTTTGTAACAACCTCTTTTCTTATTTCTTCTTCTTCACTTCTTTATTATATTGTATATTTAGCACTACACTTTCATACACATATGTGGACTAAATATTTTATTAAATTATATTAGTTACAATTTCATTTGGATATACAGTAGAACCCCTCTTAACCGGTCTAGTCGGGACTGACACCCGGGCCGGTTAATCAGAGGTTCCCCTGAAAAATCGGTTTTCATTGAAAGAAAGCTTATTTAATCAGGTAGCGCTAATTATTATGCAATTAAGATGTTATTGCAACTCATTTTATTGTACATAAATGTATCTTATATATTATGTTATGTATATTATACATCAAACATGAAAAAATTAAACACTACAAAGCTCGTTTACAGATTCCCCTCTGTCAAGTCTTTTGACACATTTAACCGCGTCTCAAACGAAACCAACACACGCTTCCGTTGTTTTCGTAACTCACTCATTTTTATTTACTGTAATATACCCGTCAAAGACAAGAAGAAAACTGAAAAGAAATGTTATATTTTTCATAATGTATACTAAAATGATTTGTGGAAAAAAAGCGGCCCATCAAACGTTTTTGTGGGTGTATGTCTGCTATACCGACGAGTGCCAATGCCGTGGTGTTTTTACGGAGCCGACAATGGGATACCGCTATCGACAAAGTCGTTTGATATCGCCGCCGCTTTGGTGCCGTGGTGTTTTTACGTCGCCGACAATGGGATACTGCGATCGACAAAGTCGTTTGATATCGCCGCCGCTTTGGTGCCGCGGTGTTTTTACGCCGCCGACAATGGGATACCGCTATCCACAAAGTCCTTTGATATCGCCGCCGCTTTGGTGTTTCAATTACAATTTATTTTCGGAAACTCTCATCCAACCAGTACACTACGATATAGGCCGGTTAATCCGAGGACCGGTTAATCCGAGGCTGGTTAACAGAGGTTCTACTGTATATATATATATATATATATATAACCCGAATTAAGTAATCATTATACCTTATATTTTCGTCATGTGGGGAATATGTTAGACACATAGTTTATTCACAAAAAGTACATAAATTAATTAATTTAAAACAAAGAATTCAGGAAACAAGTTCAAAGAAATCGTTAGATATGTTACAAGTGTATGTTCAAAAACTGAAAATAGTTTTGACATTTCCTTTGAAACAACAAAAGTGTTCGAAGGAAAATGTGAAATGAAAACCAATCTATAATCTAGAGTCTATAATCAAATTAAACAATACAAACAAACTAACTATATAAGCGGCTCCTTTTTCCAATTCTTGTCTTCCTTGATCAACAGAGGATTGTACATCGTCTACTGCATTATCAATCAAATCTAAAAACAGGAAACAGTTTCAAGTAACTAGGATGATAACAAATTTAAAACCAAAATAACTTAACACATGTTTTAACAATGCAATAAAAATAGTCAGCAGTTTTGTTCAAATTGTGAAGATTTAGGTTTTCACTAAAGTCTAAGCAAATTAAATGGATACTACAAATATAATAAAATTAGTTAAGGTATAACACAATCTTTTATATATTTTTATGGTTTCTATGGTTTGTATGTGGAACACTATATTAGTAAAAAAGGAAAAGATGTAATTTAAAAAATATAGCTTTAACCCATTGGCCTAGACATACGGAACTTCCGTATAGTCCCCAAGCGGCCCACTAATAGACATACGGAACTTCTCCGTGTCCCGGAAAACAACGTTCTTTATTAAGCGTAGGTTTGACGTAGTTCCAAATAAATCTGTTAGATGACAGCGTCCACTGAGAATGGTTTCTTTGCATTTTATTGTGAAAATTACGATTAAACCTTATAAGCGACGCGTGTGATATAAGCTAGATTTATTCCGTTTATAATACGATATCGTTATTATACTTTTAGAATATTTAGATTACTTGATGTTGGCAACACCTGTAAGCAATGTATCAAATAAACAGATGACTTCTGTGTTCTGATTAGGTTATAAACATTTGTTTTGTTTACTGTTTTAGTGAATACTTACGTTGTGCTGTGTTTCGTAAATAAAAAATATAGAAAATCATTATTGTACGTTAACTTATATTTGTTATAGAGAGAATTTAATTTAGAATATAATGGTGAAAACAGAACTAAAATCACAATTACAAATCAAAAGTTATTTATATTTTTCTAATAATGTACAAAATCAGCCATTTTAAGTGCTAGATTAGGGTCAAGCAAAGTTTCCGAAAAAGGCTAGACGAATGGGTTAAGAGAAAAGTGATTATTTGATAAAATGTAAAACAAATAATCCATCCATTTAAATGAGATATTTGTTTTATATTTTATTGTTTAGTTTTCTATTTTAATTTTATAATTGTGTACAAATTTGTATAAGTATATTTCAAATGTCTAAACCCATGATTATGAGACTTGCAGTGTTATCACTGCTGATAAGAAATATGCTGGAATCACTTGCCAGAAGTCCATGTCAGATAACAGATTGTTTATTTGTCAATGCACTATTCAATGCAACCAGTGCTAGCCTCTCCATTCTGAAAATGATGGCCAGAAATTCTGTTAAATGTATATTTCTAAAATTTGTGAGAAGATTAATAGAATAATAACATTCTATTCTATTTATTATTAAATATAATTTCTACTCAATTCGTTCTTATCAGTAACTCGGATCTGGTACTCCTTCAATGTGGTATTACTTAAAAGAAAAAAAACTTCGAATAACTGAGATGAAATATTAGTTGATTGAACTTAGGCCTATTTGAAATTAACAATTATCATAAAAACGACACAGTTTTATTTGCTGTCATAAGAAAAGCTTCACTTAATTACTCACAAAACAAAAAAATAGTCCTTGGCACATTAAAATTATCACAATCTATTATGAAATAATCAGCTGTTAGTGGTGATATGTAATAAAATTAAAAATTAGCAGAAATTTATCAATATTTAACTTCCAGTAACTCAATAGTTAGATGACAATTTTCAAACCTGTAGTTTTAGGAATTACTAGATTGTGACAATATATTTAAGTAAAGTAAAACATAAGGAAAAGGAGTTCGTTTTATCCTACCAGTTTTATTCCCCCCTCCCCCAACATTATTATATTCTCAAAATTTCAAAAAATATATAATCCACAATTACATTCTACAGGAGATCAGCTGTTCAATAAATTGAGTGATTCAATAGGAACGCCTGTTTTAAATTGCAAGGTATTGTGTCATTGTTGCCATGGCACTATTTATATATATCTTTGTTAATCAATATTTTTTGAAGTTAGTTATCATGAACGCTTTACAATGGAACAACGAATATTAATTGTGAAAACACATTAAAAATATGGCTCTTACATTTATCTATAATTTCTTATAATAAACTATTGTCTATAAAAGTTTATATGAAGTCAAATGATATTTAATAGTCACAAATAGTAGGGTTTGAAATTACTCTAAAGAGTATGTTACAAAATCTAAAGTCTTCAATGCTATTTTGCAAACTTAATGAAAAAGTATGTTTCAGCCATTAAAAACCTAGTTACATATCTATCTGGTGATTTAGGATTGATTTGAAGAAATGTTATTATAATAATAGTAGAAAATGTGGTTTAATTTTTAGAATCAAACTCTGGTGCCAAAGTTGACAACATGCTGTTTATAAACTTCAATTTGTATATTTCTCACTACAATTAGAAAATCATTTTTGGAAAACCGGTGATTATAAATCTGAACAAATCAGGTTAAATCAATTACTGCAATCAAATACGAGGAGGTACCAAAAAATAACCATAATTCAAATGTGACAGATATATTCAATGATGTGAAACGTCAGCTGAAGATAAACCAAGATACTTCCAACCTTCAACAAGCCAGATTGATACAATCTGAAAAAGTTCATCATGCAATCGATGAAGATTATCATCAGACAGATGATGATATTTCTGAAGTGACCACTTAGTAATGAAATTTATTTCTGTGAATGTTATTGGAAGATCTGAAAAAGTAAATTCTTGCCTTCTTTCCATACAGAAAGTAAAAACAAAAAAACTATCATTTAAATGCACAATTTGAAGAACAAGTTAAAATGACTTACAGTTTCTTTCTTAAATGATGACTGGAGATGAGTCTTGGTACTATGGTTGTGACTCTGAAACAAGTTGATAACGTCACCACAACCGGGAACTAGTTCACCTGACTAGTTTCCCATCACTCACATGGCAAAAACTGCCCCCCCCCACACACACACACCAAACATATAAATTCCCCGGCCTTACACGGCTTTGCTTCAGCCAATATCACCTTACACGTCCCGTACTCACAACTTGTCTCTGATTGGCCGACAGCTTCACGTCGATCGCGAGGGTGCCTAAACTTCCGTGTCTACAAACAATAGCGCTCCGCAACACTATATCAAATCAAACACAACTTACTTCATCTCTCTGATTGGTTTGCATCATGTAGAACTTATACAAAGGAGAGCACATTGTTTAGGACTCGTCCAGTCCTAGGCAAGCTAAACTTCAAGCTGCGAGAGCAGAATGTTGTATAATTACTGACACAAAAACACCAAAAAATCACTTCACCTTTACCCTCCAGTGGGAGGACGTCACTACACTTCACCTGCATCCTCCAGGGAGACACTACTTCATCTTCACCTGTAGTACCACACAGTGAACGTTACTACGGAACCACACTCGCCTTTCTGTATCAACATCATGGCGATTGACCCACATCCGCTCAATCTCGCCCCATGCAACTTTTCTCTGTTTCTTCATATGAAACATGACAACACTTCTAAACATTATTCCAGTTATTTTTAGACACCCCCTTGTATAATAAAATTATTAAAGGATAGAATGGCTTTTATGCTTACATAGAGAAGTCCACAAAAACAAAGTGTGGAACAATCATGTAACCCTATTTAAAATACTTGTTTCAAACCAGACTATAAAGTATGGTGTCATTTGTATGCACAGCTTCTAATCTGCTAAAAATCAATCTGTACTTACTAATAGATTCATTCTGCTGAAACACCATTGCACTGAGCTCTCGCATAACTTCATTTACATCAAGAATGTCTTCTTCTATTTGTTTCACTCTTTGCTCCTGTTCTATTAACAATCCTTGTTCAAATTCTAATTCTTGTTGCAAAGCTTTTTGTTTTGCCAACTTACGATATTCTTCATCAGCTTTCATCCAATCATCACCAGGTTCTTCACTTTGAATCGCTACCTCTGAAGGTAACATACAAAACTTCATTTTATCTGCGACTTGCTGTAAAATGGAACAAGGAATTAAAATCAAGTTAGAAGTGTATATCAAGAATTATTGGTGTAACCATGTTTTGGTAAAAATTAAAATAACATTACACCTCTTGTGAGAGACAAGTGGATATATCTGGAAGTTTTCTTTGAAAACTTATTTGGAACATTCGTATAATATGCATTGGCAACAGTTATTTTATTTTATACCTATTGTATGTTTTGGTTTGAATGGTCAGCCTAAAGTTATGGTTATTGTCTAATGTGATCTCAAATAAAATAAACTCACAACCTCAATTGGTTGTTATGTGAGGTGATTAATTTAAAAAATCAATTCCTTCTTCTCATCTGCATACTTCAATATAATCAAATATATTATTTAGAATAATGGTTTGAACATCCCCTAACCACAATCACAAGGAACAATAAATAAAACACAATTATTGTATTGATTTTTTTCCCCCACAAGTAGAAGTGTAGGTTTAGATGTAGTTATAGTTTAGAAGTATGATCCTCTGATGATGATAACCATGTTATCGAAATGTACATTAGGGCATTTAGAGGAATAAACCAAATAAAGTACAATTAGTACAATAATTGTGTTTTATTTATTGTTCCTAGTGATTGTAGTTAGGGGGAATATTCTTACCATTATTGTTAATTCACCACAGTGCTAAAAAAGATTATATCTTATATTATTTAGATTTATTTTCTTCGTTTTGGATTTTTGAGATCGATATATAAATATTTACATTGAATTTCAATTCTTCTAAAAGATACATAAGAAAAGTTAGTTTCATGGATAAAGAAAAAATAAATTGATTGTATACTTTGCCATTTTTAAATTTTAATGAGTAAACATATTTTGTTGCAGTATGGTTTTGAAAATTGTTCATCTTTTTTATACAAACATTGTAAGTTGTTACATGTAGTCTGTCAACACTTTTTATTCATAATGGATTTCATACAATGGCTATTGTAAGACAAATTAATTTAAATAAAATATATCAAAGACTATCTTATAAAAATTAAATTCAGATAAAAACATATAAATCGAAAGATAACAACAAATAGCATACATTTATAAGAAATATTAAATTTCAACAAGAGAGGATTTCATGAGAAATTAGATAAAAACAATTTATTGAGAGGAGCAATATTTATATAAAAAGTTTTTCAAGGTTTTAGTTGCATCTCTTATATTTGCTAACATATGTTAACCTATGTTAAAATTGAAAAAAAAAAAACAATTCTAAAAATAAACCAAACCATGGAAGAGTGAATTATAAAATGATTATTATGTAGTTGGATTAGAAAATATATCATCAAGTCAAAGTCCAGTTAGCTGGAATTTCTTTGAAAAAAATAAGGGAAAACAAACAGTGTACAAATATTGCACTAACTTTCTCACATCATACCAACCAAGCCTAAGAAGAAAAAAAGCATTAATCACTATCGCACTGATAAAATTTCTGACAAAATAAACTGTTTGTACATTCATTAGGTCAGATAAATTAAAATAGTCTCTAATTATTACCTCTGCATTACGAAAACATGAAGTTTAAACATATTTTTTTAATTAAAATATTATTTAAATAAAAACCACAATTTTTTATAAAATAATAAAATCTTTATAAAACAAACTTCTTTTTAATAATAAAAAAGTACTATTTTTTAAATGGCAACCCCTATCTTGTGACATCTCATTGGAAAGGTCTATGTAATAGAAAAATAATGGCATTTCCAAAAGTTTTCTAGTACATTCCTGACAAAAGTTACATGAAAAAATTAATTATGACTAACTTATATATCTCATGTCCGTTTTAATATAACAAGTGCTCGAATTGGTGACCTTCACTGGTTTGCAGTGTGCTAGCCGTTTGTAAAAAACTGAGACAGCATTCGAAAAAGATGCTCTTGGAATGGATAAAACCTTTTGTAAAATTCTACCCTGTAGGTCATTGACATAAGTTGGCTTAATTTTATAAACAAAGTTTTTCATCTGATCCCACAAAAATAGTCTTTAAGAAAAATAGTCTTTTTCATGTGAAAAAGAAATAGTGGATTAAGGTCAGGAGACCTTGCTGGCCATTCCACAGCGTCCACATCTGCCTATCTTCTTAGAAAAATATTGTCCAAGTATTGTCGTACATCATGGCTGTAGAGTGTGGTGTTCCATCTTGTAACAACCAAATGTTTTCTGTCTCCTGTCAAAAATATTTTGGAGTGCAGGCACGATCTGGTAGACAAGAATCTCTAAATATTTATCGGAGTTCAAAGTTTTCATCAATTACAAACGGTCCAACCAACAGGTTACTAACTATTCCAGCCCAAATGATTGAAGGGCATTGCGTATGAGTCTCAACATACCAATGTGGATTTCTATCCGTCCAATAATGACAGTTGTGCCTATTGACATTGGCTTTTGTCATGAAAGTAGACTCAACACTAAAAAGGTTTCTATTTAGTAAACCAGATTCTGCGCTTAACTTACACACCATAATGCCGCAAAATTCAACCCTACGATCAAAGTCGTCTTCACTAAGCTCTTGTACTAGATAGACTTTAAAAGGTTTTAATTTATTAACTTAAAGGATTTTTTTTAACTAAGCATCCTAAGTGGGGATTTTCAACGAAAGACTGCATGATATCTCATTAGAAATTTATCTTCATCAATTGAAGGAGGACTACCTGACCTTGGTCTGTTTTGTATAATATGTGTCTCAGTGAACCTTTGAACCTTGCCACTCCATACCTTTATATCGGATTGATGGAAACTCATCATTAAAAAAGTTTGCAATGTCACTATATGATCTCACATGAGCCCCATAACCTCTCATCATCAACAAAGTGATCTTTTTAAACTCAGAAACTTTCATATCAATAGAAAATAATGTAACTTTATGCTCCAGATTAATAAACTTTTTAACCAGATGTGTAAATCTAAATCAAACGTTTAGATGGGAGCCTAAATGATAACTGCTTAAATAAATGGGACACAAATGAAAGTCCAAAATTGATATTTACAATCAGTTAGATATTTGCATTGGGAATTCCAAAACAAGCTGGATAAGTTTACTGATTACATAATAAGGAAATGAATGTGTTTATTGTTGTCATTTTTTGTTGTTCTTAAAATAGCTGAGACATATTTTCAGGGCAAAAACATGATGCAAGTTTTTGCATTATACAGTCTGTATTGCCAAGGATGTACTAGAAACCTTTTGGAGGTGTCATTATTTTTCTATTGCATAGACCTTTCCAATAATATGTTACAAGATAGGGATAGCCATTTAAAAAATGAACGTTGCCCCTTTACCTTTCTTTAAAAAATTTTAACCTCCCTTAAACACCAGAAAAAGTGTTATAATAGGTATAGTATAAGTTTTATGTTGATATAGCAATCCATTTAAATTATATCAAGGTGTATTACGACTTATTTTACACTCTGTGTAGTTCTCTTGGACAAAGAATACAAATTGTATTTTAATAATACTAAAATTCTACATACCTTTTGCTTTGCGCTATAAGATTTAACTTCTTCCTTAAATCTGTTTGTTAATTTTTCAACTTGCAGTTTTTGTTGCATATCTCCTTTTCTTACAACAACAGTTAAACGCTGAAGATCCTTTGTGGTTTGTGAAATTATCTGATTTGTACTAAGCTGTGTAACGTGCCTGTTTTAAACAAATATTATTGATAGATGCATATTTTAAGAATTAGCAATCTATATAAGTATTGACAAGATCATGTTTGTATAAATATTGCAATTTTTTCTTAGTGTCAAAGTAGTATGGGTTTTTGTTTTGAAGCAATGATAAATCTTAAGAATTTATTCATAATGAAGGCATTTATAAGACAAATGTCATACCGAAAACCTACTGTATTTTGGATGTTTAAACAATATTAAGTTCAGATTAGTATTACGCATGACACTACCTAGTTCATACTTGTATCTTTATTCAATTATAAAACAATATTTATAACAAAAACTAAACTTACACTTTGTCTCGAAGACCTTGACTGTCTCTGCTTGTTCCAAGTCCTTTCAATGCTTCATCTAACTGTTTAAAACTAGAGTTGATAGTGTAAACATTAGTTGTAATGTTTTCACATAAAGAATATAACTCAGTGGGGCTGAATTGTGTTCCAATGATTTCCACGTTTGGTACTCGATTTTCATTGGTAGCACCATAGTTTCTCATTGGACCACTTCTTGCTGATCCAAAAGACATTGTTCTAAAATAATAAAGAGCAATATTTTATTACACTTTTACTTTGCATTTTGTAAAATGGATGCAAATAACTGTTAGTAGCCTACAAAAAATTATTATAATAATTCAGACACGCAGTGTGCCCATGACATGTGTTCATCTCTTAGTGTTATGATTAAGTGTACATGTAATGTAGTTTTTGAACTTCGACGACCTCCAAACGAGGGAAAGAAATTTTGACTTTTTGAAGATGGGTGAACTGTTCCCATCTCTACAAAACTGCAGTAATATAAATAACATTAATAAAGAGTTGTGACAGACATGCCAATAAAAAGTAATATTTCATTCATTAAAAAAAAAAAACTAGCTTTAACATATGTGTAGAACAAATTTGTTGTTTCATTTCTAGATATCTAATCCACAGGACATCCCTGCCTCTAACTGATATATATATATATATATATATATATATATATATATATATATATATATATATGTGTGTGTGTGTGTGTGTGTGTGTGTCTTTTTATAACCTACAGTGATTACAGATCATTTATGCAACATAGGCAAAAGAAAAAGACACTCTCAGATAATGAGCTTGTGGTGGTGACCACAACTTGGTTGAGACTTCCAAATTCTGTCTTTGAGAAGAAGGATTTACTTGTCACAATAGCTTGATTCTCGGTGGTCTTGCTGATAGTCAAAACCACAACAGAACGAGCTTGGAAGGAGCAAATCTCTCCCGTCCCATGAACCTATCCCTGTTCATATCACCCAAAAAGAGTAAATCCAACTATGAACTAACAAAAAGGATCTGTGGTTGACGACCAGATACCAACGAAGGGTTCAGTTGACCTTTACTAATGGTCAAACAAGGAAGTAGTGAAGACAGCAGAGTAAGGAGTGACTTTCTTCTATTTCAGAAGGAAATAAAAAATGCTGAGCTGGAAATTCGATACAGGGTAAAAGGGATCCCGTAGGTAGGATATTAACTCTGCTGAAGGAAAATGAAGAACCCTAACTGAGGGAAAGAAATACCAGAGTTCATTTCGTGTAATGGAAGAGGAAAGAGAAAGATACTCCTCCAACAGCAAAACTATACAATAGGCGATTACTTATGGCAACTATTACTATGGACTTCCTCTATTTATGAATCATCCAACACATATCAAAAAGTCACTTGAGGGATTGAAATTAAAACTACGTAAATACAAGAGATTGGGATTATACGATTTTAGATGGTAATGATACTTGTTCAGAAGAGAAGACGATCCAGAGGACACTTAAACAAGTAATTACTTCCTGTTTTAAATGAGAGATCCCTTAGAATAGTAAAATCATTAAGCTGGTTGACCAATTAAGATAGGCTTACAGATTCTGCCAAACCCTGCGCGTATAGATAAAGTTATTCATAACTTGAGACTCCAAAACCATAAATGGAAGAACTTTTACAAAGGTCTTTAGCAATAAGGTGGAGAAAATACAAACAAGGTGTTCTCAGATTATAAGATTTAATAGGCTCTGGAGTAACTCAACTGGAGGATTATGAGCTGTGAAGAATCTATTTGGGAATACAGACAAGAGACGGGGCTGGGGAAGTAGTAGTGGACCTACCCGTCACCTGTTCTTCAATGGAATCCTATAAGATGTGGACATCAGAAAGACTTTCTCTTTTAAAGGACAACTTGCAGCACAGCAGAGGAGCCATATCTGGGGTTTGGAAAATTTTAGTAGCTCTGTAGGAAGCAGTTTCATTATACAAGAACCCAGATGTCTTTCGAGGATGAGTTATAATAGTCACAGGACAAGTCTTTAAGGTTTAGAAAGAGGGGACCAAAATATCAGTAGGTATAGAAATAGAGAAGGGGTTGAGACTAGGTGGCCTCGGTCTACATGCTTATTGAAGGAAAAATTCCAACCAAGGGAAGGGTGCTGTAGGATCTGGATGAATATTTGACAATTATAGGTATATATATATATATATATATCACTTGTAATAGGAAGTAATACTATACTTTTTGAAAAATATCAATGATTCAAGATTAAGCTGAGATCTCCTACCCCATCAGTCCAACACATTTTGGTTATATCTCAGAGAACAACTATTTCAAGCATTCTATCATACTGGCTAAATATACTGGTAGGGACCCAAGGCAATGACTTTATCTAGAAAGCTTAAAAGAATGCTAAGACTGACATATCTGAGTGCGATAGGGGCTATGACATTCACACCAACTGGCGGTGAATATGGCCAGCTAACCAATTAAGGTCAGTATAAAAGAAGTTATTACAGAAGTGGGCACACTGATATACGGACAACTGTGAATCCGGGATCTACTAGGTTATTGGAGGGAATGGATCAATATGTAGGCTGCATTCAGGTTTGATCAGCTCTTCGAGGTAATTTCAAAGGAATGCTGAGTACTATATTGGGAGGAATATTACAGTGGTCTGGTATGCTATATAGGTGATTCTAGGCTCAAGATCTCAGAGCACATGTAATTGCAGGCTTGTATGTACATGTAATGTCTAATTAGGAGAATTTTTCCATTTGGGGCACTACAGTCTTCTAATCAGAGGTCTATACAAACTTTCAGTGGCCACACATAAATGACCTCAGGAAAGTGGAGTTGGTGAGGTGGTGATTTGTTCTGACAGTCAGGCAGCTCTGTAGTCAGCTAGGGGTGGAACTTTGCATGTGGATAAAAGGAAACAATCAATATATTAGAGTATATACAATGTCCTCATTAGTATTTATTTAGAAAAGTCCCATAGTGGTCCCACTCTACAGCTTTTTCCTGGCACAAATTGCTGGTTTAATATTCCTGAATTATCTATGCTGTTTATATTTTTTGGTGTTTGTAGATTGGACCTTATGGAAAGTAATTTGAGTGTGCTGTTAATCAATTACTCACTAAACAAGCTTTTTATTAGGAATTAATTTGGCTTGGAGTGGCAAAGTCGTTTTCTATATATATGATGTAACAACATAGAGGTTATAACTTAATACAAATTCATATGGTATATGAAGAATATAGTTGTAGGCTACCCCTAAAATCTGGGGGACATTGGTGTTTCGGTAATTAAAACTAGAATGGAAATAGTGATTGGAATATTTAGTCTGGTTGCAATATATGTTACTCTAATCTAATCCATCTAAGTCATACATATGTGGGAATACAGGGATTCAGTGCTTGTTTTTATTTACTTTTATTTCATAAAATATATTACACATTTTTTATAAAATTTCGTCTATTTTAACATGAACGGAAGAAAATCAGTTTTTAATCAGTCGGGTCTATTTGTTCAACAGAGAATGGCCTCCTCCAACAGTCACAAAGATTTATTTTTAACTTACCATTATTATCGCTTCTGTACAAACTATTTTTTTTTTTTTATTATTATTAATGGTGACCCCTTACAAAAAATGTATCAAATTTCTAATTAAGGCCTAGTACTACTTTAGTTGAACATTATCTTGCATCACTGAAGCAAATGAAAAGGTATAGCCTACTATTAACTTAAGGTATTATATTATCAAAAGTCTAATATACAGACAATCAGTAGGTAGATTCCTTTCTTATTTTAAAAATAACCATACTGTTTATGCGAAAAGTTTTATGAGTCCAGAGATATTTAACATGTCACTATGAGGTTTATAAAGTACAAAACAACAATCTCAGGCAGGTAAGGTTAAATTGCTTGATTTTAATTAGCCCTAAATATTATATTACCCAAGATAAAATTTAAATATATGAGTTACACAGGCAACAATAACTAAAAGGAGAAATGAAGGCACTACCTCTTCAGTCACAAAGAAAAGAAATATTTGGATGAGTACTTGATATACAGATTTTCTTTTGTCAAGGATGATGACTGACCTAGACCACAATGTGTAGTGAGATTTTATAAAATAGTAGCATGAAGCCATCTCTGCTTACACACCATTTATAAACAAAACATCTTAACTATGAGAAAAAGATAGAGAAGTTTTTTTTAATGTCTTTTAAAACAAAATAACGTAGTATCTTATTTTGGGTAAGGTTAACAAAGACAATGAAAATGCTGTTGACGCCTTATATATAAAATAGTTACCGCATTACTAAATCTGGAAAAAGCCACATAAAATAAAATTTAATTTTGCATGCATAAGGATGCTGTTAATTGTATGGTTGGTGAAGAGAATGCCAAGAAAATAAACACTATCCCAGTTTCTAACTCAACTATATCTTGTAGAATTAAGGATATGTCAATGATATTACGAAAACCGTCATTACAAAAATAAGAATATCAAACACTTTGGTATTCTAGTTGATGAAAGTATAGACTAAATGTGCCATACTGCTTGTAATTGCATGATACCTTGCAATTAAAATGAGGTTGAAGAAACTATTTTACAGTGATATCCACTGGCAGAAACAACGAAATGGGATGATATATTTAATGTCATTGATGATTTTATTGAAAATGATATATCCTGGTAAAGTTGTTGTGGCCTATTTACTAAAGAAGCATAATCCATGTAGGGCTGTTTTATTGGTCTACGAGCTTGTGTCAAAGAAGTGGCGTCCCATGCAAGCTGGACTCATTTCTGTACACACAGACAAACCCTGGTCTGCAAAGACATATCTGGTGAACTGAAAACTGTTCTTGATGAGGCTGTGAAAATTGTTAATTTTATCAAGTCACAGGCCTTAAACTCAAGGCTTTTCAAATCTCTGTGAAGAAATGGATAGCCTCCATTTAAGCTTATTTTATCACTCAGAAATGAGGTGGCTTCCCTGGGGAAAAGTCCTCCAGAGATTGTTCGAGGTTAGGTATAATGTGCAGTTGTTTTTTGAAGATAACTATTTATGCATGTCATCAAAGTTACATAACAGCGATTGGCTACAACGCTTGGCTTACTTATCTGACGTTTTTTGAACAACTCAGTAAGCTAAGTCTGGGCCTTCAGATAAGTTCAATCACAATCTTTGGAGTATCAGAGAAGATAAAATCTATAATAAAAAATACTGAGTTTTGGAGGTCTTGTATTTTTCAGGGCCAGACATTACTTTTTGAATTACTTTTTGAAAGAGAATGAGTTGCAATTCTCTAATGATGTTAAGTTGCAAATGTGTGAGCACTTGAAGGGATTAAAAATAATCATTTGAAAGATACTTTCCAAAGCTTGAAGAAAGTATTAACTGGATATTTCTCTGAAGAGAATTTTCAATCAGCACACAATTGGACATTGCAAAAAAGAGAATCTGATTGAAATTTCTATTGACAATAGTTTGAAATCAGCTTTCAAGTAAAAACCTCTCATTAACTTTTGGTTGGACCTCAATAGTGAATATAAATGTCCATCTGATCTGGCAGTTAAGGTTTTATTGCCTTTTCCATCCACAGAACTGGTAGAAAGAGCTTTTTCGTCCTACACATTATTATAAAAAATAAATACAGAAACAAGTTGGATGCTACCCCAGACATAAGACTATATACTTGGCTTCTTTTAAAACTAATTTCAAAAAATTGTGTGCAACAGAGTAAGGACAAATTAATAAAAAAATTTTCCACTAATATAAATTGCAAGTAATAGAAGTGACAGGAAGTGTTTACAATTTAAAGTAATTTTTCCTTTATAATTATAATAAAACTAATGACACAACTTATTTTTTAATTTTTTTAAATTAATAAAGTACTTTCTGTTATATATTATATTTATTATTGAAGTCTTAAAATGCAATCGCAAAATATAGTACTCATGTAGTTTTAAAGTATTTATTGCTAACCCTATTACTGTACTGATTCCTCATTACTGACACTAGACTTGCACTAGATACGAATTAATTATAGTCTGAGGGTACAATTCATGAAAAGACGTTGGTAAGGGGCAAGGAACTGCAAAAAGGTTGAGAACTGCTGTTTCAATAAATCAGCTGATTGTAAAATTAAGGCAACCAATTTTAAACTAGAACCAAAATTTACCAAAGTAACTAAAAATGTGTTATCTTGATTAATCAGCTGATTGGGGAAAATCTGATGATCAATTTAATCTCTGCTAATATTTTCCAAACTAATTGAAAATGCATTTATGTTTTGTAAGTCAGTTGACTAAACTCTAGATATGAATAAAATTAGAACCAAAACTTTTTAATTTTTAAACCCATCTCAGTTTTAAACTGAATAGCCTAATTTCATGAATCTATTTGAATATATAACATAATCTTACTATACCAACCTATTCACAGAGTTTTTGGTAAACAAAAATGTAGATTAGATTAGTGGTAGCAAGAATCACCACAAATAGGTTAGGTTATTATAAATATAATAATAATAATAATAATAATAATAATAATGTATGACTAAAATCGAAAAATATCACAATACTGTACACATAATAGACAAAAGAAAAAACCACTGCATGTACATAATAAAATGTTTATAGTTTCACTTTATTTCATTAAAATTTTTATGTACGAATAACAGGGGATATATCATGCAGAGTGATTTATCTTCTCATTTTAAAAGTAGATCTTAGGACAAAATTATCTTTGTTAATATTAATAATATGCTGGCATTGAATGTTATGTGAAGAAACCTTTAAAATGCTAGTTAGATTATTTTGTGTTACGTTTAAAAAAGGTTGATAGCACTGTCTTTTTGTTGTTCATCAATGTTACCATAATTGTATGTACACAATTTTTGTTCTCAGTCTTCTTTGTGTAAAGCTCATTGTAATTTATTACAGGTGTTAATTAAAACTTCATTCAACACATTTGTCGCATTATTCCTTTTAAATCTAGCATTGGTTATTGGACCAGAAGGAATGTTGAAAGTTTAAAAATAAAATATAAGTTGGTAACCATGAAAGACAGCTCTTAAGGTGAATCATGCTGAAAAAAACACATGGAATTGTTCCGTTTAATGGAGATCATTTTGATAACTGGAAATTTAAATTTCATTCTGTTTTGAAGGCTATGAATTTGAATGATATAATAAAAACTGTGTAACCAGATAAAAGAGATGATGATTGGCATACGAAAAATAAAGCCAGCATGATAATTATACAAAGTGTAGAAGATTTGCAACTGGAATATGTGTCAAACACCGATATAGCATTTGAAATGATACAAAAAAATAGAATCGATATTTAGCAAAAACTATACGTGCTCCAAAGTTTATTTACTAAAAGAACTTATTGCAATGAAATATCAAAATGGAGCTATTTAACAAGACCATTTCTCTAAGTATAACAGTCTTTAAAGAACTAGAAAATTTGGAAAGCAGTTTTGAAGAACCCGACATGTCATGCTTCTTATTATTTATCTATGCGCACAGAATATGAAAACGTGGTCACAGCATTCCGAACTTTGTCAGATAATGATTTAAAATTAGAGTTCGTCAAGAGTAGACTTTTGGAGTATTCAATAAATAAAAATTCCAGAAAAAATTCTTTAACTGTAGTCGGAGATGTGCCTTCCTCATTTAATATAGACCAAAAAGCACTTAAATGCTACAAGTGGTAAAATGGGACATTATGCTTATGTCTGTGGAGTGAAATGTCATGTTTGTGTTAAATGGGTCATAAAGCAACGTTTTAGAAATAAAATTAATAAACAAGGAAACAACCAAAATAAGGCTAATTATTTATGTACAAGGAAATGATGGTGAGAAGCAGTAGGATGATCATGATGCCATGGCAGTGCTGATGTCCAATCAAGTATAACACAATGGTATGCAGACTCAGATGCAACACATCACTATATCAATAGAGAAGATTTGTTGGTGAACAAACACAGATTCAAAGAACATAGGAAAATACAGCTGGCAGAACAGGGCAAATTCATGGAGGGAGAATGAGTTGGGGATTGTGAGGCAGTAAGTGAATTAGGAAATAAAAGTGTGTCAATTACAATTAAATATATATTGACCTTCCCAGACCTGTAGTTCCTTTACTAGGTCTGGTTAGGTAACCATATATAATTACTGATAAATATTGGTTGTACCTCGTCCTCGGATTTTTCTACAAAAAATTACGAAAATAAAGTATTTACCTTGTAATCATAGGATCAGATCATATTACTTGTCAGAAGAAACGGTTCAAGTCCCAAAATGAATTAGTTTAATAGAAAATGAGATTTATAAAAGTAGGAAATCCAACTACGTAGGTTAGGAATGTTAATACTAAGGCAAAACAAAAATAAGCACTTATAATTTCACAAAAAACAATTTATTGCTACAGCTGTTTCGCCGTTAGGCAGTTGTCTGACAATGCCAAACGGCGAAACAGCTGTAGCAATAAATTGTTTTTTGTGAAATTATAAGTGCTTATTTTTGTTTTGCCTTATTATGGAATTTCACCGAGTACCGACTGTAGTCACACTCAATATAATGTTAATACTAATGACTAAGTTCATCAAGTCACTGAATGTATGATCACTTGTTTTATTTAGCCTGGTTATGTGTCTATATATATATATATACATACGATTATATATTAGGCATGCTGATTATAGCTTAATATTATGAGGTTGTATGATTGAAGAATCATGTCTATTAACACAATGCCGTATGCAAATTGTGTTTCATTACTGTTTGTAAGTCGATTTCATATTTAAATATAACATATTTTCTAAACAAATGCATTTTGTGACTTTAAAAGTATCTTACGAAATTTAAAATGATCTGGGTAATTCTGCGCAATTACTTGGTCAACCCCAAACTTTTTCATATTTTACTACGGTCATAAGGATGTTCTCAGAAAGCAAGAAACATATAATTCAAGGCCCGTAAGGCCATCGTACAGGTTGCCGAGCAATAAGAAGGTTCAAAGTCCACGCGATAACAGTGGCTTGCGGGAGACGCAAGGAAGGCCTATAATGACAGGTTTGGCCAGGTAGCTATATATATAGCTACCTGGCCAAACCTGTCATTATATATAATTATATAACGGTACTGTCACAACTGGCCTTCCGCGCGTCTCCCGCAAGCCACTGTTATCGCGTAGACTTTGAACCTTCTTATCGCTCTGTACGATGGGGAGACGCGCGGAAGGCCTATAATGACAGGTTTGGCCAGGTAGCTATATATATAGCTACCTGGCCAAACCTGTCATTATATATAATTATATAACGGTACTGTCACAACTAGCCTTCCGCGCGTCTCCCGCAAGCCACTGTTATCGCGTGGACTTTGAACCTTCTTATCGCTCGGCAGATGGCCTTGCGGGCCTTAAATTATATGTTTCTTACTTTCTGAGAACATCCTTATGACCGTAGTAAAATATGAAAAAATTTGGGGTTGACCAAGTAATTGCGCAGAATTACCATGATCTGATTGTTTGAAATTAAGGTAGCGATAACACATACAACTAATTCACTAATGTAGTCATACATATTAACATAGGCTTTCGTTATTAGAGCTTAACCTAACAACAGCTGTATTCGCTTATTTTCTATGTGTTATTTAACAGTAAAGAAATGCATTTTGGGACTTGAAATGTTTCTTCCGACAAATAATAGGCCTATGATCCGATCCTTTGATTAGAAAATAAATACTTTACATTTCCATAATTTTTTATAGAAAACTCTAACGACAAGGTACAATCAATAACTACCTAACCACACCTATTTGTGTGGATGAATATAAACTTCGAGCGATGAGACACTCAACATATTCACCATTGTTGTGTCATTCACATGAACATTGACAGATGCCGTAACCTTATAAGCCTAGGATTTCATACTTTTAAATTGCTTATTTTAGATAGAAATAATGGATTTTGATACTTCAAAAGGGTCATCCAATTGTTTCAAAACGAAGTATACACCACGATTTCATTAAATCTCAATACTAAATCGCTAGGTGATGTATAATGCACAATTAGGCCTACTCAAGTTTTACCTAAAGTTTAAGACTTAATAGGAATGTTAATGGATAAAAATGCTTTGATGTTGTCCAATCGATCTTAGTGCAAAATATCGGAAATTCGTCTTCCAAATAGCGTTTTTTCCATCTTTTCGATTTTCCTTTACAAAGCAAGTGGCTTTTTACCTTTCACAATTCATTATTTACTTAATAATCATTGAAATTGAGCAATTTTAAACATTTTCAATCTAATAGCCATATTGAATTCACTTGTGGGGCGCTTGCGCACTTAATTAAGTTCAACAGGTTGATATTACTACGCTTCTATAATTTATGATTCATGATGACTCGGTCTCTGAAGGATTGTATATATGTGTATATATGTGTGTATATATATATATATATATATATATATATATTTACCTTACCAGACCTAGTAAAAGTTGACCTGTAGTTCTTTAACTAGGTCTGATTAGGTAACCACATATTTATGGGAAATAATGTACCTTCCAAGACCTGGTTTTACATATTTGACAGTTCTTAAACACATGATTTGACAGGTCTTTAATTTGATGAAGAAAAACACAAATATGATGATAGATTTTACTTAAAATTGATGAAATAGTTGTCGAAATAACCTCAAAATCCGATAAAATAGTCATTTTAAATCAATGTTTTCAGACAGAAATATTTAATTGTGAATGTAATTGTGATAAAAAGTGAAATGCTTTGAAAAGAAGTATTGAAAACACACTATTTGGAAGACGAATTGCCCATATTTCGCACTAAAATCGATAGGACCATATCAATACATATTTACCTGTTAATGTAAGATTTTCTTATGTAAAGTTTGGCCACTAATATAATAGAATATCAAATTTTTACAACAAATTTGAGTTACAACAAAATTCGAGTTATACAAGGAAGCCGTCAATAAATGAAAATAAAATATGAAATTATAATTAATAAAATTTCTGATGATCAGGAAAGCTATCATACTCTTACTTACATAATCAGTTAATGTGAATCAATACAACGTTAATAAATCTTCACAAAATCCAAAGTTAAATGCTAAATAAATTCCACAATTTAAGTAAATTGTTTTAATACACTTTAAAAGCTGCACGAAAATGATAATTAAACTATCAAACTAAACACCTACAACTATAACGAACCCAGCTGATTACAATAATTTTAATCTACAAGCCTTGGTAATTGTATGTTATCTCTGGTTGAAGCCTTCAATAATCAAACCAGTCTACTGAGTCTAGTGAACCAGTAGAACCACCAAAAGAAAATCTTGGAGCAAGTAACACAATCATAAATTGCTTGAATAGTCGAAAGTCGAAGTTTTCCTATCAACTGTGCACGGAACAGAAATAAGATGTTTCTATTTTCTGTACAGTCATGTTTTTTGTACAGTTGAAATTAAACCAATTTATCTTCATGCCTTCAATAATTCAATGTAGAATGTAGAGCAAGTAACCCACACGTTTCTTGAATAGTCGAAGTTTTCCGATCACTATAAAAAGGATAAATTATTTGCAAGACATTTTAATTTCCTGCTGTTTTTTTTCCAGTTTCTATATCAGAAATTAACCAATCATAATGATTTTTTTTTTTTTTTTAAGAAACTAACATTGTTCATATATATCTATGTATTTGTAATTATACCCGATCGGACAGAGAGCATTTTGTATAGTTTTGCAAGATATTTAGTCAGTTCTAATGGAATTGAGATAACTTACAAAATCGGTTGTGGTTTTATTTTAAAGGAAGCACAAAGTTTGACTTGCGTAATACCATAATACCAAATGCAGTCATTAAAATTGTCACTACCGTTGCGGTTAAAATCGGCTATTTTCATTGGTGCTGAACGTGCTCGTGTACATTTGTCATCACAAAACGAACTCTCCAGTCTCCATCTACAGTTTAATGTAATATTTGTACCCAGTAGGCTAAAAATCGTCCTAAAAAGCCCCAAACCTATTTTTGACAACGTTTAAATAACATTGATAAGTTCTGTATGGCATGAAAAATGACCAGGTCGTCCTAGTCTCTTCCTCCTGCGGCTGTAGAACAATTCAAACAGAAGTTTGATCATAGCTGTAAGAATCAACGCATTATGAGTTTCGTGAGACTGGCATAGAACACACGACTGTTCGGTGTGAATTACGTCAATATTTCCAATTGAAAACATATATTGGTACATGGTACAACAAATTAAAAATGCAGGTAAAGTCGGAATTCATGCAGAAATGTTGGATGAAATAGGAAACAAAGAGACCTTCCTGGACAACATAATGTTTAGAAATGAGTCAACATTTCACATTAGTATCAAAGTGAATTAATTCCCAAACTGTAGTATCTGGGTTAAGAAAATCTATAAATTATTAATTTCAGAGATACCAAGATTCTGACCATTACTTGATTTGACTCATACAAGTTTTTCACATTATAAAATATTTTAATATACCGAGTATTTAGAGTATATTATTACAACTCTAAAAGCATGTGTTAAATCAAATACAGTAACTGTAAATAGTTGAGGTGTTATTTATAAAGAAAACACATCACGTTTTTCTTCAACATTTTGTTTTGAGACATTTTGTTTTGATTTGACTACCACTGAAATCAGTGGTTTTGATATATCAGACGAACCATCTGAAGTCAATTTCTTGCTAAATTCTAGTTAATAAATAAAGCAACATTTCTGCAGCTGCGGTATAAATTCGGGTTTTCAGCTAAGGGAGATTGGTAGGTACAAATGAGACATATACTTGATCTTTAATGAATCTCCACAAGAAAAACTGGAGAGAAGTCAAATCTGATGAACAAGGCGACCTTACACTTTGCCTTTGCCTTGCATGACCAATCCACCGATCCAGGAAGAATTTATTGTAAAATTCCTGGATTTCTGTTGGAAATAAGGTGGAGTAATGTCTAGTTGGTAGTGAAGAGTTTGTCTTGATCATCTTCATCAAACTGAGGAATGAGATAATTTTCCAACACACCCAGCTGATATGATACCATTTATGGTATTCTTCATGAAAAAGAACAGGTCATATACTTTAAAATTTCCCAGGGCACAATAAACATTCATATTTGGACTATCGCCGTTATAATATACCAACAATCAATTTTTTCCATTTAATCCATATATTATATCCAATAAATTAGAACATATAAATATACAGACTAAGATAAGAAACACGAATGATGAATTATATGATTCGGAACGTGTTCTTATAAGAAAGTTGAGATAATATTATATTTATTTATGATCAGAAAGCTTCTGGATTCTTTCAGGTATTTTATCTCTGGAACCTGTCGTAAGTAATTGGATATTTCTAAAAATTGTTGGGTATGTTCTTTATTATTGAAATATGTGGAGCTTATGAGAATTAAACACCGGAACCGGTCGTACCTAAATTTTTATTTTTTTTTAATTGGGTTGCAGGTTCTTAACAGTGTTTACTCAAACAGTTGGAGACTTATAAGGGGGTTTTCTGCGAACTAGTATTAATAAATGGATTTTATGAAAATTGTTTTGTAAGTTCTTAGTAATTTTTACTCATTACTCATACCTTTACAACCTAAAATCGTGTAATATATTTTTAATATAAATTATTATACAATGGATTATTACAACATCTTTTTCAGTATTTGATATATTATATTCTAAACACATATAGTTTTCTCTCTAATAAAAAGATTTAATCAAAATTTTAATGTGGCTTTGTTTTACTATTAAAAATCGTAACCGTGAAAATACAATATACAAATAAACGTCTGTATGACTAAACGATTATTTTAAAATAATTTAAGTTATTATTTGAAATTTTATCTATGAGATTGCTTCCCAATTCCTAATCTATATGTTTAAAAAAAAAATTTTCCAAGATAAATGGCAGCCAGCTTAAATTAATCTAAATTAAAAGTTATTTCCATATTTGATTCAACAAAGTGTGTGAAAGACGTACTTTTTAAAGTGTGGACAAAACGAAATTCACGTCTATCTTCATCGCGTTGTTTATCACATATTTATTATTTATACAATACAACAATACATTACCTAACAAATCTAAATTGTAAAAGTCCACATAGTAGTAAATGTCCAAACAATGTCTCAAACCCTTGAAAATGTGTAAAAATAGCAATTTGCTTGAATACATCCATTATATTTCAAGAAGACATTATTCTTGTAATATTTTTTCTATCAAAATTTTGATTGAATTTGTAGGTCTGATTTTCAGAAATTCGGTCTTTATTACCACTTGTTAGAATACTTTGAATTTATATTTAAGCAAAAATTTCAAAGTAATTTTAGCTAATTTAAAAAATAAATTATATATGCATTAGACTAAGGAAGTTGCCTCTAAATATCTTTTTCTTGATTGTATAAACAGATTAATTGGTTTGTATAAAAAAAATCTTTCTTAGACTGAAATGATCCAAATCCAATACGTCCAAGAAATTCTAAATATAAATTTTCCTACACAATAATCTTTATTATCTATAAAAATAAAAAGGTTAATTAAAAAAAGTGTACCTTACTTTAACCAGATTCGTTTTTTTTTGTTCAATATTTTATTCCGAATATTTAAGATATTATGTATTTTATGATTAGTGTCTTGTCTTAATTTTATGGATTAAATATTTAAAGAGTTTCATATCCATAGAAAAAGAATAACCTACAACATGTATAAACTAGATTATTAGGGCAAACAGAAATGAGAGCACACTGTCGGTGGTTTAAAATGGGTCAAACTAAAGTAGGTCAAATACTGTACGTAGATTTTAGCTTGTACTGAGTTTGTGTTTTTAGACGTTTAATTCGTGCGAGTTATGAAGAGTTTGCGCCGTCTCTTCGTTCAACAGTTTGTTGCTCACAGTCGGTTTTTAGTGTGGATAAACAGCAACGAATCACGGTTTCATTTACAAAAGGACATGAGTTATATTAGTGAGATTTTTGACGGAAAAAAAAATTAGAATAAATTTAAAATTAATGTGTTTTGGAATATTAATAGTAAGCTCAATAATAGTGTATTGAGTTCACTGTTTATTTGTAATAAATCTCCTAATTAATTCTTACTTGAAGAAATAATTTACGATTTGTCACATGAATCCCATCCAGTCTATGTTTACCTGCTAGTTGATGCAACTGCACTCTAGCGAAAAATATAAAATCACAAATTTCAACTTATTGTATAGGAAGTATCAGAGAGAATAGGTTAATCAAAGTAGTTGTTTACAAAATTGTGTTGTAAAAAAGAGGTTTATTATTGGAATTGAAAAAAGCTATATTAAATTGTATAGTTATTTATAGTTTTTATTTGGATTCAGATATATTTAAATATTTAATTTAGTTTAAATTTGAGTATATTATATATATTGTTATCCAAGCCGGAAGCTTTAGGAGAACAGTTTAGTTCTTGTCCCCAAGTGGCGACAGGAGTCATTTCAACGTTCTTCGTCTGGTGAGTAAAGTAATTGAATTTAAAATAATATTTTAATTAAAGCAATTTCAATATAATGTTATATAATAATAAATATATTTATGATTGTGTTTGTTATATCAGATTACAATTCATTTTATAAATCATTGTTAAATGTCAAAATTTCAACTGCCATTCATCTAGGCTTCTGGGTTGGGATTATTATACTTGCAAATTAGCTTGTTAGAACTTTTAAAGTTAATTATTATTATGTATTTTTTATTACTTAGCTAGAGTTGTATTTTCATTTAACACTCCAATTTGTTTTCGTTAACAAATTAGCCTAATAACTTGTATTACTAATGGTTGTTAGGTCATGATTAGTTGTGAATTTGGCCTGTTTTGGAGGAATTCTACGTAATAGTTTAGTTCAGTATATTTTATGTTAAATGTCCAACAAATTTTGAGAAAACCATTTTTTCCCCCGTTTTAGTGGATTTGTTAATATGATTATTTACTAGGCACCTACTTTTTTGAACACCATAAGTGTTCTGCAAATGATATAGGCCTAGTTGACAATTAGTGTACACCAAAACTAGTAATATTATACCTAAATTAGTAGTGAGTATTTAGATATAATTTGTTTTTCATTAGATTTGTTCTTATTTTGGTAAATATGTAGTGTTCCTGTTGTTGCTTTTTTCTTACTAAATTTATGTAATTTGTGTTCTAAATAGGATACGGTAAATATCAATATCGGTTGTACCTCGTCCTTCGATTTCTCTATAAAAAATTGTGAAAACAAAGTATTTATCAGTAAATGTTTACTTAAATTTCGTTATTTTCGTAACTTGTAATAGCCTATTTGGAGTTTTTTAAAAATTGTATACTACATACCTTACTTCTTAAGAATAAATGATGTTTTCATTGCACACATGTCACTCTTTTTAACCGAAAAATCACGAGTTCAAAACAATGAAATCGATAGGATTAGGTTATCCATAATGTCTAATGTACACATTCATGTCTCATATGTCACTAAAGAAATGTCAATGCTAATATCTGATCTTTTTTAATGTGGAGAAGTCACTCTTTTTCAAAAAAAAAAAAAAATCACGATTTCAAAACAATGATATTTACGGCTTTATAGGTTATCCATAATAGCTAATGTTCAGTGTCACATCTCATATGTTACTAAAGAAATGTCAATGCTTATATCTGAGCTCACTGAGTATATTTATGAGATATGCTGTCAGTCTTTCATATAAATAATAGCCCTATATCGCTATTTCATATCAACAGGTTTGGCTAGGTTCAAAATAACACGTAATTTGAAGTTAATAATTTGCTTACTTTGCGATATATATCTCGTCAGGTTAAGCCAGGTAGCTATATATAAATAGCTGCCCAAATCTTATATTATAGATAACCACCTGGCCAAACCTTTTGTAAGTTTATTGAAGTTAATAATTTGAAATTAGATTATTAATATATTAATATTGAGGATTCACAGCATATCATGTTATCTGTGATTACGGATATATAGATTGAAATTTAGTGAACTATGGAATCATCTAAGCATGTGTTTGTGTTTTTGCGTTTAAAGATGCTAACCGTGTTAAGATATTGGGTCAGGCCGTGTTAAAAGGCGTTAGCCGCGCGTTATGGGTGAAAATAAGGTAGTCATAACACATATACAAAGTTCACCAATGTAGTTATACATATTAACATCGGCTTTCGTTATTAGACTTTAACCTAACGCTGTATTCCCTTGTTTTCTATTTGTTGTTTAACAGTGAAAAAAATGCATATTTGGACTTGAAAAGTTTATTGCGACACATAATATGATCTGATCCTTTGAATACAAGGAGAATACTTGTTTTCATAATTTTTTATAGCAAAATTGAAGGATGAGATACTACCTATATTTACCCTAAATACATTCTGTTGTAATAAATACATCACCCTTTATTATACCATACACTTTTTATATTTCCAATAACATATTTCTCTTTAAAATCATCAAAATTGAACATTTTTTGATATTCTTAACTACGTAGTTCTGCTATGCATCTAGGTATCATAGAGGTAGGCTATTTGTTTACAATGAAAGTCACAGCTTTTTTTTGCAATTTTTTTAAACATGTTCTACATACTTTATTTCTTAATAATAAAATAAGTATTCAACGCGGAGCTAATTTTTTCACGGGGGAAAAAAAACTTTTAAATTTTCTAGGTTAAGTTCCATTAAGTGAGTTAAGCGTTAAAATATGTAGGTATCTACACGAATTTTTACCTTACAAGGTTAAGTAAGATGGCTATATATAACCACCTTAAATTTGTAAAAAAAGAAATTGTGCGGTTTTTCCCAAGCAGTCACCCATCCAAGTACTAACAGTGCTCGATGTTGCTTGGCTTCGGTACCATATAAATGCTTTGAATTCTGTAGTTTTGAAATTGTGATTTTTCGGTGAAAAAATTAGCTTTGCATTGAAAACTTATTTTATTATTAACAAGTAAATAAGGAATATAGAACATGTTAAAAAAAAAAAATTGTAAAAAAAATCTGTGACTTCTTTGTAGACAATTACCATCATAGATTACGCCCATTGAAATCACTTGTGGGGCGCATGCACACTACAATTAATCTCACAAGTTCATATTACTATGCTTCTATGATTTAAGAATCATGAGAACTAGGTCTCGGAAGGTTAATATACTGTATACCTAGACTTGTAGATCTTTAACTAGGTCTGGTTAGGTACATGATTGACAGAAATTGACATCTAGTTTGACAGTTCTTTAAACAGACCTATTTACTCGGATGAGATATTAAATAGATTCACTAGTTGTCATACGTAGTAATGTAAAGAGCTGAACTAACCTCAAACGGCCCGCAAATAGTTTATTTTAAATAGGTTGTTTTCGGTAATTCAAAAGTGAAATGTGTGTAAAAGGATGATATAGTTGTTGCAATAGAAGGTAGAAAGAACACGAATACCCTACATTTAGCTAGGCTAGTAGTAATGACAGGAACACTATATTTACCCTTTTATAATCACCCCAATATTTGAGTAAACAGTCTGCATTTTACTTTTTCTGATATTAAACCTACTTCATGATTATTATAAGTGAAATGTCAGTTAGCTTCACCTTAACTCCATAACACATTGTTTTTTCACCTTAACAAGTAACCAGTGTCTTAACCGGTCTGTTAGACTAAATTATTTATTGGTGTGTAATAAAATTCTGAATGGAAGTATTGATGTTTACAATGAAATTGAAAAAATGAGGTAATGGTTGATGTTGGCTATTTGTTTTTATATAGAATTGTTTACAGTTAATTAAGTGTTATACATTTTATTGAACAGAGAACACACTGTGGTTATTGTGAGAAGTAATCTATGAAATGAATTGGTCTACTTTTGTTGTCTTTAACTTCATTTTCAATCTTGTTATCATCAAAATCTATGAAATTAAATGATCTATTTTTGTTGTCTCTAACTAAATCTTTAATATGATCATTTGGTAATTAGGCCTTTGCATTGAAGCTTCCTCCAGATTTTAGTTGCTAAACATCATGGAAACTTAACCGGTAATTGTTTACTATAGCACCACAATTTTAATATTTTTTCGTCGTTATTTTTGTACAACATACCTTCATAAGAATAGTAACATTTTTTTGTGGTACAAACATCTTGATGCAGAATTATTGCAGTGTCCCAACCCAACATTAAATGGATATCAGCTAGTTCAGAGTTAATAAAAACATGAAAATTACTTGCTATTTTCAATATAGAAATAAACACTTAACATAAAAACTGTAAAAATAACTGGTTAAAAATGCTTAACACAAACAAACAGTGCATTTAGAGTTTGTTGTTTTGTTTAATAATAAGCTTTTTTAAAGGAAAAAATCAGCTGTTTTGGAAGAGTTGTTATTATTTAAATTTGCTATTTCTAATGAGTTAGTCGTTTCTTTCTCATATAATGTTAGCAAAGTGCAGTGCCTTATGGTTGCAGACCTATTCAGTTGTTAATAACTGTTCAAACAAAAAATTTATTTTTTCCTTTATTCATAGTCCGATTTAATAAATGATATGTTGCTATTTTGATACAATTTCAGCATTTGATAATTTTTTAGCATTATTGAAACATATTATCAGTCGCCATTTTGAAATGGTTAAGAGCCACATTTAAATTTGTAATGCATTTCAGAGCGATGGATTTTGTTCTTATTTATTAATACTACAGTATTAGAATTCAAACAATGTTGTTTTTAGACTAATTTTAGATGTTGTAGAAATTTACCAAGAAATTATGTGTTCAGTTTTTTGTCGATAACTTTGTTATCCTTTGACCTACAAAAACACTAAAAAAACCTATTTTGTATGTCATTAAAAAAGAAAAATACTTTGTCACCTGTTCATTTTTTTTGTAAAGTTACCGGTTTGTAAGATATTCCATGTTAAACATTTGTAACAGCTGCCATTTTGTAAGTTATAATTTAAATTTGATAATTATTTATTTGGTCACTAACATTACAAACATCAGTTATCACCTCAAATTTGAACTTGGTTTCTTAGAAACAAAATATTTAGAGAAAATACACACAGGCAGATAAATGGAAAACTAAGCACTTTAGGACATACCTTCATAGCAACTTTTTTTTTTGTTTGCGCATGTTTAATCATGTATAGTAGGACAAAGTTAACTTCGAACAATATTGAGGTGTGTAGTTGGCGAGTTTGTGTATATTTGACATGACTGTTGGGAGGAGTGGGGCAAGTCTAATGGAATAGCTTAAAAAGATAGGGAGAGAAATGATGACTCCTTGTGTATCACTATACTAGTTGCATCAGATCTTTGTATTATAGAGTCAAAATAGTTTGTGGTGTTTTGTTATATTATGTTTGTTTATACCTACCTAATTTGTTGGTCAATTGCCTCAACCTAGATCAATTAATCGACTAGGCCAGTGAGTATCATTACGAAGTCAAAGTAAGTGTATTATTGTAAATGTCTTTAAAAAGATTTTAGAAGAATTAGAAAATCTGGAAATGTCAAAAAATATTGTTAAACCTGACTTATATGGAATTAAGTACAGTGAATAAAGTTATAACAGAATTCAACAAATGTGGACGAAATGAGACTTTTTCAACACCTGGAAAAACCCATAGACTATTAATTAAATAAGTAAATATTGATAACTTTCAGAAAAGCGTGTTACGATATATAGTTCATAATTTCCATTTAAATATAACAAACTACCGTGTTTGAAATCACTAATGACAGTTTTAAGAACCAAACATCCAGAACTTGAATTTAATTTCACGACTGAAACCTTGCACAAAATTCTTAGAAATATGGGTTTCCGATGGACAATAGAAGAATTTTAATTTTAAAAAAATGACATACAATTGAAAAGAATTAATTATTTAAAAATAATGAAAGACTATAGACTTGAAGGACGATCAATAATTTTTTCGGATGAAACCTACGTTCACACTACTCATGTTAAAAACCTTTCATGGTCTGACAACTCGACAAGTGGTTATAAAAAAAAAAAAAAGTTTCAAAAGGAAAAAGGCTGACCATTGTCCATACAGGGAGTGAATACAGAGGTGTGTCCAAACACTTAGCTTATTTTTAAATCATGAGAGCGAAAAGGTGAATATCACAACGACATGAATACCGAAAATTATGAAAAGTGGCTTGAAAATCATTAAATACCTAATTTAAAACCACGGTCCATTTTATTTTGGTCATAGACAATGGATGTTATCATAACAAAAAATTAAATCCCTGTATAAATTCAAACAGCGAAAAGCAAAAAATGTTAGATTAGTTAAGGAATAAAAATATCTCTTGTAGTAGTGAAATGTATAAACCTGAACTTTATATTACAAAATAAAACCCGGTATGAAGAATATCTTTTAGAAAAATATGGTCATTCTGTCGTGAGACTGCCGCTGTATCACCCAGAACTAAATCCGATATAATTTGTGCTAGAGTAAAAAATGTAGTAGCGCCTTTTAATGTAAATAACAATATTAGTGTAGTTCAACAGTTTTTACTGTATTAGGTTTAGGAAGACATAAATTCTCCTTCACGTAGTGACATATCTATTTTATCCCCACTACATACACCTTATTTCTCCAACTTGTGACACTTACTCATAGTTAACTTTGTTGTACTATATAACGTGTTTTTACCATAATTTTGAATCAGCCTGTATAATTTTTTTTTTGCCTAGACATTATGTTTGTATTTGAAAAAAGAAAGAAATACTTCACTTGTGTGAATATAAATTCATTTTTGCAATTTTTTATACTATCAATGGTAATCTTATTTGTATCTTGATTTTTACTTTAGGTCTATTAATCAATGAAGATCAATTTAATTAACGCTTGGTGTTATTACTGACAATACTATGGATATTATAGTAGGTCTATTATTTATATTTTCATGACATGTTCTCTGATTCCCATAGAATGATTCCTGTGCCAGAAACTTTGTCTTCTCTAACATTTATTTTATAAAGAGAATAGAAATTTATTTGATTTACTTTATAAAACGGATCTAAAACTGTGCCCTCTTTTTTAGGGGTTGAATTGAATATAGAATAAGTGCATCCGCGACCATAATCAGGCAAATCAGTGTAGTAATCCTTATAATAAGCAAAAATAAATAATATTTACTGCTCATGTTTTTGGGAAATGAAATATTTCTATAGTAATAAAGAAAATAAGTCCATCCATGACCATAATCAGGCAAACCAGTGTAGCAATCCTTATAATAAGCAAAAATAAATAATAATTGCTGTTTATGTTTTTGTGAAATGAAGCATTTCTATAGTATTAAAAAAAAAAGTGCATCCGTGACTATAATCAGGCAATCCATTGTAGCAATCCTTATAATAAGCAAACCTACTGCTTAGTTTTTGCGAAATGAAGCATTTCCATAGTAATAATAAAAAAAAAAAAGTGAATCCGTGACCATAATCAGGCAAACCATTGTAGCAATCCTTATAATAAGCAAAAATAAATAATAATTACTGCTCATGTTTTTGCGAAATATTTCTATAGTAATAAAAAAAAAGTGCATCCGTAACCATAATCAGGCAAACCAGTGTAGCAATCCTTATAATAAGCAAAAATAAATAATAATTACTGCTTATGTTTTTGTGAAATGAAGCATTTATATAGTAATAAAAAAAAAAAGTGCATCCGTGACCATAATCAGGCAAACCATTGTAGCAATCCTTATAATAAGCAAAAATAAATAACAATTACTGCTCATGTTTTTGCGAAATGAAGCATTTATATAGTAATGGGAAAAAAAAATTGCATGGAGAATATATTATATACTTGTGTATTTAAGAAATTTGATTCAATAAGTAACACTGCTGTTTGTATTGTTACTGCATCATTAGGTTTGAGTCCAATTTCTAGATTACTTGCTGAGATTGGAGAACCATCTCATTCTCAATGATGATAGCAACTAAAAATATCATATATTAGTAGTCTGTGCTTCAAAAAGCATATCATCCATCATTGTGTGTGATAATCCTTTTGCTGAACAATACCAATATTGTCAGAATTGTACTGTACCATTTTCCATTAAAACTCTTAGAAACAAGGATAAAATAAAGCAAAAGCTTAAAGTTTCAAGTATTTAATAGTGTAAATGAGCTACAATTGTTTCGCCTTGCGGCATCGTCGGGCAATCCGACGATTTTTTTTTGGTTGCCCGACGATGCCGCAAGGCTCATTTATACTATTAAATACTTGAAACTTTAAGCTTTTGCTTTATTTTATCCTTGAATATGGAGTTTCAACAAGAAATATCTTCTATTACATTAAAGTTTACTCTTAGAAACCTTGATAATTTGGGAATTATGCTTCCTCTAATGTACGAGTATCCTCCGTGTATTATTCCAAAGCCAACTTTTGATATCTCGCTGCCTTGGTTCAAGTACAACACTCCTGATGTAGTGTACCATCAGGTGTTTTATTATATACTTGATGAATACTCATCTAATGAAATTATTTTCACAGATGGTTCTAAACTGGACAATAAAGTTGGTTGTGCATATTACTAATCCGGTCGGAAGTATATGTATTGGACAAAATATCTTACCTTATTTTGTCTGCTTCGTCACGTAACCTCTTTTTGTTTTTGATTTGATGTATTTCGGGACTTTTATCCTATCATCAGAAATTTGATTTCTTCATCTGAGGTCATCACTACATTAAAATAAATAAACAACACAACACAAACACATTTATCAAATAGAAAAAGATGTCACGTGACAGAGCAAATAAAATAAGGTAAGAAACTTTGTATTATTCTATAGTGAAAATGAATACAGTGTGATTATTGATTACCCTCAGCTTATAGTATATTTTGTGCCGAACTCTTTTCTATTTTGAAATATTCCATCAATTTTCCATCATTATCTTTTGTGTTCTGACTCTAAAAGTGCTTTACTGGTTATCCAGGATATGTATTCTAAGAATCCATTGGTTGAAGATATTCTGTGTTCCATCCACAGACATCTTCTAAGGGTCGTCAGAGTATCATTTTTACTGAGTACCTGGGCATTGCGGAATTACGGGAAACACAAAAGCAGAAGAAGCAGCAAAGGAAGCTACAAGTCAGATGTTATGGTATCTGACTTTGTATCGATTATTAAATCCATTATGATTAGGTAATGGGAGGAAGAGTGGACAAATATACAGTCCAATAAGCTGAGGAAAATAAAAGATACTGTACGTTTGCGAAGTACGTCCATACATTGCAGTAGTCGAAAGAAAGTGGAGAATACCTTTGTTCGTATCGATCGTTCCATGATTACTCGTGGATTTCTGATGGAACACGGGAATCCACAGCAATGCTCATTTTGTTGATTAAGTACATCCTTTTTGATTGTGTTGTTCTAAGAGGTGTGATTAAGACATTGCCCTATCCAATTCCTAAGATGTATGATAATGCTGAGATCCTTGATTGAGTATTGTCCTTATTTAGTAGTCTGAAATGTTTTGATAAAATTTAATAAATTTTGATTCTCTTATTGCAGAGTGTTTCTACAGCTCTGTAATATTATGTTTAATTATGTATGTTTAAAATTTTAAAGTTCTATCCTTGTTAACTTGTTGCAGGCCCTTTTTTTACAGCCTTGTAATATTTGTTATTTATTTGTTATTTGTTTTTTAGTTGTTAATTGTATTCATCAGAGTATATCACATCGTTAACTTGCTATAGAGCCTCAAAAATTTGTTAAAATTTTATGTTATTTTCCTTTTGTTATCTCTATTTACTAGTTTTTATTATTTTTTATTATGGAGCATTTTAAGTCCATTTTGTGTAGACGATAATGACCGGAATGGTTTTTCACCTTTAAACCAAAAAGAAAAGTAAACTACATGAAAATTGGATCAACAGTTCTCGAGTTGTAAGTTTACAAACAGACAGAGAGGATAAGGTGTCCCCTTGGACAATACAGGATAAGGTGCTTAGGCATTAGCATAATAGCTACATCTTGGGTGGAAGTTTCCTTGACTAGACTGAGTAAGGCATAGAAGTTATAGTGGCCTTTATATTCATTTAATAGCCTTCTTCTATTTTTATATGATTTTTGTGCCAAGGACATTAGTTTTTTTTTAATATGTGGTACCTATATTAGATTTAATGTTTTATTACATTATTATTTAAGGAAATCTATAATAAAATTTTATTATTAATTTGAATAACTTTATACATTAAGTTAGATTTTGTTGAATGATGCTTTTGTTTGGCCTATTTGTGCCATAAAGTAGGTTTAGATCATGGCTGTCCTTGAATGACAATGAATCACTTTCTACTCTCAGACCTTCAATACAGTTAAATTATTATACATGTAAAATGTTAAAAAGGGGGATAAATGACATCATAAATACTTGATTACTTTGCCCCAGTCAACAATTTGAGAAGGGACATCATAGTATTTTGGCCTCACTACTAATTTCTATATTGTTTCAACCAATACTGTGTTAAATATTAGATATTTTAACTGAAATTTAGATATGTGAAAATAAAAACTGTATCTTAACCTGAAAAATGTATCTTAACCTTATTCAAAGAATTTTCAGAGTGAAATTTCTGCACATAAGTTTACCGGTACAATATTAAAAAAAAACATAAATTTAACCTTCCTGAAAGTTCTATTTAAATTTATTTGTGTCCTAATTAAATTTGTGCCTCGACATTTTAAAAATACATTAAAATTTATTGATATTATTTTTCTACGATTAATATTTTTATGTAGACTTAAAAAGTAAACATAGTTTGACAAAGGTACATCATTAAATGTGTAGCCTAAAATAAAAAAATTAATGTTTGTAATTTTTTAGCTCAAGTTGGAAAAAATTAGAAATTAATTTTCATAGATCAAAATAAATAAAATTAAACTTTTTAAAATTTGTACATAATTAAAAAGTTAAAAATTTATAATTGCCTTATTGAGATTTCATTTTAGTTTATCTTAAGGAAAAGATGTTTATTTTCCGAAAAGACCCCCAGGGTCTCATTTAAGTAAGTACGGGCTTGGTAATCCCGAGGGACTTACCTGTATCACCTTTATCATTTAGTCTTGGGTTAGATCCCTCTCTTTCATGTTTCTCTTAACCAACTTTTGCCTTTCAATTACAAGGGAAAAATTGTTCCAAAAATCACGGGATAATCGAGTTTCATAAAATTGTATATGAAATAAAATAACTGCAAACATCAAAAAAAAAAAATTAAGACGGTTATGTTGAATTAACAAGAAGGGGGGAGGGCTGGAATTATGAATTATTTATATCAACCATTACACTGAAATAATTGATTTTTTAAAGTATACATTGTATAAAATGAAGAAATCGTTCATTCTTTAACGATTAAAAATATATAACATTCATTTATACTAAATTATATAACCATTATTAATTTATGCAAAAACTTTATAAGTCGAAAATATGGCTTCCACTACAACATTTATAAAGAAAATATTTAAAATTGGTGTTTGGCTGTCTGGGTTTTCAAGAGGGTTGCATGTTTAAAAAAATACATAGTCTTTTGAGAGAAAAAAGAACGAGAGCCTTAATTTTAAAAAAAATGAACATTGGTGCCCACATCAACCAGACCGAAAGACAAATGGGTTGAAAGCGGCATATCAATTGGTTCAGCTATTTTTTACACAGCTAAGCAAACGCCTCAATCTTAGTCGATAGTTACTTTCTAAAATGGAAAGCTTATTTTGTTACACTTGGGTTGTATTTCTTCTTAATATTACTATGGTTAAATTTTGATCTGTAGCACACGTTTGTTGTTGATTTCGCGTATTTTTCAAAGCCAGAATTTTGAATTTCGGTTTCACTGTACAGTATTTAAAAAAGTAGTATTTTTTGTAGAAATAGTAATACTCATGAAAATGAAGATGAGTTTATGTTTGTTATATAATCTATTGTTTTAACAATTCCAGCACAGACTCCTTGTTATATAATGCTATGTTGTACTATAATAGTTGTGATAAACGAAGTCAGAAATTAAAAAAATAAACTTCTCCCCTAAATTTTCAAAACACTATTAATACGTTTGGGATTTTTCTAATTCTGATAAACGCACTTTTATCATTTATTTTTTGACACTGAAATTGAATTTGACAGATTTTTATACAATGTACCTCTAAACGATCAATATAAACTCGAATAATATAATGCATTTTCCTCCCTTGTTTTTTTAAAGGCGAAAAATCTCTCGGTCATCACCCTATAAAAAAAAAAAAAAAAAAAAAAAAAAAAAAAAAAAAAAAAAAAAAAAAAACTTATAGCCTTCGAATACTGTCAGAGTTGGAAGTAAATAAGAGAGGGTCAATTGACACGTCCGTACTCACTGTAGGGGATATTATAATAGAGGGTGTAAACAAACTTAGGAATATCAGATGACTAACGTAGGCTAGTGAGTTAAGATGTATTGTTATGGAAAACTTTCATCTATCGGATATATTATTTTTTTTAGCTTCTACTGGAAATTCTGAATAATTTCTACTTGTTTTTGTTTATAGTTCGGAGACGTATTTTCCGGGAATACAACTTTCCTTATTCGTAAACAAACCTAATCTGTATTTTCCGTATTTATTAGATTACTGTTTGTTAGGCTTTCAATGGAAGATTTAACAAAGACTTTTGTTATGTTGCGTGCGTGCGTGTGTGTGTAGTGTTAGTTATCTCGATAAGTAGCTTGCAGTTCGTTCATGCATCTTTTATGGGCTTTACGTTCACATTTCTCGGGCTGCTTCCAAACATGCAAGCAAACAGCTGTGTTTTTATTTACGAATGTCTAATATGAAAATTCTGGTTATTGCGAATTCTTTCATATGAACGCCGACTTCAGATGATGAAATGTCCACCGATCCTCCCAATTTTGTCACAAATTTTGGTTTGCTTACATAGAGGGGTCGCAATTGTAGTCAGATTTTGTTCATATTTGGTAAGTAATTTCGTTTTCCAACCACTCGGTAAGTTCATTAACTGGAAATTTTGGTTTGTAAATTTTAAAGTGGCTTTCATAAAATGTTTTTGAGGATAATTTTTTGTCCGTACGTCGTGCTTGCACAAACTTTCTCACTTGGTCTACTAATGAAAAATTAATGTTACTTTTCATTCAGAAATTGAAAATGAACCATAGTAGCCATCTTTGTAAAATATATTTAAATAGAGCTTAAATTTTGAAAGCTTGTGCTCATAAACGTGGCCGTGTTTTATTAAAATTCAGCTCTTAATGTTGGCTGTGAAAGTTAATTTTGTTGACCAATTATTTCTGAATCGTAATATTTTTCACTTCCTCTAAAATTTGAACGAAATCGGTAGAGTCAATTTTGAGAAAATTATATATATATAATTTTTTTTTTACCGATAACTTACGAATCGGCATTTTTTTGAGAGATAGCGGCCTATGCTTTGTTTGGGCCCTAAAAGACTCCACTTTGAGAAAATTTTTATCAACATTATTAGAGACGATTATGTTGCAATTAGAGGCAACATTATTTTTCCTTACGACAGCTACAGTACTTACAAATTAAAAGTTATAAAAAAGTGACAAACATCTCGATGTATGGCCACAATTTGATTAAAATCGGACGACACGTTTGGATTGTAGACTGCAGATTCGTCTAACGCCAGACATAACCTAATTCCAAAAACATTTTTTAACTTTATACGTATTTTCCCTTTTATACTACGTACCGGTACTAAGATAAATAATATAAAATTTATTGAAAACGTTATATCAATATTAGAAATAAACAGTAGTGACCCATAATGTTGGTCGATTGTCAGTAGAATATGATTGTCATTAAAAATAATTAATTGTACAGTCCACTTAATTAATTGAAGTGGTTACTTCTTGCTTAGACCTTACCTAAACTTATATTAACAAGTAAGATCGAAAGTGGAATTAATTTTAAATTTTGAAGGACGATTATAAGATACGTTTAACATTTATTAATAGCAAGATAAATAAATTTGTTCAAAACAAACTTAGAAGTTAGACAAATTCAACAATATGTACTTCGAGCAATTTTATATTATTACTGTTGTCAGTAATTCTAGTTAAATTTAAGTTGCACGTTAGTTTTTATATTTGTTTGATATGAAAAATTATCCGGAAATTTCAATATTGTAGAGTGTTTTGGTTAGTTCTTTAGGATCATTTTGTACAGTATGAAGGTTGAGGACGTAACCCAATAGATAAGCAATTGGCGGCCTACCATGTCAGCGGATCAGCTGCGTGCCAAGTTCCATGTTGTTATTAGTGGGTCCTTTCACATGTTACGTCACTCAATTTTGAAGGGAAACCTCTAACGATCATACTTTATACGGAAATAAATAAGGATGTTTTAGTTTTTACATTTAATTTTGCGTAGAATTGATTTAAAAAAAAAAATTAAAATAAACTTTAGGTGAAATATGTAGGAATTCCTCAGCCTCTTCCCGTTTAAGAATTTCCTTCAAATACAGAAACTGAAAACTTACATACACAAAAAAAAATCAAACAAAATATTATTGTACTTTTAATCTATATTATTCTTATACAATATTTTAGATTCATTCAAATTTTGAATGGACATTCAAATTTTGAATGAAGATTCAAACAATTCCCAGTTACAGACACAAGCTTCCACTTACACTTAGGCCTACATTCATATTCCCTAATTTTAAATTCACACGCATGCAATCCTACATTTTACAAGCCACAATGGCAGTGAATATAAAAATAAAACAACATGCATTCCCTCAAATCGTATAATATAAAACTGGAGTAATTAAAAACCCTTTATTGATTTCTTCGTTGTAAACTAAATGAATGATTGAAGGTATTTACCGCCTCTTGTCTGCTTCTCCTTAGTATGTGACGGATATAATTATTATAAACTAATTCATAGAAGTAAAACTATTTCAATTTAAATGTAAATTAATTAACCTTAATTTAAAAAACATTAAATATTTTAATTTAAAAAGTAACACAAATAATTCTGTTTTTATGAAAACATTAATTACATTTCTCCTCGTCAAAGGAGTAATTGCTTTTCTGTCCAGATGTATAATTAATAGAGTTGAATTTTGTACAATCATTGAGTTCATTTGGAAAAGAGAGGTAAACTAAATAAAAACATAAAACGGTTAGCCTAATATATATTTTCTGTGAAGAGAAAATTTTCAACTCTTTAGTACATTTTTTTTAGGTCTGTTTACAATCCTATTTTCAACTTTTTGCCGGTTTCGACAACCAAATTGTCATCATCAGATTTCTTTCATCAGCTAATAAACTTCGTTAATTTGTATAAAACACGACAAAACTTGTTAAAATAAACAGAAGTTTTTCCACCATGCATGTGCATGAAAGTCTATGTACTGCACTCCAGAAAATTTAACCAGTCGCCATTTTGGATTGGCTTAGGTGAATTACGTTTTATTTTCGGTGTTTTTCCAACTTTTCTAAATAATATGTAACACGACCCTCCCCCCTCCCTACTATCCAGTCGCCATTTTGGATTGGCTTAGGTGAATTACGTTTTATTTTCGGTGTTTTTTCAACTTTTATAAATAATATGTAACATGACCCCCTTCCCTACTATTTAAGATATTTGAGTTGACCGTTACAGCTTTCCATAAGATGGGGTAAAATAAAGTTGTACTATATTAAAAAGCAGAGTCTGAACTCAAATTAATAAATCCAAAATTTGGATTTTGTATCCCAATTTAACAAAAATAGAGGAAAGGTGATGGATTTTCTGATCATACTGTATAATCGCTATAGTGAATCATTTTACAATAACTACTGTTGTTTATTTCTAAATAGGTTTTGGAATAGGTCAACTTTACTTCGTACTGTACTGTACATAGAATACAATTTACTTTATGCGTAGGACACAGTGTACAATTGGACTGTGTGTCCCCAGCAATAAGTAATTGGTGCATTTATGGTGGATCAGTCACACGTTCATCGGCCTCGAGGGTCGGTGGAATGATCTCACCGGTATTTACGAGTGACGTCATGTTTCTTTCCCTCTAATGATTTCACGTAAAACTATTGATTCAGCGACAGATCGGTTGTAATTTTGTTGTTGTTAACTATTAAATACGCAAGTTTCAAGTAAGTATTATGTGCCTTAGTCTTACCATTATTTGTAATAAATAAATGTAATTCCGTTATATAACATAGCGGCATAAGGTTATTAGTATAAGTACATTACGCAAGTTATAATTATTTATATTTAATGATCTACTTTTTAATAACTGGAACTAACAAATGCTCAAAGATCCTATCTGTCAAATCAGTTTGGCGCCAGAAAATTTGATTTCATATATAATATTAAGCTCAGTAGTAGTTGAAATTTGGTCAGATTTTATTAGTTTGGTTTATACTATCGGTTGGACAAGTGTTTTTATAAGAACGTCTCGACTCCCAAGTCGTAGAACTATCGTGTGATGGTTTTTAGTTTACATTCAGTCATTACACTTTTTATGTTTTCTAGGTTGATAAGTGTTATTTTGTGCATCTTAATTATTTTAGTATATTGGTAACAAGGGTCAAAACATTGTTGGTAAAAGAGTATAACAACTTTCAAAATAAACTAGGCTGTTTAGCAATCGAACAAAGTGTGTAAACCCTTATATAAACTCAGTACAAAACAGCTGAAACAGAAGGCCTCGGCGAAAGAAAGAAACAAGGAATTATCTAAGGCTCTATAGACCTATCCGCCATATTCGAGTCAATGTCCAGAACAGCGTTAAACGTGTGAACAGATTACGTGGGAAAAAAATGATCGGAATTGTTTGCGGCATGTCATTTTAAAGGTTATAACAAAATATCCGGCTGTGTGCGAGTATCTATGGTCCTGTAATGTAGAACACTATTGAAATTCAGATATCAAATTAAAAGTGTAAAAATGGCGGCCACAGTTTTTGGTTAGGGCGTGGTTTTCAATTTATAACACACTAAATTAGATAAAATTTTTCAAATTTCAATTCTGTATGTTATTGAATTGACCCCCATCGCTCGCTTTACGATGACTAATAGCGAATTTATTGTAAAAAATGTAATTTCGAAACCTGAGTTTCTAAGAAAATTTGATATTCGTACAGTTACGAGATCAGGAAGTGTCGAGACACTGACACCAGTGTAGCAATAAACACACATTTACGACGTCTAGAAGATAAAACGTGGTTCAGAAAACATGTATACCAACTGTTTTAAACAAACTTATTATAAACCTGTATAGAAATTGTTTTAATCAAACCTATTATAAACCTGTATAGAAACTGTTTTAAACAAACCTATTGTAAACCTGTATAGCAACTGTTTTAAACAAACTTATTATAAACCTGTATAGAAACTGTTTTAATCAAACCTATTATAAACCTGTATAGAAACTGTTTTAAACAAACCTATTGTAAACCTGTATATCAACTGTTTTAAACAAACTTATTGTAAACCTGTATAGAAACTGTTTTAAACAAACTTATTGTAAACATGTATAGCAACTGTTTTAAACAAACTTATTATAAACCTGTATAGAAACTGTTTTAATCAAACCTATTATAAACCTGTATAGAAACTGTTTTAAACAAACCTATTGTAAACCTGTATATCAACTGTTTTAAACAAACTTATTGTAAACCTGTATAGAAACTGTTTTAAACAAATCTGTTCTAAACATGTATAAATAGCAGCTGTTTTAAACAAACATATTATTAACCTGTATAGAAACTTTTAAACAAATCGGTTCTAAACATGTATAGCAACTGTTTTAAACAAACCTATTATAAACCTGAATAACAACTGTTTTAAACAAACCTGTTTAGAAACTGTTTTAAACAAACCTATTCTAAACCTGTATAGCAACTATTTTAAACAAACATTCTAAACCTGTATAGCAACTGTTTTAAACAAACCTATTATAAACCTGAATAACAACTGTTTTAAACAAACCTATTCTAAACCTGTATAGCAACTGTTTTAAACAAACCTATTCTAAACCTGTATAGCAACTGTTTTAAACAAACATTCTAAACCTGTATAGCAACTATTTTAAACAAACCTATTATAAACCTGAATAACAACTGTTTTAAACAAACCTATTCTAAACCTGTATAGCAACTGTTTTAAACAAACATTCTAAACCTGTATAGAAATTGTTTTAAACAAACCTATTATAAACCTGAATAACAACTGTTTTAAACAAACCTATTCTAAACCTGTATAGCAACTGTTTTAAACAAACCTATTCTAAACCTGTATAGCAACTGTTTTAAACAAACATTCTAAACCTGTATAGCAACTATTTTAAACAAACCTATTATAAACCTGAATAACAACTGTTTTAAACAAACCTATTCTAAACCTGTATAGCAACTGTTTTAAACAAACATTCTAAACCTGTATAGAAATTGTTTTAAACAAACCTATTATAAACCTGTATAGCAACTGTTTTAATCAAACCTCTTCTAATCTAAATAAGAATACTACATAACCTCTTAACCTACCAATAAATTTTACATTTTAATCAAGGTCCAAGAGACAATTACATATATAGCAATCATATATCATATAGGTTGTATGATGGGGCTGGGTTGATGGACCTATCAACTTGTTTTGTATTTTTTAAATTGAAGATACAAATGTAAAAAAGACTACATTCGGAATTTAGTAATCTTTAAACATGATATTAGTTACATGTTGGGATAAAGTATGAGGAAAATGTGCTTTATAGCAAAAGCAATAAACGCATGCCTGAGTGGAGTTTGTATGTATTGGTAGGATATGTATTGTATAACACGTGGAAAACAACGCCATCTACCTGGCATCGGTGTAACCTTCGACGGTTCGCTAATACGAGATGATCGAACGTCTAAACCTAAACCAACCACGCTACGTCGCTCTAGTGTTTTTACTATTAGGGTATATTCTTCATGTCTTCTAGGATAAAAAGATGGGACACAAATAAAATGGGAAATATAAGTACAGTACTGTGTTCAACAATAATATAGGAATTTTATCACGGTGTCCCTCCCCTCTCGTTCTTTATACTCCTTGGTTATGACTATACAAAAGAAACTAATTTTGCGTCTTTTTTTTTACTGATCTTTAAAATTCGACCGTTGATTTTAACGTATCTACACATTATAGTGGATGTAATCTTAAACCTTGGTCTAGATGGAGAGATTTTATTTCAAATTTGTGCAATCACGATTTTAGTCTATGTGTGTATTGGTTAAACATATAATCTGTTTAATGTAATTTCTTATCTTATAATATAGAGTAAATATGTCATTCCTAAACTTTACAAACTTTCAAACAGACTCTTACATTAAACCTGTTACGAATAAAGCTCAAAGAGGGGTCAGGATTCGTTTTGATGTTTACAGACTACTCGTACACATCTTCTTGAAGGATGGAGAACAATATGTTTTGTCTGGGTATTAATGAGTGTATTTAATAAAATAGAAAATTTGAATTTTGGTCTTGCGGCAGCTATGCCAAAATTTTGAGTTAATCGAACAAATTTTAAATAGAATAAAGAAGAAAAGAGTCCCTATGTAAAATTTGATTGCTCGTTTGGAGTGTAAATCATTCTACAGACTGACACAGATAACATATCATTCCAAAATCACTGTTTTTAACACTGGGTATCTAACTAACATAGATTCTTTTACAAATCACAAAGTGTATGTGGATAAAGTAAAATTGTTCTCAGTTTTTACAGAATCCAATAAGTTAAAACTTATTATTCTGCAAAGTGATTTTCGGCAACCATATGTCGCTAGAGGGTTGGGTTTTGAATATACTGTATTTACAGTTACAAATGAAGTCATATATCGCAATAGCAAACTGCAACCTTTGTATAATTAATAATAAGTGTGTCAGCGATTAGTGTAATCGAGGTGAAGATTGTGACGTCATTACATGCGTCATACAGCGTGATATCATGATTCACTGTAACTTATCTAAAGGAAAACAAAGATATGGGTTGAAGTAAATCAATGTTTAGTTCTTAGCAGAAGTAAATATCAGTTACATATATGTCTTTAATCTACAAGTTTTATAAAACAATGTGTGTCACCACCAGTTGGGGACAGATCCGTTTATCAAGTTTTGCCAGATCTCGAGTCATGTTTATCATATGGTCGATAAACTCTAGTGGTATCTCCGATAAGACCTAGAATAAAATAGCCTCTCTAAGGATTGAAATAAAAAGTATTGGGCCCCGTTTCCACCAAAGTGTTGATTCGTGTTTTATTTATACATTGTACACTGTTGTTACATATTAGCTCTAATCCCTTCTCCATATATGATGGCTTTACTGTTTTGTACAAAATTTGATGAAATGTGATGCTTATTGATTCAAATGAGTTTGTAAAAAGAAGAAAATTGCAGTAGTAAAATGTACCTTGACGTAACTATTAAAGAATTGATTTCATAATTTTTGGATAGTTTATAGCACACGCAAAGAAATTTCTCAGCAATAAAGAAACGTATTTTTCGTGCTTTAAAGTAGTATAGAGACATTTTTGGAGAGAAAGTGACGAATGTTATTTTTGATTGTTTATATGAGCGTGGGAGAATGTTGGTGCAATGTTTAACCGTTAATTTTAGTCACGTCCATCGAATTATTAAACTTAGTTTACATGTAAATTATTAATTTAAAATCAAATAATTCTGACTACAGGGACTATTAGACTGATATTATTAGATATAATGCTGGGCGAAGGTTGGGCAGATTGCAAATATGAGACGGATTTACAGCGAATCATCCCCTACCTACTCAAACCGCTTCATATCTAACATTTTCATTATTTAACAATTTTGTTGTTGTAATAATTTTCTCATTATTATCATTACAGAGGAAAAGTTTGTCCGTTATTGGATGCAGATTTGAAAGCTGCTCAAAATGAACCTTTGTGGGTCGTTGTTTTAGACTTGTGGGTGAAAAAGGAATCTTTCAAATTTAAAAAGCCAGCTGCCATTCTGATTTTTATCAATAGATTTGGCTGTAAACTTTGCCAATGTTCGTAAATTTGATCAAAATGAGGGGGAATGTCCATCTCTAGATCGATTACTAATATACACTGGGCCTAAAATGATGGGATCGGTGTACATTTCATTGTTTGTGTTATGAGTGAATCGAGGCGTGTGATCGATATAATATGTAAAATGTCTTTATTGTGAATTTGCTAATAGTTACTTGTAACAGTTCAGGTTGTTTTTATTTATTGCATGAAAGCAGAATTTATATTTTTCCAGGAATTGCGGGGGGGGGGGGGTCAAGATACTAACGCCTTCCAAAGACTCTAGTGCTGCCATCGGGCGCATCCGATGGCAACTGAGCAACTTTTTTTATGATCGTAAAGGATCAAAGAAGGGTACACTAACCCCAACATCCGAACTGAGCAACTTGCCCCTCAGGTAGACAAGCGGGGAGGGCAAGTAAAAAGTATTTCCACCTAGTATTTGGGCTGACCAGTCGACTGTGTTTTGGAGGACTACTAACGCATGCGAAAGCTTCCACTCAAGATTCAATGCATCGTTTGTCAGCCCTAACCTAACCTAACCTTAATCTGATTTAGTATTTTGTAGTTGATAAGAATAGGTTTGTATGATAAGTGTTAAATAATTTCTTTACATTCCAAAATCTGTCAAGCGTGCTTCAAAGGTCTGCCGCTCGTTGCTCAGTTCGGAAGTTGGTGGTCAGAACCCTTTTTGGCATGTTGCTCAGTTCGGATGTTGCTTTATTACCTGATCAGCTAAAAGTTGCTCAGTTCGGACGAGCCGCTGCCATCGATAGGCCTACTTCTTGTAACTTCATGCTCGCAAACCAGCGCATTCTGAATCAAACCCACAAAGCTATGAATTGCACAAGTGTGTGTAATATGTATGTACACACAAAGATATATAACTTTAGGTTAAATGCACGTAATTAAATTATTGCACAAGACGGATGTTCATTGTGTTCGTCTTCAGTTGTTCATCTAACATATTTAGTTGTTTACTTCAATGTCATATTTAATCATTTACTACTCTCTGAGACTGAAATAAGATATGCGAATTGACATCATTAAGTTCTATATTTGTACAGCTTAATTATGTGTGTATCCTTTCTAAGTTCTAAACGTTATATCTGCTCTAATTCTGAAGTTGTGTAAATAAATATAACATTTTTCTTCTGGGTGATAAATCCAATATGGCGATGTTTTAAATGTATTGAGCAACAATAGTGGAAAGATTACATTCAGTAAGTGAAAGAACAGATTTCAAAGTTCAAGTCGTTTTCCTTAGTGGAAGATGAAGAAACGTCTTAGAAAATAAATTTATTGTTGTGGAACTATGCTTATTAACTGTAAAATTTATGCTAAAGTTGCTCAATAGATTAAGTGATATAAATACCATTTTATATCAATTGCAACTTGTTGCTACAATCCTTACTTTCCATTATTGTGAAATTCGAAGTAGTCATGGATAAGCCCAGGAAAGCAGTACTGTCTACCTAGTTTACTTATCACATATATGTGGTACTGAAAATGGGAAGTTATGTGATGGGTAAAAAAGTAGAGTTCGAGTTTTTTGCAGTTATATACGTTTCAAAGTCCCGTGTCAAAAAAGTTTTGAAATTATGTCGGTCGTCTGTTGTATATGCGGTGTTCTACAGCACAAACTGGGGGAATGATTTTAATCAAATTTGGTATATTTTGACTTTATCTCAGTAAGTTTTTGTCATTAGTTATTTTGATAACTTAAAATTTTGCGATAGCTGTTATCAGAATGGATGTAATGATAGTCTATTGAAGTGTAGCAACAAAACGTATTGGTCGCCATTTCCCCAAAAATGCACGTTCGTGCGTTATCGGATATAAAACAAAAAAATCGGCCATGTGATTGTTATAAAATAATTAACTTCTCAAATTCGTCTCTACCGATTTCATTTAAGTTTTAGTGGAATGTGAAGATTAATGACCCAAACTCTGTGCACAATTGGAAGCAAACAAATATTACGGTTGATTAATTGGCAAAAAGAAGCTTGACAGTCATCATTAAAAGTATGTTTTTAATTTAATACAACTTGTTTATGGCATAAGTGAGCCAAGTTGTCTTTTTTTTTTTTTTTTCAAAGACGTCCTCCATCGGTTTTTTCACGTTTTGAGTGACAACTACAGAAATTTAATTTTTGGTGACGATTACCTTTGAGCGATGAGTGGGTTTGTGTAATGTTTTTGGACAGGTTATTTAGTTTTTATGGTATGACCTTGTTTTGTCGCAGAAGATAAGGACATGCTACGTCTCAAGTATAAAGTAAATTAATGGTGAATTACTGGGAGATGTCCAATTGCACCGGTGGTCAGGGATCAGCCCCAAACTGATGTGTCCAGTTGCACCGGAGCCCTTTGGGGGGGGGGGGGTGTTCCAGTTGCACCGGCGGTCAGGTTAGGTTATATATACTTTCTAAATAAAAAGTGATAATTTTAGTAATAATAAAGTAATTTACTAATTTTTCTTATCATCCCTATTATTATTATTATTATTATTATTATTATGTGTGTACATACGCTTTATGTTTTACGGTATACCGTTAAAGGTATAGAACTGTTTAATAGTTATGTCAAAGTTCCGTAAAAGTGTGAGTAAAGAAAGGTATTTCCTGGTAGATTTTAACCACCGGTGCAACTAGACACTTTTCGTACGGAGGAATGTTTCGACCCTTGCAAATTCCTTCGACCGTCGGTACAACTGGATATCAGCCGAATTATTTATTTCTGTACTGAGTGAGAAAAGTATGAAATCCGTTAGTCTAACTATGAGAAGAACTGTTATGATATAAAACTGATAATTAGGGTACTCTCTAAGATCTAATGGCGAGTTCTCACGGGTCGTGGCTCGAGACCGTGAGAGTGGAATACGACTCGTGAGAACTGGTAAACGTGGAACTAGCCGGTGACGTCGCAGTCTACGCTCTAGTCGTCTCGACAACCTAACTGCGTACAGAAATGAAAATTTGTTGTATGACTCCACTATGGGAGATTTTAAGGGCTGCAGCAGCGAAACGTATTTCAGGCGAGTTAAACGTACCTGGATTTGGACCTTCCGAACTGATCACGAAATTCGTACTGCCAAGAGCTAAAACAAAATCGCAGCAAGTAAACGATCAGAAACGTCTCCTGATGAGGTCTTCAAACCAAAAGTTGTGTGGTTTGAGCAGATGAACTCGTTCATCCAACGTCATGTTCATCAACGACCCACTAAGCCGTTCGGCCTTAGTACGGTAAGTGAAAAAGTATTCTATTCATTTTTAGAAACTTTTTTGTCTTTTTGATACCTTGAAATGTCCTGAATTGGAATATGTATTTACTTTTTGCATGTTTTAAGTATAAACGTCCTAAACATATTTTATTTTTCTAAAGTTATGTAAAGAAAAATTTCCAGCCAGAAAATAGTCTGTTTCAGTGTTTAATATCTCGGCTTAGATGCAAGATTGGGACGTAAATTTGTTACTGGAATATTAGTTATCCTACAGGTTTAATTTTCCTGTACAAGTTTAATTGTTTTTGACAAAGAAAAAGACAGTAATTTTATTGTTTTTATTTAAATGGTATTATTGATTTTACGGTTAAAATTTTAAATAACTATCCATTCCATTAATATAATTAGTTTTGATAATCATATATTGTATAAAATTCTATTACACATTTTTGAGAATCCATACAGTATTTGCACTTTTTAAAAATTGTTGTTACAAAATAACAATATATTTTATTGTAATATATATTGCTATAAATGTTATAAAAAATTACAATACATATTGAAAAATAAAACTAGACATCCATTTTGCCAAGGAACGGAATTTCGTTGTTGAAGTAGTCGCAGTGTCTGGCTCGAACTCGTTCAGCTTGGTAAGGGGACGGGACATATATACTGTACTGTTTGTTGTGGGTAATTGTTGCAAACCAACTGATGTGTTGTCGTGTTAATAGCTCACGCTTGGAGACAAAACTGTAACGCGGATCACGCGCGTGGGCCAGGCAAGAGCACATTTTGTTAGAGGTCACTGTTTTCGTTGGCTATTTTCATTGAAAATTAAAATATTGGATTGACACTACAATAGTAAGATGTCATGTGATGCATATTTCTAGACGGGTTTTTAATTTTCAAATGTTAAGGTAATCAGAGTTTAAATATTTTCATATTTCAATATTTTTTATAAAATAGCATTTTGACAATTCAGACGAAGAAAAAATTAAAGTTCAATTGAAGATACATAACGACCAACAAAAATTATGACCCCCCCCAATAAAAATTTGACCTTAGGGAATGGATACAAATACCTAAATTATCAGGTTTTAAATTTTAACAGTTTTTCTTAAAATTAAGTATTTCCAGACATTTTCTCACTCCTTTTATAACATAACAAATTGCAAAATGTCGTGTTGGATTTACGACATTTTACCTTCACAATATTATGAATAATTCTAGATTTGTTTTAAAACACCCTGGTTAAATGTAGGAATGTTATATTAGTTGCTTGCCAACCGACCGCGTGATTGCCGAGGAGTTGACGTAAAACCAACTTGGACAATTATTATTTCGTTGTCACTCGGCTGTCAGTGAGCTACACGTTCACAAGCTTTGTTTCGCCGAAACAGTTCTATTTAAAATGAGTAGTCAATTTCAAGTTGATTAAGAGTTATATTAGATTATTTATTTTATTATCCGTCTTTTTTAATAAATAAAAAACTAGGTCGTTGTCAAATTTCTTACTTATATAGAGGTGATTGATATAAGTGTACCAGCTGTTTTACTTGGAAAGCATTTTATATGTTAAAAAAGTCAAATAGCAACTCCTTTGATTAAGTACAAAAAAATGGACTCATGAAAACGTCTTAAATCTTGTTTTTAATACTTTGAACCTCTGTAGTTCCTAAACAGTTGGAAATATTAAAAAGTACATATGAATAAAAAAAGTCTTAAAATTATGTGTAGAATCTAAACCATAAACAATAGGTATTTATAAAAGAAATTTTAAAGTTGTCCGCCATATTGGAAAAACGGCTAAACGGCTTATGGTATCAAAATTTTAAAACCATATAAGTCAAATGGCAACTTCCTTCAACTTTTTATATATATATATCAGGTACTTTCTAATTAAAACAGCTGATTTGTTGTGAATTTTTGAAATAGTTCAGTTATATATAAGAAAAACAATAGGCCTTCCTGAGAAAACAGAAATAATTATATATTATAATGATAATACATGGATTTGGTTGATTGACCTAACCTCAAGTTAATTTTACGGTTACAAATTACAATATTTATTTTTTAACTTATGTTAAAATGGTTGAAATAAAAAAAAACTAAGCTGATTTGTTGCACGTTCCTATAGGATTAATGAATTTGTAAATTGTAATCAATCAGAACTTTTGATTGAAATGGATTTTTTGTTCGGGAGAAACTATGACATGGTACTTGGTCATTGGCCCAATTTGTTTTGGCGTCCATTTGTCTCGCTGCAGTACGGACTAGTGGTCAAAAGTGAAGCTTGGTTGATGACATTGAGTTAATCCTTGTGTTAACGAGCAGAAAGTGAAGACGTTAAACACTAAAATAATAATATAAATATTATAACTTGGATATAAAACGATTGTTTTATACTTTATAGGAGTATAGACATTATTTAGTGGTTTTGAGAATTTATCATTGTATGTCGTCAACTGTATGTTTTATAAAAGGGATTCAATTTGTTTATTCACGAGTCTACACCTTAAAACGCCACAGTGTCGTAAATTGTTTTTCTTTTTCATGCGCATAGATATTTATGTTTTTACTTTCTCCTATATACGTAGTATTGGGAAAGTTATGTGACTAAAATATCGATATCGAATTTTTCACGAAAATATAAGTTTTGAGTTTTCTGAACGCAAAAATAGGAGGTTTTTGAAATTGTCGAGTAAGTATTATACAGTACAAACGTAGACTTTTGTTATTTGTGTATGAGTCCATGGTTTTGAGCATAAATCGAGATCTTTTTCTCTCATTTTTGATTACTCAAAATTTGGGGATTATTACGATAAGATCAAAACTTAAAATTACGATTTTCTCAAAATCGGATCAAACGATTTTGTTGTAAATTTTTGTAAAATGAAGTCTCTAATGATTCGGTCAAAACGTATTGGTCGCTATCTTCTAAAAACTCCGATATGGGAGTTGTCAGTAAAAAGGAAAACAAATTGGCTTTAAATTAGAGATAGTTAAAATTTTGCTGAAATGTGAAGATTAATTGCCTTAAACTAATGCGCAGAATTGCAACTAAAAGGAAATTATAGTTTATGACAAAAAAAACCTAATGAACCGTTAATGAATCCGTCATTAAAATTTGGTTTCAATCATTTGGAATCAACAGTTTACGCACGGGCGAGTTTTTGACAAGCTTAGGCTCTATTTTAAATATCTTTCAAAATATTAAAAAAAACAACATTGATAAATATTAAGACTATTGTAATTTCTCATAAAAAAAGAACGGGGAATAAATAAACTCTGTAATAAAGAATACTACACTTTTTAATTCTCACGTGTAAAAAAAAAAGGTTACTGGAGAATTTTTTTAAAAAGAAGGCTAAGAATATTTTGTTGAGGATGGTCGTGTTTTTCCACCATTTATTTTGTATTTACAATATTTATGTATTAATATTAAAAGTCGTCTGATCTATTATTTAAGTCTCTATTAATGTTTTTTCTTCCAAGTTGTAAATTAAATTGATTTATTCCGTTCTTATGGAAGTAGTCTGTAAATGTGTAGGGATGTACAAAACGTTCTCTTCAAGATGCTGAGTTGACGTGGCTTCTTCAATGAACGTGCGTTATTATCTAGAAATGATATAAGAGAAGTGTTGTTTGTAGTCAAGCAGACCCAATCAATAATTGCATGTCCTTGGGATTCTAAACGACTCCCTAGATTACATAATGAATGTAGTCTTTGAGATATATTTAAAGTTGGTTTCAGTCCAACCGTTATTTAAAAATAGATCACGTGACGTGGTGACAAATACAAAATGCATGTGACGTAGGCATTGACCTAGGATTACGTCGATGGTTAAGGACTAGTTGAATTCTTAAAATTGGATGTTTTTTTCCTTATTCGGATGTTATAAATCGTCTCTCTGATTTCGTTGTAATTGTATGATAGATATGGGGTTTTTAATGTTTGAATGAATATTCCTATATCTATATCGGTTTACACGTTTTTGCTTAAATTATAGTGAAAACTAAAACTGCGAAGTGTTTTTATTTTCTCACATAGACGTTGTATAAGGAAGTTATGTGTTGTGTAAATAATGGGTCTTTGTTACCCAAATAGTGTTTTTTTTTTTAAATATCTGACTGGCGACCGTCATCTCCAGTTTTCTGCAGTCAAAACCAGTGAACCGATTTTTATATATTTTGTTTCTTGTGTTAAAGGGGATAATTTCGGGGTCATCAACGTTTTTTTAAAAAAGAGGAAGAAAAGTAAAGCCAAGAATACTCTAATAGCGCCAGGGTTGGAAAAGAACAAGAGTTGGTCAAGAGAGACCTGATAGGAACAACGAGAAAAGGGATCTAACTCAAGACTACATGTAAAAGGTGTAGGACCCTCGGGATTGCCAAGTCCGGACTCATTATAGTGAGCCCCTAGGGGGATTTTTATAATTTGAATTGGCATGAAACAAAAAAAAGATTAAAAAAAAAAAAATCGTCCCATGAATTCTTGGTCAAATTTTGCATAAGTTATAGTACCCAAAGGTATTGGTTGTCATGAAACAAAAATGCCGTTATGAGAGTTTGGGTAAAACAAAAAATTGCCATATAAATCAAATACTCATTATTTTAAAATTTGGGGAATATAAAGATTATAATATATATATGAACAAACAGTGAGCAAAATATGAAATAAAAGAAATTACGGTTCGCGAATAGTTAAAGAATTCTAAATAAGAACTGTTCGGGAACAGTTAACCCTGAACTTCATTCTTGTTCATATTATAATACAGTTTTATCGGATATTTACCACCATTTGTCTATATGAAAATTAATACACGACGTTTCGAGTGTATAAATCAACTATCGTCATTAAGTAAGTGTAAAACCAGAACATAAAAGAGAAAAAACACGAACATAGCCTAGCCTGAGGCCATGTTGGAAACTAAAACTAAATCTATAATCTAAGAAAAGCACAAGAGCCTAAAACTGCTCAGACCTAAAGAGTACTTCTTAGTAGATTCATCAAACTCAGTGGAGAAACAAACAGTGCATCCTCTCGTTTGCGGATCTCGACCTTGTGAACGCAAAGTCGCACAGAATGGCCGATTATTAAGATGTAAATATAGAGTAATTTAGAATTTACTAAAATAGAGCAAATATGTTTATGCCAAATTCGTGTAACGACGTATTTGCAGTGACACTGCAATATGTTAAAGCGACTGTACTAGGCTATGGAACAACATAAAGGAGGACTTCCTCGAGCTGCATACAGTGAGTGTGTACGTTGTGCAGGAAAATAGTTATTTTGAAAAAAATCTTTTAAACATTGAAAATCCAGCCGCTATTTAAAAATGTACGAGCCGATTTTTTTTGTCAATGAACTGAGCCTACTACAGAATTTGAGCAAAATTGAATTATACAGGGTGATACATATTAAGTTTCTGTCGGTCTGTTGTTTTTTTATTGTAAACTGGTGAAATGCGTAAATGGACGAGTCAAGTTTGATTTACGGATTTTACCAGTGTAAAATTTTAAAAAAAGTAGTTTTTTACATTTTAAAACGCAACCCGTTAAAAATGTTTAACGAAGAATATTTCTAAAACTATTAACTTTCCTCAAAATAAGTTTTAGTCTTTTAACGACAAAGACGATGTTATCTTTATATTTATTGTAGGTCAAAAGATAACAGAGTTATCGATAAAAGATAAAAAACTAATTTTCTTGGTAAAAGACTACAACTTCCTTTATTCTAAAAATCTTTCTTTTATTTATAAGGTGAAACATGTATTTAAGAAACTTGTATCTTAGACTTCTAAGTGTTGTAGTGAATTACCAAGATATTTGTCACCTACAACTAAAATGAAGATATCGTGGTTTTTTGTTAGAAAAATAAAATGTTTTGTCTATTGTAAATTTTGTGTAAAGTATACGGCATTACAAATTTTAAACGGGCACCATTTTGAAAATTTTCAAAATAAAGTCTCGATTTTTAGAATACTGGTAGAAGTTTAGATACAAAATCGTTTCCAATAAATCTGGACTCGATATATTATTCATTTCCAAAGTTGTACATTTATTGCAAACAACACGAATGGACCGACAGTCACATTTCTACTGGAACGTTTTTCCTTATGTTGTTGCTTTGAACCCATTCCTGAAACACAACGCGATAAAATAAACTACTGTATACACAAATTTTCTCCGCTATCCCCAAAACCAACCAAAACAATTCGTTTTCAGAAATGTACGTTCAGTTGTCATTCAAAAAGTGAAAATGACTTTATTTAAATAAACCCGAAACTTGTCTCACCTGTCATTTTTTCTTGTTGTTTAAAGGCGAAAAACTTCTCGGTCATCATCGCCTTCTAGAAAAAAGAAGAAAAGAACATAAAATACCCCCAAGCTCTCGAATAAAGTAGTCTAATAGCGTCATGGTCTGAGGAGAACAAGAGACTCCGGGTTAGAGAGGGATGTAACCCAAGACTACATGAATAAGGTGTAGATCAAGCTACGTCTCCTCTAAAGTGAGTCCCTGAGCGTTCGTCTATTTTGTAATGTATCCTCAGCTAAATTGTAGGCATTTGATTAAAATATATTTTTTTCAAGCTTCCCTTTTTGTTAGTTATATCTTAAACGTTTAAAATTATTTTTGTGATTTTGCAATCGGATTATTTGTGTCGTTAATTTTAATATTTTATTAAAATTTGAACAAAATCGGTAGAGTAGATTTTGAGTAACGTCTTTTATAACGTCCTATGTCGGATTTTGGGGGTTTTCACCGATAACTCACGACCCAGCATTCTTAAGGACATGGAAACCAATACGTTTTAATCGGGTCCTTACAGGCTATAACGAAGCAAGATTGATCAATATCGTTAGAGATGATTTAAAAGAAATTACGTCTTGTATAACAGCCCTATGACATTTTTGGGGTTTTCACCTATAACTCACGAATCGGCATTTTTAAGGAGATGGAGCCCAATACGTTATAATCAGGTTCTGGAACCTATTACGTTTTGATCGGGTCCTTAAAGGGTACACTTGAGCAAAGTTGATTAAATCGGTATAGAGGACTGTGAGAAATTAAGTATTTTATAACGGTCCTATAACCAATTTCTAGTGTCTCTACAGATAATTCACGAACCGAGTTTTTTTAAAAAAGATGAAGTCAAATACGTTTTGATTGGGTCCTTACCGGCAACACTTGACCAAAGTTGATCAAAATCGGTAAAAGGGATTTTGAGAAATTACGTATTTTATAACAGTACTGACATTTTTGGGGGTTTTCACCTATAACTACACGTGTTGGGCTAAAATACGCCTAAAATTGATTAAAATCCATCTCCACGTGTTTGGCTAAAATACGCCTAAAATTGATTAAAATCCATCTCCACGTGTTTGGGCTAAAATACGAATAAAATTGATTAAAATCCATCTCCACGTGTTTGGGCTAAAATACGCCTAAAATTGATTAAAATCCATCTCCACGTGTTTGGGCTAAAATACGCTTAAAATTGATTAAAATCCATCTCCACGTGTTTGGGCTAAAATACGAATAAAATTGATTAAAATCCATCTCCACGTGTTTGGGCTAAAATACGCTTAAAATTGATTAAAATCCATCTCCACGTGTTTGGGCTAAAATACGCTTAAAATTGATTAAAATCTATCTCCACGTGTTTGGGCTAAAATACGCCTAAAATTGATTAAAATCCATCTCCACGTGTTTGGGCTGTAGATCACTTCAAATATGACAGACGCCAAGCAGTTATAATTATTTCAAAAACAACTTTTTTGGACTCGGGGTACCTCAGAACGGTTATATCTGTAAAAAATACGAAATATAATTTTAGACCATCAAAATTAATAACTTTCTCTGTGAAAAATAAAAGGTAGAGGGAAACATCTGTGGTTAGGATCAATGAATATTTCATATCGTATCCGTTGCCATTCACGAAAGAAAATTTTTGTATTAGAAATTCTCTTATAAATTTATCTGTAAAACGAAACTCATCTTGTTTAATAGTTTAAACCTCATGTCAGTAAATGTTTTAAATAATATTGCCCTAATTTTTTACTCGTACATATCTCAAGATATTTTGATACTAAATAGAGTGGAACGCTGCCACATTCCTAAATTAAGCCTAAACTTATTACATATCGACTTTTCAGCTTCCTTAGTGTCTGCAATACTTAATAGTTACTCATATTTAATGTACCTTCTTTTGTTTAGGTTGTGACAAACTCATAATATATGATATCTTTGTAATTGATTGAAACCTAGTTTTGAATAACGCCGATCAAAGTTCAGTTAGTTTTTTGTCAATTACGCCATACTTGTTTTGTTGCTTGCAATTTAGCACACTGATTTTGATTAATATTTTTGCGCCTAGTATATAATATATATATAAAAAAAAATTGCAATAATTCATGATAGCTATATATTTCCTTACTCTGTCTTCAAAGCTTGATTGTTTCACCAATCAGGAAAGGTCAGCATTTAACTGGCAAGGGTCATTGTGTCAGTTTTAATTTTATAACTCTTCTTTTAATTGAAATCTTCACCATGTTTTCATTCGATCCTACGTTAAATTGATTATCCTAATCTACAGTGTGTATTTCATAACTGTAGTATGAAGGTCTTTTGTTGTGTGAACGTTTTATTAATAAAATAAATAAATGTGTATCCATCAATTCTAGTTCTAACCAGACGCCATATTTCATAAGAAAACGGATTTAAAATTAACATAAATAAATTTTTAGTACGTAGAGTTTATGAGGTGTCACTTGAAGTCCCAGACCTCCCAAAAGCCCACCAATCAAAGTTAACTTGAATTTGAACTTATCATACCCGATATTTCTAAATTAATAAAGATTTAATTTTATTGCACGAAATTTGTATTGGGAATACGGATGTATAAAATTGTTTTGCTTATATCAATTTGTGTACTTAACCTTCTAAATTATGTCATCCCAACTTCTATTTTAGCATTTTGAATTAAACTCCCTCCTTCTTGTTTTAAAGTTATTTGATAATGATGGGTTGTTCATATTATTAATATAGTTTAATCGAACATTTACCAACATTTGTGTGTAGAAAATTAATACACGTTTCGAGAGTTTAAATCAACTCTCGTTATCAAGTGTGAAACTAGAATATAAAAATAGCCTCGTAAACAACCTTCTCCCCCCCACCCTCTATTTGAAACTTTTAGTCTACGATCGCGTCATGATTCCCATTTATGGAATAAGTGGCAAAAATTCATCCTTATTTAAAATAGAATAATTTTTTTTTCCTATTTTTAATTCAGTTTTTATTATCGGAAGCCATAATGGGCTTTATTTCTGAACTAGTTTGGCTGATAGGATTGTCTGATAGCTTTATATATAAGGCTTCAATTAATTTTCCTTTTCTATATATATAATGTTCTAGTTTCACATTTGATAAAGTGAGTTGATTTTTACTCTCAAAACGTCGTTTATTAATTTCTATACACAAATGATGATAAATGCTCGATGAAACCATACTGAATCCTCCTTCCACTCATTCCTAATATGCTCAAAATTGCACCCAACATCATAGTTATAAATTTCTCAAAATATTATAGTATACCTAGGGTATATATTTTTAATTCTATTGTAATTACTGTATTAAGCTTTTGTGGCACATTTGTGTTTGTAAATGTTAATTTTTATTTGATTTGATTCAAATTTGGTTTGAAACCTAGTCTTCGCTAATCGTTATAAAAGTTTGTTAATTAGAAAATGCAAAAGAACTTGTCACTTGTGAGTCCCACAATATTACAATATCTGATTTCGTGTAGCTTCAATGTATACCAAATGTGTTTGTACGGTAAAACAAATTAAGAGGGAAATTTTTTAATCAAATTAAAGGGAAAAAAGTAATAGATTCCAATGTATAGTATTTTGTTGCAGAAATTTCGGGTAGATTTATTTAATTTTGTCTACGAAAATAGGGTTTTAATTGAATATGTTTGTAAAAAGTAATTGTTGGCGGTCGGGTTTTCCGTAGTCCCTAATTATCTTTAGAACATTATTAATGTTCTAGGCATATAATAGAACATTTTACACCAGTATTGATTCGCGTTCTATCATATCTGTGTGACTTCACCAGAAATTTTAAGAACTCAAATTGTGTCTTTGCACAATAATGCTCGAACGGATTTAGGCAGTTTTTAAAATGTTAATATAATTTTGTAAAAAAAATACAAAGAGATCATTATTATTTTATAATTTAAATTGATTTGAATCTATTTTATATAAAATTTGTAATTTTCTGTGTTGGAAGTGCAAATAAGACACTTTTATTGTCTTCTCTCATTTTTTAAAATCTAAAAATTAGTAAATCTTAGTCAGACTCTATATTATATATTTGTGCATTTGATTTTTTCATGGTTGTTAAAATATTTGACATTATTATATATCAAAAACGGTATCTATAATTTTAGTTTCAATCGCAAAAAACATTTTTTTAGTATACAATATAAAAAATCCTATGTTGCCGAAACATCTTTTATTTTGGGTTTTTATTTACTATAGAGATACGTAAAAAAATGAACTTTAGTTATAGGATTGTAAAGTAACATTTTCCTACATGTTATTTTGGGAAACACACCTTATTTCCAGATGAAAAGAATTCTCATTCCTATCTTGTTCATGCTTTGTGCGAACACGGACAATGGTGACCTAAATAGATGGAAGGCCGTTGGAGACAATATGGTGGTAATTTGCAGTCTGTTTCACAAGTATAACTTTATTTTAATTTATTTGCAACTGATTAGAAAGTTTGTATTAAAAGACAAAATATACTTCATTAATATGAAATATCTTATCCGTGAGAACACGCATGAAGCAATTTTCTTGTTTCTAGCAATCATGACGAGTTTCGAGCTGACGTCATTTTCTTTCATTTTATGATGTCTCATATAAAATAAGAAAATTATGATTTCACGGATTTTTCACTTTTTAAGCTCTTTCTGGGTGAATTATTTTTACAGAAGTTACGCAATTTGAGATTGTTCATTTTATCAATTCCTAGTACGAATTTCTTAAACCAGAAAATATGGAACACCTGAGGTCTAATTTTTACAATTTTGTTTTACAGTTGTTAATTTCCTTTTGTAGATGTTTAGATTTTTGAAATTTTTATATTCGTAAAAATAGGGCACCAAATGCATTTGTAGCTTCATATATTTTCCCCCTTGTTGCCTCTCGGTCATTTTCGCCTTATGAAGACATGAACATAAAATAAAGATCCCTAGCCCTGGAATACTCTAATAGCGTCAGGGTCGGAAGAGAACAAGAGTTGGTCGAGAGAGACCTGATGGTAACTAACTACATGGAAAAAAAGGTGTAGATTCAGTTACGGGGTCCTTACGTCTCAGCCCTATAATTTTATGTTTGTGGTGAGTGTGTATTATTTTCGTAGTTTTTACAAGAGCTGTACCATTTAAAGGCAACTTTCTTTAGAGGCCAACATACTAAATGAGGTAACAATTTGGAGATTTTAATTCTACATGTATGAAGTCTTACCAAACTCTACGATAAAAAAACTTTTCTTTTCAGGAAATTGATATTCTTAATGTTACTAGGCCTGTCGGAGATATTTTAGAAAAACCAACAATTTTAATTTAGAATCTGAAGAGAGTAAACAAGCATGTGATAAGATACATTTAGAAGGACTTCTCTTTATTTTTGAGAACATTAAAACAAATTTATAACTTTTTTAATCTGTCGGTTTTTTTACGGGAAAATCCAAATCAGGAAGCCGCTAAATGCGACCTTCCTTGCCATGGGTCAAAGACAGCGAGAAGGCCTTGACTAGAAGAAACATTGAACTTGGAAATGAGTGTCTGCCGTGACTGAAATATACATTTGATATTATTTTATCATAGAATATGTAATTCACTAAGACAGACTATTAGACAATTAATAAAACACGTAAATAAAAGTAGATTAAAAAATTATCTTTACCTCTATGTAATAATAATTTTAAAAATTTTTAGGAAGCAGGTGGAAACACTTACTTCCTTTGTGGACAAGGGACCTTGCGACTTGGAAAGGAAGGGGAATTTGGAATGTGGTAGGGAGGGGTGATTCACGTATCCCCTCTCTTTTTTTCGAATTGTTCGGTTTGTTCCTAACAGTACAACAAACTCAAGCATTGTTAGCTTCCTTTTGCCCTCGTCCGTTGTTGTAAATTTTCACTTTATTAGAATTATCTTTATTAGAATTTTTTGTAACTTTGAAAAAATTATAGAAGCTATGTAACGAATGTGTAAGTATTGTTTAGATTTTGTTTAATGAATATATTAACATGAATTATAGTGGAAAGAGTGAAACAAGGTATTTTAACAAGTTTTTCTTATTATTTAGTCTTATATATATATATCACTTTATTAATTGCCAGGTCTTATCGATCGAATTAAATCTTGGAGGTTAGGCTTGGGAATTTCGTTTCCGCTGTATCACATAGTGCACAGGCACAGTAGTGTAGTGTAACAAAATGGCCGCTCTGAAAGAGAGCATCGTTGTCTGTGTGGTGAAGAAATTCTAACTAGTGCTTGTGAATTCTTGTTTAAATATTCAATATTGGTGTTTTTATAAACTTTGAAATTTTATTTCGCATTACACAAACTTTATTGGTTGATTAGTGGTTTCAATGTGAGTATTGGGATTGGTTTTTGAGTGTGTTTTTATAGATTTTAATGAGGTGATTGACCCTATTTTGAGAGATAAAATTTAAAATATAGTTTTAAAATGGGTTCGTTTCATCCATGCTAAGAGTTTAGAAGTGTACTGCAAACTATTAAAACTAGTTTTGATATTGCAATTAGTCTATAATTTGAGTTTCTTTGTTTTTGACTCTCCAGAAGAATAGATCGTGTTTTAAAATTTAGGCCTAGGCCTATAATGCATTTTTAGGGTTTTCAAATACATCTTTGTATAACATATTAAATTGTAGTTTGTTATGAACTGTCTTTGTCTTATGTTTTTCTAACTGTTGTGTAATAGTTTCTGGCTTTATGCCACAAGTGATGACACTGCTCTTTGTCCATCATGCTCAATTAATTATTTTCTAGAGTACCATTAACTATCTCCCTTTCTAATATGTTTAAGTAAATATAGAAATTTGAGTAAATTTAATTAAATAAATGAGAAAAAGGCTATAACCTAACTCTAAATATTGAAGGATTTGGTATAGTCTGTAATAGGCACAGCTGTTGTATCATAGTGAAAAGATTAATAATTAGCTTTAAGTTTAATTTATATTTTAACTTTTAATGTTTTTAATAAGTTAACATTATCTATAAATGAAAATTGGTGTTATTTCGACAATAACAGCTGAATTAAAGCTAGTAACATAAATATAGTCCAAACTAAATACAGTATACGCCAAAATAAACAGTACTGAAATTGTAAGATTTTATTTACATAGTTTTACCAACATATACAAGTAAAAGGAAGCAAAATCAGTTAGACTCTTGTAATAACATGAGTGGGCTGGGTAAGGAAAGTTAGTTCTAAGGGAGATGAGGCGCTTGCCAAAAGTTTCTTATAAAAGCATTGTTGGTTAAGGCAGTGTGGCTGGTTGTGCCATCTTGCTGGAACCATTGTGAACGAAAAGACAGGTTTCAGGCACGACAGGTCTCCTATAAAATGATCAAGAATGACCTTATATCGGTCCTGATTTACAGTAAGGATTTCCATTATTGTCTTCAACAAAGTATGGACCAATTATGCCTCTCTCTCTGACATATGCGCACCAAATGGTTACACGCTTACTATGTATATTCTTTGCTGTATATTCTTGTATTACATAATTTTTATAATCTGCACAACAAGTATTTGTCTTCATAGATAAGTTAGATTAGGTTCTGTTAGTATTTCATACAAATCTATTAATGTAATACAACAAATTGGTATTAGTTCTTCAGAGAACTAATTAATTGGTATTTTTTCCCTTTTCAATCATTAGACTCTTAAAATAGCAATTAATTGGTATTTAGGTAAATAATCACTTAAAGGTGGCGCTTTTTTCCCCCGATTTTTTTATCTTCTACTACATTCCTTGCTTCTTAACAATCTAAAAACTATCAAATTTACCGTAGTCTCATTGTGTAATGCATATGCCTCAAACCATACACTATTAGCATTGCCATTATGTTTTAACCTATAAATACGTCTGGTTTTGGTAGTTTTTAAATTGTGATTTTTCAGTGAAAAATAGTGATCTGCGCGAGCAAAATGTTATTTATTCTTATGAAGTATTGTATGTAATAGACGATAAATGAAGAAATCCAGAAAATAAGGCGCCACCTTGTAAACAATTACGGGTATTTATTTTTTCTTGCAATCAATAGGCTAGGCCTATTATAATAGACTTATGTTTAGTTTGCCTATGAAGTATATCATAAGAAATAATGTGGATTTTTATATTGAATGTACATACTGAAATATTGACTAGATCTTGGCTATGATCAGACCGTTGTGCATGCACTGGGATCTGAAATCATCAGAGGCTTTTAATTTTGTAGTGAAATTAGTTGAAATATTAGTTGTATCTCATTCTCTGATTTAAATTTTGTTTAAACGTAAAGTATTTACCTTGTAATCAAAGTATCAGATTGTATTTTTTGTTGGAAGAAACGTTTTAAGTCTCAAAATGCATTTCTTCACTGTTGTTTACAGCTGTTGTTAAGTTAGGTCTACGGGACGTAAATGACATAGTTGAGGTCTGGTAAGGTAGCTAACTATATCATTTATGCCATTTAAAATGTTATAGCGGACATAAATTTTTTTGACATCTTCATCTTGAAATTTGGCAAGATCAAAATGAAACAATTCACAATAATAATACGCCATTTTAAATATCTGAATCTTTTTATTTTCATACAGCAAACCGCAATGAAATACAATTTGCATACGCCATTGTGATAATAGACATGATTCTTCAATCGTACAACGTCATATTAAACTATAATATGGAAGCCTAATATATATATAGTCATCTAGCCAGACTTAATAAAACAAGCAATCATACATTCAGTGACTTGATCAACGTAGTAATTAGTATTGAAGTTGTCATTACTAACCTATTGAAACTTTTCATCGAACAAATAATATGATCTGATCCTTTGAATATAAGATAAATACTTTTTACGTTTTCATAATTTTTTTATTGAATAATCTGAAGACTAGGTACATCCGATATTTACCGAAATATGAATATTATAATATACACTTAGCTGCCTAGATATGTTAAATGTAGGGTTAAATAAAACCAAACCGTTATAACATATCTTAGTCTCCAAATATTTATCTTTTATATACTTCATTGTTAAGGATCCTCCAAACACATGTAAGAAAAGTTAATTGATTTGCTGTCTACTTTCTGTATTAACACTATTTTTATGATAGTGGTACAAAAGGCAATTTTAAAAATCTGACAATTATTATTTAAGGTGCTCAATTGTATGAACTTGAGCAGAAGTTATGTAAAGTTGAAGATCACCACAAAAAAAGGTTTAGGCAAAAAGGATATAGAAGTTCTTAACAAAACTTAATATCATAACAGCTTATGGATAATTGTTAGTTCACCTGAGTTATGCTAGTTATGTTCAACATTTACCTACAGTGGTAATTTAATTATTATTATTTTTTTTTGGCTAAATTATAAAAATATAAAATTTGACCTAACTTAACCTAACCTCTACGCGGACTTGTTGCAACAATATCTAGACTGGACTCTTCTTTGTTAAAGTAACCTTTCTTGAATAACCAGATTTAATTTACTGATGCTTCATACTGTTGTTAAGTTTTTTAGTTATGTTATTTTTTTTATTTGGTAAAGTCTTTTTATAATTTTTTAAAATTAGTGCATCTCAACTTTATCCTTCTGTTGAGACATTATAACAAAACTTAGGCAGTAGTAATTTTTTATTGAATTATTGTTAGTCCTTGTCATTTCAGTGATGTTACATGTTGTGCAATATAATATTAAATTAGAAACTATTCATTTAAAAAAAATAGATTATTCAATAACTGCAAAGTAAGAATATTTAGAGATGTTTATTCTTTTAACAAACAGTTGTCACTGTTTTTCTTCTGTGATTCGGCAAAATTGGGCGATTTAGTCATACCTATTTTAGCCTATTTATATTTTACTACATTCTCTTCGTGAATCTTGTCCCTAAACCAACACGTGGTTTATCTACTTGTGTTTCCAACAATGGTTTGTGTTGCTTGAAATTATACTGAAATTCATTTGAAATAACATATTTTCGATGGTGTGGTTTGTTTGTAAATTTGAATCTGCACTTGGGAGCTATTCCAGTCTGTACTCTAGTATAATGAAAATGTGATTTCTTTACTCAATTTCCACATATCACTTAATTCAAGTTTATCTTTATAAGAGTGTACTACTTGTTTGGAATCTTTCTCTGAAGACAACTTCATGCTAAATGATTTTCTCTTTACATATATATATATATATATATATATATATATATATATAGCAGCAAATCTTAGTTTCCTGATATGAAGATGACTTATTTTGTCCCTTTCTTCTAAACATTAGCTAACACTTATAGTGTAGTTGCCCTTTTTTCTTAAACACACATCATCTATTTTGGCTTTGTGTTCCAAATATTATGCAATTTAGATTGTAGTTAATTGATTGTGTTTACAATCCATATTGCTCATCATTCACTGGAGGCCCAAAAACCCTTTTCCCAGCCAAGTTGAAATTTTTCACAATTGTTTTTGCTTTTGGAACAGTATTTTCACTATACTTACGACGGGTTGGATTATTTATTGTCATATTAGCTATTACATTAGTCAAGTTTTAATACCTGTGTCTAATGTTTTGCGTGATTAAGCCAGTATTCTCACTGCACTCTGCTTACTTAGTTTCCTGTTTCTATAAGCATAATGTAGAGATTTTTGTGCATACCGATACGTCAATTCTTTCTTTTGAGAGTGGACATAGTTGTTCTATATAAAAATCTGTCCAAATTATGAAAACATTTTTAGGATTTTATAAACCATATTGTTTAGCCTTTATTTTGTGATAACACTGTAAAATGTTTCGGTAGCCATTTATTTGATTTTCTTTTGTTAGAGATCTATTATAGAATTGGAGTGGTTAAATCACTCTGTTTTATCAGTTACTGTTCAGTCGGTAAAGCATTCTATAAGTTAAACCTTAAAATTACTTATTTTTTTGTGCTTGAAAACTAACTTACTCATTTTAAATTTAAAGTCAACAACATATGGTTTGAATATATAAATAAATATGATCTAAATATGTAGGTATCTATTATGCACATACTAACAAAAACATTCATCATGTAATAGATACAATGATTTTATGTTGTTGTTTAAACAAATGTTAATATTGGTACATAGCAATTTTAGTGCTTTTAGTTATGTGGCTTTCTTTATGGAAGAAAAAACTGTTGTGTGATAGAATAATTACCAAACTAGGTTTACTATGTCTAGAAGGTTTACTACTGTCTTGAAGACAGAGTAGTGTAACATTGAAATATGCAATATTATCAAATGGGCTTGAACATTTTGTGTAACTTTTAGTGGTTTATTAATTCAAATTTTGTAAAAGTTAATCGAACTAAGGTTACAGAGCATTGGGATAAATACAGATCTCTACGAACAGATGGTCTCACACTCCAAATTTTATTCCATTGAATAGAACCTTCAGCAATATAATTACCATCTTGTACTATGTAGACCTACTTATGTGGTCATTATTTTCAAAAAATTATCCTAGTTATGTGGTTATTTATCAACACTTATTGTATAGTTTCATATAAATGTTTTATTTCTACTTTTCTGTGTTATTGTATTTAGGTTGAATAATTTAATATGGATACATATTTGGTGTCTAAGAATTTGTGTTTTTAGACAAACCATATGTTTTTATGTTGTAAACTGGGGTATGTCAGTTGTGGGAGAGTTAAGTATTCTTATGGATTATAAACACTCCTGGAGTTGAGGAGCTAAGTAAAAACGGGCTTGTATCATTTCACAAGTTTAAACATAGTTGAAAGTTTGAAATTAGTTTTTCCACATAGTTTGAACAAAACTGATTTTGATTACAATCACATTATTAATTACTATTATGTGTGTGTTCAAATTAACAATATTTTTTCTCTAAAGCTCGCTGCAATAAATCTTTACAGTTTCAAAATATTTTTAGTTGTCAATATTATTATTGCTAGAAATATATATTTTTTGTTTCAGATCCCCTCTCCAATTGACTGACTCCCAAAAAGTAAAGGTTTATTGTGTTGGGCAACAACACTCAAGACACAACGGACGGCCCTAGAGGACCGGGGGGTGCTTCTCGTGTCTCGGGAGGAAGGTAAATATCTCTGGGATCTTATTTTATGGTTGATTTGTCTAACTGCAGAATTTTTCAAATTATACATATGCTACATGAACATTAACATAACATGGACTTTTATTGTTTTGGGGATCATACAGGTGTACTCTGTTACTTTTATAAATTATAATATTTAATGTTTAATTATTTTAGATTGTATCTTGTGTAATTTATTTATTCATCCAATATTTAATGAGTTTTTCTTCTGATTTGTAACAAAAGGAACAATTAATTATAATTTCACTTTGACAAATTCGAATGACACATTATAGGCTTTAATCAATTACTGAATTTAGGCTATTGATATGGATATGACAAAGACATTAAAGGCAATATTTAAGGGGAAAACAAAGTTGAGTGACTTGTAGTTAGCCTTTAGTAGAGCAAACGGGACACACTTAAAGCATTTTGTAAATATGTTTTTGCTTATTGTGAGAGCTTTGGTGGAAATTGTGAAAATAAAACAAAGTATCCCGAAAAATTGCTTCCATTGACAACTGCCATCAAGACAATTCCAGTGTCTTCTAGTGAATGTGAAAGAGGGTTTTCCCAAATGAGTCTAATCATTATTGGCAGTAGAGTGTTTCTGTTAACAAAAACGGTCTCTTCTCTATTTTTTTCTGAAGTTGAATGGCCCACCACTGACTCATTTTGACCCTTCAAAGTACGTGGAATCTTGACAGCTTCAGGGACATCAACAGCAAGGAAAGAGAGAGGGGGTGCTGGTGTCAACTATACAGGCAGAATTGGCCAAAGCTCCATCTTCCCCTCTACGCAAATTTTTTTCACTTGATTGTGCAAGGTTGTCATTAAACACAACAGGATTAATGGGGTCTTCTTTATAAAGTCTTATATTAGTCTTTTCATAAAGTTTGATTCCCATAAATATTTTGTTGTTGAGAGATGTTACATACAGCCTGCTCATAAATAGTTCCCGGGTTATCTTTCCGACCAACAATTGTGTTGTCTGAAGTTTTTTGTTAACCTGAAATAACTATATATTTTAATTTTGGAGTTCTTCACTAACTTTTGTAAGTTCTTGATATGCATAACACAACAATGGCAAATATAAAACGAAGCATGTAGATGTATGTTTTTCATGAGTAGGCCTTCATACTTGCAGCTGTCACGAGTTTAGTCTTCTTTAGTTGCTATAAAACCTCTTAGTTCTCCCAAACTGAAACTGGACTCTACTCATCTTGTGTGTAGCAGCCTTCCAATTTTCAACAATCGAACACCAAGTTTGACTGCCCACAAATGTAATTTTCGGCTGTTCTTTGTGAAGTGTTGTATAGAACATAAAGTTTATCACTGAATCCTTTAAAACTATAGATATTTGCCATTTTCTTTAAAACAATACTTACACAAAGGTCAAGCCTGTGATTACAGCAATGCCAAACAATAATAGATTGAAACTTGTCTTTTAAAAGAGCTCCAACTCCAGATTTGCGTCAAAGCATCACGACCCCTCTGTCACATGCCACAGTAATTAGTTTATTTTTTATAATATTGTCATCTAATTTGTGGCCTTCAAGACATTGAACGACAGCATAAAAAATATCAAGATATTTCACACTTTCTTTCGAGTTCAACAAGGTCCAAAAATAAATTTACAAAGGATAAAAAATATTTTTTCTCAACACTGTTTCTTAGTGGGCTCGATTTTCCCCAAAACTAGTAATATCACATCCCGTCTATTGTTTAGACATTTTCATGCCAGTTTTTCCATGGCCAGAGATCCAACTTCTCGGAAAATCTTACAGCCCAATTTTTTCTTGTATACAATAAGCCTGTACACAGTTTCTTTACAAAAATCGCTCTTTTGTTCAAAAATCCAAAAGTCTGGCCACTGATTTATTACCTTCTTTGACTTCCTCAATAGAAGAAGTTTGATGTGATTCAATTGGCAATTGTGGTGCCAGCTAGTGCCAGCTAGGAACTGTGAAGAATGAAATGTTTTTTCCTGTGACGTTGACTGCAATGACTGAGTTTTCTCTCCTTGATGATCTAGGTTTTGTTTTTTCAGTTTACAAAAAAAAAAAACGCAACACAGTTTACGCAACACAGGGAGCGAACTTTACACACTTTAATTACAGAACAAATGCGACACTAGGTCTACTCGAGAGAACTGAACAAACACAATAGCATAGGGTGACAGATTGAGCGGGCATCTGATATACCGAGCCGATTTGAATTTAGTGAAATATTGGCAGTGGATGGGGCAGCGTGGGGATAGGGAAATGAGTCAGCCACCCGCCACTTTATACTTAGATAAAGATATAGTCTCTAGTCATACACCAAGATCGTATCATTATCACACCACATTTCTAATTTCTAAAAGACTAAAAATTGCATTCCGGTTGGTTCTCATTTTTTTCCTCTCTGAGATATCGGTACGACGTACCAGTGCATACTGTCACAAATAAAGCCCTTTAAATATATATATATATATTTTTTTAAATATTTTTGCTCAAAAGTGATGATGATTCAAGGGTTTTTCGCTTTTTATCCATATTTTATACTTATTACACTAGTGAGGAATAATTTTTTCTTGCTTGTGAAGTTAATATTTTGTTTAAATTTGTTTAAAACTATTTTGATGGTTACATTTTCAAAGTATTAAGTACAGTAGAAACTCATTTTTCCCGGACTAATTAGGGCTTTTGGTTGTCCGAATTAATGAAAGTCATGATTAAACAAAATAACCTATGAAATGAGCCAAAGTACATATTTGAACACTCTCTTCAGTAAAACAACATGTACTTTAAATTTAAGATTTACAAATGTTGTATAGTACACGATATATAATGGAATACAGTAATTAGGCCCTAACACATTGAATCTTCTTCAAAATTATGTACTGTTCTGAAAATAATGAAATGATATTTATTTTGTAGGCTATTTTCAGTTTGATTTCGTCAAATCTACAAAAATTTGAAAACCATTTTATTTTTATAAACACACCGTTAAAAATGTGAAATGGTAAACATTTTCCTGGACTCACAGTTGGAAGCCAAAAGTTGGATTTACAGAGGATAATAACAAATTGGTTAATCTAAAAGACCCATATAGATATATGGTTCTTTTCTTGCTAATTTTTGTTTTCTATTTATATATCATGAAGTGATAAATAATTTTAAAATCACGAATTTTTGTTTTATTGCTCTGTTTTTAAAGCAAACTGTCAATATATTTTTCTGTTATTTATTTAGGGACGAGTCTCGCTCCCTGTTATCCACAAAACGTCGTTGGATCCCTCCTTGTGCTAATAGACGAGATGCACTCTCCCAGGAAAACACGTATGATTCTACCTTCCGCAAGGTAAATTGTGTTAAATATTATAGTTAGTGTATTCATAATTTTTCAATTAATTACAGTATATGTTTTTAGTTAGTATATTTTATATAGACCTCCTTCAGGGAACTACTTATAGTGAGTAGGGATAAGGCAATCCCAAGATGTTCTAACTAAGGTTAGATCCTACACTTTCTTTTTTCCTATCTTCAACTCTTTTCCTCTTTTTGTTCAACTCTTATTCACTTCTCTGTTTATAATCGTTACTTCAGTTATTACACCCAATATTTTTTTAGTATTTCTGAATGATTTTTTTTTCCTTTTCTTAGTTTTGTTTTTATTTCTAATGTAGTCTAGTTTTTGAGATACAAACAATTTGATCAAAGAATGATCAGAGACAAGGCATAAACAATATGTATCATGAAGATTGTTACTGTGTTAACAACCCACTTATTTTTTTTAAACTTGGTGGGGTAGAGTGATGCTGCATTCCTAAATGTAATCTATTTCATTCAGTTTAAATATATTGTGATATCTTTACAGACTTGTATGTATTAAGATTATTGGGCAATTTAGAGAAAGCATTGTCATGATATTTATGACAATGTTGTATAAATTGCCCAGAGTAAATCCTTTCATCCATTCTGTCAGTCCTGATTATAGGTCTGGAAGAAGTTATGTTTGGAACATGTTTGGAGTTAGTTTTAATTTTAAACTGTATTTGTATGTACTTTTTGTGCATTTTTTGAACATGTTTGAAGTTAACTGTATTTGTATGTATTTTTTGTCTATTTGTTACAAACAATCTTTACCATGGATCAAACCAGATATCTGTGAATAGCATATGGTTTCAAGTAACCTTACACCTTATAATATTAAAATTGACAAGATTGTTTATATAGTCGATCAGAGCTGATGGTCAATTGTTTGAATAGCAATAGAGAGTTATGAATTCTATTCTTGATAATTACAAATGTGCAAAAATAAACTATTTAGTACATGTTACTGGTATATATTTTATGCTAAAGGAGCTTTCACTGTGTGAAAAATACAAACTTAACTTGGTACAAGTTGGTACTGTTTTAGGAGGTACTATTATTTTAGTATAAATATTTCATAGAGTTAATAAAATGTGATACCACAGTAGAAAAAAAGAATCTGACTTAATTTTTATCATACATTTTTATTAATTTAAATACAGTAGAACTTGGATAATTCGAAGCTAAAGGGACCAATAAAAAAATTCGAATTATAAAAGTTACAATTTTTTTCTTCAAGTTTTAAGCTCTCAAAATCCTTGAAATAATAATTACAGTGTATTTGTTTATTATATAAGCTTTATTTTCTTAAATCAAAAGTTAATGAAGCCCTTTTATTATATACAGTAAGTTTATACGCATATATACACTCTAAATTAAAGTTTGACAAAGTATTGTGGAATGTCCGATTGCCTTGCAGAATTAATTCTTTTAAGGTTTACAAAATCCTCAAGTACATTTAGAGAATGAATTGTCCTTTAATGAACCGCCACAACTCGTCCAATTGCTAGAGAACCACTGACAATTGAGGACTCTTTAACTTCAGCTTGATCTTCTTCTAAATCTGACAATTCAGCACTTTGTTTTTCACTTTTGTTAAAATGTCTTTATCAGAAACTTCTCTACACACTTCTACTTGTTCGTCTAAATTAACGTACTCCTCAAAGGTGACATGCTTATTATTAGCTTTCTATCCGACAAGTAGAGGGGGAACATCTTCTAAATATTCACTTCTGGTCAGATTCTTAATGAATACAGCTGTTTCGAAACAATTTGATATTGTTGTTTTAGTAATTTGGGACCATGTATTGTGATACATTCTTGCTGCTTGAAAGAGATCGATTATTGAACTTTTGTTGCTGTTTTCCAATGAATCTGTGAAGAGCGTTTGTAGAATAAGTCACTGATAACAATACTATTTTTTATAATGCCCAGATTATACCTTGGAGAGTGTTCTATTCAGTGTATAGTATAATCCTTGAAGATTACAGTACAAGATTTTATTTTTAGTGTTGATAAAAAAACTTCGAATTATCCATTTTTTTTTTTTTTACATTGATATCATATAAAGTTCAAGGGACCAACCCAAAAATTCGAATTAATGGAATTTTAAATAAAAAAAGGTTCGTCCAAGTTCTACTGTATTTAATATATTAGTTTATATTACTTTAATTGTTAATTTGTGTTATGTAAAAACATTAAAAGTTCTTGCTGATAGGTAATTTGAAAATTCATTGCCTAATATAAATGGTTGTGTGATTTACATATCTATTCTGACAGTTTCAATCTGTCAGAAGTTGTGTTTGGAACATTTATAATTTATATACACATTCCTTAAATATTTGTAGGTTTGCAATTACATGCATTTTATAGACAATCATGATCCTTCTCTTTAAACAACAAGAAAAAGTCATTAACAATATCAAAATTTGAATGAGATGAATATGGATAATATTAATATAATATGTTATATAATATTATATAATAATAATATGTTAATCTAACGAGACTAACAGTTCGTCTGTATTAATGATATAGGTTTAGAGTTATGCATATATGTTTTTTTTAATATTATCTTTGCAGAAATTGTTAAATTATGAACGTACATTTTTAATTTTGTTAGGTACGGGGAATTCTTAACAAGCTTACACCAGAAAAATTTCAGAAGCTGAGCGATGATCTTTTGCAAATAGACCTCAATTCAAGTGTTGTTCTCAAAGGCGTCATCTTGCTGGTAGGTATTTGTAAAATGATTTTGAAAGTTAATCATAGATTTAAATATAGATCAGTATATACCATTAGTGATGAAATCCTTGAAGAGGCAGTCAGGGTGTCCACAAATTAATACATTAAAGTACAGCATCAACAAAATCTAATTTTAATAGAAATCAAACCAAATGAATTTCTTTTTGTCAAGATCAAATTGTATCCAGAATTAACTAGCTCTTGGTCATCATTTTGAATTGGAAAGTTAAATTATTGGTCATTTTTAGTCACTAATTAAAAATTTATTCATGGTTAGTTATAGGTTGGTTTGGGCACTGAAGTGAAGTTATTTCTTACCACTCAATTGATGGTAATTCTTTATTAAAATCGTTATGTAATTATAAAATGTTATAATAAAATTATATATTTATCTTGACTTATTTTTGTTATTATTCAGTTATGTCAGACATTCATCATTATTTGAAAATAAACTTGAGACACTATGTAGTTGAATTATTTAATTAGTTTAAAATGTATGATTTATTTATTAAAAACCTCTTTTTTTCCAGATCTTTGATAAAGCTTTAGATGAGCCGAAGTATAGTTCTATGTATGCACAGCTGTGCAAGCGTTTGACAGAGGAAGCACCAAATTTTGAAGCATCAGGACCTTGCACATTCCGTATTCATCTGTTAAATCAGTGTCGTGCTGAATTTGAAAATCGATCTGAAGCACAAGCAGCTTTCGCTAACGATGCTAACCTCTCGCCGGAAGATGAGGAACGCCGCCAGATCGCCAAACGGAAGATGCTTGGCAACATTAAGGTAATTTTTATAAAATTTAGATATATCATAATTTATAGAATCACTGTTCATGGTGTTATATTAATTGTCATAGGGTAATATATAATTTTACTGTTCACAGTATAATATTAACTGTCAAATAATCATAAAATAATATTAAAGTATTGAATCTTTTGACTTTGAGTATTTAAACAGTTAACATAGCAAACAATCTGCGGATGACAGGCCTAAATTTTTATTATGGTTCTTTCGTCACAAGCAGGTCAGTGTTATTGGTTTAAAATGGTGATCAATTCTTCCTCTACCCCATGACTTTGGTTGGAGTGAGAACAGGTATACGAAAAGTGCACTTTCTTATTTTTCAATATGTTATTAGCCGTGTTTATTCTTAATCTAATTAGACATTGTTTCTGTATATTCTTTTAAAACTTTGAAAGATGATTAGTGATATGAATTATTGTATTTATTTGTTATTAACATGGATATTTATAATGGAAATTTATTTGTAACTGGAAATAGGTGTGTAAAGTGTTAAATAGATTACCTTACAACCTAATGGACTAGTCATTTTGGATTGGAATAAAACCCTCTATATGCTGTTTGAGGCAAATATATGGAAAAATATCTAGGCAACCAGTACTTTCTCATTAATATTAACCTAGTAATTTATTCTTAATACTGGTGTATTAATTCTTATTGATTTATTGTAGATTTAAAAAAAAAAGAAGAAAAATCTTAAATTTGCAAAAACAACTAAATATATTTCTTTCTTATGATTTCTCAGTTTATCGGAGAACTTGGCAAACTGGAGATCTTGGCGGACTCCATCCTACATAGGTGTATCCAACAGCTGTTGGATAGACGCAACCGCAGCAGGGACATGGCTGAGGATCTTGAATGCCTCTGTCAGATAATGAAGACCTGCGGACGCATTCTTGATTCTGACAAAGGACAGGTATGTTACAGTTTTAATATAAAAAAAAGGTTGAATGATATTTAATTTTAAAACTTATTTAAGAAATAAACATTCAGCGCAACCAGATTTCAGGCTTATCAGTCCAAGATGATGGCTGATCAAATTCTAAATTGGCACTTGGCACGTAACTTATATTTCATTGTTAGTTAAAATGGAAAAATGTGTTATCCGGAACTGCCTCCAAATATCTTGAGATGAAATAATTGTGTATGAATTATAATTATGTATCTATGTAATAATCGATTAAGAATCAGAGATTATGATGCTAATCAGTTATGGATGATTGATATAAATTATAATTAGATGTTCTAATAATATTGTAATTCTAACAAAACAGAAACAAAAACTTTTATATCTATAAACCTTCAAATTAAAATATAATTTTGTGTTAAATGTTTGAAGAAATATTAATAGTAAAAAAGAACCTTTTAAATTATGTATACAATAAAATTAACTGTATACTACCTAATTCCATTCAGGTGAAGTTGGAGGATAATGCTGAGATCTTTTATCAGGTATTATCCTTTTTGGATTGCCTAAAAATTGTTGATAAAATTTTTAATGTTTCTATTCTATTGTTGCATTTCCCCTTTACAGTTCTGTAATATTATATTTTGTCATCTTTTAAATTTCATCAAATTTTATTTTTGTTAACTAGTTAGTTCTCTGGCTCTTTTACAGCCCTGATATATCTTATTTTGTTATTTATTAAATTTGATCAAAGCTTACTGTTAACTTGTAGGGTCTCTGTATAACCCCATAATGTGTTATGCATTTATTATATTTAATCAAAGTTTATTAATTCTTAACTTGTTGAAGAGTCTTTTTAGAGCTCTTTAATGTGGTATGTTATTAAATTGTTTAAAAGTTTATATCTGTTAAATAAGTTATAATGTTGTAGTTGATTTTGTTAAAATTTTATGTTCTTGTTTTCAATTTTATTTGACTATATATTGAGGAGTATTTATTCCCTTTTTGCGAAGGTAATGATGACTGTGATTCTAGCAGAGTGGTCAACCTATCGTGCAAATCCACCAAGATTTGTAAAATATTTATTTAAAATCCTGGAACCATAAACCATATCGGAGCAAGATATATTATATTGAAATACCAGAAAATTTATATTTGACAAATCGGTTGGTTCAAACGAGATTTTCAGAAAACATGAAAAAATTCTTCTCGTATTTTGGTTGACCTATACAATATTGTTTAATTTATAAGTAAAAATCTTATAAAAATGTTAGAAAGAATTCTAGATAAAATTCTTAAAAGAGAAATTATGATCTCAAAGAGAAGTTGAAATTCACTTGTTTTCATTCTCAAAATAAAACAATAACATTCACAAAATTACAAACAAAATTCTAATAATGTTCAGAAGTATTACAGTTAAGAATGAAGCTAATTAATGATTTAATCCAATCAATGATGCAGACTTTAACTACTTGCTATTAACCAAAATTACTGGTTCTCACACTGTACAATATTTTCATGTTTATAATATTTTGTGTGGATTTGTTTAAATGTTTTATGTTGTAAAAGACAATGTTCGTATGAACTAACATCTTCATGCTTCATAAGACTTGATAATGAGTCATATTGATATGAAATAAGATTGGATGTGATGGATTGAAGATTTATAGTAACATTTTTTATACACAAATTAATAAATTGCCTGATATAGTAAGTTATAGTTTTCCTCAATTATAAATATTTCTTAGATTGCTCCTTCTCTTTAATTGTATATAGTTTAAAAAATTCCTTTTATAGTTTTTACAATGTGTGTTTGTTAATTTTTGCAGAAACTGGTGGAACAGTATTTTGACCGGATGGAAGTCCTATCTAAGAATATAGAACTACCTCTGCGTATCCGTTTCATGTTGCGTGATGTCATTGAATTGCGCAGGGACAAGTGGGTCCCACGTAAAGCCACCAATAGTGAAGGCCCTATGCCCATCAATCAGGTAAGAATCAATCATTGTACGGTATAGAGAAATCCGTGATATCGGTTGAATATTTAGAAACATAGATCCTGTAGTAAAATTTTCTATTAAAAAAAAAAAAAAATTCCACACCGAAAATTAAGACTGCAAATTATAATTAATGTTAATTAACTACAATTGTGTAGATATAGGTTCTATCATTTATTGTGTTATAGATATTTAATAAATGTCAATAGCTATAGATAACTTTCTATGTTGACAGATCTGTGAAGAGGAAAACAGCCGAGGTGGGCTGTTTGGAATGGGAATGGATAGGAGCATGAGTAACCTAAGAGGGGGCAATAGCAGGGACTTTCAAGAACTTTTTAGGCGCCAACTTAAGACACGTAGTGGCCTAGATGATTTTATCGGGGGTGGTATGTCACCATTCCCCGTTCCTGCACCTTCACACCACCATGATAAGTTTAACTCGTAAGTGCCTATATGATGGATAATGCATTTACAACAAGTAATACAAATATTAAAATTATTTACAGTGTTTATTAATACGGTACCACATCAGGTGAGATGTGTGAGATGCCAAATTTTATTTCCCTTGAATTTTGTATCTCCATATTAAATCTATAAAAACACCAAACGAGATTCACACTATGAATGCATAAAGTGTAGAATGTCTCTATTATATGTAATGTGTCCCTACTGTTATCTGTGACGCACATGCACACTAGTAGTTTTTTGAGATAATCTGATTCCAGAAATCTTGTTTGAAGTATGTTTTGTTGTTGTAGTTGCGAGTGGTATGTTATGTAGTATTCGAAAATATTCCTAAAATTAATTTTAGTCTACATAGTTAAACTCCTCTCTTCCCCTTATCCCTGCAGGGGAGGTGCAGAATAGGTGGTTGGGGTCCCTTGCAGTCCTCAAACACTCTCAAAATATTCGCAACACTAATTATCATCTATTGCTCATTTACATACAGCTTAACTATATTACACAATTGCATAAAAGAGTTCAAGAGACATCGTTAATCTTCGCCTGACAAGAGTCTGTTACCGTTTTATAAGATAAAAACTACGGAGGTAGCATCTCAACCCTTTGAGTGGTTAGTTTCCAAAGTGTTGTGTTTACAAATACGGAGGAAGGGAAAGACCGGCTTAAGGTGTAATTAATAAAGCAATTACAAGCAGAACTGGTCCTGTAGTTTCTATTCGACAATCAGCCTAAAACAAAGCTTGTCACTACGGAAAATTGGTTCATTTTTGATTATTTTAAGGTATAAATTGAACCCCACTGATCCTTGAATTACTCTTAACCCTCGAACCGGCTCATGTTAATTTTCTTCGTTTGTTTTAAAATTCATAAAATATGTTATTTTTATACAAAACCTAACTTATAAGACATCATTTGTCTCAGAAAGATGCATAGAATTCATCTATGTAATAAAGAAAAAAAATTTTGAAACAGTTTTGGAGTAAGTATGTTATATGTCAAAAACGAAGTTATCATTTTTCAGGAAAAACCTGTATCATCCAAAATCAAAAGCTTACCACCTTTTTCTAAGATATATACAAAATTTTTGTGTAATATTTGTGAATATATTTAGAAAAAGAAAAAAAATTTGTTACATTTTCAAAATTAAAAAAGTTATTTTACGGAAAAAGAGAATTTTATCTTTTTTCTTTTTCAAAAAATCACTAAAAATAGTAAAATGTATTTTATACAGAACTTCTATATATCATTATATTCAGAAAGGTGCATAAAATTTAGGTGTGTAGTGAAAAAAAATGTTAGATGTAAAACATTTGGAGTTTTTTGGTCAAATACCAAAAAATCGGAGAGTAAAAAGAGAATAATTTCACAGAAATCGTAAACTACACCATACAAATAGATTTTTTGGAATTTTTTCAACAATTACTAGAGATTTGTAATATATTGTGAATATATTTAGGGGGGGGGGAAATTGTTACATTTTCAAAATAAAAAATACCGATTTTCCCCTAAAAAGGCAACTTTCACAAGTAAGGTTAGATTTGACACCTCAACAATTTAGGCGTAATTAGTAACTTTCTAAAGCTAGGCCTAAGACAAAATCATTGGATTTCACTAAAACAATATACTTTACAATTTGATAAATTGTATAATCAAATAAAACACTCAACATAAGAAAGTTTGCTTATAACCTAAATTTACAAAATACCTCTTAGGCTATCCCAAATATAAACCGTTCACAAACTAGAAATTCACTCAAAAACATAAACTTTAGAAATAAAAACACATATATTGTAACTTGCATACACAATTTATATATAATTTGTATACAAACCTTCAAAATAACAGAAATAATAAAAATATTACACAAATGCCACGCCCTTTGCGTGTATTTTATTTCACGGCATCGTGTAAGATAGTCTATGTTTAGACTTGAAAAGAAGCAACTGAAAATATTTGTACAGTATGTCAAGTGGTACCAACTTGTAGAATAAAATTTCCTCTACAACGTACTATAAATATCGAAACAAAAATATCGAATGAAAAAGAATTGTCATTTAGTAAACTGCGCTGAATGCCAAGTGAATTTCGTGCTGTCAGGTTTCCACTTTCGTCAAGTAGAAATATCTCTGGATCTGTGAGACGCAGAAAAATTTGTAATCTACGGTTAGAAAGAGAAACGTGTGATCTATAGAATCAGTGTTTTGGTCGACTTATTTGACAGAAAAATAGATTTGTAATCATATGGGGAAAAATGGCGTCGCTTTTAATAAAAACTGCAGAATTGAAATCTACGATTTTACGCATAAAAAATATGCGAACTTCACCAATTTTTGGAATATTATTTATAAAGTTTTGTGGTATTTTTTTTGCATGATTATGCATCTACGGAACATTAGTTTTCCAACGGTATTTTATTTATTGAGATAAGACGCAATAATATTGGGTGTAATGTTGAATTGCAAAAAACGTGTTTTAGAATCGGTGAACTAAAACCATATGTCTCATACCAACCCGTTAGCGGGTTGTTCGCCACGTCAAGGGTTAAATAGTGTGAATGAAATATTTGACAACATAATATAAGTAGCAAAAGCTGTGCATATGGTACTCGTGTATTGTGTACATCTCTCCTGGTGTGGCTTTACTTTTACTGTAATCAACATTTATTTCATTTTTAAATTTAGCCAAAACTATCCTACATTTTATTCTTTGGTTTTATAGACAGGTTGACCACACATACACATACATGTTCAAGGACAGAAATGTAAGGTGTTTGTTTAAAATTTTATAAATATTAGCTTTGTAATTGTATACAAATTTGTTTTTAATCTGATACGAGTTAATGTTCTAGTTATTAGTAGAACATATTTCTTAATTGAAAGAAATACTTAACTTTTGAATTGTATAATTGATTTGGCACTAACCAATTTTATATTTTTCAGATATTCTAATGGCTATCAGTCAGGATTCCGCCAATCAGGCAGGCAGAATCACCAGAACCAACAACAGTTTTATCAACAAAATCGTTACAATAATAATCAGCATAACAATAATAATGCTAATACAAATTCAGGTGTGTTGCATGAATGAAACTATCAACAATTATGTGTTATAGATTAGTAATTAAAAAAATCATTAGCATATTTTCATGAAAAATACTAACTATACTGTATATATTGTAACAATATTGAAGTTTCAAAGTTTTAAGATTATATATGTTGAATATGAAAATCACCCAATTAAACATATTCACTATTACCAACCAAAAACATGACCCTACCCTCAGGGACTTACTCGTAGTGAGTGGAAGTGTGGCAGACCTGAGGACTCTAGCTGGATCTTTCTCCATGTAGTCTTGGGTTAGATCCCTCTCATTCACCTTTCCTATCAGGTCTCTCTTTACCAACTCTTGTTATCTTTCGACCCTGACGCTATTAGAATATTCGAGGGTTAGAGGTCTTTATTTTACGTTATTTTCTTATTTTTTTTTATAAGGCGATGATTACCAAAAGATTTTTTGCCTTTAAACAACAAGGGGAAAAATAACCAATTAAATTAAAACTACACACACACACACACATACAGTAGATATAAATATCATTCATATTTTGTATCTCCGTATAAGTCTCTAGAATAAAGAAGGGGGGGGGGCATTCTATTTCAAAATATCCAAAGAGGTAGCATCATTTTTAAATTCAAGAAGAAGATTCCTTATTAAATAAAAGTCTAGTGTTAAAAAAACAGCTAAGATTTATGATAATATTGCTAGTTTAGAACCATTGGTGAATGGAATATATAACTTTATTTATCCGTCCATATGGCATTGTAAGTTCACCATTCATACCCAATTCATCCAGATTATATCCAGCCAAAATTGACCAGCGAAAAAACTCAAAATATTGCAAATCTCAAAATTCAAATAAACATATAATAACAAACTCGAAACTGTGAATGAATAAACTTTTATTTAACTTTAGCTTTTATATAAATACCATTTTTTTGTTAAACACAAATCCATCATCAATTTCATATAATTTTCACCCACTACTTATCCACTTCCATTATACATATTTCATTTGTTTTAAGGTATCAAATATCCTAATTGTTTAGATTAAGTTTTTATAGTTTTAAACCCTATTTATTTTGTCCACCCAAAAGTTTGTAAAATTAACCAAGGCAGGAATTGGGGATTTTAAACTTTTAAATCCTGAAATTAAGAGTATTTCATTTTGTATCTTCTGTTATTCATTAATTTTAAAATAAATAATCTTGTTTGGACACATACACATGTCTTATTACACATCTAATCTGGGTGTTCACATGATAACATCAAGACCAACGGTCACAATTATAAAACAATTGAAACATTCTGGTATTGGTTTTTCAAAATTAAAAATACATCACTAAGGTACTAAAGGTTTGGTAGTATTGAAGAATATATTTGATTAAATATGCATAAAACACAAAACAAGTAAATTCACAAGCATATTAGGTGTCATACCCAAAATAATTGCTAGGATGATCAAATGAAAATTTATGGTCTTGTGAAATCAGCTAGTGACAGACTGTTTTTGTATTACAAATTACAAGAAAATTATTAATTCATTTCCCCAAAATATTTGCCAATATTATATTGAAATACCCACATAGTTTAAAGCTGTGTGCTTTGTTGTAAAAAAAAGACTTAAATTACATTCATTGGTCTTATTCTGTATAAGTGAAAATAACATGTTTAGTAAATATTGTTTTTTTTCCCTTTTCAGACCCTTTTCCTTCTATAAGAAGGGGTCTGAACAAAATATTTTAAAAGTAAGGAAATAATATTGGGAGTAAATGCATGCACATCCATAATTACGTAAAATCTAGATTGTGTATTTTAAATGACGATGGTATTTGCACATTTCATAGCTCAAATTCTATATTTAGTAAGTGAATTAGATTATGTGTGTGTTAGCCCTAAATCATATCGTCTCTCGAATATGAAATGAATACAAATCCCACAACAGATCCAATTCACGTTGAAATGTTTTCTTAAGGTAAATTCGGGGTGTTCTGCTTTTTTATTATTGATTGAAATTTTTCGTAAGTTTTTTCATTCCTAATTTTTAATAAATATACTTCCATAAAATTGTAATAATGATCTAGATGAATGTGGAAAGATTGAATTGTGTAGTATAGTAAGTAGGCAAATAGCAGAAAATATGGTCCTTGTTATAAAATAATTCTTACAAGAATATTTAAGGTTACATTCTGATTGAATCCCAAACAGAATATATATTTCATGAATAAAAATATTACACTCATGTCTTAATCTATTCCAAACAATTTTTAGCTAATTTTTATTGTTGGAATAATGTAATAAGTATTAAAATAATTTTAAATGTTTAATGCTTTTAGGATCTAAGGAGTTGGCACCCAGGTTCAAACGTCAGTTAGTTCAAACTGCAACCTTGGATGAGGTGTCTCTAAGACCTGCTGCTAACTCAATGGTATTCAAACCACCAAATACTAAACCTCAACTACCGATTCAAACAGGTAAGCTTTATCATATTTTAAGTAAATTATGTCGAAAAGCTATAAATTAAATTAGTCGTCATTTTTTCAGTCTTTGATTTTGTCGTAAAGTTTGTGTAAATTTAGTGTTTATCATTCGTTGATATTGATTAAGGATATCTTCAAATTAAATGCTATGTATTACAATATATTTTACTGAAGTTTGTTAAAAATGATTAAAATATTGATGAAACAAAGAATTATTGAATAATAGAGTCAAGTTGATACATTGTTATAGGATTTTATTAATAAGTTGTTGTTGTTCCAGTAAACCATATGGTTCCTCACACTGTTAAAGAGGCAGTTGTTGTTATCAAGCAAGCATCTGCAGATAAAGTGAAGCCTAACAAGAAAGAAAAGGTAAGCCAAATGTCATATTAAATTAAATATAATATGTTACATTGGCAGTAAAACTTTCTATTCCAATAAATGTATATTTATAGGAGAGTCAAATAACTCCTATTGGAATACAAAATTTAAATAGCTGTGCAGGTGGTGCAAACTTATCTGTTTTTGTGGGATTTTATTTTAATTGGCCAAAATCATATTCATTCTAAAAATATAAATAAGACTATATTTGTAGCAATAAGCTATAACCAAAAGTTTTTATCATGAATCAGGGCCTTTAATTATTTATTGTTTGGAAGGTTGTTTACAGTACAACCTCGTTAAGTCTGTCTTAGACACATTAAATAAAAAAAATTTGAGTGAGATGGATTGTAATCAGGAGATATTGATAAACTTCACTGGGGCGGTAGGCTGACGAGTGTCTCAAGGGGCAGGTGTTTGCTGAAATGTTAGCTGGGGCTGTACATTCTGAGAATCGGCGTGCATGTGAACTTGAGTCAGCGTACATGTCAGTCTGTACAGTACGGTAGTGTTGTTTCCCACCGGCGGCCACTACCTTTGCCTATACGGTATTGTCATACTATAACTGTGTCAGTTGTTCTTTGAGAGTCTGCTTTTTGTTGTTGTGCGAGTTTGTTAAATTTGTTTACAATTGTATTTACGAGTTGTTGTTGACAGTTTTGTCCCATTTGTTAATCTGTTTTAATAAGAGTTATTTTTTTAAAGAGCTGTTTCTGTACATTTACTAGATTGTTTTCAATTTCGACAAAACGAAAAAATATTGTTGCAACAATGGAAAGAAAACTGGGAGCATTGGTTAGAATTGATAAAGGCGAATCCTTAAAACATATTGCTTTAGAGCTTTAGAGTTTGATGTTGGAACATCAATGGTTTCAGATGGGAAGAAAAACAGGAAAACTATTGAAGAGTTTTATTTCAAAATGATATCAAAAGGCAGTTTAGATAATCGTTGTTATGTTAAACATGAAACACTAAATGAAGTGCTATTCATTTGGTTTTGTGCCAAAAGAGAACATGGTTTACCAGTGTCAAACCCAATTATTGAACAAAATCATTAGCTTAAGTAAACATTTGCTAAATGGAGACCCTAATTTCACTGCCATTCAAGGTTGTTTGGATAGGTAGAAGAAACATCATGGTATACATCAACTATCTATCGCTGGAGAAAGTTTTTGCTAAAGTGAATGCATCCGAAACTTTCATATAGAGTTTAAAAATTTCATTGAAAAAGAAAATTTGTCCGCAGATCAAATACAGTAGAACCCCTGAGGGCTTAACCGGTCTAGTCGGGACTGACACCCTGGCCGGTTGCCCGTTTGACTGGTTAATCCGCGATTCCCGTAAAAAATCGGTTTTCGTTCAAAGAAAGCTTATTTAATCAGGTAGCGCTAAGAATTATGCAATTAAGATGTTATTGCAACTTATTTTATTGTACATAAATGTATCGTATATATTATGTTATGTATATTATACACAAACATGAAAAAATTAAACACTACAAAGCTTTTTTACAGATTCCCCTCTGTCAAGTCTTTTGACACATTTAACCGCGTCTCAAACGAAACCAACACACGCTTCCGGTTTCGTAACTCGCTCATTTTTATATATTGTATATACTGTACGTAGATCATAACCAGCCAAAGACAAGAAGAAAACTGAAAAGAAATGTTATATTTTCCATAATGATTCGTGGAAAAAAAGCGGCCCATCAAACGTTTTTGTGGTATATGTCTGCTATACCGACGGGTACCAATGCCGCGGTGTTTTATGCCGCCGACAATGGGATACCGCTATCAACAAAATCGTTTGACACGCCACTGACAATGGGATACCGCTATTGACAAAATCGTTTGACTCGCCGCTGCTTTGGTGTAACCGACAATGGGATACCGTTATCGACAAAGTCGTTTGACTGCCGCCGCTTTGGTGTTTAAATTAAAATTTATTTTCGGAAACTCTCATCCAACCAGTACACTACGATATAGGCCGGTTAATCCGAGGACCGGTTAATCTGAGGCCGGTTAACAGAGGTTCTACTGTATACAGTGCTGATGAGACTTCTGTATACAAAAAAAATCAAATGACTTCGGTTTCTTTGCCTGAAATATTTTTAATGTTTGTTTTTCAAATCTCTTTTAACATGAGAATGCCATGAGCAGCTGTATCATTTTCCTCGGCTCATTTAATGGAGGTAGTGAAAGCATCCATTATACTGCCATAGAATATTGTTTCAACACCTGCAGTTTTCTCTTCTCCCTCTTCTTTTTTTTTGCTTTACATATCTTGGATATTTTCGTGTTCTGTCTAAAACAAATTGTTCTCTTCTTCGTCACTGACTAGCCATCTGTTAACCATCTTCTAGTATCAGATCGTCTCGTTTGTCAACAAGTTTCTTGACAGACTTATCTCGAAGTAAGTTTCGCTTGTTTGAAAATATTAATTTATTATAATTTGTTTATAGAAGAATTTCACTTTCTTCTTAAGAATCTCTCTCGACTGGTCTTTTATGCTTGTGAAGTAACAAAGCATATAGACTATCCTCAATTTGGGGAAACTCGCCTGTGAAAAAGGCCAAATTTTCTAGCCCCTTTCATAATGTCATTGTATTTGATAAAATTCTTAATATTATGACTGTTTTTTCTTGTAGCTGTCATATATTGTAGCACTGCCAACACCATATTCATTCGTAAGGTTGCATAACTTCTTGCATTTTTCTAGCTTTTTTATAATCTCATTTTTCTGAATTAGAGTTTGAGTTTTATGTTAGCTTTCCTATCGAGTTACTTTCATCATTATCAGAAAATCTACTTATATCTTTATCATATCTAAAACAATCTTCCTACGTTTAAATCTAGGAATTATATATTTTATCAGTTTTGTCTTTGGCTTTTTGTACTCTGGTGAAATCTTGCTAGTTCTACAAATCCATTTATTTCTATTTTGTTTTCATTCTTCTGAGTGAAAATTTTGAGTTTATCCTTTTCTCCTTCTGAATTCGTCATTACTGCTTTGATATGTTTATTAAGAGTGGACTGTTTTGTGCGGTCTTCAAGCAGAGCATCACCATCATCTTGAAGTAATTCTTTGATGGGCTCTAAGAATTGGCAGTAGTTTGTTCTTTTCCGGTAGTAGTTCATTCTTTTCAAATTTAGAATGATTCATATTGTGTTTTAGAGAATTTTTTTTTTTTTTTTTTAACTTGTAAACCCTCTCATTAATTTAAGAAAAGTTTTTATTCCTCCATATTCATGGCCAGTGTCCAAATAAAAAAAAAAAAAAAAAAAAAAAAATCACAATAATTAATCCTTCCTCTTTATTCTAGTTATTTATTTGGAGATTGTGAATGGTTGGTGTCAAGATTATCAGAGTAACACATTTAGTGTTGATTTTTTTTAAATGTAGATAATTTGCAATCATCATAAGTCTGTTTAAGTTTCATATTACATTGGTGGTTGCCTCCATATCGAAAACAGTACTTACAGTTAAATACTCATACTTTATATATTTTGCTTTTGTTTGTTTGTAAGTGGATAAAACATAAACATATAAAAGCATAAATAATGATTAGTATAACATATAACTTGTCTGCTAATGCTGTATAACCTAGTCTGTTTGTTAAAACAAATTATGCATATAGAATTAACCTCCCTTAACACCCACATATTTTTTTATGATACTGTTTAGGGTCCAAGCAAAGAAGAAATTTTGAAAAAGATTGCTTCAATGACAGAAGAATTGATGAAAGAACACAATATTCAAAATGCTGTATCTGCATTTAGAGAACACAAAGTTCCTGACAGGCTGGTTCCTGAGGCGCTACTTACTGTTCTCTCTCATACATTTGACAAAAATGGTAAGTAAACATAAATAAATTGAATAGTCTTTATACAGGAATTATTAATATTGCTTCAATTTTGTACATTTTCTATCTTTATTGCTCGTACTCCTTTTTTATGGGAGATCGACTCCTTCCATTATTATTTAATTGCACCAAAACTGTGTTTTTTTAAAGCTATAAAAATTGCAGTTTTTTTTACCCTGTATGTAATCTCTAAGATATTTATTAACCCTCAATCCGCGTTGGGACACACATGTATGCCGATGAGTACTATGCTGTGTCTTTAATCGATATACAAACACGTTTATTTGCAATTAACATTTTGTCCATTAACTCTCCGAGTGTTCCTCGACCCGCTAGCGGGTCGATTTTCTGCCATGCCGCTAACATGGTTTAATCTAACAACCCGAAAACACATATTTTGCAATTCAACATTTCGCCCACTTAGAATCATCCTATCACAATAAATAAAATACCGTTGGAAAGCTAATGTTCCGTAGATGCATAATCATGCAAAAAAAATACCACAAAAGTTATAAATAATATTTAAAAAAATTGGTAAAGTTTGCATATTTTTATGCGTAAAATCAAAGATTTGAACTGTGCGCGGTTGTAAGTAGAAATGACGCCATTTTTTCTCAGATGTTCACAAATCTATTTTTCTGTCAAACAGGTCGACCATAACACTGTTCTGTAGATCACACCTTTCTCTTTCGATCTGTGCTTTCCAAATCTTTGTACAGTTTAGTGTAACAAAGTAATCTGACACCAAGCAGTATATATTTTTTTCACTATACAGATAAATTCTAAGCACCTTTCTGTGAAAAATGATATATAACAAGTTTGTGTTTTGGATAATATTATTATTTTTTATGATTAAAAAAAAAAAAAAATTAAAAAAGGAAAAAGCTTACATTACCAGTTCCAGGGTTAAATGTATATCACACCCCAATTCCTTAATAAAAAAAATATTTGTGGAAAAATAAAATGTATAGTTTTATTATATCTCTAATATAGGAAAAGGTTATTTAAAATTCATGTCGATCCGTGATATTCATCAAACGTGAATATTAATTTTGTAGATTTATCCTTCCCATTTGTTTTTTGAAAATTCAGGTGTTCATTTTGTGATATAATGACTGTGAAAGGTAGATAGATACTGGTTGTGTAATGAAGTGTTTTGGTGGATTATTACTAATATCATGTGTTTTTTTTTACAAATATGATTAAATAAATAAATAATAAATGATCCATTATGCTTTTATAGTATAAAAAATGTTACATGTTTGAAGCTCTCAAGGTTTGCAGAGTTAAAAATTACATTCTAGTTCATTAGAGATATGTAGATAGTAAAGATACTTTCACCACTTGTTAAACTTTTTTTAATCTTCGTTTATTCCACAATTGATTCAGGACTCAATGTGCATGTGCAAGAACTTTACAGCTTTTATTATTAAGTAAAAAAATTAATATCTTGGGCCTTCTAGATGGTTATTACTTACAATATTAATTGATTTGATTAATACAGTAGAAGTCCATTAGTCCGGCATCCAACAGTCTGAAATGCTCGATAGTCTGGCATCGCTCTGGAAAATTGTAAAAATTTTGGTTTTCTCCAAAAGTGTGTCTTTAAAGCAAATAAAAACGATCGAGAGCTATTCGAAAGTTTTCGGGGTAGTTCGGGATCATCCGGAAGCGCTCGGGTATTGTTCGGAAACAATTAGCGGTCGGCTAGTCTCAGCTGTCACAACAAATACAGGTGCAGTGCAGCACAGTTTATCAATCACGAAGCGTCTTCGCCATTTTTTTGTGCGTTGTTGTTTTGTGTCCTTTCACATCGCAGTAAACTTTGTCTCAGTACTCTCTACTGTAATACAGTACATCTGTAGTGACGTACGTAACTTTTGAAACTGTTTATAAACAAAGTGAGTTTCGTTCTAACTGTACAGTGACCATGTTTTCAAAATCTAAGCCTTCGAGTTCAAAAGGAGAGAAACGAAAACATGTAACACTGACTCTCAATCAGACTTTTTTAAATCTAAGTGAAATATGTTTTACAGTACGTGTACATGTACATTATATGAAATGTAAAATAAACTTAGTTGTATTTGCATACTGTATTTGTAGTTTAATTATTAACCTAATTGTTCTTATAATTACGATTTATGTATGTATGTACTGTAGTTAAAAAAATAAAGTACATTTGTTTTACGCAAAGCCTACACTAAAAAGAAGGGGCACTGCCCGATAGACCGAAATTTTCGGTAGTCCGGCACCGAGCCGAACCCGAATGTGCCGGATTATCGGACTTCTACTGTATTATATATTTTCTTAAGTTATCAAATTGAGTAATCTCTTGTCTTTTTTCAGACAGTGATCGAGAGTTGGCTCTTTCTTTTGTGTTTACTCTGAAGAAAGAAAGTCTCATAACAAATAATCAGTTTATTGAATGTTACCGTAACTTAGTCAAGAGTATGGCTGATCGAGAAACTACTGTACCCAAAATCTACTCTTATGTTGCAGGTAAATTCTTCCTTTTGTTGTAATTATTTTTCTCCCAACTATAAAAAGTAACCATTTTTGATTTATACATTCTCTTAGGTGGATAATCAATTTGATTGATATTATGAGGTATGTATCTACTCTTATGTTGCAGGTAAGTTCTTCATTTTGTTGTAATTATTTTTCTTCCAACTATAAAAATTAACTATTTTTGATTTATACATTTTCCAAGCTGGATAATCAATTTGCATGATATTATGAGGTATGTTCATAAAGTAAGTACTGTTTACAATTATGCTGCAGTATTTGTTCTGCTCATACACGTTGGTTTCCCTTATCTAATAGGAAAAAACAAATGTAAATAGTAGAATTATATTAGGTTATATTTACATTAGGAATTAACAGGTCATGGTTTACCGATAATGATTAATGAAGAATTATTATGATTTTAACCAAGTAGTACGCACCTTCTTGCATTCAAACTTAACCTAAGACGATGGCTTAATGTGAAGATTAATAATGAAAAACTATGTGCCAAATATAACCACAAGTAAAAGAAATTGCAATTGAGGTGAATTTTAAAATTAAAGTCTTATTACTGACTTTTAAAGAATATTTTGGTACTATACAGTAAATTAAAAATACCACAATGTTACATATGCAGTACCCATGAGAAGAATTAATACATCTCTATCTAAATAAAGAAGTTTAACACATTTCATGAATTGTGTGTGTTCAACAGGATTTTTATTTCAGATTTTGCATCCCAACAGCAAATCATTCACTTGGTTCTTAATCATTGTATTCATAATTTACAGTTATTATTAGTGGTCATGAACATAATCTCATGAAGACCAGATTACATGTTATGTTGTCACATGTTATTGTTGATATATATGAAGAACATAATAGTTATTTAATGAACCGAATATACATCAATATAGTCTGTAATTTTATTTTCAGTTTAAATTACAAATGGTATACTATTTTAATTATGACAACATAAATTATATATTATTATGTTGGGATGCAGTTAATATACAATTATGATTAACATGTAGTATGCTAAGATTAGGGTGAATTATAAGTGTATCATATTTTAATATTTAAGTTTAATTTAATCTTATGGGATTTATTTTTACCTTTTCAAATTGCATTCAATATAAAAGTAATTTTTAGTTTTGAAATGTTGGCAGATATTTCTAATTATTCAAATTATTTGTGCTATTTTACCAAAATATACATTTATAGTATATATTTTAATAATTTTATTTAACCTCTGCAATATAGTTTTAATTCAGTTACCCTATTAATAAAGTTAGTGAATGATTTATAATAGTTTGATTTCAACACGTCATACTTTTACAATGTAAAAGGATGCAGATTAAATTTAAAGCCATGGACAAATCTATTTAGCAGCGATGCTACTAAAACAGAAAAATTATTTTTAAATATTAATTCATGATTTTGCTGCTAACTGTTGAAAATATATATTCAAATATGTTTTGCATATTATATTTTGTAACTTTAAAAAAATTATTGATGGGTTTATGTAACATAATCACAGCCACAACAATATTCATTCATACACAACATTTGTATAACATGTTAGTTGCATAATTCATATTTGAAATGGAGGTGGGCGTGTTATAAGGTTATCATTATAGAATCGGGAATCTACCTGTAACACTTATGAAAATGGCTATGAATTTAAAAATCATATTGAATATAACCACCCTGTTAAATTTTAACAAATATTTTTCTATAACTAAAGTTGATATTCTTTTGTAATAATCTTTGAGGAAGAATTTAGAATGGATTTTAAGCTTTAATTTCCCAAATTCTATCTCTTGTCCTTGTTTTTATATTGATAATATAACGTGATTAATATGAAATATTAAAATTTTGTTCTTGTCTTTCCTTTATTACTTTGTTAATTACTCTTAATTTTGTTTTTCTTTAGGGAATTTTGTTTTAAATGCCCGGAGAGGGATTGGCTAATATATGCCGTTCACTTTTGCATCATGAATTGTACATATAATACATTCAAAAAGTATTCTAAAATTAGTACTTATCCTCTCAATAAATACTGATCCTTGAAGGTGCCTTCAAATTAGACAAAACTACCAAGGTAATTTTACTGATTTGCATTGGAAAGGATTCTGTAGCTTATTTTAATTATAAATTTAAATAATGAATATACAGTATTAAGTTTAATGATGACAGAGGGAATACATTTATTGTGAATGTTAATACAATTTTAAAGGAAAACAGCTACTTATTAAATTGACTAAAACAAATTAATTTGCATTAAATCAATTACTGTAGTCTACTGTACTCGCTTTAAAAAATTTAATATGAATTAATTAAATAAATAAGTATTTATTTAGTATAATTATCATTTAAACTATATGGTTTGAAGACCATATTCAAGAGTAGTTACCACCTATTTATTCCACTCTAAATTTTAAAACTTATTCACACCTATTGTTAATGTTTCTTTCCTTTTCTTTTTTCGGATCATCTAAAATTTAGAGCAGAATGTTTAATTTATTTTGCAATTTGCTTTATTATAAATAATCTTTTGATTTATGGGAGTCTTGTAGAATTTCAAAAAAACAATTTTATTAAAAACAATAGCTCCTTCATATTGTTTAAAACAGTTTTTTTATACCAATTTGATGAATATGGATTCGTTTAAAACTTGTTCATAATAATTGTCTAAAAATGAGTACTTTCCATTTAAAATGGTGCTTAATTTTTTGTATTTTTTTGCACCTTAAACAACTAATTGAATGTTGTCATATTCTAGCTCAATTACTTTGTGATGAACTTTCTAGAAGCCTATAAAAACGTTAAAAAAATATTTCATAAGACCATTTTAATTTTTTAAATTTTAGTTTAATTTTCGGGATGCATTTTTTGCTTTCCATATTTCCAACTGCTCCTGCCACAATTTCTAAAGTAGCCATCCTTTGCAACACAAGTTAAAAGTATTTGTGAAAGAAATTGAACATATTGCTTAATTCCATATAGAAACTTCAGGTAACCTCAATACAAAATATTTTATAATTGTTTTTCTTCCTTAATTGTTTTAATTCTAGGATTTGGTGGAGAGGCTGTAATTGAAGGATTGTTGTCTCTGTCCGATATTGCAGAGCTTACAGAAAATGGTGCTCATTATCCATTGTTTATGTTAACTTTGCAGAATCTCAACAAATCCATGGGTAAAGCCGAGCTTACTCAACTTTTTAACAATAGTAAGGTAAGTTATTACCACCTTTCTCTGGATTAATAGATTGTATATCTAGGTTTAGTACCTATTTTGTTTAAAAAGTAATCTATATATTTCAAAATTTGTTCAGGTTAATCTCTTGAATACTCTTCCCGAAGCTGACAGAACCAAAGATCGCATGTCAGAGATTTTGGAAGACCGTAACTTAACATATTTATTCCCATTATTACGGATCCAAGCAGAGTTATGGAAACAATTAGAAGCAGATCCAAATCCAACATCATTATATAAATGGATCAAAGAAAACCTGGATCCTGCTCATCATACAGATCCAAGCTTTGCAAGTGCTCTTGTTACTGTCCTCGTTAAGTATATTACTCAGGTAAACATTGATTACTAATTACTTAATTTTTTATTAGTTATTTATATTTTATCTGGTAATTTAATGTTTTACTTTTGCAATTAGATAACAACAAAGGGTAATTTGATTAAATGGCAGAACAAGGATGTACTGTTTAAAGTTATTTCGGTATGCAACTTTGATGGGTTTATTTTGTCAGTAATTATTTGAATAATTTATATATTAGTAGTTCTAAAATAAAAATGAAATTTATGAAATTCCTATTATCCATTTTAATAGAAGATAAATTTTACCTATAATTTGTTAACTCTTTAAATGTGGTGTACGGAATATTCCATAACCCCTAATTTGCCAGGGAAATGAGAAATATTCCTCTGAAAAATACTTAAATATAGTAATAAATATAGTTTGTAAATTGGCTGATAGAGAGTAGCACAACAGAGAAATGATATATAAGACAGATAGAAACCATTTTGTTAATTTAGTTTAACAAGATTGTTCAATATTGTGTTTTCTTGGTAGTCTGCTGTCTTTGCAATATCCCCCAAATATTTTGCAGATACACTAGTTCTCACTGAGTAACATTGACCTGTTTGAATCATATAAAAAAAATCAATTTTAAGATTAATGTAATGATTAGGATTGAGTTGACACCCAATACTTGGTATTGCCCTATAAAATGTAGGTGTAAGAGGGATTTCGATAATTCTGTTTCATACAGTTAAAAGTCAGAATGGTTAGAAATATTTAATGTTGCATCTATTATTGTTAGATGGTTTTCTGTTTATATCAAACTCGATAGTATAATTTTTCTTAATAACCAAAATATCTAAAAATCCCAATAAGGAAACTTTAAGAGATATTAATTTATTTTCCTGTTTATTTGTGTCATGTAAAACATTTTTTTTTTTTTTTTAGGAGTTTTCAGTAAACGGAGGAAGCCAAGGAGCAGATAAAACAGTTCAGGAGAAAGAGAAAGCATTGTTAGAAAAATTTAAACCTGTTCTACAAGCTTTCCTTAATGCACATATTGACTTGCAAGTTGTTGCCATTTATGCTCTGCAGGTCTTCTGTTACTCTCTTGATTTCCCCAAAGGTAATTTTAAAATAAATTAATCTATTGTATGGATGAGATTCAGTATTTATAAAATTAGATTTGAACTTTCATTTATTTGAAGGGATTTATAATTAATTACTTGAACTTTCCTTACTCATTTACTTTTGATGTCATATTGCAGCAGATGGTTGCAAATAGTTTTTACCAGATCCAAGGGGCAGCTAAATTTTACAATTGCATTGAAGTGTTCTTAGTATATTAGTGTAAATATACAGTATACTGTACAATTCAGCCGATCAGGAAAAAATTACTACAATAAAAAAATTATTGCAAGCTAGAAATAATTTAACTAGGTTTAATATATAAGTCACAAAAGCCTGATCCGCTGAATTAATTTCATACTGAAACAAAAACAAAACAATATTTCATATGCTCAATCTGATTTTGAATTAAAATAAGTGATTTTCCTCAATCTGAAATAGCAAATTTGTTTTATCCACATGTGATTCCAAGAAGTATTTTATACACAAAAAAGGTGAGTAAAAGTTTGAGGTAACAAATTCCCTTTATACATCACAATTCCAAAGATTTTTGTACTTAGCACTAACAAAGAGTTCAAGTCCATTGCTTTGTTTCAAGGGAAATTAAAAACCTGTTAGGCTGTTTCAGCCTACCAAATAAAATCTGTTAATAGCTGTCATTTCCTGTATACTTGGAGGATCGTTCAATAATTTAAATATTTGAAATATTACTAAATATTTTGCATAATTGTTTTGTTATGTTCTGTTTTTTTGTGAAAGTCATATTCATAGTAAATGTGAATTAGAACGCTCAACTTTTTACCAGTAAAAAATAAAAATAATCAAATTCTAAAATTGACATGGTATTGAATTATGAGAGTATGATTCATATAAAGAGGAAAAGACATACTTTTCTCAATATTTATTTGATCAATTAACGTATAAATTATTAAAATTTTAGTCGATGAACTCCGTCAATTGTTACTTGTTTTATAATGAAGTTAGATTGACTAATAAGGAGTCGCTTTCAAATCGGTGGGTGTACACCGTGATTCAAAATCAATGAATTTTAGTCACTAATTTATGGTTTTTAACTTTTGTGCATCGTCTGTAACCGACTTTAAAACATGTAAAAAGAGGACTTGTTATTTTTTATCTATTAGCAGTATGAAAAAACCAAAATTTAGTGCGATATTCCTCTAACACAAAAGACTGCAAATATGACCTTCTTTATTCATCACTCCACACTGTATATTCCATACTCCCCCTCTCCCTCGAACAGCTCTATAGGCCTCCTATTGTTTTCAAGATCAATTTAAAACAATTATACAGAAAAGATGTGACTATATTATGAGCAAATTGGACAATTTTATTTATCTTGTAGCAATCCTTTGTAATTTTCTTCCTTTTTATATCAATATTAGCTGTAAAGATCAATGTTTAACCCTCCAAGTGGCACGGCGACCTACAGTAGGTCGCCAACGTGCTCCGAAGTGATTTCACTAACTTTTAATCACGTATTTTGCCATTCAACGTTACGCCCACTTAAAATTATCCGATCGCAATAAATAAAATACCGTTGGAAAGCTAAAGTTCCGTAGATGCATAATCATGCAAAAAAAATACCACAAAACGTTATAAATAATATTCCAAAAATTGGTGAAGTTCGAGTATTTTTGATGCGTAAAATCGTAATTTTCAACTATGCGCCTTTTCGTATAGCGCGACTCCATTTTTCCTGATATGATTACAACTATATTTTTCTGTCATTTAAGTCAACTAAAACACTGTTATATAGATCACATGTTTCTCTTTCTAACCATAGATTACAAATTGTTCTGCGTCTAACAGATCCAGAGATATTCGTACTTGAACATAGAACAAACCTGACAACAAGAAATTCATTTAGCATTCGATGTGCTTTACAAAAAGACGAAGTTGATATCTCTCTGTTTTTAAAATTATTTTTCTTTTTACTCTATGTTGTAGGGGAAATTCCATTCTATAAGTTGGTACCACTTGAGTTTAGGAATTGCTTACTAACAATTTGTTGTTTTGAAGTCCAAACGTAGTAAATGTCTGACGTGAACACTATAATATTTGGCTTGGCAAATATTGGTTTTGGGATTAGATTTTTGTTATTTTGAAGGTTTGTGTATACAAATTGTATATAAATTGTGTATACAAGTTACAATATATGTGTTTTTATTTCTAAAGTTTGTTTTTGAGTGAATTTCGAGTGTGTATATGGAATAACCTATAAATAACAATGGTTAGTTTAGGCTATAAGCATATTTTCTTATATTTAGTGTTTTATATGAGTATACAAGTGAATATGTGTGTTATTCTTTGTAAAGTATATTGTATTAGTAAAATCTAATGCTTTTGTTTTAGGCCTAGCTTTAGAAAAATACTAATTATGCCTAAAAGTTTGACATGTCACCCTAACCTTCAATCGCCAGAATACAAATTTTTGAAAAATCGTCATTTTTATTTAGAATATGTAACATATTATTATTTTTTTCCCCTAAATATATTCACAAATATATTAGAAATCTCAAGTAACGGTGAAAAAAAATGCAAAAAATGTATTAGTATGTTTTTGATCACCATTTCTGTGAAATTTCTGCTTCGTTACTCTTAGATTTTTTGGTATTTGACCAAAAAACTCCAAATGTGATACATATGTAACTTTTTTGCACCACACAACTAAATTCTATGCACCTTTCTGGACATAATGATATATAGAAGTTCTGTATAAAATATATTTTACTATTTTTTATGTTTTTTGGAAAAAATAAAGGGAAAATTCAGTTTTTTCGTATATAATTTTTTTAATTTTTAAAATGTAACATTTTTTTCTTTTTTTTTCCTAAATATATTCAAAAATATTACACAAAACTTTTGTATATCTTAGAAAAAGGTAGTAAGCTATTGATTTTGGAATATACAGGTTTTTCCTGAAAATTGGTAACTTCGTTTTTGACATGTAACATACTTACTCCAAAACCGTTAAAAAAAATTTTTTTTTTATTGCATAGATGGATTCTATGCATCTTTCTGAGAAAAATGATATCTTATAAGTTAGGTTTTGTATAGAAATAATATATTTAATTAATTTTTTAACAAACGAAGAATTTTCAAGACAATTAACATTGCCAGTTGGAGGGTTAAAGAGCAATGTGATGAAATTTACAATAAAGAACACAAAGAATCTCCAAACCACAAACACAGGAAACAATAACTAAGACTGTAAATAATCCAAACTGCGTAATGAACATGACTGTATTATTTACATAAGTCTTACCTATACTTATATATCTAACGTAATCCACATAATCCAGAATGGTCATAAAAAATGTTTCTTAAATTATATTTATTTAACCCTCCAGCTGGAGCATGTTAATGTGTCTTAAAAATTCTTCGTTCGTTTAAAAATTAATTAAATATATTATTTGTATACAAAACCTAACTTATAAGATATCATTTTTCTCAGAAAGATGCATAGAATTTATCTATGTAATAAAAAAATAAATTTTTGAAACGGTTTTGGAGTAAGTATGTTAGATGTCAAAAATGATATTAACTTATTTTCAGAAAAACCTGTATCACCCAAAATCAATAGCTTACTACCTATTTCTAAGATATACACAATTTTTGTGTATTATTTGTGAATATATTTAGGGGAAAAAAATATAAATTTGTTACATTTTAAAAATGTAAAAATATATTTTACGTATAAACTGAATTTTCTCTTTATTTTTTTAAAAAAACTTTTAAAATAGTAAAATATATTTTATACAGAACTTCTATATATCATTATGCCCAGAAAGGTGCATAGAATGTAGGTGTATAGTGAAAAAAAATGTTAGATGTATTACATTTGGAGTTTTTTGGTCAAATACCAAAAAATCGAGAGTAATGGAGAGAAAATTTTCACAGAAATCAGTACATAAACCATATAAAAGATTTTTTTTTTTCATTTTTTTGAATAATTCCTAGAGATTTGTTATATATTTGTGGATAAAAGTTGCTAAAAAAAAAAATCAATTTTTAAAATTTTCATTAGACATGGGTCATTTATGATAAAAATCTACCTTCACAATAGCTTAGACGTTGAGGTTAGGGCTGTGAAAAAAAAAATCAAAAATATGAAATATCACTAAAAAATAAACTCTACAAACATTGACACATTTATTATAAGTTGTATATACATTTATATATTATGTATATACATATTATAATAAATAAATCGTTTCTTGAAACTAAAAGTTCCATAAGCAAATCTAGAACTAGGACTGAATAGTACTAGATTTGGCTAGAATAGGCCGAAAATATGAATTTTCACTCATAACACTACACTCTACAAACATTGACACATTTATTTTAAGTTGTATAAACAAATTATAATAAAAAAATCACTTCATGAAACTTATATTCACTACAAAAACACAAAGCTATTACACTTTGAAATTTCCACATCAGCAAAATTCTTGCGAGATCGAAGTAACAAATTTGAAGGATAAATAAAGCAAAAGCTTAAAGTTTCAAATATTTTAATAGTATGAATGAGCTACAATTGTTTCGCCTTGCGGCATCATCGGGCAACTGATAATTTACAAGTATAGACAACTATATAAACATAAGTAACAGGAAACTGAAATACAATAGAACTGCTAGGTCATCCCCCTACCTTCCCCGATTTCTCTATTGTATTTCAGTTTCCTGTTACTTATGTTTATATAGTTGTCTATACTTGTAAATTATCAGTTGCCCAATGATGCCGCAAGGCGAAACAATTGTAGCTCATTCATACTATTAAAATATTTGAAACTTTAAGCTTTTGCTTTATTTATCCTTGAATATGGAGTTTCAACAAGAAACATCTCCTATTACATTAAAGTTAACAAATTTGAGGTTATTCTTGGTTTTATAAAGTACCACAGCCTTTGAATTTTTCCTTGTACAGATGTGTTTCAAATACAAGGTTAAACATTGAAACCTCCTTTTTACAGTTATATCAAAAACGACAAGATTGTATAAAAATAAAGATCGGATTCTTCAAGACTGTCTAGATACTGAATATCGCAAACCGGTCTGAAAGTTCAGAGGATCATTTCCTAGAATGGATATAACTCGTAAACTATATAAATTATGATGATTTCGGCTTCATAGTTCGAAAGAGGAAGAAAAATACTATATAATATTGTCAGCTTGTAACATTTGGACAAGTTTTACCATTACGAAAAAATATATGAACATATAGGTGATATTTTCTATATAAAACTCGCCTTGGCAAATTGTCGCAACCTGGCGTTATGAACGTCAACTTCAGTCAAGTCGTGTTTTTATATTTTAATTTTTCTAAACCTGGTTTTGATAGATTGCCTTTTCAATGGTATAGAATACTTTTCGATAATATAATATCTACTAGGATAAAAGTTGAATTGCAAAAAATGTAATTTTTAGCGTGTAAAATAGCGTTAAAATGCTTGATTTGGTTTAATTTTTATATAATAAAAACTATACTAGTTGGAAACATTTGAAAAAAGACGGTTTTGAAGAGAAAGACGCGACCTATCAAGCAGTGTTAGGTTATATTTGACTGACAGTAATTTGGAAATAAGAAAAATAGGCAAACGAGATGAATGTTATGTTTAAAACTTGTTAACGTAAAACTTTGACGTTTCGCATCAAAAATATGCGAATTTCACTAATTTTTGGAATATTATTTATAACGTTTTGTGGTATTTTTTTTTGCATGATATGCATCTACGGAACATTAGCTTTCCAACTGTATTTTATTTATTGCGATGGGACAATTTAAGTGGGCGTAATGTTGAATGGCAAAATACGTGTTTTTTAGTTGGTGAAGTGAGCCATTACTAATGCCGCGACCCGGTCATTTGTTGAAACCAGGTCGAGGGTTAACCCTCACAATTTTTAGCAAATTCTTTTTACCCGGAAGAGAGATGAAATATTTCACCAAGATATATATTATTTATTATATTATATTATTACATCTCTCTCCTAAAACTGATGTCTGAAGCTTCCGAGTGTTTCCTGAATTTTGATTTATTACCTTGGAGTATAATTTCATTCCAAATATTGTAATTTTCTTTTATATTTCTAGAGAGATGAGTGACATCTCAATCCGTTCAAGATTAACAAAATCAATGAAATGCCACCATAATAACAGATGTTTCAAATATTTGGTAACAAGATGAATTTTATCTTGATTTATTCAAGAATTATTTATGTAACCATTTGAATCTTAGTTTTGATATAAGTTGCAATAAAATTAGTGAGAAAATTGAATTCAGCATGCCAAAAGATATGTAAAACTAGTTTCTTCGAAAAATCTGAATGATATTAAAAAATACTGCAATTACCATTTTGTATTTTTAAGAGATGTTAATTGAAAATTAATTGTATAATTTTGGATTAATTTTAACACCACTTTATACTGGAATTTTATGTTTTTACATTTAATGTGTTAACCATTTTTAACAATATGTTAAATGATTAAATATTACTGGGAATCCTATGACTAAGGAAACAATAAAAATATTTTTTTTAAACTATAATTTTAAAACCAAATATAATTGATCAGAAGTAGTCTAACGAGGGAACATATTCAAATGACATAAATCGGTTTGAGCAAATACATAATAGAAGTTATATGTCCTACCCCTTTGTGAAACTTTTTCCAAATTTAGGATGAATAGAGTGGAAAAGCATTTCTCAATTTATCTATTTCAGTGAAAAATATTCTCTGACAATTTTTGTCTCAATTCAATGTAAAAGTCTTGACATAATGGAAATCAAATTATATTAAAATTCGTATTCTTTATGTGTTTTGTCAAAGTAGATAATTCTTGATATATTTTGAAAAAATCCACTTTTTTTCACCTTTTCATCTTCAATTTGAGGAATTTTCTCAGAGGAGTAGGATAAGCAACTTACATTATGCTTTCTAAAACACCAATATTTTTAATGACCCGAAACAAAGATATCAAGATTTGTTTCAAATTTTGAAGTGTGTATTATATCTCCTAAGAAAGTGGGGACATAAGTGCATGTGTGGTAACCTATAAAGTTACTTTTGACACTGTTATTTACTTTTTTGCCATCAAAATAAATTGTGACTGGTGAAAATTTTATCTTTTATGAATTTGAGCCAAAACTACTAAGAAGATGCAGTACGAAGATGAAATAAATGTTCTTGAAAGTAATGTCCTTATAGTTACAGTAATACCTCGAACTTACGCGATAGGTGGGACCGAGCGATAACCGCGTAAGTCGGGGTACAATTTTGCATATAAATACTGTACATACAATTTATGTTTAATTGGGATCGGAGAATAAAGAAAACAATAATTTATAAGAAAAATGTGTAATAAAGTCTTAAATACAATACTGTACACGTAACAAATTATACAAATTACATATTTTGAATTACAAAAACGTAAACGAAAGTTTATTTTGATGTAGAAGGCTTCATAAAATCTAGCAAAGTCGTCTGACGGGTCAAAGTTTTTCTCTTCTCACTCAAAATTTCTTCGTAGCACGCTAATAATTTTTTAATTCCTCGTTTTGTAACAGAAATACGCTCTTCGTTGGAGTCTATGTTTTCCAAAATTTGTAACCCCTTTTCAATTGAACTGAGGCCTTCTGTCAAGTTTCCAATAGTCATTTGATCTTCTAATTGAACTGGATCTAAAGAATCAGGTTCTTCAAGGTCTTGCTCACGCATTTCCATGAGCTCATCAGTTGTCAGCTCCTGATTGTGTGAATCCAGCAGCTCTTGAACGTCATCACTATCGACTTCTAAATTTATATGTCTGGCAAGTTCAACAACTTCTTCAATCACATTGCTAATTTCATCTGGCTCTGTTTCCGCCTGAGTGTCAGTGGTGAAAAAAAAAGGACATAGTTTTTTCCAGACTCCATTTAAAGTTTTTTGTGAAATTTCATTCCAAGATTGTCCAATGATTCTCACGGCATCTAAAACATTGAATTGTTTCCAAAAGTCTTTAACTGAGAGCTCGTTGTTTTGTCTCATAGCTTCATGCAGATGCGCAAACGATCGTCTCGTGTAATATGCTTTGAATGTTTTGATGACTCCTTGGTCCATCGGTTGAAGCAAGCTGGTTGTATTTGGTGGCAAAAATACAACTTTCACACGTGAATCAAAGTTAGTTAAAGTAACAGGAGGATGACCTGGTGCGTTGTCGATTAATAGCATAACTTTAAATGGGATTTGTTTAGATTGGCAATAGAATTCGACTTCAGGTATGAAGTGATGACCAAACCAGTCCTCAAAAAGGGAAGCTGTTACCCAAGCCTTACGATTCGACTTCCAAATCACGGGCAAGCCAGCTTTAGATATATTTTTTAATGCTCTTGGATTTTCTGAGCGATAAATTAGGAGAGGTTTTATCTTGCAATCACCAGCTACATTCGCCCCAACCATGACTGTCAATCTGTCTTTCGCGGCCTTAAAACCTGGAAAAGTTTTTTCTTCACGTGCAATGAAAGTTCTTTTAGGCATCTTCTTCCAGAACAGGCCAGTCTCATCCACATTGAATATGGTTTGGCTGGTATAGCCACCTTCTTCTATCATATCTTTTAGTTTTTCAGGATAAAGAGATGCAGCCTCTTTGTCAGCGCTAGCCGCCTCTCCACTTTCTGCAATGCTATGCCAATTACAGCGAGTTTTGAATCGGCTGAACCAACCATTACTGGCTTTAAATATTTCATCTTTAGCCACTTCCCCAGCTTCTTCTTTTAATCTGTCAAAAATCAGCTTAGCTTGAGAGCACACCGTGTTCTGATCAACAGGACAATTTTTCACCCTTACTTGATTATCACACCATAATTTCAACATTGTTTCCATATCAGCGATAATGTCGTGACGTTTACGAATGATGCTTGAATTCAAAGATTGAGCATTTTTTACAGCGTCAAGAATTTTTTCTTTGCCTTTTATAATGGTTCTGACTGTTGAGTCCGGTAAATTATATTTCTTTGCCAATTCACAAATTTTTATTTTTGCATCAAAGTCTTTGATAATGTTTAGTTTACATTCTAAAGATAATGTTTTTCTTTTCTTATTTGATGCAAAAGAATCGGTTACACTTCGTTTGGATGACATAGTCTATCAAGTCTCTATAGTTATAACAACAAACAATATAAACTAACACAAAACACAATCCGTAATTTACTGTATAACAACAAACAATATAAACTAACACAAAACACAATCCGTAATTTACTGTATAACAACAAACAATATAAACTAATACAAAACACAATCCGTAATTTACTGTATAGCGTTGACTCCGTGTTAAACAAACCACTGAACTGAAATGGACTGCAGTGCAGGCAGACTAAACATTAGTAGAGGCGGAGTGGGGATGAAGGTGGAGTGGGGATCTTCCGATCGCGTAACTCGGAATTCGCGTAAGTCGGGGTAGCGTAAGTCGGGGTATTACTGTACGTCATTTAATGAGATTGATTTGTTTCAGGTCTGCTATTGCGTTGGTTTATTTACTTATATGATTTGGAAATTGTTGAAGAGGAAGCTTTTCTTCAATGGCGAGAACATCTTTCTGATGCATATCCAGGCAAAGGAAAAGCACTTTTCCAAGTAAGTATCCTTAAGAAGATGTTATGTCATTATTAAGATAATGTACAAAAGAATTATCCGTTGTTAAAAAAACACAGTTATATTAGTTGATTGGTTTACTTTACATAAATGTTTTTTGAATTGATATACAGTAAAACCCTGATTAACCGGAATAATGGGGGCGGGACCATTCCGGATAACCCATTTTTCCAGATAATCAAATGTTGGCATTTCAAGGTTAATTTCAGAAAAATACTCATACATCTTGTAGGTTTTCCCAACGTAAGTTTAATACAAAAACGAATATTTACAAATGTACATTAAAAATGCTATTTCTTAAAGTAAAATCCTTAAAAGTGTGATTCTTTCTTTTTGCATTTTATGACCAGGAGCATGCCTCTTTTTTTATGCATGCCAAAAACTTTTTAGGCAACATCTTAAAATTCAACCCTGTTTCGTCATCATTAAAAATTTGGTCCTTTGTGTAGCCTTTGATCATGTCTTCAAATTCTGTTTTAAACACATCAACTGTATTTTCATCTGCTGACATTTTTCACACAAATTCAACTGACGGATCCTGTATCGGATTTTAAATCTATCAAGTCATCCGTTGCTTGCAGTGAAATCTTTTCCATCGTCTCCAAGCATTTCAGATAAGAGCTTTGCCTTTTCTTGAAGAACAGGGCCAGTTATCGGGACTCCTTTCTCTCTTTGTTGAGTGAACCACAAAAACAATGATTCATTAACTTGTTTGAAATCGGAAGTTTTCATTGTTTTCCGATTAGGACCTGCTGTGGAGTATTTTAAAATCTGTTCCTTATTTTTAACCCAATCACCAACTGTTGATGTACCTACATTGAAGTCTGCTGCTACCTTCCTCAAAATATCGCCATTTTCTATACGTCTGATGGCTTCCAACTTATCACTAATGTTCACTACTACACGTTTTCTCTTCGTAGAGATCGCAAAAATCGTTCTCCGAATACACTATGTATACACTTTTAAATTCAACAAAACAACAACAGCAACTGCGTTGTCACCACGTGCAGGTGTGCGAGTTCACGGTACACTGATTATTTAGTGCGATATGGGAATGCGGAAAATGTACTATAGGTCAACCCCCACCCCCTCGCGGTGGATCAGATGTGTGGTAATACCCGTCAAAACAACCCCTTAGTTCAGTGACCGCTGCATGCGGTCTCTCATGAGTCATACGCTGGGTTTTTCCTCTCTGCTAGTGATTATTCGTTTATTTTAGGCAGTTCCGGTTAGCCCGGGTTCCGGTTTAACGAGGTCAGGATAAGCGGGGTTTTACTGTACTAAATTTGAACTAACCATAATTTTAAAATAATAAATAGGAATGATTTATATATTTGAAACTCCATATCTTTGGTAAAATCTATACTTAAAAATACAGTAATTAATATTAATAAAAATATAATTTGTACTATTAAAAGATAAATAATTAATTCTTATTATTTTAATTTCTAGAACAACTATATTTTCTACATACAAATTGTCATTAAACCAACTTTCAATTTTCTACTTATTTCGTTTATTAAATTCTTTTAGTATATGAAATAATGTTTATAACAAATTTGATGAGGAATTGAAGTTAAATTTCCACAGTAAATTTAAAACTCTGTTGATAATTAGGTTTAGTGTGGATAATGAACTTGGCCACACATTTTGAAACCTGCGTTTGTATAAAATATTTCAAATTCCACCACTATTCACTCACAAATATTTTAGGTGCTTGCAACAGTTCTTCCTATATTTTAAGGGACTGAATTAAAAAAAAACTTTCTTTTGAGGAACTTTATAGGATTAAAGAAGCAATTTTTGGCAAATAAGGTAATTATATCTTACCCCCCAAATTGTATTTTTGGCAGACTACAGTACAACCTCGTTTATCCGGACTAATTGGGACCGGAAGTGATCCGGTTAATCAAAAATCCGGATAATCCAAAATTATAGAAAGATACATAAAACAAAATATAAAATGATAACTTACCATTTATAAGTCATGAAAAAACACAATATTTACACAGTTATTCAATTTACACAATACACGAAATTACACAATGTACTGTAAATGATGAAAAACATTTATTTACACACCTGAAATATTTACACATGCTTTTAATTTACACAGGGTTTAGTTGTTATTTACAAAAAAGTCATTTATCTTCCTCTGTTTTAATTTGGTGTTACGTTTCAATGCGGCCCTGTCTATACGATTCAATGCGTCTAACTTTTGGGCCATTGTAAGCCCATTACGTTTTCGTTTCGTCGCCATTTCCATGCACAAACGCTAACACATGAATATAAATAAATAGCAGTAACAACGCCCCCCCTCTAAATACTATGCCGATTCTCATTCACGTCCTCGATACTCCCGACTGGGGATGTGATGTGCCAGCTGCCAAAAAAAAAAAAAGAACGGGGTTCCCAAAGCTGGCGGCACCGCTTTAAGATGTGACAAAATGTTCACATTTACTGATTTACACCCTTGAGTCTTAGCAACCCGACAACAATAAAGTTGTAAAAATGACATGATGGTTTATGATGCGTTGTAAACATGCACCTGGTTTGTATTTATTTCACACTGTCATGCCGCATCGGGGTAGGGGGATGGTGACGCAGAGGTCATTGCTCCTCCACTTTCTCTTCCCAGTGCATCAACAACCCGACCTAATACCTCGAGGCGACACTGTAGTGTTGAGGAAATCACGTTTTTATCAACATTAATGTAATAGCAGATATTTCTTGTTGAAACTCCATATTCAAGGATAAAATAAAGCAAAAGCTTAAAGTTTCAAAATAGGCCTATTATAAATATTATTTAAAATATTATTCAAAATACTACAGTAATTATTAAAATATTTTGAAACTTTAAGCTTTTGCTTTATTTTATCCTTGATTAAATTATTTATTTTTTGTTCCGGATCGATCCGGTTGAATGAGGTCCGGATAAACGAGGTAGTACTGTACTCTAAAATTTGGAAATGATAACTCCTATAAGTGATACAAAACTAATGCAAATTAACACTAACCAAAAAATCAATAAGATTTAACCTATGTAACCAGTTGAAATTTAAAATAGAGGTGTACTATTTGTACTTAGGCTTAAAATTGGTTTATTACAAAGGAGGCAGCTAAATTTGAAACAATCATAGCCCATAATGATAATAAGAGAAGATAGGAGCCTTAAATGGAATTTAAAAAAAAAAAAAAAATTGCAGCTCTTGGGTTGAACCCCTCTCTTTCATAATTCTAATCATATCAGCTCCCCCCTCTCTCTCTCTCGACCAACTCTTTTTATTTTCTGACCATGATGTTATTAGAGTATTTGAGGGCTAAATATCTTCATTTTATGTTATCTTCTTACTTTTTCATGAGGCGATGATGACCGAAAGGTGTTTTACATTCATCCAGTAGTCACACAGCATCCAGAAAGTTTCACTCTGTGCTACGAACTCCAAAAAGGTTTTATTAGCAAAAACTGTGTTGTTAATGGTTGTCTTTAATTTAACAATCTCCTTTGAAAATGATAATTTTTTAAGCTTAAGTAAAAAATAATGGTATGTAGTTCTTTAAAAAAAATATTATTTTGGATATTGATAACAGTAATCTCCGGTTTGTACAGGTTTCTAAGTGTTATTTTATGCACTGCTTTCCTTCAATAGCTATTTTTCCAGTAAAGAAATAATATATATATATATGATGAATATGATGAATATAAAATATGAAAAAAAAGAGAATATATATATATATATGATGAATATAAATGAATATAAAAAAATATAAAAAGTATATGATGAATATGAAATCTTTTAAAACTGAAAATTTAATCTTTTTTAGGTAAACAATTGGTTGACGTGGTTGGCGGAAGCTTCATCTGAAGAGGACGAGGACGATTCTTAAAGCATGCCAGTATTAATTAAATTCATTCAGGATGTGAGGAGAGGGGAAAGAAAGAAGACATGGAAAATTTGAACAACCCAGTTTTTGAAAACTAATATATATTATTTTTTATTATTATTTTTTATTTAAACTCGGCTGCAATGAATTTTGTGTCTGTTCTATATACAATTATATATATATAATATAAATATATACAGTTTTGTATTTGCCCCATTTTTTTTATAAGAATTAAATATTGTGTTGAGTGTAAGAGAGAATAATTACTGAATAGTTTGTTTGGCTTGGAATCGAATGAAATAGATCATAAATAAAAATTCAAATAATTTTAAAATTGTTATTTATTTTCAGATAATATCCAACATGATTATTGTTTTATTTCTGTGATTTATTTTTTAATGTGAAGTAATCAGCTGCTAATATAGAAATTCTTTATTACTTGTCGTTTTGTAAATTTTTTAATATTTAAAGTGATTTACTAGAAATGAGCATTTAGTTGATGTCGTCTTTGTGGTAATTGTTTTGGATAACTGGTCGATCTCTGACAAATAATTGTTTCTTCTTATATATTTTTATTATTACTTTAGAATGATTTGTGAACCTTTCCAATATTAAAAATCTTATCAGAATATATAATAATTTTGTTGTTTGTAAAAACCATTTCAAAAAAAATTATAAGGTTAGATCATTTTGAATTATATTCCTAAATTGTAACGTATGTTCTTTCTAATAATTATGTATTTGTATGTATGGTAGTATGATGTAACGAATTTATTGAAGGATAAAATAAAAACAAAAAATAATAAAAAAATAGTAAATACTAGTTCTTGAATGTTGTTATTTAAAACCCTTTCATTTTTATTGCGCTCTCTCTCTCTCTCTCTCTCTCTCTCCCCCCCCCTCTCTCTCTAAATATATATATTCTCCTCCTTTTTCTCGGTACTTTTGGTTTATAAATATGAATTGATAGAAAGTATAATAAATAGAGAACGTTTTTTTCATAATGGTCAGATTCTCGAAAATGTTTGTAGGTCCTTGTGTTTAGAAATGTAAAATTCCCAGGAATTTATATATTATAAAACAATTTAATAATAACTTAATTAATTATGGGTATAAGATAACTAATTATGATATAAACTTGTACTTATTATAATGAAGGTTATAAAACTAAAATATTGTTTTCAAAAGAATGTAAATAGTTGTGATATAGTTGTGATCTCTTAAAACTTTGAAAATAAACCATACTAATCATGTGTTTTATATTTATGATTGTTAGGGACAGTTTAAGAAAATTAACATTAACATATAACAATATTTAAATATATATATATATATATATATATATAAGCCTAGTTAAAAATAATGATAAATAATAAATTTAAAATCTGTTTTGGAAGGTCAAATAAAGAAGAAACAATTTATTGAATAATATAGCTTCTTCTTTTAATGACAATATTGACATAAAAACTTTCATATAGCTTTAATTATGAACAAGATAAAGCAATGCCTGATAGTAAAAAACAATTTTAAACTTAATCGATATCATTATAATCCATACAATTTTCTTTACTAACTTCCTCTTCATCGTCTTCATACCCATCCTCATTGACTTCTCCTTCATCAAAATCTTTCTGGTCTTCGTCATCATCAGCTTGTAGGTTTTGGTCTTGCCCTTTATATGGATCAACAGCACATTGGGTTTGTTCTCCAGAAAACACTTTCTTTTTTTTAGTTTATTTTATGTTGTGCATTCATTAACTTCCAATTGTAGGATAATTTAGCTTAGCTATTTGCTCAGATGTTAGATGGTTCCTTTTTTTGCTGTGAATATTTGAAAATGTGCTGAATGTGCATTCTGTAGCTGCAGATGTGACTGGAGCTCCTAAGATGTGGATGGCCACATCTGACAAATCACATGTTCTTCTTAACTCTCTCTCCACCACAACAAAGGCCTGATTTTCTTATCTTTTTCACGAATTCTTTCGCACAAAAACTTCTGAGAAAATAGCCCTTCTTTGTCTCTATAGTCTATAACATTTTGTCTCACCTTTATAACCTCCAAATCCATGTGCTGCTTGTATTCACAGATAAAGCTTAAAGCATCCGACAGCTGAAGTAAATCCAGTAAGCTTCTCTGCTATGTAGGATCAAGCAGATAAGTAACCAGGTGAATTGTTCATATCAAAAGCTTTTCTCTCTTTGAATTTTATCGGACTCCTGAAGAGGCAAAGCAGGCAAATTTTGGGTAATACTTTTCTCCAAATCGTTCAATTTTCTCACAACTCTGTGAATTTGTGTTTCTTTAGATTTAATTGTAGTCATGAGATCTTCAATAGGTTTAAGCAATTCAATCATCCTCTCTTCTGACCCAAACCACCCTGTCATCAACAAGTTTTCTTTTAATATCTTGTTCAAGATTGACTTTTTTAACAGCCAATGTTTGTAGCACAACTTAATTTGACTGCAAGCTCCTTTGCAGACAACTTAAGAGAAACTTATTGTTGAAACTTTTTTCACTTGGGATTTCATCGAATAGTGCTTTCAAAATATGACTGTGCTTTATCTTTTGAACAATTTCAATGACTCCAGCAAAAAAACTTTTAACAGTCAGACAAGTTAAATTATCCTGACATAGTAAATGATGAAGATGGGCTAGACAACTTAATGGTATGATGTGTGGGTAATTTTCATGAAACAAAGTCAAAGCGTTCATGTTTGCAAGCATTATATACAATAATCATCAGGAATTTTTTTGGGCTCTACTTCTTAATCTCAGTTTCAATGAGCTGTGTAAGATACTCAGCAGCAGCCGGTGCTTGAAAAACTTGGTGGGTGTAAGTGTTATAACAATATCTATATATGTTTGTAGTGTAGATTGTACTTTTGAATTGGAGCCTATGTACAATAAACTTAGCACCACTTCAAACCTATATTTTTTGTATTAAAGATATGAATTAGAATAAATTATTGAACTTACATTATTTGAAAAGTAAGTCTATTCGTCGTTCTTTCTGGTGTGCGAACTTTTTGGAGACTAATTGTAAGCTATTTATGTGCTTAGCTGATACTTCATGTTTTTTTATTCTATCAGCAATAAGATTAAGATTTTTAAATCCTGTCAAACACATGTGTCTTCTCCATTAAACAATAAACAGGAGAAACGAAATAATGCTAATTTTAATTCACAGCCACAAAACCAACTGTACTTTATGTATAAATCAGAATTAAGTTTTCTGTTTATAATTAATTTGGAATTAATCAGAAAGACCTTTTTCCAGTTTGGACAATATGGGTAAAACCAGGAAGGTCAGGTGTCTACCCAATCTTTTAATTTCACATTTTTCTTCACTTGACAGCAAACTGAAAGGTCTATGTAATAATTTTTCAACAGAATTCATCGTCCTAGCAAAACTGTCATAAACCACATCTTAATCTTAAAACTAACATTACTTGGAACCACTCAGAAAATGCACATAACTTCGGTAATTGTTTATAAAGAAAGTCGCGGCTTTTTTTTCTGCAATTTTTTTAATATGTTCTACATACCTTATTTCTCAATAATAAAGTAATTTTTCAGCGCGAGGAAAAAACATAATTTCTACTTTTCTAAGTTAAGGTCCATTAAGTGAGTTACGTGTTAAAATATGTATGTATACGAAATTTTACCTTATAAGGTTAAGTAAGGTGACTACATACTTAACCTACATGTAAAAATAAAGAAATTGTGTTATTTCCCAAGCGGTCACACATCCTCCAAGTACTAACCACGCTCAATGTTGCTTGACTTCGGTGACATATAAATGCATTGAATTCTGTAGTTTTGAAATTGTGATTTTTCAGTGAAAATATTAGCTCTGCGTTGAAAACTTATTTTATTATTAACAAATAAGGTACTATGTAGAACATGTTTGAAATAAATTGCAAACAAAGCTGTGACTTTCTTTGTAAACAATTTACCCATAACTTCATTTATAAGAACAAATATGATTACTGAGTTTTATTTATTATGGAGGTGAGAGTTATTCCAACACCATTTAAAACAAATACCTAATACTAAAGTCAAAATATCTGTGATATTTTTGTTATAGGATGAACAATAAATGTTGAAAGTGATCAAACCACTCAAAAACATACAGAATCTCGAAATATGTGGCCCATTCCATAGTCAAGCGTAAATTATGCAGTCAGGTTGCAAACTTTCTCCAACCTAATAGAGAAATAGGCGGTTGCTAGGCAACAAGTTAAGTTTTCAAGAAGCCAAGTGTTCCATGTTATTTTACCATTAGGACGGCCAAGCCTGGTGCACTCGAGCTCTGCAACCTAAGCAATGATGTCACATCACTCAATTCTTTCTTCATTATCACCAACTCTACACTGTACTTTTTTATCTCTTTCCTTTAAAAGGATGTAGATAAAACTTGAAATCATATTAATATTTTCAAAAAATGTTTAGATTTAAAAAATATTTTTATTGTTTAGATATTATATGGGATGTGCAACCTAATCACGAACTGCCACTGCTCAGCAGTATGTCTTTCAGTTTGTCATTTTAAAATCTATGGAAAGTGGTTGTGGTTTTGAAATAAAGTTTATAACAGTTATTTTTTATATTACTCCAGCCATCATACTGCAGATGGAGATTTTTGGTTTCTTTTAGTTGTTTGTTTATTTCTCCTTGCATTTCTGTATATTACACATCCAAATAAGTTGAGGCACCTTGAAGCCTATAAATAGGAAGGTCTTTATTTTTGGGAAAACTATCCATATAGGGTGCTCTACTAAAGATAAGAGATCCATTAATGAAATCGGCTTTCGCTAAACTCTGATTCAGCATTTCCGGCAACCAATAAATCAACATTACCATTTTACAAATAAATTTGTTAGTTAATTACACAAATTTGAATCCTAGTCACTATCCTATTGCACTTTATAAAATATTAAAATGTCAAAAAATACCACAAAACACTGAAAATATATATAGGCTAAAGATGATTTAATTCAGAATTCATTATTTGAAAATAATAATAATGATAGAAGCCTAGTCAGTCTGGAAAATACAATAGGTTAGGGTTTTTAGCAAAATTGTATCTAACATCTAACCCTAATCCTAAAATAAATCATTAATATAAACCTAATCTAACCTATAATAGACTATAGTAGGTTTTTAGTGTAAGGACAAAACTCACATTTAGTTGCTCAAGAGGATATTGGTGTACAAGTGATTCATAGGTAAATGTCCAGAGTGTCTCATTACTTGATGTTTATGTTCATCCGCACAAGGGTCATTCCATGCCAAATCAACCAATGGTCTGGACCTTGACCTCTCAGATTTCTTTGATTTTCTGTATAGAAGTTGTACCGACCAAGTACCGCCAAAAACGGTTTTTGAAAAACACAAAATACATCCCCTTCGATTTTTTCTGAAAAAATATATTGTGATTTACACCATAACTGATGCACTATAATTTTGTATTACATGCATACAAAATTATTTTGGTATCAGAGTACACAGCTAAGGGTCACCTGCCAATGTCGTATAGGAACCTGGTATTATGAAACCTGAGTCCTAGTGAGTCGGTATCCCAATCAGTTAGCTTATGTAGTTGTTCTTCTAGCAAGTTTATTTTTAAATTTATTTGGTATATACCTAAAAATGGACCTATCAATTTATTAATAAAACAACTAAACTTGAATATTTCCATGTTTTTATTGCAATATCAATAAATTGTTACATTTATTGTCAACTAACCTAACAGTTAGGCCTACTGTTAAGTTACTGTAAAGTCTAACATTTATATAGTTTGTAACCTATTGAACTATTTAAAAAAATGACAAAATCTAAATGTTCATTGTAATCTTTTAAGACATTTTTCCAAAGCAACAGAAGATAACTTCATCTCATCCGCACTTAAGGTGTAAGTTCTTCCCGGTGCTGTTGATGGCTCCACTTTTTGCTGTAGAATGTATCTTTTTGGTTGTGCATAGAAGAAACTACAAGCTGGACTTTTAGGGTGTAAAAAGTTAATTCTGTACATGTTGTTGTTGTCTCTTTGCTCAATGCACTCAAACCACCAAGAGTTATCTTATGCCACTGTTACAAAACTAGACATGATATTCTCTAAAGCAGTTGGTGTTATTTGGTACACTTCTGTCACATATTCAAGGGATTCAACTTGACTAAAATAATATGGTTTAACAATAATTTGATTTTTCGACATTGGTACAAAGGAATGAACCTTCTGTGTCCTACAATTGCTTTCGATTCATTTGGTCGAGGGAGCAAAAATGTTTGAAACTCTTCATAATTCTGTGTTGTGCATAACTTAAAGTCAATACTGCTTATATTCTCAGTAGCAAAATCATAAAGTTGGCTTGGTGTCAAGATTTGGTGATCATATGGTCTTTGTAGGCTGGCTTTAGCTGCTAAACATTTAACAATAATTCCACCAAGACCACTGCAAGCACTCTTGTCATGAGATGTAGCAAAGAACTGCCATTCCAAAATCTTGTTTGTGCTGATCTAGTTGTAATAAATTATAAAAAAAATTTCCTGTTATTATATTGGACGGCGCTACCATCAGAGAGGTAGGTGATCTTTTTAAGTTCAAAAGGTAGAGTTTGCTTCAAGTTTTCTAAAAGTTTTTTCTGGAAAACATAAAAGGCAACAGTGTTATGTTCCAAGCAATCTGAGATGAAAACATACTGAAGATTTTTCAATTTTCCTTCCCATTTGTAATAAGTAATGAATGGTAGCTTAGGTAGTAGTCCAGTAAAAAGATTAAATATCATCTTGTATTATGAAAGAATAAGTTTCAGCAAATCACAATTAGCTACTACATGGCATTCAGTTAGGTTTTCTTTTATTTTACTGTAGTGTTCTTTTTGCTAATTAGATATAAATGCATGTGTTTTAAGCTTTAAAAGTGTTTCTAAAAAATCATTAATAAAATCATCTGTGTTTTTTACTACAGTTTCCATCGAACACCTATCTACGAGTACAGTTACACATTTTTTGTAAGTCACTTCATCAATCATTTCATCATTAAATCTGGTATACAATAACTTTTTTAATTGAGTAACATCTGGGCATTTTTTACACATATTCATTTAACAGTGCTGAGAGGGTGGGTTGGACATTATCTTAGCCAGGCAGGAGTGGTAAGATTTCAAAAAGGTTTCATCATCCAAGACAAATTTTTGCATTTTTACTCCATTCATCATTAACTTGATGTTTTGGTGTAATGTACATAGACACACAGTATATATTCCTGCTAGAATGCAGTTCTTGGGCCTTAGCTCACAAAACTTACAAAACCAATTATGATTGTTGTGAATTTTTCATTAAATAACTGGTATATTTCTTTTAAATTAGCTAAAACTAATTTAAAAGAATTAAATTAGTTAATCACTTTTGTACCTGGGTCTTTCCTTCTTTATTTTTAATGGAGACACAATCTCTTTTCCCTGGCATCATTCTACTAACGTCATCAGAATTGTAAAATATTTCACCAGTTCAGCAACATTCTCAATCAAAAATCTCCCAGGTTTCCAAATTCCCAGAGACAATATCTTTTCTTTAACCAATTTTTTACTGCTCTAGCCATGTAATTGCTAACTCCAAACTCATTTTGTATTTTTTAACACTCTAACTCATTGGTAAAACAGACAAAATTGTCATTTTGTCACTTCTTTTTGTTGTAATAACAAACTTTTCTTTCAGCTGTTGACTTGTTTTTGATTATTCTAACGTTTCAACAATATATTGCTCTTTCGTGACACCCAGGCCCGTTTTTAATTCTTGTAGCGCCCCTGGGCAAATTAAAGAGATGCGCTCCCCCGATTAATTCATCTTTGCCAGTTTTGGTTCGAGAGGGATTTCTCCCTTAGCTCCACCGAACTCCTTTTAGTTGGTGAGTCGGTAAGTCTTTCCATTATCCACCACCTATGGACCCGCTGTGTCCCGGACTGGCAACCGACTGTAAAAACTTGCAAGTATTATTACTGCAGTTACAGGCGTAGGTGTTATGATTGACGTCACAATATAACAACCTTGTATTTTACAGTATCACGGACCACCCACCCACTCTAAAATATAGTTCTTAACAAAAATTGCCAATTCACTCAAGTTTTTCGGAGAACTGCTGTCCAGTTGAGTCATATTTCCATATTTGTTTAGTCCAACCGTGAGTGCGTGAGAATATCAAACACTAGATGTTCTAGGTTTCCTAGAAATTGTCATGCAGGCTGAGCCTGAGAATGTAGACTATTTATTGAGAGGAGAAACAATACTCTCCAAGGGCGTACCCAGGAACAAAACTAGGGGGGGGGCAAGGGGGACAAGCCATGGTCATTCAATATACAATTGATTATTTAAATAGGTATTTCAAGAATTGTATTAAATTCCAGCAACAAAATGTATAATAATGATTTATTTTTTTGCTTCCAGGGGGGGGGGGGGCAGCTGCCCCCCTGCCCCCCTTCCCCTCGCTGGGTACGCTCATGATACTCTCTCACTAATGATGAAACTTATACGTTGAAGTATAAGTACAATAATTAAGAGGCCTTACACTTACTACTACGGGTGAAGGGGGGGCAAAGCGAGTTTTCTGTTTCGGACGCTATTTTCTAACCGATAAGCATGGAAATGTTACCAAATTGTTCAGAAAGATCTGAAGAATGGTTGTGCTACCTTAAAATTTTGATTTTTCAGCTCTATAATTTTTTAAATTTATAAACTTTTATCGATATATTAAATATGGTTAATATTTTTTTAATTAAAAAAAAATGTATGACCCAAAACCCTTGCGCCCCTTGTACGCTTGCGCCCCTGGGCATGTGCCCATGTTGCCCAGTTATAGAATCGGGCCTGGTGACACCTAGCAGGTGTGTAGGCCTACTTTGATTACAAATTAATTTTTTAAATAAGATTTTCTTGACGATTACATTTATCGTAAAGGTTATATTACATGTAATATAGCCTCGTCAATGCCTTAGCAGGTGAAACCATTGGTCGGTTAGACTAATAAAAAGTGGAAGTTACAAAATAAAAAATTGTGTTTTATTTTTTCTTTAAAGATGGAATTCTACCAAGAATCTTTGGTTTCAACAGTAACGAAAAAAATAAAATAATAATAATAATAATAATAATAATGTTCTTCATCTTGTGACAGATTTACAATTTTTTCATCCTACTTCAATTTTTAATTTTTGTGAAAGGCCATTTATCGATTTATGAAAACAATTAAAATTAAACTCAGTGATCTAACAAATGAGAAAATGTCCTAATTTAGTTGAAACAAAAAAGAACTAGTCCACTATGAACAAGCAAAGATATTTTAAAAATTACAATGTACAAAAATTATAATATAGTGTACTAAAGAAAAAGAAAGGAACAGCTTCAACAGGTATACTCTCCATAATATTCAAGTTTATCCTGTTTGCCTTAACGTTTATATAGGTACACATTTTTGTTTTTGAATGGCACCTCCCAAATATTAGGTGCTGTAATTAACTTTGTCCATACATAGTTCTGTTGTTCTCCACGAGGTGGCTCTAGTGTAAGATTAACCTGTTGTTATCTCCACTGACAAGCATTTTGTTTACAGTAGTCATTGGACAGTTCTCGTGGAAACGTTTGTGTTTGAAAGTTGTGTGGTGAAAGTCTATAAACATACTTTAAAATTATTTACGATAATAATTTTTTTAGAGTGAGTTATGTGCTTGTGTGTTAAGTGTGGATTGTTTACTAATTAAAAAAAATAGACCAATCGTAAGTGAAATATACGTTATTTATTTTTTTCATATATTGATAAAAATGACCTGTTATTGTTACACTGATATTAATAAAGTTATAAATCATAGCAAATCACAAGGAAAATGTATTATAATTTTGTACTTAAATTGAGTTATGAATATTATATTATGTTTTATCTTATTACATATACTATTTTAGGTTATGTTGGCGTGAACCTAATTTTAAAGATGTACGCTTTCATAACCTAAAAAGTAGATAGAAATGAGGTAAAATGTAGTAGCATACATTTTTGATAAATTTTGGGATTTTAAGATTGTAAGTATAGAACAATTTAAGTGTTTTATAGTTATGATACATTTAATATGCATATAACTATTATAAATATACATATTTTATTTTCTGCTATAGTCGGCAATTAATGAGTTACCATAACAACACATAGGCCTATGGTAACATTTGTACTTAATAACTTGTGCCAGATAAAATTAAACCCGATGGACATATTTTGCCGTAACGTGTGCACTATAAAAGGCACAAACAACATTATTATCATTTGTTAGTTATAAAGCATTCAAAATACACAACATGAAAACTAATGCTATAAAGAAATATTTTATACTACAGCAAAAATGTTCGAGAAAGGGGACTTTACTAATCTTATTCATTGAATGACATCTTGTTGAGGTGGATCTTATGTCGGAATTAGTTTTTTCATTTATTTATAAAAAAGTATCCAGCCCCTATGAGCACATTTAGACCATTTTTGTAATGATTCGTGTCTGTTTGAATGGCGGCGTTAAAGTCCTGGCGATACTCATGGGGTAGACCTACCCAAACAAGAAAAAAGAATAATTATTGCATTGTACAAATAATATTAGTTCACTTTGAGTTTATAATCATAATAAATGTAATATTTCAGACGCTTGATACAGGTTTTTATCGGGTCCTTAATTAACCCGTTTTATGCCCTACATTAAACACTTTAGCGAGAGGTCAGTTTATAATGATTTATTTATGGCTTTCTTTTTGTTACGCATTATTTACACAATTTTAGTATCATTTGGGATGTGTGTTTATAGGTTGATTAGATTTTTGAAAAAACTTATAGGTTAAGGATGAAAATTCGGCCTCAAAATTTTGAACTTTGGGTAAATTTTGATGTCTCTGGACCAATTAGGTTTTGGTAAAAATCACTTAGAAGTGGGAATGATAGTAGTGGTTGGCCTACATTTGAGCGGTGTAAACGCTATCACTCTTATATAATTTTTTTTTTAATACGTAAAAATTCATAATTTTTGTTAATAATCTTTAATGTCATTTTTGGGGGTTTTATTCTCAATTCAATAAGTTATAACCTCAATTACACTAAAAAATTCCTAGAAATTTTACTTAAAGTAATCTTAGAGGGTAACAATGTGTACAATCTTACAACTTAATGTGTAGGCAAACGGTGTCCTCAAACTTTCTCACACACCCATCCACGAAACCACCTACTAATCAAATTAAAACTATTCCCCACCAGCTTCAAAAATATCGGTTTTGTAATTGTCTATTCAGAAAGTGAAAATGCACTAAGGACGTCTTAGATTTATACAAAATATTACAAAGAAAGTTGCTTTGCTTTTGCCAATAAACTCGTCTTTAGTGTAATATGTGTTGAAATCGATTATTTTACCGTAATTTTCTTGAAATTTATTTCACTAGTTTGCATCATTAATCTTCACATTCAAACAACATTTTATTGAAATCCGACGATTTGTTTGAAAGATTAGCCTTTTTATAACATCTCTATTGGCGATCGTTTGTATTTTAATACCAATAACTTGAAACGATATTTTTGGAGAGTTAGCGACCATTACATTTTATTTGAATCCCTAGAGATATTTAAGACAAATTTTATCAAAATCGTAAAGAGCCAAAATTAATTCTGATACAACCGATATCATGAGGGTGGCAAAAGATATTTAAAAACGATCCCTAGCATTGTTTTTGAAATAAATGAGGCAGAACAACATTATATTATAACATCACTGTTTGACATTTTAAAATTAATTTCAAGAAGATGGGTTGAATATGGCCAATAAGATTAAAAACTACAAAAATTATGAGTACAGCATACTTAGAAAATATTCAATGTTAATAAAATTGTAATATCATATTTTCCCTTATTTATTGGTTTTCCATTATTTTTCATTTGATTTCGTTTTTAAATCATAACGGTAGTAGACATAACAAATTGTCTGTGTCTTTGTTTTAGAGTATAAATGGAGTTCAAAATTATGTTACATAACCCAATTATTATTTGAAATTTTAAAGTAAGTTTTAAAGTGAATAACTACAAAAAGTGAAAGGTACTAAAAAAAAAAACGCATACCAAGATGTAAGTTTAAATTTGAAACAGATTTTTATATTTGTTTTATTCCATATTTATTTTTATATATTGGAAGCTAAATATTTTCTACTGTTAGGATTGGGGGGACATTTCGAAGTCTCAAATTTCTATAAGAGACTGATACACTGTACGGTTCGTTCTGAGTTCTGAAACAAATAAATATTTAGAGTGGAAAAAGTCTTGTAACCCCTAGGTAACGTCTGAACAAATAAGATTAAAACTTCTAAACTTCATTGGGTAAGTCTTTTCACTTTTTATGAGGTAAAAATATTTCCCTCCTCTTTCTAAAGGGTGAATTATATTTTTTCAAATAGCAACTCCCATCGTGTGACATATCATTTTGAAGGCCATAAAAAAATGTAAATTTGAGTGCCTCTACGATATCTTTATCTGAAATTATGGGAACTAGAAGTTGAATTTTAGTTTTCTATTTGTCATGGATACATAAAAAAAAAAAAAAAAAAAAAAAAAAAAAAAAAAAAAATACCGATACAGTTTTTTAACAGCTGACTTAATTAACTAAATGAACACACTATTTTGTATTTTCATATTTTGGTAAAGCGTTACCAATTTTTGAAAGGAGGAATCAATGAGGTAATTCCCCCCCCATTATGTGACACATCATTTTAAAGGGAATCGTTAAAGGAAACTGATGACGTATAGAATAAGTCTATACAATTTCTTTAAATGAATTGGTTTTTATTTTAGTCTTACTTGTTAGCTTCTTTCTTGTTGGATTAGTTCATTATTTCAACCAAAGAAGTCTTGGGTACTTATTCTATACACCATCAGTTTCCTCTTATAATTCCTTTTAAAATTATATATTACATAATGAGTAAAAAAATTGCTCTATTCGTTCCACCTTCAAAAATTGGGGTTTGTTTACTAAAATAGGAAAATACACAAAAGTGTGTATAAAATACATCAGTCCGCTGTTAAAATATATAATCGGTATTTCGTTTTTTTTTTTTTGTATCCATGACAAATAGAAAACTAGAATTTAACTTCTAGTTCCCATAATTCCGGTTAGAGGTATTGTAGAGACTTTTTCAAAGCACTAAATTAAAAAAAGTATGACATTGAAAATGATATGACACACGATGGGGGTTACTATTTGAAAAAAAGTCCCCTGCTAACCCCTCCTCAAAAGGGGGGCAAAACGTGTTTACCTCTTAAAAAGTGGAAGAACTTACTCTAAGAGGTTTGGCGAAAGTTTTCATCTCTACTCGTACAGAAATTACCTAGTAGACTTTTTTCTCACTCCGTATACATAATATATCTTATTCTTTTTTTATTATTATGCATATTTCGGACATTTGCCATCATTTGTGTGTTAAAAATAAAAACACGACGTTTCGGGAATAAGAATCAATTCCCGTTATCAAGTGACTAAAAACTAAAGAAACATGAAACTAGAAACTAAGCCTATGTAGAAGTAAAATTAAATATGAATACCACCAACCTTAATATCTAAGCATGCATCCCAGAGCTAAAACTGAGACGTCAAAAAAACACACAATCACGGTAACACACAACTAACGTCAAAAAAGTTACCGGGAAAGTAACTTATACAAACGTAAAATTATTGAAGCCTCATATATAAAACGGACAATCCTATCAGCCAATCAAGTATAGAAGTAAGGCCATTATTGCTCCCATTATTAAAAAAAGAACTAAAATTTGAGTTTAATACCCCTACAACTAAAAAACAAGCTGAAATTTTACCTGTTAAATCGCCACAAGGGGTTGTAACCCACTCTCGGGCTAGGAAGCTCAATACAACTAACAATAGGCCACTCCCCTAATAGTTTGTCACGCCTTCTAACACGTATTTGACGTTAGTTGTGTGTTACCGTGATTGTGTTTTTTGACTTCTCAATTTTAGCTCTGAGATGCATGCTTAGATATTAACTTTGGTGGTATTCTTATTTAATTTTACTTCTTACATAGGCTTAGTTTCTAGTTTCATGTTTCTTTAGTTTTTAGTCACTTGATAACGGGAATTGATTCTTATTCCCGAAACGTCTTGTTTTGATTTTTAACACACAAATGATGGCAAATGTCCGAAAAATGTATAATAATAAAATTGAACTTCCATCATTAACAAATAATTTCAAACAGAGAATATCTTATTCGTAACACGACGTTCAGAAACTATTCGATAATACTTTATATAAAGAAAGTTATGAGATGGTCAATAAATCTATGTCGAGATATATTTACAGATAAATCAGTTTTGAGCACCCTCTCCTCCGGCCCCAAAAAGTATATGTCCGTCGTATGTGCAGTGCTTTACAACCAAACGTGTCAACCAATTTTAATCAAATTTAGTCTGTAGCATATTTGCCTATTAATTCATGTTCTTGATGTTTTTTCATGTTCTTGATTACTCAAAATTGAAGGATGTAAAGGAAAAAAAACACAAAAAACCGTTAAAAAAACAGCTCTAATGATTTTGATCAAATTTTGTTCAAGTAAGTATAGTCGCCATCTGTCAAAAAACTGCTGTTTCATGAGTTATCGTTAAAAAACCAAAAATTCGGTCAAGTGGCTGTCACGAAATTATGTAATTTCTGATGATCTGCTGTTTACAGTGGCGGCGATAAGAACCCGCGGCCCCCGCAAATTTGTTCATCGGGCCCCCCCTCTCCCAATAATCTTTTCCCGGATGTTTATCTTTTCGCCGGCCGGCGCCGGTGAGTCACCGCGATGCGCGACGTAGCGATAGCTGCATTACTTATCGGCCAACGGTAAACAATACACATACCTCGTATCATGACATTAAATAATAAATACTGCTCTCTAAAAAATAATGGTTATTGCCGTTTTGGATGCACGATGCACAATCTTGTCTGAAGACATTTTACCTTATTTTAGTAATTTCTTGACAATACTCATAAAAGTATTGTTATGATAGGGGGGCCCGTTGCGAGTCCGGGTCCCGGTAAAATTTCCCGAAAAATCCCGGTCAAGACTCGCGGGCCCCCCGCACCGCGGGCCCTGCGGGCCCGCTATCGCCGCCACTGCTGCTGTACCGATTTCGTTCAAATTTTAATGGTATAAGAAGAATAATGAGCCAAGGAAGCATTACCAAACTAACATTTTTGGTGATAATTAATTTTGGTTAATTTTTATTTGATTTTGAGGTTGGGTCAGTGAGAAAGTTTGTGCAGTGTTTTTGCATAATTTATTATTCTAAATTTTTTGACATCCTTGATTTTAAGGATTCATTGTGTACTGCTTTCATTTTGTCTCTGTATGGAAGAATTTCGATTGACACAATTACGTCCAAAGTATATCGAGTATGGTATAAAAAGCCATTATAAATTTCGCCATAAAAACTTAATTTGTTTGGAAAGTAATGATTAAATATTTTGTGTTCATGTTGTGGTACTTCCTCATTGAAGATACTATGAGGTTTGTTTTTGTGTACTCAGTGAATCTACGCCGAATTTAATCCTCGTAGTTTAATTTGTTCAAATTATAATAAAGTTGGATTGATGGAATTTGCTAAATATCAATAGAGGTCGTCACGTTTACTAAGTAAAAACCATATACAGAATTCTTCCCTGGTAACCTACTTGCAGATGTACTAGAAACTTGAAATTTGGCAAGCCTGTAACCGACGGGAAGATTCCCAAAAGTTAAAATTTTTTAATTTATAACCCCGAAAACAAATTCAATATGGCGGACGCAACTTTAAAGTCTGTGAAAACCTTTATTTGAAGTTATGTTGTAGCTAAACGGTTAGACCTGTTGAAACAGGATTTTGCGAGATATACAAGTTTGTATCTGTGATTTTTTCGTTTTTCCATCAGTCCAGGGTTTATCCTTTTGATAGGGTTTTTGAATTTAGGTAAATTTTCTAAATTTTTCACAAATTATTTAATTAACTGTCTCAAAAAATTGTGCGGAAATTATTAAGTTTTTATTTATTACAACGTTGATTTAAGGTTAGCCTCCCCCCTTCTCATTAGCTAATGAGTATACATTTGTGTGAGTAATAACGATTGTTTTGTTTTGTGGTGGGACTCTGAAGGAATTTTACAAAAATGATTAGGATTTTCTCTGTCTACCGAGGGAATGTACATACCAAATTTCATCGTTAAATAATTACTTTTTTCAATTTTTTTATGTTGTTGGGAACAATGATTCAAATGATTTACTTAAAATATCATTAAGGTTAGTTTTATGTACATATAAAATTTAGTTCTCTTGGCGGTCTAGAAATAATTGTGTCACAGACTGATTAATTTTTAAAATTCTCTTCAAATTGAGTTCGATTTTTCAAACTTTAATTTATTTTCTGAATAGGTTGAATCTGTATTTTAAATTTCATAGTTTGAAATCGATACCATAAACTATTGTGGTGGTGGTAGGGGGGGGGGTTGAAGACCATTGTGAAAACTTTTTCACAGTTATGATAATTGGGTTTATTAAAAAAACTAATTAATTTATTTTAGTTTATACAAATTGAAATAAAATATGAGATGAACACATATTTATAAACTAAAACTCATAAAACACGAGTAAATTATGGTGACTAAAAATCTAGAAAGTTATGTAGCATTATTTTATAAGCTTGATATCAAAGTACTATAATATTTCAAAGTTTGGAGTTTATAATTTAAGTTTTTACAAGGATAATACAGAGATAGAGTTCATTATGTTAGTATGTCGATTATTGTAAAAAAATAAAAATAAAATAAAATAAAAATATTATTACTTCGATAAAACAGTTCAGTTCTAGAATTCTACGTTGGAGATGAAATGTCACAATGGGAGATTTTAAGTTAACTCAAGAAAATATATTTATTTTTCTTACTGATAAATTATTTACATCTTTGTTAATCTTTAATCTTGTCTTGTTGTCTGATATTTTTTCTCTTTAAAAATTAGATATACACTAGAGTCACTATTTTATTTGTTAATGATATTCATTTGGTGTCATGAATACTTTCTTCAAACATTTTGTTTAACCATGCTTTTTTAGAATTTAAAAAATGGAGGAAGGTTAGAAATCATCCCATTTGTAAACAGTTAATGGCCAGTACAAATGAATAGAATTTAGTGTTTCTATATTTAATCGATTGTTAACATGACGTTGAAGGGGACTTGGGGACACAGGATACATTCTTGTATCATGTCTCTGTTTATGTTATAATCAACCTAATACCAATCTGTAAAACTTGATTTATCCTGTCACATTTTTTTTGTATATAATTAATAATGTATTGATACTAGGTTTAAAATCATTTAGTTGTTTCTATGTGGTTAGTATGATTAGTGTCTGTTTAATAATGCATCTAATAATTGCACGATTAGTGTCTGTTTTCCGAGGGTTGTGATGCTTGTTTAAAATTTTGGTTAGAAAGTCGGCTTTTTTTAGTTTCAGTCAATTCTAAAAACTAGTTAGTAAAAGAAAAACATGGTACATCCAAACGCTAATATGCTACATTTCAAATAATGTATTTGGTATTTAAAATTAAATAAAAAATATGACAACTTTTTATTACAGAGCTACTTATATAATTAAAAAAATCCATAAAAAACTAGGATAATCTTACGTCCGGATGTATTGTTTTTATAGTCTAAACTGCTCGACTAATTTTTATAGTTTAAATTATAACGATCTCAAACGATCACAATGGATAAATAATTAATTATGCCTAGTATCAAATATTAAAATAATAATAATCGATAAAAAAAGTTAATATTAATAAATAATTGTAAGAATGTGTAAATTGAGACAAAACACATGTGAACAAGCAACCATACCGACATAGCAGATGCAAAGTTAAGTTTGGAAGATAACTGTACTAATTGACGAACGTGACAAGAACAAGGAAAAGAAAGTTCGCCGACATAAATAAAAAAAAAGGCAGAAAACATAACGGAGTTTTGCTACTCAACGCAGCTGCGTGTCATAAACTGGGAACCAAGAAAAAACGAGAAAGTAAATACCTAACGGTATCTCCGAGGGCGAAGTCAACGCACGTAAAAAAAAATAACGATTTTAGAAAGTTAGATGTCCAATCAGAAGAGACCTGAGTTTAAAAAAAGGAGAGATTGACCAATAAGCGAGGAGGACGCTGCACTTGAAAATCGGGAGAGGTTAAATCCAACGGGAAGAACAGTCAGTCTAGAACTGGGGTTGAGAGCGTGTAGGTCTTAGCTTACAGCTAAGAATCAGAGAAGGAGGTGTTAAGAGTTAAACTAAGAACCTGAGGGTTTAACTCAAAGTCATCGAGTAACTTAAAGGCAGAGTCGCCACAAAATTTAGTAGTTTGAATGGTTGTCATTTAGAAAGGTTAAAATTTTAGTAATCATAATTAAAATAGAGTCAAAGTGTATTAAAGTTATAAAAGGAAGAGGAGAGAATTATCGCGTCGAAATCAATAGTTAGTTTGAGAACGAGTAAGGAGACCAAACCGAGTTTAGCGGACGTAACACCAGAGATTCAACATCCGTCAATGAACCAGGGATTGCAGCATCCTACCTCCCAGGATAAGATTACTTGTGTTAGTGCTTCGTTAGTGATTGTGTTGTGTACAAGTGCCAAAATAGAGAACGAGGAGTAACTGTTTGATAAGTACCAAAATTTATAATCAATAATTATTAGAATCTAGTATTTCACTTTGATGAGTCATAAAAGTTCCCATGCCCGAGATAAGAGTCAAGTTTTTTATAATTTAAATTAAAAGTAAAGTAATTGAGCTAGCCGGAAAAATAAAAGTAATTTGGAAATAATATAAGTTAATTAAAGAAAATTGTTTTTTTTGTAATAAATTTGATATAAAATTAATAAGAACATTAAGACAAGATCTGTAGAAACATTCGTAGAGTTTTTTTAATGTAAATTGAATAATCAATTAAGATTTTAAAATTGTCATCCATAATATTGTGTATTAGCGTAAATTAGTTTTAAAGGATGAAAGTGTGAGAGAATGAAGTAGTCTTAAGATTGAAATGAATAGTTAATTGAATTGATACTGGTTTTATAAAATAATTGTCTGATAATAAATCCTGAAGATAGTTAAAGGGTAAAAATTTGTTTTGTGGAATTAATTTAATTAAACCATCCTAGTTTTTCAAAATAATTAAAAAAAAGAAAGTAAATTAAAATTAAATTAAATCATTAAAATAAATTATTATATAACATCTTAAATGTTATATTTGGCTCACCAACGTGTGGCTTTTGTTTAAATAAAATGGTAAATTAGATTAAAATCATTATATAACAATCTCAAATGTTATAAAATTAATCTGATCTAGTTGTGACTACAAAGCTCAAGAATTTTGATAAGATTTTAAATTTTAATAAGATTGAAGGAATACTTACTTATTGAAATGAAGTTTGCTTTGATATAGTGAAGTTTAGAATCACGATAAGAGGTTAAGTTTGGATTAAAAGGATTGTTTATAATTTAAAACAAATTACAGTACTTGGAAATTGAGAGATCACTTGCAAATATTAAGTTGAAAAGTAAATTAAAAGTTGAAAGAGACAAACTAAAATTTTCTTTGAGAGAAGTTTTGACTTCTTGGTAGTGACATTCTTTTATATAGGCTAATTAAAAGAAATTCTTTTAATAAATAAACCTACTTCAAAAAAGTTTTAAATTAGCATAGAGTTAAGAAGTGTATAACAAAGAAGCAAAGCTTCATTGTTTAAAGTGATAAAGAATTTCAAAAAGTATGATTTTAAACGATTATTGAACAATACTGATAGTTTTGTCGTCTTAAATTGTGTTCAAATGTCATATTACTCATAACAAGGATATGTTTGGGTTTAAAACAGAATTTTTATTCCAAAATCCAAACTGTTAGTAAATGTAGCTATTCCATTGTTTGCAAACGATATTACAAATTGTATAATGGGATTAATCCATTGAAAATGTTTGTATTATAAAAACTATAAAAGTTGGACAAGTATATAAACTTTCACATATATTTCGAGCTATGATTTAAACACACCAGAATAAATAACAAATATCCAAACCACCTCTTATATAATAATTTGATGGTTTAGTTTTTGCAGGCAACATTAATCTCGTAAGACAAAACTTAAAATTTGGTAAAGTTATTACAATATTAATATTGTCGCATAGAGTTAAGAGAAAAGAAAAGAATAATGTGGAGTTACAGTGGTTCACTTGTTAAATCTAGTTGATAATAGTTAACTATATTTTAGGCCAAAATCAAGTTTCTCTCTGTGTTAAATTATAAATGCTGATGGATCTAATCAGTTGTTATAATCGTGTATTCGTTGCTTCGTTTCTAAATTTGTACTTTTCTAAGAGATATTAAAACATGTTTTGAAAACCTTATTGATGACACATTTGCTTAATTAAAAAAAAAAAAAAAAATTAATTCTATATCTGGAAGTCGTTGGCAAATTATTTGACAAAGCTGATTTGTGTTTTAAAATATGGATGTTCGCCGTTATAACACTTTACAAAATATTAATATTTACATCACCAATAACGATAAAAGTTTTGCCCTGATTAGGTTGCAATACATCTTCGATATCAAAAAGGAAAGTATCAACAGGCTGATCATGTAATCTATAAATGGCCTATATCGTTATCTCAGTCCATACAGTCTGTTGAGTAAACTGTTGATAAAGACAACTCTTGACTACCACTCCATCAGCACGATAATTATTATTGCAATTACTAAATATATTGTAACCATTTATTTTATAAAAATCAAGATAAGTCCACGTTTCACAGAAAACAATGATATCTGGTTTAATATGTGAACTCTCCAATGCTGTTAAAAATGTCTCAAACTTTTCCCTCAAACTACATATTATATTTTGACTTAGTAGCCTATATTAAAAAGTGAAGACATCAATTATTTACTGGAATGAGATTTTAAATGACTGAATTTCACAAACTAAAATTACAAGTATGAAAACCAACACAAACACACACACACACACACACACTCTCTCTCTCTCTCTCTCCTCCCATCTTTCACACACAAACACACACACAGCTTCGCTTCGAATTGTTACCGTTGCTCTCCTCAACCTGCACGGTTATCTTTGATTAGTGTGGAGACATCTGTAATACGAGCAATTAACTCTTCTCGTGTATTAACTTTTTTCTTGTACACAATACTTTTCAGCCAACCCCACACAAAAAAATCTAACGGCGTTAGATCTGGTGATCGTGGCGGCCAGGGTGAGGTCCGCCGCGGCCAATCCATCGCTCGGGAAATTGCTCCTTTAAGTTTGCTGATACGGTACGTGAGAAGTGGGGAAGCGCTCCGTTGTGTTAGAAGTATATATAGTACCTTAAAATTTACATACACATTGTGGTAACATAAAGTATGTACTGGTAGCATAGACCAATTTTTGTTAATCAATACTTAGCGAATAAATGAGTTAACGAATTGTTAATTAACAAAAATTATACTCTTACCGACAAAATTATCTGTTAATTACGTACTTATTTAGTTTATTGATTAAAGTTTTACTTTTGTGACAAAGAAAATACTAACGAAAGTAATCCTTTTTATAAATACTAAAAAAGGTAATTTTTGTTTACGCTGTTCACCAAAATAATGTTAGTCTTTAAAGGTTTGTGTAATAACTGAAGTTGATGACTTAATAGTCTATTTCAAATAGAGTGTTTATTACTAGAATATTTATTTATATTTTTTATGCGATAGAATATAAAGAAAATGTTTAAAATTGTAAAAATTCAAAAGGAATATCAAAAGATGAACTTAATCCATACAATGAATATAACAATAAAAATGTTGAAATAGCTCATCAGTTAATAATCAAATAAACTTTTCTTCAGGTATTATTTTAAGATAGGTATTTTATAATTATTAATTATTATTATTTTTGCTAAATATTAAAATATTTGTAGTCTTTTGTTTACATTATTTTAATAGTTTTTTTAAAATTACTTCATCTATTGCTAGTTATAAAAAAATAATGATTGCATTGTTGAAGAGATGATGAATAAAATAGGAAAATAATTTAAGAAGTTTTTACTTCATCATTTTACCTATACATACAAATTTTGTTGTGTTAAAACATTATCAAGTTGAATGACATTAATTTCTTATTTTCTAAATTTACATTAAATATCTCACTTTGGTTTTGTAGTTTTTCAAGTACAGTGTTCTACAGAGTGGCTAAATTCCCCCCACCCCCGACACAATATCATATCGATTTGGGACAAAATGAATACCTGATCTTAAGTCTACTAGGTTTTACGTTGGCGATACAATTTTTTAACATAATACAAGGGCTCAGATCGAAAAGACGAAAATTGTGTAAAAAGTTAGGGGGGTGGGGGTAACAGTTTTCAGCCACTCCGTATATCCCAGCCATTTACTCGGTTACACGCTACAGCGAAGTCAATTCATCTTCAACACAACCTAGATTAATCTCCTGCCACGAACTTGTTTCTTCTTTAACCTAAGTTTTGTTTATACGTGTAAATTTAGTTAAAATAAGGGATCTCATAGAATTTTATAGCAAGTTATTTCTAAAAATACAATTCAAATATTAAAATTAGACAAATAAAATCTCCTACTCAGATTACTTGTTCATGAACGTTAACGAACAATATTACTACAACTGTAAAACAAATTATCATTAGCTGAAGCAATATTAATAAATAAATCAGTTTTTTTATTAATTTTATAAAGACGACAAATAGTTTGTACAGTTAAACTTTTAGTTTTACCTGTCTGCTTATAGGTTTTCAAGAGAATCGATTTATACAAAGTAATCAATTCTGTGGTTGATTAGATATGCATTGGTCCCTCAAAAAAAGGTTTCATTACTCGATTGTAGCAAATATTAATCAAATGAGTAGCAAAGCAAAAATCACAAAATACCTATTCTCTCAAAATTAGCAGTAATTGTTTTGGTTAAATTTAAGCGTTTGTAGAACAAGCATTCCACAAAACATAAATGTCATGATTTTAATTAAAATCAGGTAATAAATAATAAAGATAAAAATATTAGTGTATTTTTGAGGTCTTTAGTTGGCAGGACTAGTTTACATAGTGCTGCAATTGAAGTTCCGTATCGTATACCACATTAGGCCCCACTATGATTTTTTATTAAATATAGCCCCCTGAGGACTTAAACATAACTTATTCATTTAAAATTATAAGTCGAGAAAAATGTGGGAAAACTGAAAATTATTTAGCTACTTAAATTAGCTACAAATGAATCTGGTGATTAAATAGATAGATTTTTAAGTTTTTTGCATAGTGGCTTTCAAGATTCAGGAGTTCATAAATAAAATATTATATTATTATCGTAAAATATTGGGGTATCTGCTGTAAAAAATTACAAAATACAGATGTTTTCAAAATAAACTTTAAACTATTTTTATTAATTTCTGTTCAAACGGAGCCCTTAAGTAAAAATAAGTTGTACAATCCGAATTTCAAAACGGAAAAAGTTATAAATATCTGAACACCTCATGGCCGTACTGATTATGTTCAAATATGAGATGTACAGGTTTTTTTAAAATCTGGGAGTATGTTCTTGAAATATGATTGTCATAACTAAAAAAATAGAGGTCCTGTCATACGAAAATTTTATATAATGTACTGAACTGAAAATCGTCTATATTTTTAATAAATGTTTCATAAACCAAGCGAGACGGAAGAATTAGGTAAACTACCAAAAAAGAGCAGATATCGTTTCCTTTTTTAATCGGTCTTACCTATTTTTTTGGGTAATGGTGAATGACTTTATCACAGTGTACCAAACAGCGTGAAAAAATAGATTTGCGAAATATTTGACAAAAAAGCTGGACTTGAAACTTCCATGATATTAATTCGATGCCATAAAACAAATATGTCATTTTTTCTGTAGCATATTTTAGTGTTTCTCTTCACATTATGTTCGTACTTAAAATGAAACAAGTACCTCAACTCAAATTATCCAAATTTGGCTCCGAAAGGACCGTTCGAGTCAAACCCAATTCTCTTTAAACTGTTCCATAAACGAATTAGATCGATTAATGTCAACCACCATTAAAAATTAAAATCCCATAATCGACAGCAGTCTACTTGGCACCAAAAGAGCCAATTATAATTTTCAAAAGGCAAGTCAATACTCCTGGTTCGTTATTATGCAGCATGCTTCATTTCGACAATCCATTAGCCCAAACTTCATCGGTCTTTGGTTTCAAATCGCATATTGATCAAGATGTTTATCCAAATCGGCTCAAGTGATTTGATCTAAACCAGGCTTCTAGGATGGAAAAGTGTCAAGATTGAGGCATAGAGAAGGATTTATTTGACAGTTGCTGTTTTTAATATTTTATCTAGGGTTTTTAATAAAACTTTATTGGTAATTCATTGACTTTGTGGAGTAGTGATATTAAGTCTGGATTTTTGTATTTTCCAAAGTTAATATATTTTACTTTTATGTTTGAAATGACAATTATTGTATAATTTAATTATTTATGTTTAACTAGTTTATGAGGGTTTGAACACTAAGCACAGTTGTCACTATTGCAGATGGCAGAGATTTGCTACTATATAGATGACCTTTGAGCGTGTTTCGACTGTTTTCCACTTTAGACGATTGATTTTTATTAAACTTGATGACAAAGTCTATAAGAATGGAGAGTATTCAAAAATAGATGGCTATGTTCTGACATATAATGACGAATTAATAATGTTATATTGTGCAAAGAGTCTAACAGTTTCTTTTTTGGTCTTTCGGAAGAAAAAAGTTTTTGGTCTAGATACAATTGGGAGGACATTTAATTCATATATTGTCATATTAGTCATGGCAGATTTTTAATTTTTAAGTGCTTCCATCATTCATACTTTGAATTTATGGCGACTGCTAAATACTTTTATTGGCATGATCGGAAAAGATGGATTTCAGGCACGAATGATTTCAAGGTATCTCCCTTTTGGTGTATTTGCTATGGATGATCCACTGGACTGAGGTGAAGCATGATTTTAGATTAGTTTCTAATTGTTGAGAATAGCACGTATATTAATTAGTGTTTGATGATAATGGCTTGATATTGGTTGATGTATTTTATAACATCTTACCGTCAGCGAAAATTTGTAGAAATACAAAGTAGTAAAACCGGATGTCATTAGTATACAGATGGCATTGTAACAGACGAAGAACTGCTTTTTGGGACATCAGTTTTTCTTGGACGAAAAAATTCAGTAGAAATTTATAATTATGTATAGTTGAGGTATGAACAAATGGATGAATTCATTATTAAGGTACCAGGATTTGGGCTAGTTTGACTAGACGTAATAAATACTCTGTCAAAAGCTTAAGAGAGCTCTAATACTGTATAAATGGACTGGTTTCATCTGAGATGTGGAGTTTGGATGCGCAGTGGGTCTAGGCGTCAGTAAAGTGGTGGGGGAAGCGGCCGCCTCAGTCTGTGTCGGGTGTTGGTACTAACAACGATGTCTGCAAGACCGCTGGATCGTGGACAGTAGCCGGCGCTGACTGTTTCCCTTACAATGCCTCAGTCCCCACGCGCCTGCCACGCGGCCTCGAACTACAAACTTGTACCTCCCTTCCACGCGCAGCTCACAGCTCAGACGAAACCTGTCCATTTATAATGGTATTAAGGTTTTGGTCTGGTCTAGTATGACGATAAAACTTTGAACTACTGTTAAATGTCCGTTCTTATGTTGCCTTTTTATATAATGTGTATAACCGTTCTTACGAAGTGTTAAAAGATAAACGCGTTATAACTTTGTTGGGAAAACATCTCATATATTTGGTTTCTTGATCATGATAGAGTTGTTTCAGATCAAAACAAGGCGATAAATCAAGGTGCAAACAAGGAGATAAATGAAAATTCCCTTAAGCTCTTTTTGGCAACTAAAAGAATCCAATGCCCAAAATGATTGTGACAAATTGATTGTCCCTCTGGAAAATATAACATCAACTCCTCAAATAAAAATAAACTTACAGATAAAGCCGGAACATTTACCAATCGATGTCCGTCAAAAAGACTTCACGTCCCATTCAGATATCAATCTGGAAAATGTTGTAGAACATAGAATAATACCTCGAAACTCCTCAAATGTCCTAAAGGGATTATTCCCAATCCCATATATGCCTCCAAAATAAACAATGTGTTTCACTAATCAAAACTCAGTTCATCTCATTAATTCAACCCTCAACAAAAAAAAAGCTCCAGGTTTCCGACAAAAATATCCTCACCACTCCCTACCAAAAGAGGTCGATTCTCCTTACGGATTGACTGTGCAGTAAATTTACTTAATCGATAGTTTCACTAGACGGGACTTATTGGCCTAACAGAGAGACTTTTGAACTCGTATGCGGTGGTAGAGATCGTAGCTAAACTGGACTCTCAAGATATTTGCCGACAAAATACTTCACAACTACGAATTACAATAGACGAGACGTTATTTTTGTACAGAAATCCCTGACTTTCCCCTTTATAGATAGAGTAACCTAACCTAACCATAGACAATAGACAATAGACGCCATCTTCTTAACTAATCAGTCTGTTCTATTTCAAAGTCAAGACAGATATTATAAATTCTATATTCAATAATACGTTCACTGCTGGGGAAAAAAAATGTGTATCTAATTAAACAAAAAAGCATCTAGATTCATCAAAATCTCGATATTATAAACTTATGTGAAATTTTTTACAATGTTTATGCAACGTTTATTTCTAGAAATATAACCTAATTAACTTATTGTTAATATGGTTTAATAGGACATTTATCATCATTTGTGTATATGAAAATTAATATCCGACGTTTCGAGAATATAAATCAATTCTAGTCATCAAGTGTAAAACTAGTACATACAAGAGAAAAACAGCAAGACAACCTAGTAGCCAAGGGTCATGTTGGAAAGTAAATCTATAATCTAAGAAAAGAACTAAAGCCCAAAACTAGACTTGAGCAGTAAAAAATAAGACAATACAAACTTGATTGAATAAAACCACAACCACAGGCCTACATTACACTAAGGTTGGCAAGCAACTGATTGTAAGGAATGAAGTCAAGAGAATGTTGTCCTAACTGTTTATCAGGGTAAACAACCTTTTAACCTCTCTTTCGCGTCATGATTCCCATTTATAGAATAAGCGACAAAATTTCTGCCTTATTTTTGATCTCCGATTAATTAACCTACTTCATCTCAACAATTTAACAATAATAATATGAAAATGTAGGTACAGTAATGAATCTTAAACAACTTTAATTTAACGATGACTTGGCAGGTTGAATAATTAAAACAAGTTTAGAATAAAAAATAACAATATTTTTAAAACATCAGAAATCAAGCTTAATCGTTTGCATAGAAACATTGTAAAATTAAGAAAATCTAGGCTTGTATGAGCAATAACTTAGAAATATGGCGAAGTGTCACAAAACACCGGATGTAAAATAAATGTATTCCACTTGTTGCTCACACTGTACAGTTCTCACAACAAACACTTTATTGATTAGTCTACTTTTAACTGACCTATATTTTCTTTATTTCTTTTGTAAATACAACTGAATATTAAATGTTTCCGTCTTTTCTAGAGTAAAACCTTCCTTCTAATGATGATCGTCGCACATAAACTACTGAGCACACAAATTATCGTCCAACTTTAGTGTGTAGTGATATCGACCCATGCCAACAAGTGCATGTACATAGTTCGTTGACACAGTGAAGGTGTTTCTAACCGATGGAACATTTCAATAAGTCTTCAATTATGTCCAAGTAAATATCCAAAAATGTGCAATATACGAAACCGAATATTAACTTGAAATCTTTTCGAACATTCAGATCTAACAAACTTCATGTCTTATTGACAAAAGGTTAACACGCTCCCAACATCCATTTTTGAAATTTTTATTTTCAAATTAATTTTTATTTAAATACATTGTACGGTAAAGAACAATTGGTGTGGGAAAATAAGTGTTTAGAAATATTAAAAACCTTCAAGTTTGACACAACCACACAAACTGTAAGTAAGCCTTAATAATAAATATGAAATTTTATACACGACCCTTATTTATTTAAAAATTATGAAGTAGATATTTTTAAGAGAATAAGGTGAAACCATTTCAAAACCGAGAAATTGTCTCCAATCCGAGACAAGACCAAATTTAAAATGGTTGAAAACTTTTTTATTTATAGGTCGTATTTATATATAAAATCTAACAGTTGTAGCTTATGCGAAGAATGTTGGGGTATTGACACAGCATGGATGTAATTTTCTTTGCAGAACTTGTAGCTTTCGAGGGTGATGTGACGCCATGGTTGTCCAAAATCAATAGCAAAACCTCTTCTGTGGGTTTTGTTGAATTTTTTTAATGTATGATCTAATCTAGGAAGAGCTCCTCGTTCAACCAATGTGTGAACATTATTTTTTGCTGGTGGCACCAGCTGGTCCCATATTTTTAGTTGAGGGGACATTCGTTTTCTCGGGAAGATGAAAAAGGGGGGGGGGACGGAGACCCAGAAGCACTAAAAGCGCAGATGACTGTGTATTCCTACCTCGTTCCCAGCTAGTCGCAGAGCCCACTTTGTCCTGATCTTTAGATATTCCAGTTTCGTCTATGTTATAGATTCTAGCCGTAAGAATTATATTTTAAAAACTGTGTGCAAGTTTTTAATAAATAAATAGACTTCGTTCTTGTTAAAAGCGAGAATCCTGTTTAAACTAGTTGCTGAAGGTATTCTCAAACTTAAACTGGGGTTTCTTCTTCGGAATCCAGCAACCCAATCCTCTCCAGCCATCTTTGTTCTATATTAAAGTTGTGTGTTTATTTTTAATTCCTCAGCAACATCGTATGCCAGTCAATGTGATCCCATAGAACGTGTTAGCCAATTACTTAATATGATCGGCTACTATTGCTGCTTCTTCAGGTGTAAATATAGATTTTGCTATAGAATTTGATTTTAGACGGTCCCGTAGGGTTATCCTTGGAATGATCAATTAAGCCGCTACACTTTTCACCGATCCCCCAACCTGAACCATCTGGAATGCATTTTTTTTATAGTTTCTTCACTTCACGAAGCTTTGTTTGTACTTTTTTCCTCGAACGCACTACCTAAAAAGTAGTAAAAACGAAAGTTTATAAGTAAAACAATCCTATACAGGGGAATATCGACATCTATACTACAATGTTTACAATCATGTGTACTTTCTAGTGGCATAATTTTATTATACATAAACTCATGTAAACAATACTTACAGTGTCTGGTGTGGAAGGCAGGTGTTAAATCGAAAATCGTAAAAACAAACAATTTATTACCACAACACAACTAATTCAGCTTCACGAAACATACGCACTGGGCCATAGTTGCCGCGATGTTCTCAGGGTAGCAGCGAATATTTCTTAAAAATCGACTGCAAATTAGGATGTAAGAATTGCCCGGAGTGTCGGAATTCCCTGGTCTACCCTAATAACATTCTTGACGTCGGCTAAGCCCTAAGAGTCGTCGTAGATATGTGTATATATTAAAAAAGTCTCCACTCGCTTCGCTTGTGTCAGTGTCTCGGCTCTTCCGAATCTTATAATTATGCAAATATCATATTTTTTTGTAAGGTAGGGTTTGAAATTATATTTTTGACAATATCGTCCATATTTGTCATCGAAGAGAAGTGGGGATTAAAACCATCATATGTGGAATTGAAATATGAAAAGCTGTATCTAATTTAGTGTTCTCTGTTTGAAGTTATTTGTTAATGATGGAAGTTCAATTTTATTATTATACATTTTTTCGGACATTTGCCATCATTTGTGTGTTAAAAATCAAAACACGACGTTTCGGGAATAAGAATCAATTCCCGTTATCAAGTGACTAAAAACTAAAGAAACATGAAACTAGAAACTAAGCCTATGTGAGAAGTAAGAATTAAATAAGAATACCACCAACCTTAATATCTAAGCATGCATCTCAAAGCTAAAACTGAGAAGTCTTAATACAACTAATTAGGCCACTCCCCTAATAGTTTGTCACGCCCTCTGGTCCACGTCATGATACAACAACACGTATTTGACGTTAGTTGTGTTACCGTGATTGTGTTTTTTGACTTCTCAGTTTTAGCTCTGAGATGCATGCTTAGATATTAAGGTTGGTGGTATTCTTATTTAATTTTTACTTCTCACATAGGCTTAGTTTCTAGTTTCATGTTTATTAGTTTTTAGTCACTTGATAATGGGAATTGATTCTTATTCCCGAAACGTCGTGTTTTGATTTTTAACACACAAATGATGGCAAATGTCCGAAAAATGCATAATAATCTAATTTAGTATGTTATAATTTGATTAACACACAAAATAATAAAACAAAACTGCCTTAAAACACCAACATTTTGATATTTTTAATACTATTTCTAAGAATTGTAATAGGGATCTATATGAGCACACTATCATAGACAGCTAGACCAGATTTCATACTCCTATTTTAATTTTTGTGGCCACTATTGTGTCTAACCAACATCAAGAAAGTTGTGACAGACAATTACAAGGTTCAGAAAACCTGTGTAAGAAAGTTTTAAACAAACTTACCCAACTGGGTAAGATCCCTTGATCTACAAATTAGAATTGCCTACAAGCCCAAGAAACCCACGTTTGGGGATTATATTTAGAAGATCTGTTTGTATTAAATTGCATGATTGGGGCCTGAATAAGTACTATGATGGCGCCCATTAACTTGTTATTTAATTTCGCTAAACAAATCTACGTAATCTATTTACCCTTGTCAGTGAGTTTGCGAAATAAAACATGTAGTAAATGCGAGTTATTATTTAGTTATTGTTTTAAAAAAATAAACTTTTTTTAAAGTTAGGTTTTAACACAGTTCGATTGAAGCATTTCATTTTATTTTTTGTTACGTTTAAACATAAATTATGACATATAAATAGTTTTCCACAACTTTTATCATCTAAACTATATTAAATACATAGCATTATTGTTCGTGTAACTTTAAACAAAATTTGTAACATTTATATAATAATTGAATTTTTAAAATTATAAATTGATTAAACTTTAACAGATTAACTTTTTTACCCTACTAATTCTTAAAAATACAGTGCTACACTAATAACTGAAGTGCTTTTGGCAACATTGAAGAAAGCAGGTAAATGTGAGATAGTAGGAAAGGCCAACACTTTTTCCTTACCTTACGCGATGAACTGCGCAAAACGAGCTGCATACGGAACAGAAAGTATAAATACGTAATGTAATAGTTAATTTGTGTGACATATTCCGCCACCCCCAGAGACAATTTTATTCGTCTAAATGGCTGATAAAATATGTTTTAACAAATTGTGTTGAATGGAACGCGTCTTCTCTCGCTAACGGTGTCTTGCATTTGAGGATACCTGTTCCTTCATTTTCGAATCAAGTATGAAGATAGTTACTCTGATTTGAAGCGGGTATCTGCTGGAGTTCCACAAGGAAGTGTGTTGGGGCCCTTCTTGTACTTGCTCTATACAAGTGATATTCCAGACTGTGATGAGGCCATCGTTGCTACATTTGCGGATGATACTGCTATTATCTCAAAAGGAAATCGCATTGAGGAGTCTACTGGAAGGCTGCAGACAGATGTCAATCGAATTTGTGACTGGACTAAAAAATGGCGAATAAAGCTGAATGAGACAAAAAATCTGTCATTGTTAATTTTACTAACAGAAAAACCAATTATCTCCCAGTGGTTATCAATCAACAAGTGATTGACAATAATGCAAAATAATTGGGCATGACACTAGACGCAAGATTGCGATGGAAGGTATATGTTAAAAAGAAACGTAATGAACTAAATCTCAAACTAAGGAAAATGCATTGGCTTCTTGGGTGGCATTCAGAGCTGTCAGTGCACAATAAACTATTACTTTATAAACAAGTCCTAAAACCTATCTGGACATATGGTGTGCAGCTTTGGGGCTGCGCAAAAAGAAGCAACATCAAAATTATTCAAACATATCAGAATAAAGTACTGTGGGTATTTTGTGTATTGGAGTGCGTCGTAGGATGTGCAGCCAACAAACGCTTTCATTTTATTTAAATATTGATATTTGGACTAAGTTCAGTTTCAATTGTTAAACAAAAAAAAATAAATAAAAAATAACCTGTTCCCTAAACAATTAATAAAATTAATTATTACTCAATCTCGTTAATAATAATTTCAAATTTACAAAAATTAAATTGAGTTGTATTTGTAAAAAAAAAAATACGGCGTAATACTGTGTGTTCTTCCTTCACATGATATGATCATTGTTTTTAGTAGGATTGATAGTCATTACCAAATCAGATTAATAGAAATCAATTGAAAGTACGTTAAACAAGGAAATTAAACAAACATTTTCAATCACAAAGGAGATTAAATTCACCAAAAATACTAATTATAAAATTTCAATAATTTTAACAAATTACATTTTATTAAATGGAAGAAACGCTAAATTAAATAATTAATTTTGCACCCTTGATATAATTTAATGATTAAAAATCTAACACTTGGAACAAGCTCCTTCAAAACGTGAAGCACGCTTTTGCCATTCACGAAAGTATGCACGTAAGTATACCCATGCATATCAAGAAACCTAGAGTAAATCGGCTTTCATTTCGTCTGCACTTAAAAAATTAATATTGTACAAGTTTGATTTATATAAGCAATTTTTCATCTGTTAAATTTCTACATGGAATATGAAGCGAAATAAAATGGTGCAAAAACATTGCACAAATTTTCTCACGCGCCTATCCTCCAAAACCAAATAAAAACTAGCCAAAATTATTTCTTAATAAAAATGTTAGTACACTGTTCAATCAAAGAGTAAAAATTGTTCCACCATATTGAACAAATATTTATATATTTAAATGAGAACTTAAAGTTACTTCCTGTGTACCATAAACCCGTCCTCAGCGTAAGACGTTGGTCACTGTTTCATTTTTTGCCAATTATACCTGAAACATAATTTTTTTTTGCTATTTTGCACACGGATTTAAATAATTAATCTTTCTTTGGGTACTTAGAAGCTAAATTTTATTGCATTTTTTCCTTATGACAGTTATGAACAAAACTAGTCCAAATAAGTCCAAAATAAGCTGTTATACCAAGTTTGATTAAAATCGGCCCAAACGTTTAGGCTGTAAAGACGTACAACAGACGACAAACGCCAGATAGAGGACAGACAGAACATCATTGAAAAAACATTTTTTTACTCGATGAGTCACAAAACTGATATATTCCCCAAAAAAACTCAACATCGATTTTGTGACCTATCACATAACCTTCTCTAAGCTACGTATATGTGCTAAAATAAAACTAACTCACGGACAAAAACCAAAAGAACCACAGAAATGCTAAATATCAGAATATCAAATTATGAGAAAAGACTAGGAAGTATGAACGTAAATTAATCAAACTGAACCGATTTATAACTATTTGGTAGTTGATAATAGAAGATAATGTACCCAAATAACGGTGTGGTTTTTCTCATCGATATAGGGAGGGGGGAGATATATAGTCGAAAAACCTTTCTTTCAATTGACCAGTGAGTATTATTTATTGAAATATGGAAGTTTATTTTGACCATTGGCAACATTTCGGAACTGCAACTTTCTGAAAAGCGTTTATGATCGAGTTCTATTTGTTGTCACTGGGAGCACTGATAAAAATGATTTAATTGCTGTAATTTCAAAACTGGAATTTAATTTTTTATTATTTAAATTCCTAATGGAGTGTGAATAAGAAAACGTACAACACTGTTGTGGATTTTAGGTTGAATAATAAGAATCTTTACTGTTTGGAATGAAAGACTAGAAAAATCGTTATAAACAAGACGCAAGAGTTTCTAATAAAAAATTCAAACTAACCTTATTTAGGCACATGCAAAGTATCACAATACTAAAGTCGATGACGAGTGTCGAAATACCAACCGAGTAAAATTAGAAATTGTTTTTAAAAAATATAAAGTTTGAATTACCTTAAGGCAAAATTTAAAATGTGGATAATTAAAAAATAATACCCCAGGCCTACACTGATGAGTGAATTTATTCTTAAATTTGTATTTACTGTTTATAAATTACTGTCAGAGATGTATGCTTAACAACTTTGGATCTCCCACTTTAAAAAAGAATTTTTGAGAAAACATAATCCATAAAAACAGTATATAGAAAACCGTGGTGTCCGTGTTTAACTCATAGAAGCTATGAACGCACCACACATATTACAAAATTTTATAACATATAAAATATATTTTATTTTTTAGATAGATTTTTAATTCATTTGTTGTTAAAAACTTTATTCATCATTATTAGATTTTATATCAAACTTAAAATTCTAAGTTTGTATTATTATCCCCAGAGACTGTTGCTGTTTCTTCTTCATTCGTGCCCAGAATACATTTTAGTTTCATTTGGAGCTGGACTCGCGGAAACAAAAATATAATCCAGAGAGCACTGAACAGTTTAACTTCTCTTTCCTCAGGAATTCTTCTTCTTCAATTATTTCCCTCCACTCTAGTCAATTATCATCATTTTTAAATAAAATTGTATTTTCCATATATTTTACTATATTCAGAAACATGTGTAAACGTACTTTATTTCTTTGTTTTTCGTTTATTTTCATTTTGATCACCCAATGTATGGACGAATTATTATTGGAGCACAGCTTAACAGAAGGTTTAACTCGAAATGTAACTAAATCTTGAAACTATTTAAACAGATCATATTATTTTTTTACATGATTAGAATACGACAAAGTGTCGGTGTGATAAAAACGCAAGTTAAGTCGAAACTTCTGATTGACCTAACATTTCAAATACGCTAAGTGCCAGTTATTCAAACCCCTGTTAACCTGTTCTAATACAGCGTTAGAAAATTAATAATTTTCATTTCAACAGTTCGTTAATATCCATTACCCAACACAATATCCGTAATTTAAAGGTTCGTTAAGGGTACCTAGGATAGTGAGTCGAAAGTAAAAGAAAAATTACAGTTCATAATAACTGGAAATAAAAGGAAATCAAGCTTGACCGCCGTATATGATATGATATAGGAACTAGTTTATTGTACAATTGAAGGAAGTTTAAGCTTTATTTAAAAATATAAATACAATTTTAAATATTTTTTTTTCAACTAAAATTTTCAAAACGATAAAACTTATCTCAACTTGTCTCCTATAATAATGGTAATTTATTCCCCCTTCGCATATTTGCGTGGAGACGAAAATTATTATTTCTTTTGTAGATGAGTATATGAGAAAATTAATGCGTAGTTCATTTCATTTCCACTAGAAGAATAGAGGCATCAGATGTATTCTTGAATTCCAGTTAATGTAAACAAACTTATACTAGACTTGTAATGATAATAGTTGAATAACTAAGATTTAAACTAATTTTAAATTTATTTTGACAACATACGGATCGGAACAACTCTTGGTTGTCAAGTGTTCTAGTAGAGTCTAATTAACCTTTCCTTTCAATTAGCAACACACTTACACTTGTTTCTAGTACTAGCTCAATGACGTCATCACAACAATGCAATGCACTAAAGTTGAATGTTGGGGAATCTAGGTTAAGCGCTCGTCAGTTGGTCAGAAGGAGTGGGAGTAGTTCACACACAAAAGTTTGGGAAATATTTAAGTATTTACTCTCCACGCAACCGATACCTTGACATGATTGGACTAAACTAATTTTTGGTTATTTATGAATACGCTCGTTTGCCCGCCTCGCTCAATATACTGAATGGCCAAACAAAAACATTGTGGATTCTCATTTTCAAATATCACATGGAACCGTATATGTTTATACAAGAGGGATAATTTTTATTTGAAGCTACTATCATAGTTTTTAATATGAACGTTACTTCTAATCCCTAAGCGGTGGTGAAATCAACCTTAATAATTTGTATTGGGATATTTGCAGCACGTCATTTTAAAGTTCGTTAAAAACTCTTTTAAATTGTCTCACTTTTAAAATTTAAGTTTTAGAGAAATCGTGTTTTAAAAATAATGAATTTATTTACATTAGTCACTTGTAATTTGATTAAAACTGATGAACTACAGCTTCCGTCCAATACTACAATTTTGTTTGAAAACGTTGTCACACATTCTGGAGCATTTCTGAAGTGATTCTACTGCATTCATTCGTTTAAGGATACGTTGGCATAAATGTTTCAGTGAAACGGGTTTCATGGAGTAAAATTATTTTTTAAGTAAATCCGAAACAAAGAAATCTAATGAGGAGAAATCTGTTCTCCTTTTAATGCAATAACCTAGAAATCTTGGATAGAGATACTGTTGAACATGTGGAAATGGTCTTTGAAATAATGTTCATTTTTATCAATAATCTCGGTTAATGTTGGATTGTAAGAACTATTCCTGTCTAATTATCCGGTTTAGAAATAAAAGACTAAGGATACGGTCACCAAAATATCCCATCCTCAAGATTAAAGTTTTAGATATGCTGCCGGATGCTGGATGTGTAGGGAATATCTCTGGGAATGGAATCGAATCATTAGCGACGATTAATATATCGATTACGAAAAAAACAATAGTTCGAAAATAAAACGTAAAAAAGAAAATTTAAGTAATTAATGGCTACAATTATTATTTTACAAAATTCCAGACAGCGGTCAAAGTCGTCTTCATATTTTTATTTTACTAGGTGTATTTTGTAAATTGGATAAATGAAAGTTGTGATGTTCATAATTAAATTAGTTAAATACTAACTATGTAGTTCCCTCTCTATCAGTTACAGTTGGCTCCTACTCAAAGTGAGAAATAGAGGAACATAGCTTTGAACCTTCTCATTCCTCGTTGGGTTTTCAGCGTTTCACTTCATATTAGCAAGAGACTCATTCTCAAGAAACTACACCACTAATTCTATCAATACGCTTAGATGCATGCTGTTGGTTAAATAACTTGGATTCTTATAACACATTATTGTTTTTGTTAAACAGTACAATAGAATAACTTACTTCTTACTTCTTCTTTCAAGCTTCCGGCTTCAGGTAATGCCGACGACTCGGTGTCCGTGGTAAACCGCAGCTGCCAATGCCCAGTACTCTTTCTTTTGCAACATAATTTTCATGGGGTTTGGAATGTCTTTTAGTGCTGCCAGAAGGGCCGTCCTGGCTGTGTTTTCGTTTGAGCACTCGAGTAGTATATGCTTCAGCGTTTCCTCCTCCATTCCACAGTTATTGCAGGTTTCGGAATCGACTAGTCGGAATCTTTTCAGATAGCTGTTCGTAATGATATGTCCGACTCTAGCTCTCGTAATGAAGGTCGCAATGTGGCGACTGACACCTCTGTACCAGTTTGCAGGTATCGGAGCTTTTTGAATTTCGAATAACGATCTTCCGACAGTGTCGGTGCTCCATCTCTGTGTCCATTCATCTGTTATTAATTTGCAGATTATATTTTTGCATTTGTTTAGCGATAGTTTTGGTGGCATGACGGGGCCCATTTTTGTGGCACGTTTTGCTATTTTGTCTGCCTGCTCGTTGCCGCTTATTCCGCAATGAGATGGAACCCACTGGAAGACGATATTTTTTCCTTTTTTCTTCAGAGCATGGTATATAGTTTTCATTTCAGATATTCGGAAGTAATAGTCACTGGGTGAATTCATTTGTAAGCCTTCAAGGGCCGATCTAGAGTCGGTGAGTATGCAAAAGTCTTGATATGGTGTGCTAATGCAGCTCGTTAGGGCTGCATTGATGGCCAATATCTCAGCATCCATGCTTGACGCAGATAATCCTGGTATGTAGCAGCGCTCGCCTGTTTGTTCGTTGAAGAAGCCTGCGCCGGAATTGCCGTTTTCCAGATCCACCGAACCGTCTGTATAAATTTTCACATAATCTTTATAGTTCTCATCGATCATTGTCAAAGCTTCATCTCGAAGGGAATCCAGGTTATCGGTTTCGGTGTTGCTTTTGGTATTGCCGGATGGTAAGGTTGTGCATATCGAGATGTCGCTTTCTTCCCAAGGTGAAATGTCAGAAACCGTCGGGATCCGTTGCGGCTCTATGGGTTCTAAGAGATCGTTTAATGCTTTGATTTGGAATGTAAATGACTGTCTGGTTTTGGTAGGTGCCAACATTGTTAAGGGATGATCAATCGGAAGGCTCTTGATTTTTAGCCATTTTATCATCGAAAGCTTCTTAATAGCCAGGTCTAATGGTTCTATATGTGATTCTATTTCCATCGCTGAAATAGGAGATGTGCTTGGACAACCCAATATGACTCTAAGTGCGGCAGATTGAATTCGTTGCAGCTTTTTGATATGTGTATTTGCTGCGGCTCCCCAAACTTCTGCGCAGTATAGCATCTTTGATCTTATGAAAGACGTATAAAACATTTTGAGGGTTGACGTATCAGCTCCCCAATTCTTATTTGCTACTGCTTTTATGGTATTAAGCCTCTTGCTGCATTGGTTTTTAACCACGTCTACGTGTGTGCTGAATAGTAGTTTCTGGTCCAAATAAATTCCTAGCAGTTTTGGACATTTGTTGACTTTTAGCTCTTGGGTTCCAATAAAGAGATTGGGTTGGTAGTCTTTGAGTGTATTTCGCCTGGTAAAAAACGCGCATTCTGTTTTCGATGTCGATAAGACTAGCGACCATTTCTGGCACCATTTCACGGCTTTGTCTAGTGCTTTTTGTAGCAGTTTGCAAGCTTCGTCTGGAGAAACGGCTGTGGCGAATATAGTGACGTCATCGGCAAATATAATTCAGTCTATTCCTTCTGGTAGATCTTTGGTTAAATCGTGTATGGCAATATTGAAAAGAGTTGGGCTGATGGAGGAACCTTGAATTATGCCACTTTCCAATCTTGCTGGTTTTGACAGTGCTCCATTGACCGCTGTTCTTATTAGTCTCCCACTAAGGAAGTTTGATAGGTATTTTAGTGATTTACCTATGATTCCTAGTTTCATGCACTGTAGGAGTATAGTTTTGTGTGGGGTTTTGTCGAAAGCTGCTTCAAAGTCTAATAGTACTGCGACAGTTGATTTCGATTGGTTGAAGCCCTCGAAGATCTTATTGGTAAGGTAGAGTAATGAGTCATTTGTGCTTCGTTTCTTTCTGAACCCAAATTGCTTGTTATCCAATAGTTGGTGTGTTTCTAATCTGTGGCTGAGTCGGTTGTTGACTAGTCTTTCCATTAGTTTTCCTAGGCATGAGGTTAATGCAATTGGTCTGTATGATACCACTGAACTTGAGTCTTTCCCGGGCTTTGGTAAAGGAACTATCACTGATGTTTTCCACGAGTCTGGTACATTCCCCGAATTCCATATTGTATTGAAGAGTATTAATATTTTGTTTAGTAGGGTAGGCGAGCAGTGCATCAGCATATCGTTGTAAATGTCATCTTGTCCAGGTGCTGAACTTTTAAGTTTTTTTATACCTTCCCTTAGTTCGTTCATAGTAAATGGAGTGCTAGCTGCGTCTTCTTCCAAGAATAGTAATTCAAATTTAGCTGTTAGATCCATTTCGGTAGGTGTTAGAGTGAATGGCCAGCTCACAGCTTTGCCTGCTCTACTGCTATAATATGAATTGAATGCTTCCGCCTTTGCTTCGTCGTCGTCCAACCAATCCCCATTTGATGTTTTTAGAAGACCAATTTTGGTGTTTGTTCTGCCTTGAATGGCGTTGAATTTCTTCCACACCGTAGAGCTCGGAGTGTTTTCGTTTATTGTTGATACAAATTGCCTCCATGCTGTTCTCTTTGCTTCTATGATGGACTTCCGTAGCTTCTCATTAAGCTTATTATAGCTTCGTCTACAAGCAATGGTGCGTTTGAGTTTCCATTTCCTTCTAGCTCTTTGGCGTTCCCTTCTAAGAATTGTAAGGTTTTCATTCCACCAGTTGTTTAGGTATTGCTGTTCCTTTCGTATCTTTTTTTTTGGTATTGTTTGATCGGCAGCACTTAGGAGGTCGTTTTCGATAGTCGTTAGGTCAAATTTATCTTCATTGCATTTTTCTGTGGCTTTGTAAAACCCATCCCAATTTGCCTTGTTGACATTATATTTGCCTCTAATTATATCGGTATTCTTTACTCTTTGTTTGTTAACTACAATGTCAAAGGTGACAGGAAAATGGTCGCTGCCCAGATCTTCTCCAACGTTCCAATTGGCGATGTTTACCTCCACGTTAGGAGTTGCGAAGGTGAGATCCAGAGTGCTGAGAGTGTGGTGAGAAGGAGATTGGTATGTCGGTTTTTTGTTTTGATTGACCAGGATTAAGTTTTCGCTCTGGAGCCAGTCAAATAAAATTCTGCCATTTCCATTTTCGTCACCGTCATTCCAGGAGCTGTGTCTGCTGTTGAAGTCACCCACCAGTACACATTTTTGCAGATCCGGAGATAATAGTGCTAGGTCTTGTATTCGGATGCCTTATGAAGGGATGTATACATTGATCAGTGTGCATATAAAGTCCTTTCCCATTCTCAGTTTCGTTTTGATTATTTCAATATTGTTGTTGTATATTGTGGATGAGTCTTCCACGTGAATTGAGTTGTGTATAAGGGTCATGAGCCCTCCTCCTCTACCCGCATCTCGAGATAGGTTGAGCACTTTAAAGTTTTTAAACTTTGGATGATACGTTTCATTTCTTGGTAATGATGATTCCTGTATGCAGACTATTCTTGCTTTAGTCTCAGCCATATATTTTTTGAGTTCTTCTGTCTTGTTTTTTATCGATCTTGCGTTCCAGTGTAATGCTGTTATAACTTTCTCTGTGGTGTTTATGTTGTGTGACAAACCTTGGATTTTATTGCGTTTTCTCTCTCTAAGGGATTTTCCCAGTGAGATGTGCCCATCTTTCTTTTTTGCTTCTCTTACTAGGCGATCATGCAGATCTTTTGCAAATGTCCTAGTTGGGCACCAGATTTCAATTCGTCTCATCAAGTCTCTCCCTCTTTTCCTCATCTGGAGGTTCTTGTCAATATTTAAGAGTAGCCGAATACATTGTATTCTTTGTTTGTAATAACTGCCCCATAAAATAATCTTGAGGCGTTCTGGGTGTTCTTGTTTCGATTTTGAAATGCGTGATAAACCCTTAAAAGGGCTGTTTTCATGATTACTTGGCTGCATACCACGGGACTTCTTGAGAAGCAAAATGCTGGCGTTCAGTTAGCTGTTACACTATCCAGGGGCAGGAACGAGGACCAACCAGCTCACCCCCGTACAATAGAATAAACTTTTATTAAAAAAAAAAAAAAAAAAAAAAAAAAAAAAAAAAAAAAAAATAGCAACGAATGATTAGAATATACCTTTAGTGCTAGCTAAAGTCGCAAATTACCGTCCGATGCAAGTACGTTAATCTATGAAGAAATTACTTCTTTTATCTTCTAGAGATCTCATTTTTTTTTTTTAGCCAGTCATGGTTTATACCAACAGTAATTGTTGTAAAATTGTCGTTAAGCCGCACTAGAAATTCCAAAACACAAACTTAACAAAAATAACTGATTATTAACTTTAGAACGCAATTTTTCTAAAACGATTGATCCAAATTTAAAACGTCGTGATAAACCACGGAAAGTTTGAACGAGGTCATGTGCTGGACACCTTCACCATTAAGGATTGATTTCATTACCGCTTAGGGGTTTAGGTGTCCAAAATGAGAAATAAAGTTGTCTACTTTAGAAATACAATTTTTGGGGTGTGTGTGTTATTATGGTTTTGTTTGTAAGATAGTTGTTTTAAAATTTATTTTCTTATTCATTTGGTCGCTTAACAAGTTCAAAGAGCTGTACTGATTTTTATAGAGTTTTCTATTGAAATTAGTTACCAGAAGGAAATGATTTTTTTTTACGACGTAAATCTAGTTATTTAAGCCTGATTGTTTTAAATATTTACTTTGCTGTTTCCAAAAGTTGGTTTTTTGAAAACTTAAAATAACTGTAAATTAGATAGAATAAAACTCGAACACAAGATCTCACAAAAATTACGTTCACTTAATGAAACGCGTTTCAACGACAAAATCGCCATCCTCAGCGATACATGAGCTGCAATAAATAAACTACAACTTTATCGTTGAAACTCGTTTGATTAAGTAAACGTAATATTGGTGAGATCTTGTGTCCGAGTTTTATTCTATTTAATATTAACTCACAAGTCCAGCTCAATATTTATTTATAAGTGTAAATTAAGTTATATACGTACGTAGGCTTACTTTAAAATGGTAAATATAAATGGAATTTTACAAAAAGAAAAAAGATATAAGAGAAGAAACCTAATGTGACAGCCTGTCATACTAACACAAAATAATTATTAAAGTGGTGTAATAAATATGGCAGACTGAAAGGCGTTTCCTGTACGTTTTGTTTGTAACACTGTCGGGTGGCGTCATGCCTTTAATCACGATGTTGACCTCTGTACTCTGTGTATATGGCAGTGATGGATCCATGAAATTCAAAACTTTGGGTAAATATTGTGTTTAATTAAAAGCCATTTTGTTTTACCACTATCGTTTTAGATGCATCAATTATACATTAAATGACGTTGTTAAGTCGTGTTTAAAATACAGTTCAATTTTTGCAAACTTTTAATTTTTAGTTTTTTATATTTCCGTAATATTAAAGTACTTTAAATGTGGGAAAAGATTATTTCGAGAATTTTTCAGTAACGACAATTTTGAAAGTCTATTATGTGTGTATATTTGCACTGATACACATATCAAATTTGAGAATTTTGATTATAACTCCTTACTTTGATTAATTCGTTATTTTGTCAGATCTTAAAAACTACATTAACAAAGTTTCATCAAAATTATTTCATCTTATTTTGAGAAAATCGGAGTTTTGTATTTTGCTTTTATGTTAGTTATTAGAAGACAACTTAAATTTATAGCGATCAATTTCAAATCTATAAATTTGATTTATCAGGAATGAAAAAGTAATCAACTTACTCCTTCCTACTAATTTAGGTAATTTAGGAAAAATAAATAATAATAAAATTTATAAAGTTGGAGATTATGAGGCGTCTGAATGTAGGCTATAGTATAAACTGATGACATAGTTTTCTTTCCGTTATTAACTATCCACTTTCTATAAGGATCTAAATATTACCTAATAAATACACGATTTTTAATTTGAACTTAAACTAAAATGACAATTATTTTATAAAATTATAAATTATTGTTTATTGTTCCTTTTGGGATAAACAGATTTTCGTGAATTTTTTCTTTGCGGGTTTATAGCATTTAAATTTCAGAAATTTTAATTTAGGTTTATTTGTGTTTCAAAACAGTTAAGTAAATTTGTGTTTTTGTATGTTTACCCGTAAATCTTTACAAAGGTAAATTGTTCGTGTAATTTGCTAAGAGAATGTTAATCGTATGAAGTATTTACATCTAAATCAAGGTCGGACGTTCAAGAAGAGTGAGTTTACAAACTTAAGGCCTAAGATAATTTAAAATGAGCCGTATTTACTTAAAATCAAGATTTTGACGGCGCACATTGGCATGAATCGTAATTTTTTCGTTCAAAATTATCTGTAGCACTTGTTTCGCAACCGATTGGGATATTTTTGTTTTAAATGCTCGTTAGTAAGTTTCTAAGAAACGTAAGCGAGCCGATTTTTGAATTATCCTCACCAAAATTATTCAGCGTAACCAAAATGGCCATTTTGTATATAATTCTTAATAAAACTTATAACAAAAAATTACTTGTCCAATTTAAATTGTCCAAATAAATTTTGTTCCTCGGGAGTTTTTGAAGTTGTTGATTACGAATCTGATATTCAAATTGTCATAAACCTTCCTGCAAGATGGCGGAATATGGTGGCTATAAAATGTTAAAACATGATAGAAATGAAATGAAAAGTTTATGTCGAAAGGTTCTGAATATATCTGATAACTACTTTTAAGTTAAAAGACTGAATTTTATGTTCCCGGAAGAAATTCAAAATGGCGATTCCAATATGGTGATTACAATATAATAAAACTAACTTAAATATAAATTAAATGCATTAAGCTCAATAGGCTATTCCCAAGAATCATTCAAAAATGCAAAAAGGAACAAATTTTCAAATATATCCAATATGGCTCCCATACATGAATTATATTACAGTTCTTGGTTTAAGGTTCTATTTCGCTTAGGTTATGTTAGGTTTAATATTATTGTTTTATTGTTCTTGGTGTTCGGTATTTATTATTATTAGCAGATAAAAAAAGAAATATTATTATGACCTACTTAAAGTTATGTTTAAATGAATGGAGGACTTGAATCGCTTATTTATTATTGATAATTAATGTATGGCAGCCATATTGGATAAGCTATATTTGAAAATTTCAGATAATTCGTTCATTTAAAATTTTAAAAATAATTTTTAGGAATAGCCTATTTAGTTTAATGCATTAATTTATTTTGAAGTTAGCTTTATCATATTATTGCCGCCATATTGGATTCGTCATTTTGAATTTCTTCCGGGACTTTAAAATTTAGCCTATTTTAACTTAAAAGTACTTATCAGAAATATTCAGAACTTTTCGACATAAACTTTTAAAAACATAATTTATTTTTTAGCATTTTATAGCCGCCATATTAATTCCGCCATCTTGTACGTTGGTTTATGACAATTTGCATATCAGATTCGTAATCAGAGACCTCAAAACTAACAAAAATAACAAGAATTATGTAAATTGGATAACAAAAAAAGTTTTTTGTAAGTTTTATTAAGAATTAAACACAAAATATCCATTTTGGCTAAGCTCAATAATTTTGGTTAGCATAATAAAAAAACGGCTCTCTTACGATTTTTACAAATTTTACAACGAGCATTTAAAAAAAATCCCAATCGGCTGCAAAACAAGTGCTCTAGATAATTTTGAACCAATAAATTGCGATTCGTGCCACTGTACGGTGATCAAAATTATGTTTCTTTTTAAAATAATTATTCTTGAAGGGTAATTTTCTTTTATTTGATATTATTGTCACACAGGTTTGTGTCAATAAACACAATATTTAACCAAAGAGATTATGGGAAAGTAGGTATTTTATAGCTGCTCCATAGAAATTTTGTGTTGATTTTACTAATACTTCTTGAACTGTACCTTCTTGGGAGAAGTCAACAATACATTTTATTTGGGTCCTTGGATAGTTCAGCCGATTTTTAGTAAATAGGTATTTTCTGTTTTGATCTTATTGGAGTTGTCCTCAAGTTTTCAGTTACTTCTACTGCCTCTAGTCTTTCACAACAAATGTAATAATATTTCAACTTATACTTAAAATTGACAGTACAAGAAGAACACCATTTTTATCTACCCCTTCCCATAGAATTTAATTTATAATAAATTTAGTCATTTTCATACCAATTTCAAAGTTTCTAGATAATATTTAAAAAATTTTACAAAAACAAATTTTCCTCTCCAATTTCTTTTATATATCATGGAGGCAAACTCAGAAAAAAAAGTCTTAGATTTTAGTTTGAATGCTTACTTTAATGAAGCTTGGTATTTTTATAATTATTGAGAACGTTGACAAATATTTGACACTAACTTTGCCGTTTTTATTAAACACATTGAAAATATAGACACACAGTAGATTTGGGCTTACATTCTTGTTTTTGAGTTTGTTAAATGTTTTAAAGCAGACATATTGTGTAATGTACAATATAGAGTGTAATGATTAAATCAATGTCAGTATCAATTAATCATTAAATAAAGGTCAAATGCTAATGCAATGTAATGGCCGTAAATAGCGATGCATTAACTTGACCATAATATGACCAAAGTTTCGCCACTATATATATATATATATATATATATATATATATAAAAATATGTGTGTGTGTGTTCCAGCACAACTCTGGAACGTCTGGAGCAATTTCAATCAAATTTGTACATATTTGACTTATAATCTGAAAAAAAAATTTAAAAAAATACTGTGGGGGTAATACTCCCTTAGGACATCTAGAGGAGGGGTGAGAAGGGAAGGCATGTAAATATAATCAAAATCTAAGGGTATTAGTATCAAATTCATAGTTTTCGGGGTCGCTAAGCTGATTGGTGACACAGTCTCCAATTCCATTGGTGTAAAGTTTAGTAATTCCATTTTACACTACAGATAGTATTCATTTTTTTTTGTCTAAGAAAATTGTGATAAATAAATACCCGGAGAACGTTGAGTAATCGGCTAGTCTATTATACAACTCAATACGCAACGTTTATGCATTCATTCACTAACCCATTCAACATAATTCACAACGAAATATAGCAAAAGTGTGCTCTGAAATTAGGTAAAACTAAAAAAAAAAGAAAAAAAGCAACTTTAAAGAGCTCCCTTTTTCTATTTAGTTAACTTGAGAAACTAATTTATCCAAAAGATCATCCTAAGATATATCTTTTTATAATGTGACTTCAATTATTACAATATAATGTTTTTACAATTTTCTACCACCGAAGTGAACTCTCATTTGTATAGCTTTAATCTGCTGAATCGAAATAAACGACAGTTCTGAGAGTTAAGCTTGTAGCAATATACTCTCATATTTAATTAAGTGTCATACTGCCGTTCAATAACACTTTATTCCATTGCATCCAGTTTACCTGTGTGATGGTTATGCTAGGTTAGTAACTCAGGCAATCATCAGGGATCAGTATTAGAGTCTCATGCACAGCATATTGTATATGTATTTTAACGTGATTTATACCAAACTCATTACGTCATTTATTTTTATATTGACGACTTCAAATTGATTTACATTTTAATTAGATCAAAGTTAAGGCAAATGTATTATTTCATCAACACTGGACGAAGAAAATGGTTTGGGACTACTCAATAAATGAATATCTTAATCTATTATTAATACAACCAAATAATAAAATTATTATTATATTCGTTTAATTAATAAACAGAGTCTTACACTTTTTCTAAATTGAGGTTTAAGACAATATTTTTGATAGTGTAGGTGTGCAAGGAATTTGGAAGACAAAACTAAGTGTAAAATATTAGTGTGAAATGGATAGAAAGGGGTCAACAATTCTCATTACTCCAAAGCGTATAACTTTAATCTTCTATAAACCTTTTACCAGGTCAATGTGTCTGTTGTGAAATCAGATGTCAGATCTCCTAAATCCAAGGATATGTCTGCAAAATCTCTAAAGGCTTAGTGTGTGGATTGCCTGAACACGCTTGAATATTACTGGAATTGTCATAAAATGATTTTATTATATAAAATACATGATGTTATAATAATAGTATTTTAATTTTATTTGCACATAAAAGTTTAGTTTTAATTTGGGTTACTGATATATAAACATATTAATACATTTTTAAAAATAATTATTTTTGTAATTATCTTTAAAGACATTACTTTATTCCGCCTCTCTCTCTCTCTCTCTCTCTCTCTCTCTCTCTCTCTCTCTCTCTCTCTCTCTCTCTCTCTCTCTCTCTCTCTCTCTCTCTCTCTCTCTCTCTCGCTCTTTCTCGGGGTTAAAGAATCAAACGTTGCTATTTATAGTTTCCACATTTTGGTTTAATTGTTCCAAGTTAGATCCAAGATCGACTGAAAATTTCAACCTACATATTAGAAAATTGATTAGCTGGATCTACAGGACTCAACATTAATAAGACATGGGTGTAACTCCAGAATTACTAAAACTCCAGAATTTGGTACGTTGAATTTATACTTACGTTATACTGAAACTAGATGCAAAATCGTACTAAGTATTTAAAAAAAAGACAAAATTTAGCATCATAAAAATTGACATAAAATTTTAAAAAATACTGACGCCATTTTGAATTTTTAAAGAGCAGTAATACATAATTTTCTCTCTCTCTCTCTCTCTCTCTCTCTCTCTCTTTTTTTTTTAAATTTTTTTTTTTTATTATCGTTAATGTAATAAAATAGCCGCTGAATTCTACCTAACATTGTATATTTCTCTGCTTAAAAATGTATAGACGTAAAAAAATACTTAGCTTTAACCTTTGTTAAACGATAAGAAATTGTTACCTGAGGATTTGTTTATTTAAAATGGAGAATTTTGAGGGTACTTAATATTTTCTAATGGGACCCGCATTTTGTGACATGTCAAATTAAAGGAGATAAAAAGACAAAATTTATCTAACTGACGAAAATGTTTTGGATAACCCTAACAAAAATGGTGGTACAAAATTAATTTAAGATTTTTATTGGTATAAAATATCAAAAGTATTGAAAACGTTTTGACAAAATCATAATTATTCTTTTCGATCAATGATGAATTTACTCTAGAAGCCTGAAAACTCATCTATTTGCAAAACGAGACAACAATTTATACTGTATCTGTTTTATTTCTGGATTAATACATCAAATACAAGAACCGATTTGATAAGGAAATTATGAAAGACCAAAATACTTCAACGGAATTTTCCGTCCTAGGTAAATAGAAAGCTCAACTTATGACACTTATTGAAAATATAAATAATCACAACTAACTAATGATAAATACGAAATGAAACTATTTACTAACTGTAAAAAACAAATACAATTTTTTAACAATGTAATCCACATTTTGAAATAACATTTTTAACCAAGTTAAGATTGAAATCTGTTGGCGCTATTAGTTTTGCTTACAGAGACCTTTTATTTGATGTCACGTAACGTGGTTCTTTTTCTATATTTTGTACGTGGCCAAAGTTCTATACTTCGGAGGACTGGTGAAAGTCAGTTCAACGCCTAATGTTGATCTCAGATTAGTCTAGTGAACATTTGTAAAACTTGTTTAGTCTTCTAATTTTCCATAATTGATTGTGTTTTTTAAATTTCTTAAAAAAGATTTAGCGATTTTATAATTAAAAAATTTTCCCAATACATTTTGTGCCGCTATTTTGATTAGGGTCATCAACAACTTTCGTGAGCGCCATTAATGTTGTCTTTTTATACCTTTTAATATGACACGTCACAAGATGCGGGGTCCCAAAAAAAAAATATATTGAGTATCCCCAAAATTCTTCATTTTAGGGAGAGAGGAAAAATTTCAAATGATCATAATAGAAATTGCAGGTGACCTAGTTAACAGTCCCAAAAGAGTTTGGTTCCTATCTAAGTAGAAAGTTAAAGTAGGTTGGTGGTACAAATAAAACCATCAGCGTGATTATTTGAAATTTATCACATATTTTAAAACCAATACTATTAATAAAAAAATTCTCCACAATTATAACTTAATAAAAACAAATGATAGATTTTATTTGTAAACATTTTTAGGGATAATAGTAATTTTATTCATTTGAAAAAACATTTAAATAAAACAGGTTTTTAGACAAAGGTCTATAGTTGTGTTTAAACTTTATTATTTTTTAAGCTATTTATTTTAGAGTGTAGACTATTCTGAATGAATTTTTTATACAAATTGTAGACTTCTATTTTTATAATTCAATAAAATAAACTATTTGATTTCTGTACTCTAATACAAGAAAGCAAGATTTCGTTCTGTTCTGTATGAAACATCAAAGTGAAGTTTCGCACAGTGGGTGTTCAATGTTGGAAAACAAAAACATTTTCATTCTGATTGCAATTCGTTTCACTGCTTGAAGGGATTGTACTGCTACTTGATAGTAAAACGTATTCTTTACCCCTCCCCTAAAGTCCAGATGAGGGAGAGAGCAAGAATAGTAGAAAAAATGTATGTGTTTATATGCCCATTAATATATACAGTGAGATGTTTTTTATAGCAATAACTGTAAAAGTCGTGCAACATTTTAAACTTTTGAGTTGTGGCTCACTTCAAATTATTTTTTTACTACACTAATTTGACTTTTAATAGGTCACTAAACGAGATGTCACTCTACCACTTCTATAATAAATTTGCATATTTCTTTCCAACCAACTCTCATTAGAAATGAAAGAGTTTAATGTAAAAGTGCTTGAGTTACTTTATTATCGTTTATTATAATTAAGGTTTTTTTTAAGAATTATTATTTTTTTAATTTAATTTTTTTAAATAAAGGTTTGACTTGAGTTCCAAACCGATAAAATCAATAATTGTGTTTTAACGAAACTTTAAGTGTTTGAGTATTTAAATTGAAATATCATTTCTTTGGTCGTTTCTTCTAATCTTACTATTTATTTAATAGTATTTATTTATTTCTTCTACTTCACCCTTATATTTTCTGTTGGTTACACACTTAGCTGCATTTCCTAAAACTTGAACTTCTAAAGTCTGAATCTTTCCTTCTACCTTATTCCAGAAGGCTATCCCTTTTTCCTTTCCCTCTTTTCCTTCTTTTCTCTTTTTTCATTTTCAATTTTTTCTTTTCTCTCTCTTAAATCATTTTATGCTTTCTCCTCTTTCTCTCTTAACTCTCATTCAACGACTCTCTCCCTTTATCTTATTTCTCTCCCTTCTCTTTTCTCTCTATTCTCTTTTCTCTCTCTCCCTTAACTCCTTTCCCTTTTTTCTCCATATATGCCATGAACCATTTTTAATTTAGTTTATTTTATATTTATTCTTTAAGATTTCTTAAATTTTTTTTATTTAAACTTTTGAATTAAATTTAACTATTCTATTAACTTTAATTTATCCTTCTATTTATTATTCACGATTTAATTTAATTTAAATTCTTACTTCCTCCCAATTATCACATCAACGCAGACCCACAAGATATTCTAAGTATGTATAATATTAAGAATTAAACTTATCTCTAACATTTATTTATCTAAGATAGATTGTGAAAACTTTCCTGAAACCTTACCAAACTGTTTTCACTTAATAATCTCCACAATATAATTTCAAAAACTAGCAAATTTCTTCTATTAACTTCTTTACATTTTAGTATTTTTTTTTCCAAATTGTACTGTCTTAAAGGTATACATGATAAAAGATATTAGATACTATCAATGTTTAAACTGCAAGTAGAAAATTCGTAAGTGATTTCCGAAATTAGAAAATAAAATTTTATTTCCAAGAAGTTGATTGTCTCCATAGTACCTACCCAATCCTATAGTCCAAATTAAGCTTTACATTGGTGTACAGAACCACGCAATTGTGCAAATCACTACATGACTGAATCTCGGTCTAATAAGCCTCGTAACTCTGCAGTTAATAAAAAGACTTCCTTTTAGTCAATTAACCCTTACCCACCTATTACATGGCACTGCAGTCCTTGAAGAGCTTCTGGCCTCATTAGTTATTTTGCCCGATTTTTGTCTTTCTCTTTCCTTTATTCTTCAGCATTCTACGAAACAAGATAAATAGTAGGTTATTGTTGGAGTGCAAGTGTTTGACATACTGTTTTAGTTTTTAGAATTATGTTTTTACTGTAATTGTCTTTTAAAGGGAACAAGGCTATTCTTCCCTTTCACAGCACAAAACACGTCTTCGTGATCATTATTTTTATAACTTACTGTTCCATTAAAAAAAAAAAATTATATAAAAAAAAAATTGACAATTAAGGTGAACATGCTTCAATAGTATCAGAATTTTACCTATACGACTAAAATAAGCTACATGTTAAATTAACAGAAGAAACAAAACGCTTATAGTTACGAGAAACTTTTGTTGAAAGTGTAATATTATTTTGCCTGTGGTTATTGTTTGTAATTTTTAAAAGTGTTTGCTTAACCGTTGACCCAAAGTTACAGTTTTAGTTGTGATTTTCGTAGGGTTGAGTATTAGTAAGGTCAATAAGAGAGGTACACCCTAAAATACCGTCTTTCACGCGTCATTGTGAAACGGTTAAAGATAAAATCATATTTTAAATACAAACAAATTTGTTTTTGAAAGACCTTTTCAATGATGTGCTTCGCTACTAACGTTACTATTTGGAGTTTTTGAGTTTTTATCTTTTTTCGAAAATTGTATTTATTTTTAAAATTTGAAAATTTTGAGTAAGGGGGAAGTTAAGCACATCAGACGAATAGTCGGAATGAATTGAAATTTTATTGTTTGTTATGAGATTACATGAAATGAGTAAAATTTGGTTAAATTTGTTTTAGGGGTTAATAAAAATAGGGATTGACACCTTCATTAATATCATTTATAGTAATCGTTAATTTGTAAAGAAACGCATAATATTTGAGTAGTTTGGAGGAATAAGTTCGGATTTGACATCCGTTTGTATATACAAGATCACCAGATGACAGTAATAATAAATTCAAACAATATGTTTTACGCTTATGAAACTTATTCAGTTAATGTTTTTCTTAAAGATACCGGGGTCCATGTTATTGGAAAAGAACGTGGAAATTATAATTTAGGTATTTTATGACTCCTTTCATTTTATAAAAAACTAAGGAGCTGAATAAAGCAAACGTTCGTATTAAAAGAACTAGGAAATTGAAAATATACAATTGAAACGTAGTCAAAAGAAATAATTATTTAAATGTGTTTTAATTGTGACTACATAAAATATTACAATTATAACAAACAAATTATTGAATTTTGAATTCTTAATTTTAATGAAACTAAAAGAGTGTTGCTATGTTTTCACTTATCCTATTCTTAATAGGTTGAAACAATTTTTAAGAAAAATACAAATCCTACTTTGAGAACAAGTCTTTTTATTTTGTCAATAACTGCTTACGTGTTCATTAAATATCAACGTAACACATTTAGTTAATCGGTTTCAAGTATATTGAAAAACTTGTATTTCCCTTAAAATTGTTATACTTTTATAAAATTACCTTCAAGGGGTCACTCATAGTGATTGCGGGTGTAGCGGACCTGAGGACCTAGCTGGATCTACACCTTTTTTCATCTAGGCTTGGGTTAGATCTCTCTCTCTCTTTCATCTTTCCTATCAGGTCTCTCTTGACCAACTCTTGTTCTCTTCCGACTAGTATTCAAGGGCTAGGTGTCTTTATTTTATGATATTTTATTCTTTTCTTTCCCCCCTTTTTTATAAGGTTAACCGAAAGGTTTTTCGCCTTTAAACAACAAGGAAAAAAAACCTTTTATAAAATTACTGTGTAATTATGTGTTTTCATTTTTCTTCAGTTTAGTTCATGTTTTGGGAATTGGAAGTAAATTTTACAGTTCAATATCACAGAGAGCTCGAGTGAAAATACATTATGCACGTATTATGTTACATATAAGCTTTTGTTAACAGTGTCATTTGAAGTTCATTTTGCATTTGAATTTAAATTAACTAATCATTTACTAGAACTCTGATACGAGTTGTAAGTTAAAATGTGATCCTAAACAATAATTACAAATAAATAAATAACAGACAAAACAATAAATTAGATATCATTTCATAACTATTTTAAAATCAACACAGACTAAATAAATTATAATAAACAGAGACACAGCAAATTGACGAAGGACTCAGATGGCGTACATTAATTTACAGATACATACATATTATAATTACATGCACTTTGTAATGGTACCAACGTATAGCAAGTAGTACCGAAACAAAGCTTTTATTCAACTGAAAAACAAATCCTGCAGCCCTTCTTTAGGGTTGTGTGTCCCCGGGGAAGCGACTCTGTAGTATTCCTATCACGTGATGTACGACACGTGAGCGAAAGCCGCGATTACAAAAACGTAGGTGCAATTTTCTGGATAAATAATTCGAAAGCTGTGTTGTCTTGGAGGAACTTTACATCCATCCTTTGTTTTATCTGATTAATTTGTTTATACAACTATCTGTAATAAAACGTTATTATCTCACAGTGTACATTTATTATATAACTATGCATTTGTATTTATTTAATACAAATTTTGAATACGGCTTTATTAATTTTAATAGGATGTTAATGTTGACTAACTAATGCATATTTAATAGAATAAAAATGGAACACAAATTTCACAATTGATACGTTTATTTATTCAAACGCGTTTCAACGACAAATTCGCCATCTTCAGTGATGCATGAGCTACAAGATATAAATACAGGGTTTGGCAGAGTACTAGTTAGTTACAGTTTCGTTATTATAGTTCGTGCATCACTGAAGATGGCGACTTTGTTGTTGAAACGTGTTTGAATAAATAAACGTACAATTTATGTGAATTTGTGTTCAAATTTTATTCTATCAAGTATATCATCTCACAAGTTAAGCTCAATATTCATTTATAAACTCATATGCTAAAACCAAAGGATTAAAAAATATTCTCCATACTGTAATTAGAGAATAACTATTTGGAATTAACAAAGTAAGAACGAAATTTAAGAAATATTGATTCTCCTATATTTATTATACAGATGGAATTAAAAGGCTAGAAAGTTAGTGACTACTATTTTTGTAGGACTTCAATGGACATTTAAATTTCCAACTAAGAAAAAAACTGCCCCCTCTTCTGAGTTTTAGCGTGTGTTTCTTATGGGATATGAAGATAAAATTTAAAAAAATCATTTTGAATCCTGACTATCAAATTACAGCGTAATTTTTCTAGCTGTGATATTTAGAAAGCAGAATATTTATATTACGATGTTTTAAATCTATTCGCGAACGTGTTTTTGAGGTTATTGTTTTTGGATTTAATTTGAGTTATTATTATTATTTTTAAATCAGAAGACAACAAAACATAAATATTACTGAAAATTTGTCTTAAAATACTTCTTTTTAAGGAACATCATTAGTTAGAAAAGGGAATGTGACAAGATCGAAGCATTACTGGGATGAATGTTTCAGTGAAAAAAATAACAAAAATAACAACAAAAACGACGTGCCAAATATTTACTCAACGTTTTATTAATCGTGGAAAGATCTTCTTTTATAAAATTAGCCAGAAACTAAAAAAAAAGTATATTTTTGAGTTTTCTGAATTTTTCGTATTTTTTAAGAGATACACAATGTGATTACTCTTATCAGCTGTGATTATATTTGTAAGGGTATGTTGATTTTCTATGGGTTTTAAATATTCAAAAATCGGATTACGAAGCGCACAACTGTATTACCGAATTAAGAAATGACGGGCAATTATGAAATTGGATTCATTTCAACCGTTTGGTTGGCTTCGGTTTAGAAATTTTGATATTAAGACATCCTCCGAATTATTTTTGATTTAGTTTTAGATATGTGTAAAAAGAAAAAAAAAGTTTTTCCTCTCAAAATTTTAAACGTAATCTAAAAACATTGAAAAGTATGAAAATCAGAAGAAGAGAAAAGGATAAATATTAAAAGATAGAAGTGGGCACAGTCGAATATTTTAAATGTAGGAAAAAACAAGTTCGACATTGATAGTTTAAGTCCTTCTGGCATAGTGGACGACCGAAATTCATAACTGTAAGTGGCCTTATTTCTTATTTAGACTGAAAAGCCTTTTGACGTAAGAAGAAGTTTTTTTTTGTTATGAGATCTAAACAGTCAACATAATTTTGTAGCCTATTTTACAATTCATAGCCCCCTCCCTTACCAAAAAATCCATTTGGAGGTGACCTTTTCTAATATTTTAATTTAGAATAACCGAGAGTAGTACATCATTAGATTGATTTTAGTAAGTAAATAAAAAATAAAAATGCAAATGGAATTACGGTATCTTGTCCAGGTGAATATAACACTACCGATTAAATTCTTGATTGTCTTTATTGGTAAGTAGGCTAAATGACTTTGAGCAAGACTTAACTGTGCAAGTCTAAGTATTGTTTGCAAAGAAATAACTAGTGGATTTAATGACACCAGACAGTGAGGATATAGTCTGTAATACGTACGAGACTAGTGTCTGAATATTTCGTGCATCTTGTTGACTACGTCTGGAACAAAGAAGACTTGGTGGCGACAGTCGTCCTACATATCAGTAGAAATTTTATCAACTAACTTTGTACTATAATTAATCTGAAAAAGTCAGTTACAACGGGTAGAAAAATAGTACAAATTATATACAAAATAGCTATTACTATATTGTAATACAAAGCTATATTTGTTAATTTTAATTTAGTTACAAAACTGTATACAGTATTTGGTCAGACATTTTGATTAATCGGTTGTAACAATGTCACATTCGAACTTACAGTGTTCAAAAACGTAATTAATATGAGCTACATTAAAATGAGGTAAATAATAAAAGTGATGTAAGTATTTAGTAGTTAGTATCAAGTAATTTGGATTTCGTACTTTTATATTTCTTAATTTCTATTAAAATAATGTATTTTGTAACTTGAAGGTGTCTTCCGACACAAAATATGAACTGATTGTCTGAATACAAGGTAAATAGTAACGATTTCATAATTTTTAATAATAAAATCCGATGATAATGTACAATAGATATTTACCACATAATGATATTGAAATGACGTAATGTTAGTAACTATATAAATATGCACATTTTATATATTAAGTTGATGGTAATCGTGTGTTTGATTAAAGGTAAACAATAAAGCCAAAATATAAAATTAATCATATAATTTGAATAATATAATAACAGTACCCAAGTTCAAACACCAAAAAAACACTGAAAAATAAATAAATTAAACTAGAGGGAGAAAGATCTGTATTGTTGTTGATACTGTAAGAATGATTAATGTCCCACTTCCTATAAGAAGATCTTTGTATCCTTCAGTGACATGACATTTTATTTGTTCAGGATTTTAGAACGACCTGGAAATATATGAAACGCATTCTCTGACGTCTTGGCTATTAGCACCGACGTACTTTACCAAATACAATATTACAAAGAACGTCGAACTGAACTGCAGTGGATTATATAAATTTATATAGGTTTATAATTCTATATTGTAAGTGAACACACTGAAGTAGATGTCAAATGATAGTTAACCACTTGCTTGGCGAGATAAATGATAAAAAAGGATTCACTATCCAGAAAGAATTGCATGAAAATATTTTTGAGATACGTATTAGATCCAGCCTTTCAAAATAGTGTTGCAAAGGATGGAGAAGTTCATTAAAGCAGAGTGAATAAGTTAATTTTAGAAGTAAGAAACGTATTATCTATATATCTGAGGTTCCCCCAGTCCATGCAATAATTTACAGAAAGAAGTAAACGATACATTTCCACCGGAATATGACTTCCCTTGGGTTATCGAAACAATTGTTTGAGCTCATGTGAAGATAAAAAAAGTTGCATAATATATTGTGCGCCTAGTTGTTTAAGTTATACATATTGTCAAAAACTTAATAAATAGATCTAACACTGTTCAATGGAATTAGAATGAAAATTCAATGATAAAATATAATTCATATATTATTATATGTTAAAAACCAAAGTACATTTTACTAATAATGAAAATATTTTAAATGTTCAAGGTTAAAAATTTTAACTTATCTAAATATACGATGAAATATAAATTTGTACAAACTCGCTTTACTGACTTGTAGACTTTAAATTTAAAAATGTTGGAGAACAACCACAAAGGAATCATGTCGAATTTAAACTGAGCACCTTCATAAACATTTATGTTATTCATTTCAGTAAAATCGTCCTGAATATAAAAAAACGGGGTCATTTGCTTCCACGCTTCAATAAGTTTATGTCTATTTTCCAATATAGTTTTAATTTTTTTAAGAATAAGAAAAATTGAAATATCTGGTAAGGAGCGTAATAATCAGTAAAATATCAAGTTTAATCAAAAATATTAAGAAAAACAAAAACTTTCGTTTATATTTTCCTTGTTTTCATGTAGGAGAAAATTAGTTATAGAACATCTTTAAGTGTAAAAGTACAAGAACACCCTAACACATTTTAAATCACCCTATCCCTTAATACATCACTTTAAAGTAAATAAAGAGTAGAAAGCAACGAGGTAGAGTATTTTATCTAAAATGACACCTATAGAATAACCTGTTTTTTTACTTAAGCTTGAAAGAGTTTGATTACAAATAAGGCAACTAAATTAGAGTGCAATAATTAACAATATAGTTTCTGTCAGTTAAAACCCTGTTGGAGTTTGTACCTCACAGTGAAATAAGATTTTTCGAGGATATGGGAGGCCAAAAGGAATGTTTTTAAATATGTTATGTAGCACCCCATTAGAAAGTTGAAATTTCCTTTAGTTTACCTTATAAATTACAGCTTATGAAAACTGCCCCTACTATCTTATTGGGTTTTGATTAGAGCTGGCAAGACTGTATAACTTTCTTGTATATAGAAATATGTCAACTCAAATTACTTCAGCTTTTATATCCATATATTGAATACTTACAATACTTAACTTACCCAAAGTTTGGTTATTTTTTACTCTTGTAATTGTAGTGTCAATAGTTGACATTAAAAACATCAATAATAATAAACCACGTTCAGACGGTTAGAATGAGAAATATGTTTATAAAAACAGGATATTTCTGGATGGATATGTTTTAATTTCATAATGCAAAACAACCATTTAATTAACAACCAGGAAGCAACGCATTTACCCACTGATATATTTTTCTTTTTTTAAAATACATATTTAGTTTTAGAGTACATAATTATATATTTTATATTAATTTAAATTGTTGAAAATAAGAGGTAATGTGAAGTAAAACATACCATCATCTAAGGAGTACATGCTTGTGTTGACGGGGTGGGTGGTTGATTGATCGTCATATGTCGATCAGCTATTGGTTTATTGTAAGTATTCAATATTATGGATATAAAAGCTCAATAACTTGGGTTGGTTTGACATATTTCTATATTATCAAAATAGATTTACAATGTGTCTCAAAAGCCCTGCCAGCTTTAATCTAAACCCGATTATGAAGTGATAAGATAGTAGGGGAAATTTTCATAAGCATGTAATTTATAAAGTAAACTAAAGGAAAATTCAGCTTTCTAATGGGGTGCTACATAACATATTTAAAAACATTCCTTTTGAGCCTTTCATACCCTCAATTAATCTTATTTCTCTGTGGGCTACGTACCCCAACAGGGTTTAACTGATTGTGCTCTAATTTAGTTACCTCATTTGTAATCAAACTCTTTTATAATTAATTATAGTTTTGTTATTGTAGCTCATGTATGACTGAAGATGGTGACTTTGACGTTGAAACGTGTTTGATTGAATAAACGTAGTGTTTGTGAGATCTTATGTTCGATGTTTTTGTTCTACATAATATTATCTCACAAGTCAAGCTCAATATTTATTTATAGACGCTTTGAAGCTCAAGTAAAAAACGGGTTATTCTATAGGTGTCATTTTAGACAAAATACTCTAATTACTTCGTTTAATTACACTTTATTTCCTTTAAAATTATGCATTACGCGATAGAGCTATTTAAAATATTTTAGGTAATTCTTATGAAAAAAATTTGAGAGGGAAGGGATATTTTAAAACTGCCTAGTATATCACTTCACTTTTTTAATTTACTCGGATTATTTGAAAAGTAAAATTTGTTAAACTTATGGTTGTTAAAATTAATAACACAAAGAAAATACAATGATATCAGACAATATGAAATTTAATTGCGAATAACGTATTTTGGAGTTCTGTATTTCCAAAAAAAATCTACTAAGAATGTCTCCGAATATATTTTTTTTCATTAAAAATATATAGCTGTTATGCCAACAACAATGTAATAGGAACTACGAAAATTGATCTATTTAATTAATTACTACAGATCAATTTACTGTGGAAAATTCCGGAGGCTTTCATCAGTAAGGATTTTAATTTTCTGCAACAATAAAAATTAATGTTTGTCATGTCATAAAATTTGTTATTTGTTCTTTGTAATTAAAGTTATGTTTTAATCAATGTCGTAAATTTAAACGCTGGGGTTGTTTTAATAGGACATTATTTGAAACATAAAAATATTCGATAAAATCCATAGTTCTCTAACAATTTTACTTTCCATATATGTTGTAAGGGAAATATTGTGATATAGCGAAACTATTGACGCGACATTTTAGATGTTAACGTTTTTATTCCGTTTGCCAATTTTCTAATGACATGTGTCTATCTGTGTGTGGCATTGTTATCATATATTATACTAATCATAAGAAAAATTGAAATTTGACTTTAATAGTTAAAATAGTTTACTTTAGTTTAATTTAATTTTAGAAAGCTCAAAGTATTATTTATGACTCTTACTAATAATAAGTTAAAGTATACTAATTTACGTAAATATTATATTTCTAATAATAGAATAAGGGAATTGATGTTTTAAATCCACTGAATTTCTCTTAATATTGGAAAATTAATTATCCAATGACCTTTTTCAATGTAAGGAAATAGGGGTGTGGTGATTACCACGACTCCCCCTCCCCTTCGTGAATCTGCACATATCCGCCCGGCTAGCTGATAAGGAGAGTGGTGCTCGAGACAGCGGTGAGTCAAGACGTCTGACAGCCTTGTTCTTAATTTTAATATAGTGCCGTAATCTACCCAACATGCCTTGCTAAACCCAAAGCAATTGGTCCGGTACGGCCCTAGGGTTTACATCTGGGCGCATCGCGTTTTTGATATATCGTAAAATTATTAGTCGAACTATACGCGGCCATGAAAGGCCCTGCTATATACCGACATGTTGTTGCAATACAGTGTAGTTGATATTAATATTGGTATTAGTGTAACTATGTTATTTTTAGTTAATTAGTTTGTAGTAATACTCGTCAAAAATGGTTAGCCTAACTTGAGATTCGCCCAGGGTACTTAATGTTACCACGCGATCGGGACCCGGAAATACATTATCAAAGTAGATCCACGTACCACCCAAAATCGTACCCCTCCAGGCAATTCCCTTTCTCTCGCTACCGTTGCAGGTGTAATGATGACGGTAAAGATTAAATAATTAAAATTATTAGTGTTGAAAACAACGTCATCAATCGATAATGGAAATAATGATAATAACTGAAAATTGATTCAAACATTATAAAGGTAATACTGATAGTAAGGCACGAGATATCCTCTGGGGGTCCTTACCTGAAGTTAAATGCAGGCATTTGCGGCACTACAAAATTAATATTTATAGAATTGTAATGTAATGTTTGGAATATCTTAATAGTTCATTAAATATATATATATATATATATATATATATATATATATATAATATCACTAAGCTAGTATGTAGGTTTTAGTAGTTTTTGTATTTAAGTACATAAATGTGTTGTTAGGTAGATACATAAATTGTATGTTAGGTAGGCCTACTCGAAATGTGTTTTAAAATAAAATATGTATTAAAAGAAACCACCTAAGGAATTCCATTTAATTGAATATCGACACATACGGAGAGTTACAGGACTTGACAATCATATTACTGTTCTTTGTCTTTGTATAAACAAATAACAGGCAAGCGGGAAACCTAGTACTGTACATTAAAATTTTCCTAATGCACAGTTAGAAAATCTCGACTTTCGATCTTAATACAATTAAATAAAATTAGTTGCCTATATCTTTAACCTATATAATCCATATCAGAACTATTCTAAATTATTTAACCTGTCTGGGAAAATATCAAATCAACATGACACGTGCATTCGAAATGAATATCTGATTTTAAGATAGCAGTTTGTAGGCCTAGATTAATTCAAATCTAGACGGAAGACTCCAGAAAAAATTAAATTATCAGGAAACGAAATTTTAATTAAAGAAACGAATACTACTCTTGGATTAACATCTAAGAGTTTGTCAACGAAAGTTTACAACTTACATAATTAAGTCAGTTGGTTTTTAAAATCGAACACAAGTGATGTTAGAAATATGTGCGACATGGTTTCTTTTCCAAAATACTCCAGACCGAGAGACACGCCCACAAACAAACACGTGATTGGTCAATAAGAATTGCAATGAGGCTATAGTATGACGTCAATGAATTTGTATGAATTCGAAATATGTAGACTAGATAATAAAATTTTAATTTTAGAGAAATTATTTGATATTTCCTAGTTATTTAATATAATTCATGTTAATAAAATTCCATATCAAATATTTTAGATTCCAAAGAAAGAAAATTAATAATTAGATAAAAACTCATTCCATTCCTCATTAACTCAATACTTCCACACACATACAACACAAGGATAGACAAAAGAGGCGGGCGCGACGCCGATTCTGAATGCAAGAAGAAAGAATAGTTGGTAGACTCCAGAAACTAAATGACGTTTCGTCAGCTTGAGCAGTTTTTGTACCGTCATCACCATTATAGTCTCATATCAGTATATATCAAGTTTTAATAAACAATAATGTGATATCGAAAATAGTAATTAGTTGCTGATTTTCAGCTATTTAGAAGAAAAAGAGAGTAGTGAATTCGACTATATTGGTGAGATATATCCTGTATTTAATTATACAGTATCTATAAACATTACACCCAATCATTGACTTTTAGCACAATCAGCTATAATTAAATAAACCAAGTTACTCTATTAAACTGATATATAGACAAATACAAGTGAACTGTGAACAGAATTACATTCTTTCTCTCACTCTCTCTCACACACACGCACTCGCACACGCACTCTCGCATACTCGAACACTCCCCTAATCACACACATCTTTTCCCTTCATCCCTTCATCCTACGTTGAACAATTTGTTGCACAACGTGTGATTTTTTGTTTTGGATGTAGTGTTGTGTTATTGTAGCTGTTTCTGCCAACAGGTTGATGTACTGTATAATATAATTTAATATCCACTTTCGGTATTTGGTCGTATCTTACACTCTTAAAATTCACCATAAGTAGGAATTTTAAAATTTGTTTTAATAAAAAATTAATTGAAACTAACTTAAGTCTTCATGTTGTGTAAACTACTTAGGTCTAAACATCTTCTTCATCCAGCAATGGTTGAGACAGATTATTGGAATGATAAATCTTTATCTTTGTGAAGTCAATAGTCAATAGTATATACATTATCTTATATCATTTACAGTTGTGTTATTTTTATAAGGACGTTTATAATTCTAAACATAAGTTTAAATTTCTTCATTTTTGACATTTTTTAGCAGGTATGGGTGGTTGAAAATAAATAACTTACATAAGTGATTAATGTAATTTATTGTTTTGTGTAATTAAGGGTAATATCGCTTGAGCAGTGTCCAATAATGCCTTCTAAACGTTGAATACCGCTCCATATCACGTACGTATTACGGGCTGGGCCCCTGGACATCTCTTGTCTTACTCTCAGTAATGTTGATAATGATATAATGTATTGATAGTGCCACCGCTTATTATCCATATTTTATATACGATAGTATGTTGATGGTTTCATCAAAGGTAAAAAAAATCTGATGAGCCAATTTTAATAATAGTAACATATTTTAATATGAAAGGTCAATCTTAAAAAAAAAAAATAAATAAATAAATGAAATTGGAGAGAGAAAAAAATTGTATTGTTGCTATTGTACGAATAATTAATACCCCACTTTCTGTAAGAAGATCATCTCCTAGTAACATGATATTCTATTTGTATATGATTTCACAAAGACGTAGATTTATCAGATGTTTGGCTATTAGTACTGACACATCATTTGTCACGCTCTTAATGTATTCAAATAAACAGAATTATGTGCTATAAAGTTGAAATATGGCAATGAAGATTACAATCATTTACTTTATTTTAAACTAGACGTTACAAGGGGATTCTTCATTACAAAACTCGAAGTAGTTGTGGATACACCGAGGGAAGCATGTTTTCACTAGCGGTTACCAGTTCTTCGTTATGAGTTTGTTTATAAATACGACTTTATTCAAATGCTAATCTATACTTAACTATACAACTAAATCGGTTAGAAAATACAGTGATATATTAGAGGAAATGTTAGTATTTCTATATTTATCAGGGAACGAAAATATACAGGAAATTAATATTGTGAAAAAAGAAAATTGAATACTTTATGTTTTGATAATATATTCAATTAAATATGTCCTTACTATTAGTAAATCAGCTAGCTGATGGCCCCAGTTTCACCATGGGGATAGTTGAGATAGTTTTATAAAGAAATATTTTTTAAATTATTTTTTAGCACAACCCTTATGGTTTTGCTATGGAAATATATTATCCCCAAATAGAGCAACACACCAATTTTGATCTATATCGACCCATAAATGACAAAGATATGATTCTGGTTTTAGGGGTAAAAAACATCCTTGGACTGAAACATTTTCAAACCCTTTCTTAGTATGCATCTACAGACTTACCCCAAACAATGTTAAAAAATTCATAGCTATAGGTTTATTGGATCCAGAGATAAGATTTAGGGGTAAAAATCACCCTTGGAGTGGAACATTTTCAAAACCCTTTCTTAGTATGCATCTACAGACCTACCCCAAACCATGTTACAAAATTCATAGCTCTAGGCATCTTCGATCAGAGATTTTTGTCAGTCAGTGGGTTTTGACTTTTATGTATATAGATAATAAATTATTTAATACTCATAGAAAAAATAGTGGAAGTTGTTACAAAGAACTTCAAATTAAAATCATCTGTAAAATTATGTATTCTAAAGACGGTATTTGACTATAAAACATAGCCCAAAGACAATATTTTAATATATTGTCAAAAGACGGTATTTCACTATAATATGTTGTCTAAAGACGGTATTTGACTATAAGACGTAGTCCAAAGACTATATTTGATAATAATATATTGTCCAAAGACGGTATTTGACTATGACATAGTCCAAAGACGGTATTTCACTATAATATGTTATCCAAAGACAGTATTTCACTATAATATATTATCCAAAGATGGTATTTCACTATAATATATTATACAAAGACGGTATTTCACTATAGTATATTATAAAAAGACAGTATTTCACTATAATATATTATCCAGACAGTATTTTACTATAATATATTATCAAAAGACTATATTTCACTATAATATATTATACAAAGACGGTATTTCACTATAATATATTGTCAAAAGACGGTATTTGACTATAAGACATAAATTCGGGTCCATACTCCAATAGATCAATCACATGTTAATATAATATATTATCAAATAATTTTAATAAACTTTAGTAGTTTTATTTTTTAGGTAATCGTTAAGTATTATAAAAACCATAGAAGTTTAATGCACTCTTAAGCCCTGGATTTTACAGTTTGCACAATTTTTTTGTAACGTTAATGGTAGAGAAATGATATAAAAAGGTAATGATAATAACTATATAAAGGTAATGGTAGTTACTAGTAACTATAATTGAAATCTTTCAACTTATTATTATAATAAATATATTGATGTTTGGAATCAACTTTTTGATCAAAGATAAAGAATAACCCGCAAATAACGATAAGGATCAGTTGATTTCAACAATACATTTGTATAATAAATAACACTTTGGAGCAATTACCCAAATAAAGAAAACTGAATAATAAGTAAATATTACTCGTGGTAGAATTTCCGTGTTATCGTTGCTACTGTAAGAATGATTAATGTTCTCCTACCGTCAGAACATCTCTCTCTATCTTTCAGTAACATGACATTCTATTTGTTTCTGATTTTACAACTACGTGGAAATAAGAGACGCTTTCTCAGAAGTCTTGACTGACGTCACTTCACTAGTCGTGCACGTAATGTATTCATAGAAAACAAATTATATTTATTAATTTAAATACATATACAATTTAATGTAGTTTTATACTAGGTATTAGTTTGTCTAATGTTTTGTAATTATGTTAATGAGTTTTGTATAATTATTATTGGATGGTTTGCTATTTTACAAATGTACACATTGTAATGAGAAGCTATATATACTGAACATATCATCACGATTCATTTATGAAATTGGAGTCCCTACAAACACATAATGAGAAAACACAATTATTATCAGTAACAAGTGTTGGCAAATTAAGATCTGTAGCGACTATTTTAGTTTAAGGAGAATTTGGTGCACAATACTTTTCTGGTTGTCACTTCAACCTTCAACTGATACCATATAATTTCAGGGATGAACATTGTTAATTTGTTAAAATATATTAATAAAGTTATTAAAAAAACAAAGTTTTTATTTTGAAAATAGTTGAAAAGATTTTTTATTTTTTTTATTTTCCATTTTTGAACGCATATGTGTCTTTGATCATAAGTTAATAAGCGCTGACTTTCATTGAAAAATGTTTCACTAGTTTTTGAAGAAAATAAACTATGGGTAGAATAGAAATGCATTTTAAAATTACTGAGAATTTTATCAAATTTCAAATTCTTCAATATCACTGAGTATATAATTTTTACATACTTCTTCAAAGAATGATTAAGGAAAAATTACACGTTGACATATTTCTTTTTATAAATACATATTTTTTAGTTTTAGTGTGTGTATATTTTTTGTTGATTTAAGTGCTTGAAAATGAGAGATAATGTAAAGCAAATATACCATCATCGAAGGTGTAACCTAACGTTTAGTCTAGTAATAATAATAAAAAATTAAAAAATTCGAGCACAAGATCTCAAAAAATTACGTTTATTTAAACAATTTGTTAGATCTTGTGTTCGAGTTTATTTTATCCAATATTATCTTACAAGTCAAGCTCAATATTTATGTTTAGTCTAGTGTGGGAGTTCGGTGGTTGGTTGATCGTCGTCTATTTGGTGATTTGTAACTATTCAATGAAATGTATTTGGCTTTGGCTTCAGTTGTTCAAGTTTATGTTTTGTGTTTGGTTCAAGAACGTTCCAACATCCTGTTTAGGTTGTTATTTGTTACATTATATTTCAGGAATAAGTCTCTCTACACTTTTCTAAACGTTGGTTTTTGTTCAATTATATATAAATATATATAATATGTGTGTGTGTGTGTGTGTGTGTGTGTGTGTGTGAAGTTGCCGTTTTTGTTATCAATTTTTATTTCCTAAATACACAAATTGTACCAAAATTGAACTTTACACAAATGAAACGAAGTTCATAAAAATGTCGAAATGAAAGTTGCAGGTTTCTTTTATGGGCAATGAGCAATCATTACATAGGAATAGCGAGTGTAGTTCCTAGTGAATCATACCACTAATTACGTTTCACCTTTATCAAATTTACGTATTTTTTTCCAGTCACGGATAACTCATACGATATTTCGTTAAAAATAATTTATTGCTTTTAAACAACAGATATGCAATTAGCAAAAGTCAGTACACTAATCTACACTCATTAATCAAGGTCCAAAACATCACAATCCAAGTATTTCCCAAATGAATAGAATGCCTTTTCTTTAATCCGTTCTGCTATAACAGCTTAAATTTAGTTTCAGTGAGTGATGTTATGTTTATAGGAAGCTTGTTGAATAACTTATACTGAAGGTAGCTGTGACTAGTATGAGTCGTTGAAAGCCTGGGGTGGCCAAATCACATACATTCCTAGTATTGTAATCGTGTTAGAACAGTGACTATTAAATTTGGAAATATTTTGCTTCATATAGACTTGATTGCAAAAAATGTACAGGGAAGACATTATCATAATCAGTAATATGAAAAAGCTCGCTCTACACGAATGCCTGTCAGATAAGCCAAGTTTGTAACTGTTTTTTTCTGCCACAAAAATTTTCTCTAACAGAAGCCCTAGAGTTACCCCACAGACGAATGGCATAACTCAAAAGATAATGAAATAAACTAAAGTAAGTCAATAGTAATACATCAATGCTAACACAACTTCTGAGTTTTCTTATCAGAAGACAATTCTGGATAATTTCTTACAAAGGTCAGTCATGTGAGGTAGCCAAGTTAGTTTACTATAAAGGTATATACCCAGTAGTTTAACGGAGTCTGAACATTCCTGGTTTTCAATGTCCCTCCTGAATCAAAATAATATTTGTTCTGTTGTTGCATTTGCAATAAGTTCATTAGTATTAAAACCATGTCTTGGCTGAGGACATTAATAAGGTTTCAAGATTAGACTTCACATTTATTAAGTTATCTTGTGCAGTAAGTAAGGTTGTATCGTCTGCGAAAAGTATGGACATGCTTTGTACATTATAGGAAAAATCGTTTAAAAATACAAGAAACAAGAAAGGCCCTAATACAGAACCCTGAGAAACTCCAACAGTGACATTCTTGCAACTAGAAACACAATCTCAAACACTATCGGTTTCCCATTGTTTAGCTATGACTGAATAAGATTATCCATACCCCGCACTCCATAAAACTTCAGTTTAACAGAGGGTATACTATGAGAAATGCAGTCAAAAGCCTTACTCAAATCTATGAGACTAGAGCTAACAATAAGTTTGTCTTCTAAGCTCGTTATAATGTAATTCACCACCGTTTCAACTGTCAAAACTGTTGAATTCTTGGGCCTAAAACCATATTGATGTTTATAGAGCAGGTTATTGTTGGCGAAGTAGCTATAAAGCTGCCTCAACATACACGATACTACTATTTTGCTTAATATATGTACCAGTGCTATAGGTCGGTAGTTCTCAGCAAGATTTATGTCTCCTTTTTTATAAATTTCTTAATCTTCGCCAGCTTAAGATAGTCTGCAAACTTACCATCATTCAACACAAAATAAATATTTTAAAACTCAGTATATTTTATTACAGTTAAAATTTATTCGTGTATAATTGTACTATGCACAATAGTAATAATTTAAACGTATAATAAATTTATTGATGTAGTTAAAAGTTATTATTATGACATGATGGTAATAATCATGTTAATGGAGAATCGTTCTGAAATTGATAAAGTTATTGATGCTGATAATGATATGATGAATGTAATAATAATGACAGAGTTACTAATCTTTTTGAATTATTTATGCACATTTTATATTGTAAATTGATGGTTAAATCGTCGGTTTGAGTAATGATACACAATAACACCAATTTACAACTGATCAGCTACTTTCAATAACACGTATCAGTATTTATCCTGAAAAGCACTGAAAATAAATAAATGGAACTCGAGAAAGTTCTGTATTACTCTTGTTATTGTACGGAAGATTAATGTCCCTCTCAGTAAGAAGATGTTTGTGTCTTCCAGTAACATGACATTCTATTTGTTAAGATTTCACGACGACCTGGAAATATAAGATCCACATTCTCAGAAGCCTAGGCTATTAGCACCGACGTCTATCTCTAAGCGTACTCGTAATCAAATAAACAGCCTTCTTACGCATTTATACGGCGATGAAGAATGTAATCATTAACTTTATATTACTATAGGTAACAAGAAGGTATCACAGAACAAACGAAAAAAAGTCCTTCAAAATATCATAGGGAGGTTTATTTATAACCAAAATAAAATTGATATTATCCAGAAGTTGTATAATTGTAAACAACTAAAACAAGTCTAGTTGATAATTTTTTTAAAAATTAAAAAAGTGTTTTTTTGTATGGTTAATATTTCACAAGTCTTATTTTTTTTTTTCTGAGTGATAGACTCTTATACAATTTACTTACATTAGAAATGTTTTATAAATTCTGTGTAAAAATAATAAAAATTCTAGGGTGTAGGGACATTTCTTGGTGCCGTGTCCGAGTTTTATCTAAAAAGTAAATAAATGATTTACTATGGAAACTCGTTAAGAAATATCAATTTTAAAAATCAAGGATTAAAAACTGTATATTTGAAATATGAACATAACCTAATACATTATAACCTATTCTAAAAGCAGTTTTGTTACAATTTTCAATTTACAATTCAATTTTTCGAATATATGGTGAATATATCACTAGGGTGTCCAACTAGCGGCCCGCCATGCAATTTTGTGCGGCCCGCGAATGCTTTTTGACAAAAATATCAGAAATTACTAGAAATGTATTTCTTTCGGAAGCGATCTTATAATTTAATACATATAAATTATTCCAAATATGCTAGTTATTGCTGTATCAAAATTAAATATTTATTCATATTTTGAGGTATAACAAACAGTCAGAATCTGTTAACTTCACCAGTTCAACTCGACAACGCCGACTTGAGTAATTGTCAGTGTAGTGTTGCTTGTGAGCCTAGCGGTTTCCCTCCCCACCACCATGACAGCACCCACCCGACTCGACGCCATAACAGTCCGACTTCTGATACTGGCATTGGTAGTCGCTTGTAACCTTTGTCCTTTGTAAAAGAACCTTTGTTCTTTTTGGATTGTTTAGTGTTTAGTATTATTGTTAAAAGTATTATTGTTATAGCGAGCATTTAAGTCAAGAATTTTATCCTCATTAATCCTTTTAAGTATTTGAACTTTTATTGTAATATTTATGATCTGTGAATATTTTGTTTAATAATTCAATAGAAATTACATTTGCAACGAGTTGAACAATAAATATTGGTTCAAAAATGAGTAGGAAATCAGTAAAACGTAAAATTGATAGCGAAAACAGGAGTTACAAGGAAAATTGGGAAAGTGGTTACTTGATAATTAACAATAATGGAAAACTGCAGTGTTTGGTGTGCATGCAAGTTGTTTCAGTGCCTAAGGAATATAATGTGAGAAGACATTACTCAACAATGCATGGAAATAAGAAAGTATGCTACATATACAGATGAAAGTCGAAGTGCTTTAGTTGCAGATTTGAAGAAGAAGCTTAAACAACAAACTGGTATGTTTAGTAAAATATTCTCAAACTCATTCTTTGTTTGCGTCTTATGCCGTATCTCTTGAGCTAGCCAGAGCAAAGAAACCTTTTACTGATGGCAGTTTAATTAAAAAATGTGCTATTGAAATGGCAAAAGCTTTTGAGGATTCCAAAATAGCTGAGAAATTTGAATCCGTGGCACTTTCACATCAATCCATACAAAGAAGGATTGTTGAAATGGGTGAGCAAGTAGAAACATCTTTGCTTGGCCAGGTTTAAAAAAGCTCATATTTTTCACTTTGTTTGGATGAAAGTACTGATCAAACAGATGTCAGTCATCTCTTAATATTTGTACGTACTACCTTTGAAGACTTCTCTAGTAAGGAGGAACTATTTGATGTGTGTTCTCTTCATGGAACAACAAAAGGAAAAGACATTTATGAGGCTTTAAAGAAAACAGTTGACAGAATTGGAGGCTTTGGTAGATGTTCGGCCATTGTTACAGATGGGGCACCAGCAATGACAGGTAAAAAGTCTGGACTAGTAGGATTGCTTAGGGAGAATGGAGTAACTTGTCCGACAATCCACTGTATTATTCACCAGCAAGCTTTATGTGGAAAATCCATCAAGCAAGATCAAGTTTTTAAACTTGTGATTAAAATTATAAATTTGATCAGAGGTAGAAACCGAGCCCTTTTACACAGACAACTTAAACAGTTTTTACAAGAAACAGAGGCTGAGTGTGGAGACTTGCTATTATACAACCATGTAAGGTGGTTGAGTGCAGGAAAGTGCATGGAACGATTCTTTGCTATAAGAAAAGACATCCCAACATTCCTTAACAAATATGTGCCATCTGACACCACTGATCTTGAAAAGAAGTTTGAAGATCCAGAATTTTTGGTTCAATTAGCTTTTCTAACAGACTTGACCAATCATCTCAATATTTTGAACTCAAGTCTTCAAGGAAAAAACCAAACTTTATCAGATTTGCTAAGCATCATCAATGGGTTTTGCCGTAAGCTAAAAGTGTTCAAACACACATTGGAAAACAAGAACTTGATACACTTTCCTTGCTGTCTTCAGTTAGCTGAAGAATTCAAAGATAGCGATTTTTCAAGCTGCAGTTCTCAAATCCAAGATTTAATTGACGAGTTCGACGAAATTGAAGATTTCAAAAGTAGTTTTCTGCTTTATAATAGTCCTCTTGGAGCTACAATTGAAGATCAACCACCTGAACTACAATTTGAAATATGTGATATGCTAGCTGACATGTTTCTAATGAGAAGGAAAGAAAGGGCTTATGATTTTTTCAAATTACTTCCCAAAGAGAAATTTCCAAAATTGAGAGATTTTGGACTAAAAATGTCATCAATGTTTGGAAGTACCTATTTATGTGAAAGTGTATTCTCATCCATGAAGTTTATAAAAAACCAAAATAGAAGCAAGCTTTCTGATGCGTCTCTACTTCATCTCATGAGGCTGGCTACAATACAACTAGAGGTTGATATTCGATCTTTGGTTGATGCAGCTGATCGCCCACAATGTTCACACTGATAAATAATATATATTTTGATTTTCGTTAAGATATAAATATTGATTGTAAAAATATTTTATCTGAATATTTTTCTTAATTGTGTAAAACGAACCCTTGTATCAATAAAAATAATATTATGCTAATTTTCGTTTTATTTATAACTTAACATAATCTCTTATTGCTGTTTTAAATTTAGAGACTTTCTATATGGCCCGCAATCAACTTCAAGTTCAATTTTTGGCCCTTGAGCCTCTGTAAGTTGGACACCCCTGATATATCATATACAGACTGCAAGAAAGAAAAATGTGTGTAATTGTTTTTGTGTAAACAATTTTAGAATTGTATTGAGAGTTGTCAGTTTAACCTGTGCCTTATTAATTCAAGTATAAACGATCATAAAAAAAATGCATTTATGAATATTTGTCTCTTGGACGTTTTGTGTAATATTTTGTTGTTTAATAATGATATATGATAAACTATATTTTCGTAAATATACGTTTTCCACGCTTAAAGTCTAAGCAATCGCTGTTCTGTCAATTACATTTTCACATTAATATTATATACAAGTAATAACTTAAACATGAATTTTGTGTCAGTTTCATCTATCGTTATTTTATTTTTAACTTAAGACAATTTTCCTTAGCAGGAATAAAAAACAACAACAAAATTTACCGGTACTCTTCTGCTTGTAACCCACGCCAGTTTATGTTGCAATTACTATATATATATATATATATATATATATATATATATATATAGTAATTGCAACATAAAAACAAATGCACTTATATAACTCTGTCTCCCCCCTCTCTCTCTCTCTCTCAACACGAAGTCACTCCATACTTACATAAACTGTCATTATCATAAAAACAATTAGGTTTGTAGTTCTAGGATTAAACTAAGTCGAATTATGGAAAAATTAAACTAAATAGTAAATAAGAGTAATAAAAATGTTCTGAAATAAATAACCAAAAAGACAAATATAACAAATCATATTTCTCATGCATAACATAATTCGAAAAACACATACATTTAAACTAAATATAATATGAAAAACAATTAATTATCTACAACAAATACCAGAAAGAATATTTTACCATGCATATTGTATAACTAGAGAGGTGTAACCATTTAAATTAAATTACAATAATAGTAACGGATAACAACAAAAAAAAACAAAAAAACTATAATATGAAATAATGCTAAATATCTCTTACACTTTCACACTTCTTAGGTTTGTGGTTACTAGACCATATATGTTATCCCCTCCATTTGTTTCAAGACATCCTCCAAACACTCAACATCCACTAAGCCTACGTTAATTAACCACATATTTTATAATAAATAAATATATTTCGAGATTACAAGACATTTTAGAATTGACTTCACCAACACCAATGCATCCATTTCTGACTGGATTCCCCTTTCTCTTTCATTCTACAAGCTGATTTTAAACGTTTTATTATTTTATCCTTGTTGTTTAAAGGAAACAATTTAGTTTAAACATCATTTCACTAAATCTAGATCATAATTAACTTCCAAATCATTTAGCTTATTTCTTAATCCAATATTGCCCTTCTTATCTCAACTGAAAATTTAAACTTAAAGTTACAAAATGAGCACATGAACCATTTAGCAGTCTACATCGTCAGCTGTAAAGGCCAGAAGCAATGTACAAAACAGTTACGAGTTACTCAAAACTGTTAGGATTTCATCTCACCATTTTGAAGTCGTTACCGGTCTATTATTTTACACATCTATAATTCATCTGATTAGTTTATTCGTTGTTTTTATGTTGTTTCTCAACAGATGTTGACGTGCTTTCTTATCTCCATAGTTTTTGAGACGTTGATGCCGAATTCGTTATTAATTTCAGTTTAATGTGGACCAGATAGTGACTTAACAAAAAAATGGAGATATTTTCATAATTAGTAAGCGTTCTGTAATATTATTCAGTTAAAGTAAAACAACAAAGAAAATGTGACAGGTTCACTTTATAGTGCTAATATTACTCCATTTCTTGGTAGGGGAAAAACTTATCCGAAAATAATTTACTGTATTTTATTTGACGTAATACTTTATTTAATTCTTGTAGCAAATGGATGAAAGTTGTAAATTGAATTTTCAATATAAAACACGAAACAGACTGGAAAAAGTAATTGTCTGTAAAAAAGGAAAAGCTTTGATTTACAATATGTGGAAATGTGTCCGTGTTTTATAGATTTAATGAAATAAATAATATTGACAGATCTTTCACATTTTATTCTTCAGTAAACTGGAAACTATTGTAAAAAACCCGAACGTTTAATTTATGAATATACCTCGTTTTATAAAGTTTGTTCACTGTTCCGTAAAGTATGTTACGGTCGTATGATTATGACTGCAGTTTGCTACTTTACAACGGTACAAATCTGAGCTAAGCCTAACAATAGAAGTGAATTACGATTTATTTCCAAATACGTTTGAATCTCTACAAACACTAATAACAAACACAAAACTTAGAAACCATGTGAAATTCTAAACTGAGATAAATTTAACGACTATTTTAGACTACCGTAAATTTGTTTTACTGTACTTTACCGAGAACAATAAATTTTCCAGCTTAATCCTGGATTTACCGTCAGCTCATATTATATCATTCCTTGAATTCAGAATGTCAATTGGTTTACTGGTAAAAACATTCACTTGAAGTAAGCAACACGTGTATAACTTCTAAACACCAAATGAAGGAAAACGCAAGAATTTTTTACAACAAACATTTCATTTGTAACAATGTTTCAATTCTGTCATTATCTTCTGTTGTTACATGTACATAAAGCTTTGTGCACAATTAAAGGTAATGACTCAATCATTATAACGCTCTATTTTACAAATAAATGATTTGTTTTGGGAAATTTAGTGTTTTCTTTTATTGAGAGAAAAAGTTATTTTCATAAAAAAAATTTAAACGATGATAATTTAAAAAATAATTTTACACTTTCATACTCAGTTGTGTAATTGACCATGTTTTTTCATTGAATTTGATCGAGTTGTTTTCGAAGAAAATAAATTACTGACAGACTGTTAGATGAAAAATATTTTTATAATCTAGAACATATGATTTGTTCAGATACCAATTTCATCGATTAAGTTGAATCGATATTTTTGATTTTATATTACAAAAACTCCTCTTTTAATAACAAAAAGAAAACAATAATTGTACATGATATACTTCTTCATATAAGTCCATACTTAGTTTTATTACAAGTAATGTATATTTAATGTCAATCAAATTATTGTCATTCAAGGAAATGGTTTTCGTTTCATCTGTTAGCTGGTGCGGGTGGTTGATTGATCTTTAGTTAAAACATTTCTATATTTTCCATCATATTTAGACAACTACCTTTGTTGTACTGATGTAATTTGAGTTGTATTTGGCGTGTTTTTTACTTTAGCAGTTTAAAATTTACGCGCTCGCTTTAAATGGGGTGAAATTGACGCTCTAAACTCGACTAGTAAATGATGAAGTAGGAAGATCAATTTTCATATCATAAGCAGCCATTTAAAATACGCTAAACTAAAGAAAATTGGGCTTTTAATATTGTATTTTACTTTAAATGACCCATCCAATAAGGTGATACACGAGATATGTTCTGAATATTCCATTTGAATCTTCACCCCCACTTTCGTTATTTTGTTATATCTAACAAGGTTGAATTGGTAAAGTGTTAATGTTTTTTTTTTTTAGTTAGCTACCCCTTTCCGGTAGTTAGTGTGTACCGGTTAAATTTGTTGAGTTGCTCTCAAAAAAACCCAAAGGGGGCAGGATAAAATTGCCTGGTTCGTTTACTAGTAATTATTTCAAAAGTATAGCTTGGTAATGTTAAGGTTCTATATATTGTTAACAGAAACAAAAATGCAATTAATTATATGGGGCACTGAGAGTGGCAGTTGTGAATAATGAACTTACTTTGGAGTTCTGTATGTGCGACAAAATATCGTAGGTACGTCTTTAACCCTTAATTCTTTTTGTAGAAATGTTTACTTTTAAGTTTTTTATTATTTTAAATTTTTTTTTATAGTTTTTATATCTTTGAAACTTGAAACAACAATTTGATTGGTAAGAAACTACAACATTTAATTGTTCCACTTATTGTCAAATTTAATGTTGAACTGTGGCTGAACTTCGATTAGCGAGGATTTTAATTGTCTTCAAAAATACAAATTAATAAGTTTATCATAAATGTTACTATTTTAAAGTTCTTAATTAAATAATTGTTTTTGTTAATTATTTTTAAATGTAAGGGTTGTTTTAATGTGACAATACTTAAAACTTAAAAAGATTCTATAATATCGGTAATTTACTGTAAACATTCCATCTGTGTATGAGGAACGTATTAGTAAGGTGTAAAAATTTCTAAACGATGTTTTCGACGTTTTTATTAATTCGAATTCATTTCATTTTTAAAATTACAGTTCGTAAATTACCTTTATTTTTGTCACTGAGATGCACAGTCATGTCTGGGCCGGTTGGTGTAGTGGGGGAAACACTGAGGTCAGTCTTACAGTGAAATTTGTATTGTGCGTTTCGTAGTGATGTTTGTTTAATGTGTTGTGTTGGAAGGTGTAAACGCCAGGAAGAAAGTTGGTGGAAGTAAAGTCCTCCATAGCCAATCTCGGATGGTGATAAATCCGATATGCCAACACAACACAAAAAAAGTCTCTACTGTCTTCGTATGAATTAATGAAACCCTACCATTCTTTTATGATAACTCTGTATAATATTGTATATTGTGTTAGGGGTTTTTATGTATTAAAATAGTAGTTTGACATTGACCCATTGAGGTTGAAACCACGGTAACCGAAATAAAGACTGCTACATTACCAGAAAAAGTAATAACTTATGCGTTAATAATTATGAAATTTATATAACAATTTTTCGAATTAGAAACTTTATCAAATGGATTGTAAATATGAGCTTAAAAACCAAATTAAAAAAAATCAACCTACTACTAAAACGTTAAAAAAATAAACTTTTTGGGATATTCGCCGTCATTTGAAATTTACATAATGATTTTTCTGGTTATCAAATTTGTCTAATTATTTGTAAATCTGAGCCTAAATACCAAATTTAAACAATAATAAACAACTACTTATTTTTTGAAAATAGGAAACAATTTTGAAATTTATATAACGATTTTTTTTTGTTAAAAACTTTGTTCAATCGTTTGCAAACAAAATAAAGACGACAAACAGACGATAAGACGAGGCGACAACATGAAAAACGCTGACAGTGGAATGGAGCTGAGTGAATGTTTTTATCAGTAGTAGTAGTTATTACAGCACTTCTCCCCCGCCTGCAACTTCCCCTAATGCTCATTATGAAGGTTCAGACTAGACTACACTTACGGACTGTCATCTGTCTGTGGTATTTTTGTCATGCATTAGTCTATGTGGTTTCGGAATGATTCACTCTTTAGATATACCAAGGATGGATTGTTTCTTGTCAAAATCATGTTAAAAGTTGGTGCAAAGTTTTAAAAAATGTATACATATAAAATTTACGTATTAGAGCTGAGTTTAAAATTTAAGAACGATTTGTAGATACTTAATCTCAAAATTACCGGAAAATATAGATTATATTATGTCATCGTTTGTATTACATTTAAACGATTTTCTGATGAATTTAGAACAAAACACATAATATATATATTTTTTTTTACCTCATGTTTAGCCTCTTTAGGCTACTCGTAATTTGTAAAGGTGGACATTAATTTTAAATATATAAGTTAAAGTTATTATATTGTATGGTTAAACATTGGTGTAGAGATAAATCAAAGATTAATTAAAATAGGTGGTTCATAAAATGCTATTGCAAAAGTGATTTCAAAATTCTTATTGAATTCAACCTTTCATTTAGTTAAATTAAGAGCAAAGATGATAAACGGTGCAAAAATATTTTACAAAACATTCTCACTTACCCATCCTCAAAACAAAATAAAAATAATCCCAACTAATTAATTAGCATTAATGCCAGTTCACTAGCTAGTTGTAAATCAAAAGGTATATGGAGTTAATGTTTTAAATAAGGGTATAAACTTGCTTCGCTTGCGTTATAAACGTATCCCCAGTATAAATCATATTGGATTAAAATCTATTTTATGGCTGTCAGAGTGCGGTTTTTGCCAATTATTTCTGAACCGTAATATTTCGATTTACATTTATGTTCATATTTCACGAAAATTCGAACGAAATCAGTAGAGCCGATTTTAAGAAAAACCTATGGCGGTTTTTGCGTGCTTTTACCAATAGTTCACGACATGTTTGGAGAGGTAGCAAAACAATGCGTTTTGTTTGAGCCCTTGAACAAAATTTGATCAAAATCGTTAGAGCCGGTTTTGAGAAAATCTAAATTTTTTGTTTTTTCTTATGCCAGCTACTCTTAAATTGTGAGTTATAAAAATAATGAAAAAAATCCTGAAATGTTCCCAAAATATGTCCACATACCTAATTTAATTAAAATCAGCCCTCGTGTTTCTGCTGCAGAGCACAACAGTCAGACAGACATCATTCCACAAAAGCACTTTTTTATTTATTCAGAGGGCCTCAAAATGAAAATAACTGGGAAAACTAGACATCTATTTTTTAACTCATCGTTTTACTTTACGGAAAAACTAGACATCTATTTTTTAACTCATCGTTTTACTCTCCGGAAAAACAAGACATCTATTTTTAACTCATCGTTTTAATTTCCGGAAAAACTAGACATTTATTTTTAACTAATGGTTTTACTTTCCGGAAAAACTAGACATCTATTTTTAACTCATTGTTTTAATTTCCGGAAAAACTAGACATCTATTTTTAACTCATCGTTTTACTTTCCGGAAAAACTAGACATCTATTTTTAACTTATCGTTTTACTTTCCGGAAAAACTAGACATCTATTTTTAACTCATTGTTTTAATTTCCGGAAAAACTAGACATCTATTTTTAACTAATCGTTTTACTTTCCGGAAAAACTAGACATCTATTTTTAACTCATCGTTTTACTTTCCGGAAAAACTAGACATCTATTTTTAACTCATCGTTTTACTTTTCGGAAAAACTAGACATCTATTTTTAACTTATCGTTTTACTTTCCGGAAAAACTAGACATCTATTTTTAACTCATTGTTTTAATTTCCGGAAAAACTAGACATCTATTTTTAACTCATTGTTTTAATTTCCGGAAAAACTAGACATCTATTTTTAACTCATCGTTTTACTCTCCGGAAAAACAAGACATCTATTTTTAACTCATCGTTTTAATTTCCGGAAAAACTAGACATTTATTTTTAACTAATCGTTTTACTTTCCGGAAAAACTAGACATCTATTTTTAACTCATTGTTTTAATTTCCGGAAAAACTAGACATCTATTTTTAACTCATCGTTTTACTTTCCGGAAAAACTAGACATCTATTTTTAACTCATCGTTTTACCTTCCGGAAAAACTAGACATCTATAAACTACGTATTTGTGGGAAAGTAAAAACGATATGCGATTCTTGTCTTTAACCTAGTAATACTTGTTTACATGTATCCCTGGTTTAATGTGCGTGCTATTAATGGACGAGGCGTGACTATTAACACCCACTATAACAGCTGTGAGACTAATGAATACGCATTACATTTTTTACTCTTGGGTGTCTCTTACATGAGACTTATCGCCTCAGTACTACTATCAAAACCACGCCTAGTGGAGCAGTGATATTTCAATGTAGTAGCGACAACTCATCATCACGACAAAGCCATTCATTGTGGTAGGCTGTGAGATTATAAAAGCATTGTATAGATGGATTGCTTTGTGATTAGGGTTTAGCTGTTAACGATATAGAGTATCGAAATAATGTATCAAGTCATAAGTGCAGTTCATGTATTAATTTTGCGGCTATTTTCTCATTATAAACCAAAATAATTTAACCATTAATATCTAACTTATTTGTAGCTTATTAAAAAAAAGAAGAAAATGAAAATAGAAATAACTTTATACTTTGGTTTATGACATCCTTTTTCAAAAGGAGAAGTGAATTACAATACGAATGACGGAATGACGTACAAAAATGATAAACAATTTAGTCTAAATTAAACAATTTAAAATGACTAAATTGTTAAACCATTTTGTGTAATTGTCTTTTTCTTTTGTACTATTAACATAAGTTGTAATAAACAGAAATATAAAGTCTTTTATATTTACATTTTAATTTTTTTACTCTTTCAAACCAAAGCTACACTCATGTCTAACCTCGGCAAATATGTTCCAAGTACGGTATTGGACAAGCAGTGCGGCCAGAACATAGTTTGCAATGATAGTCAAATTGAAGGCTGGTCGAAGAGAACAAGCACCGTTCCAGCCTCAATGTGCCGACTCCCTTCTCAATTTTCCAATATGCCTGGCCACACGTTGGCCTAACACCGCTTTTACTTTATATTGCTCGAGGAATGTTAGAAGCAAATATTTGCCAATGAAAATTGGACAAGGTTGGACCAATGTGTAGCCAGCCTTTCCTACTGGTGCTTCATTGTAGCAATATGACAGTACATATTGGGCCAGGCTGGACGCGAGTGTGGTCTTACCTTAATAGAAAGTCTTGTGGGACTCTTGTTTGCTGCCAATTGGCTATGTTTATTTCCAGCTTTCGGGTTTGATGGTTTTATTTGTATTTCTGATATAAACTATCCCCCCCTTTGCTTCTAGTTTATGTTTTGTGATGGGTACTAAGTCGTTTAGCAATCCGGTTTCGGTTGTTTTTGGTGCTTCATACTTCAGAAAACATATTAATTTTTTAGCGCCCCAAGGTAATTTTGTTTGTTACAACTATATTTTACCGATATGTGGGACAATAGAAAGAATATAAATGTAAAGTAAGAAATAAATAGGATTTATCGTCTTGTTTGTGTAGACTGGTTTCGACTTAAATACAGACCCTCAGACATGCGCGTGAAATTATATGGGTCCTTAGTTTTGTAAAGACCCTAAACATGGAATTGCATTATGTATTAAAGGCGACAATTGATTGTAAAAGAAATAGATTGATTTACAGGTTGAGGGATTTAGTCTGTGCCCAGTAGGTACAATAAAATGAATGATTAAAGTGAATAGATACATTTTCCTTATTTTATTTTCCAGTTCATCTCAAAGTATTATAGAAAACATAGAATGTTGATGCATGCCTTGTTTTATAAAGTTATCTCATTATCAAGACTTTGAATCGCCTTAAATTATATGCTATATATTCTAAAATTAGACATTTATTTATCAGCCTGTAATTGATGCTTCTTCATTGTTATTGATATAGAAGTTAAGTTATATGAAGTAAAACATGTCGAACTTGATTATTGAAAACAAGGGTAATTACGCATCTACCTTTCCCTGAAATTTAGTTACGAAAATCGTCGAAATCGTTTACTACCTACCTTATTTTGAAAAAAAATGAGATCATATTAGGTGTCTCAAGACATTTTTAAAGTACCAAAATCCATCAGTTAAGTATAAAATAAGAAATATAAAAATACGAAATCTAGGTCTTTATACGAATGCCTACGTTAATATTTATTTATAAGTTCATGTTAGTGAATGTGTCATCGCTCGATGTTTATTATTAAAACATATATTTGTCATGATAAGAAGTATTTGTTTTATTAGGTCTGGCTATTTGTCAAACTTATTTCTCACGATACTTCAATCATTCAGCGTCATAATATTAAGCTGTAATGCGTATGCGTCATATGTTAATATTAATCACCTAGACAGTTCTACTAAAACAAGTAATCACACATTCACTAATTCTAAGAACTCATATGTTAATATTAATCACCTAGACAGTTCTACTAAAACAAGTAATCACAAATTCACTAATTCGAAGAACTCATGTTAATATTAATCACCTAGACAGTCCTAATAAAACAAGTAATCACACATTCACTAACTCGAAGAACTCATATGTTAATATTAATCACCTAGACAGTTCTAATAAAACAAGTGATCACACATTCACTAACTCGAAGAACTCATATGTTAATATCAATCACATAGACAGTTCTAATAAAACAAGTGATCACACATTCACTAACTCGAAGAACTCATATGTTAATATCAATCACATAGACAGTTCTAATAAAAAACAAGTGATCACACATTCACTAACTCGAAGAACTCATATGTTAATATTAATCACATAGACAGTTCTAATAAAACAAGTGATCACACATTCACTAACTCGAAGAACTCATATGTTAATATTAATCACATAGACAGTTCTAATAAAACAAGTGATCACACATTCACTAACTCGACGAACGTAGTCATACATATTAACATAGGCAGCTGGATTTCGTACTTTTTAATTTCTTATTTTCTACTAAACTATTGTATTTTGGTACTTCAAAAGTGTCTTGTGACACCTAATATGATTTCATCTTTGAAATAAGGTAGATAGTAAACAATTTCAATGATTTTCTTAACTAAATATCAGGGCAAGGTCGATTGGATAAATTACCAAAACAAGTTCGAGTAAAAGTATTTTAAACGGACCAAGTAGGAAATTGTTTTAAGCAATTAACTATTTATCTGTAAATCTTACAATGACTTATTTTAAATATATAGATATTCTGAATGACATGGGATTAACTTAAGTTAAACCCAGGATAAAAATTTAAAAAATAAATAGATTGATTTTCGTAAAAGTATAGTGAAATAAATTTACTTTGAACAAAAATAGTCCCTAAATTTGTCATAGTTTAGAATTTACTAATAATTGTTCGATTAAGGTAACACTTATTATCTTAAGTATTTGATGGGATCTAGGTTAGGTTGGGTCCCAAACTATTTAAAAATCAAAATCATTTATGGTGTTGAAATAATGTTATTGGAAAAGGAAATAAAAATAGTAATGGAAAACTGTTTCTAAAGTAATGAAGTTTATGATAATGAAAATGACATAATGACGAAACTATAGGGAGAGAGTTAAATTGATGGTTGAATCATCTGTTTAATCAAACATAAAAAATAACGTCAAAATAAAACAAAGAAGTTCAGTTATATTCAGTAAAGCTAGAGAGTCTCCATTATTGTTGCTACTCTACGAATGATGAATATCCCTCTTATTGTAAGAAACTCTTTGTATCTTACATAACATGATATTCTATTTTTCAGGATTTGACAAAGATCTGGAAATATAAGAGCTGCATTCTCGGTTATTAATACAGACTTCTGTCACTATGTGCGCTCATAAAATATCAGAAAAAAAGAAAAAATCTTTGTTTTTAATTTAAATATATGAAAATAAAATGTTGTATGTTGATACCTTAGGGATTTCAATATATAAACCATATATTGTATATACTCATATATATACCATTTCTGATTAGCTTTGGACCATTTCAAACACTAGTACGAAAACATAACTTTCAGTACGAATTTTAAACTAAGATAATTTGATTGACTATTATAGATTGAAGTAAATTTGGTTCTCTGTATTTTCACCATGTTCAAACCTATTTGTTCTGCTTGACTCCAAGTTTAACTTTCATATTCTTTGGATTCAGAATATTTATCTTCTTAAAAAGAATCTTTGCAAGATTTAAAGGTAAAAGGTAATTACAGAAATAAATTTGAAACAATGGGGATTCTGAAAAGTGTTAACGGATTTTTCACTTTCAAACAAATTTGTGTAGTTGATAATTGTAAAATATATTGTCGACTTTTATTGTATTATTTTTAGTAACTTTTAAGGATAGTAAACCACGAACAGATGAGAAATATTAAAAAAAAACAATTTACTTAGATACCTATTTTGTTTCTATAATTTGGGTCTATAGTTTTTAAGTTTCGTTTTACAAAAAGGCCATTTTCATTAAAATTCGCTCAGCAAAATTAAAAGCAGTATATTTCTTGCTACAAGTATAGGTTTAGTTTTAGTGTAAATTATGTATATTAAATGATTAAAATGTTTGAGAGCTAGAGGTAATGTAAACCAAAACATACCATTATTGAATACTACACGTTGGTTCTGATCCCAGAGCTGATTGATTGATCGTTGTTTGTTGATCATCCATATACGAATTTAAAAACAGAGTTATTTGAGTTCTGTTTGACTTATTTTTATATTGCTAGATTGGTTATATAGCATGTGTCCCAAAATTACTCCCCTCTCTAAATTGTATGAAATCGACGCTTGTCAGGAATATATAAAATTTATTATATATTCCTAAACATACAAGTAGACACTTTTTACAACTTACAGTATAATTGTGTTATACATATTCGGAAGAATGTATGGGTGGCAATTAGAATAATAAGTCAACAATATATTCTTCCGGGTGTCTTGGTTTACATGAATGAGATCGCCACAGCTAGAATATACATCGCTTTAACCTAACCTAACCTAACCTAACCACACCTAGTTAGTGTAGCAGGTTCTTGTAGAGTTTAAGTGTAAAACTTAACCAGTTCCGAGGAACTGGAAGGGCAGGCGTTCTTAGAGCCATTACGGCACACCACCATACCCTCACTCTGGCAGAAAGAGTAACGGGGAGCAATCTCACTACGAGCACGCCACTACCACCACGAAACCATTCCTGAAACGCACGCTCCCAAAAGTCGAAACCTTTGGACAGGCTGAGAATGCTCTCATGGTACTCATGTCGGCAAGATTTTTCCAGCCACGTTTGATGAGTCACCGTCGGGTCGCTTGCGCGATACTCTCCCCCACGAAATCACCTACTAGGGGCGGCGCCCGTTACCCACCTAGATGGGATTGGAAAGCCCACCAGACGATCCTGGAAGCTAAAAAGCTTTCCCCCAGTTTTCTTGGGACGTCACCGTGAGGTATTATGCACGACCCGATTTTAGGAGGCTCCCCCATTCTCCTATACTCATGTGTTACCATTCTTAAGGAGAGAATCCTTAAATAAACGCTCCTGGAACCAGGAATGGTAATGTTTGAATGAAGAGTTTTAGCGATTTCGATTGACCTGTAATTTATTTAACCTTTTCTTTTAATTTACCAGTTTTTGAGTTTTGAGTTCATTTACAGAAAAGTTAATACATAATATTGATTAACAGTTTAAAAAAAGGAACAATTTGCAATGTAACAATTGATAGTTTATCTATACTTAACTAATTGTATTTATACGCCCTTAAAAACAAAATTTACATAACATTAATTAACTTCCCTCCCATATAATTAAATTACAGAAAAAAAATTAAAAAAAAGGAACATAGATATTGATAACAATAGGTTAATGTATCTTATGTTATAAAAGATTCTAAATTTAAATTATTAACAAAATTTAATTAATTAATTACACACATATATATATATATATATATATATATATATATATATATATATATTTGAGTTGGCCAACTATAATAACGATTTTAAAATATATTTTAGTAAAAAAAGAAAATTTTTATTTAATATTGACGTCAATGTGAATTTAGAAAATTAACCCCTTTGGGGTCGTGAGGTCCAAAAATGCATGCTTATCCCATCCAAATAAGAATTTTATTTTTAGTTTTGCATTTTACTGAGTAGAAAATAATTGTTTTGCTTTACAGAAAATTATCTAAAACATCATTCAACAAATTCACTTCAAGTTCTCAATTAACTGAAATACAGATTAAGTTCTTGCTTTTGTTTTTTACTTTTGCATTTTTTTATTAGGTGAAATGTCCTTCGTTTTTGTGTGGACTTGAAGTTACAGCAGGGACTTAATCTTATACTTCCTGCATGAACATGAACCAGCAATAGCTGTAGAAAATACATGTTGCAATTAGTCAAAGAAGAGACATTTGTCCACAAGTTTAAACACTTCTGTTGTAGATTTATGAGCAATATATTTCTCTATAACTTAGCTTTAAAAATGCAATTTCCTTGAAAACAAAATGTTATATGTGCTCAAATAAGTTACTGAATGACTTTACTTTATAAAAGGTAGAAACGAAAAGAGAAGCTGTTCGTTTTTAAAAGACTGTTTGAATTTAAACTCGTACAATTTACAGACAATTTAAAATTTAGTTGCAATTAAATTTAATGATTTATACTTGGTGATTTGACTTTATAATGACTAAAATAAAGCAATGCTATTGGTTTTTCTTTCAAAAGATTATTTAAATTATATACTTTAAAAAATTTACAGACAACCTAAAGTTTGATATAATTGAAAACAGATTTCAAAATTTTAGATTTATAAATAGAATACATATTTTAACATAGTTAACTCAATAAAATTTAAACAACAATTTTGCTTTACCTGGATCAGAGGTGATGTAGACTTGAAAAACTAGCATGAAGATTGCCGATGCACATTATTTTAAATTTTGAAAGAATTTACGGCTCGCATTTCATTGGCCTGAAAACGTATTTGCACATTTTTATTTAAGAACTAAAACTTAACATGATGAAAGTTGAACTTTTAAATTTTTGGAGACTTCTCCTACGATGTGAGTTTTAATGCAAAACCTAACTGAAGACTGGACTCTTTATCTCTAAAATCCCGTTACAAGCCTGGGGCAATTGAGTGGTCTGATGCTGTCTTTCAGAGATAATACGTTAGGGTGCAGCACGTCCCGACCGTGCCCTAAAAATTAAATCTGCAACTGTCTGTGCAGATAGATTTAAAATACTTAGGTCGGCACACATGTTAGCCAGGTTCCCCAAGCAACGTTTGATGAGTAGCCGTCAGGTCACTCACGCGAACCTTACCTCACATCTTTCCCAAGGTGCGACGCCAATTATTTATCTATATGGGATAGGGTAGTCAACTACAGATTCTGTTCTTATGTTCTAGACGAAGAAAATTGTATTAAAATTGAGCTCGTCGCTTAAAAACCTACAAATAAAAGTTATTTTATTTTAAAATTAAATAGTTTGATAATGATTTAAAATAATTTTGAATAACAAGATATAAATAAATATTGAGCTTGACTTGAGAGATAAGATTAGATAGAAAAAACTCGAACACAAGATCTCACAAAAATTACGTTTACTTAATCAAACGCGTTTCAATGACAAAGTCGCCATCCTCAGTGATACATGAGCTACAATAACTAAACTATAACTGAAGTTCATGTATCACTGAGGATGGCGACTTTGTCGTTGAAACGCGTTTGATTAAGTAAAGGAAATTTTTGTGAAATCTATTTTGTGTTCGAGTTTTTTCTAGCTAACAAGATATTAAATTAAATTTCTCAACTTTGGTAACACAGGAACATTTACATTGCTAAAGCACTGTTTTTCGATTTTCAAAGAATTTTTTTTTACACACTTCATATACTTTTTCGCTAACTCGTTTAGCTCCACCATTTTCCAAACGTCAAATTTGTTCCAGCCATAGTGACGGAATTCTGCACAATGTTACTATAAATATACGGCATTGAGTTATTTCATTGTTCTGATCATTCCCGTAGATTGCACACTACTCGACACAAGTCCTAATGAAAATCTGGGCCTTGCGTGTTGCTGATGTATTATCAAGTCTATTTCAGAGTTTCATTATATTATTCAGTGCTTTACTGTTCTAAGCACCCATATTTCTACTTTCTCTAGTATACTGATTTCCAACTTTTTTTTTTTATCCCGTACCCATTGATTATGCTTTTAATTTATGAGTATCCACTTCTCAGGTAAACCTCCCACCTATCCCTCCACGCAAACAGTTTATTTAGTAATGTTTTTAGGTTAGATAAATAATCAAATGACTCAAATTAACTTAATGACATTTATATGCTTTTATTTTTGTTTTACAATTTATTTCAATGTTTTATAAATAGCAGCTTAAAATCTAAACAAATTAAAAACAAACAAAACAAGACAGGTTCTCAAGTCAGGAGCTGTGTCAAGCCCTTTGCGATATTCATTCGTAATGTACACATAAGACGAGAATGATCTTTAGACAAGGTCTGTGTTCGTGAAAAGCAATAAATATTTTATCGCTTTATCACTTTGGTACTCTTCTTTCCTTCCTTACCAGAAGTAAATGACATTTAATTTGTTGAAATCCGATTGTATAAATGAATCAGTCGAAAGTTCATTCAATTTTTTCTCTTTCAAAAACTGAAAATTTTTCGACTTGTTTAAAAAACAATTTGTTGAATAGATTTGAAATCCAGATATTTTCACTATTTCGCTCCAGGAAATATTGTCTGAACGACCCGTATCCGTTTTAAGTGAGCTATTATACTAATTTTTACTTCTTTTGGCAATTTCAGGTTGTTGAGATATTGGGAGTGCTCCAAAATTTATATAAAGAAACTGTGGCTGTGGTATGGTGCAGAACTGGTGAGTCAGATTATTTTGTAACGAAAATAGGAGTAAGGTAGGGATATTTATTGAGTCCATTATTGTTTACACTTTTTTTTGAATGACCTACATGAGGCATTGGGGGGGGGGGGCTGTTGCATTGATGGGGTTTGTATTCAGGTGCTGTTGCTTTATACGGACGATATAGTTATTATGTCCTTCTCGCCAGAAATTATTCAGGATAATATGTTGGATAAATTAAATATATACTGCATCATGTGGAATCCAAGAGTAAACATAATAAAATCAAAAGTGATGGTTTTTAGAAACGGTGAGAAATTGGCAACTGATAAAAGATGGACTTTTGATGGACTCTTGGAATCCAAGAGTAAACTTAATAAAATCAAAAGTGATGGTTTTTAGAAACGGTGAGAAATTGGCAACTGATAAAAGATGGACTTTTGATGAACAGATCGAAATTGTAAACAGTAATAGATATTTAGGGATTGACTTAACTCCGAATTTGTCTTACAAGAACTATCATAAGTCTAAGTTAGCAATAACCAAGGATAGTATTAATTGTGCTCGGTATAAATTTATTGCGTGTAAAAACGTCCGTAAAATTATCAGGTTTTCAAGTAGTTCAAAGAGCAACAGTAAGGTATGTAGCTCAAGTTTGGGCTTATAGGGAATACAATAGTGTTGAAAAAGTATTTCGGTTTTTTATTAAACAAAATATTAGGTTTACCTATAAACAGGCCAAATTATGCCATTTATCTGGAAACGGGAATAGATAAGCTGTATTCGTATACATTGAAGCTACATTTTAAATATTTGTTTGGAGTGTTAGCTATGCCGGAAAATAGGTTGCAAAAAATTAAGCCAAAAATAGTGAATTCCAATATATTCCATAGTTTAAAGAATGGAAAAATTTAGGATCTAAGTACGAAGTGGGGTTAGACAAGAATTTAGAAATCTGGGATAAAAATAACAGAAATTTAAAAAATAGTCATTTAAAATATTTATTGAATAAAATCAGTTGGGTCAGAGAGAACAGGTTTTACTAGTAGCAAAAAATGGGAAATATAATAAAATTTACTCCAGTCTAGCTTTCACCTAAGAGAAAACACTATTTTAATAGTAATAAAATAAATATGAGATAAAAATGAGCATTTAAGTGTAGAGCTGAATTAATTAATCTAAATGTTAAACCATGGGTTGAAGGGAGAAATTATTTATTTTCGTTGTGTAATATTGGGGTGAATGAAGATGTTTACCATTTTGTGGCAGAATGCCCGATATTGGTTCAATATAGAGAATCTTATCTGGGTTAAAAAAGATTATCCAGAGTTCAAGAACTTTATGAATGTCTGGGTTATATTATGTAAATATCTTAAACAAGCATGAGATTACAGATACAAGATTTGTACAAGAATTTAGTTTTTTAAAATACTTTAAGTTTATCCTGATCTTTGTGATTAGTAATTTACTTTAAATACTGATTTTTGATCAAATTTTTATTTATGTTTGTATTGATGATTTTTGTTTGTTTAAGTAATAGTAAGTTATTAGTTCTGTTTCTATTAAATGATTTTTGTTTGCCAAGTAACGAAGGAATGTAAATAAATTTGGGATGTTTGTGTTAGTTTTATTTCAGGTTACCGTTTTTAAGTGAGTTGTTGCCAACTTAGCAGGCAGCTATCAAGCCATTCTAGAATGTATGGTATAAAACGTTGTAATTCTGAAGAAGTGTAAATAAAGCATATAATATTATTATTAATGTTTGAACGACACCTTATCCATTTTAAGTGAGCTATTATACTACATTTTACTTCTTTTGGCAATTTCAGGTTGTTCTCAGAGAAACTATGAAGGATTTCAAAAATTTCACTCTGGTTTTTGTGATACAAGATTTCCAAAAATTCATTTTCTTGATCATAAACTTGATTTTGTCAGACACCTTAAAGATGGTTGATGAACTGTTATATAATTCTAACTTAAATTTATGTATTTCTGAAAAAAAACAAAAAAACAACAACAGATAAATACGCAAGCTAATCTTGTAATACCTCGTGAAAACCACCTCGCTTCGGTAGTATGAAGGTTGTCCTTCATACAAAGTCTATTTAAATAGTCTATAATTTGTCGAATTTGCCTTATGTAACAATTTTTCCAGATTTACAGAGGGCTTCCTTCCGTGAACCTAGAAATCGTTTGGTTACTAGGTTTTGTCTATGAATGACTCCAAGCTAGATGGGGTGCGATTTCTTTGGTACGACCACGTAGCCCTGAATAACAGTCAGACAAACATAGCAGCATTGGCGCAATCAATTTCTTTTTTTACTCTCAGATATAACCATGATTTACTTTAAATATGGTCTCACTTGACATCGTTCTGTGGGAGGATAGCGTAGTAAAAGATTTTCTTCAACAATGTTCTTCAAATATCTTGCAAAAATTGACAGATTACAAACATCACTACTTTCATCCATTTTTATTGAAAAGAAAGGACTCTTTTTTTTTATTCCTTCAATTACTGTGTATTCAATGTCGGTAGACATGTCCTTAAATTGACGAGAAACTGTATTGTTTAAAAAGGGAATATTGTTAATTTTTTGACTTGTTCTTCACCGAAAATACATTGAACAGCATCTTTGATACAAGGAGACGTACAATTTTCAACGATTGTATTATTTGTACAGCTTTTAGCAATACGGTAACGTATTCTGTATGATGCTTCAAACGCATCCTTACTGACATTGTTTTAAAAAACAAAAAAGAAGTTGAGTTAGGGCCGATGACAGTCGCTGGAAAAAATTAACACCCTTTAGTTTATAAATTAGATGTTTTGTCTCTAAATGGCACATTAAAATAAAGATGATTTCATGCTACTTTTAGACAATATGTCTCAACAAATAACGAGAAGTGATTTTGGAGAGTCTTTTTCTCCCGCAAATGAAAATACATATTTAAGGTATTCATCAGATTATTTTCTATTCTTTGGTGGAGCACTAAGGTTTTAAGTTTTTTTAATAGTGTTAACTTACCGCCAGAACAGGTCCATCAGTCGCTGATAGCTTTTACAGTAAAATGAGCTTAAATGAAGGTTTATAATATGTATTTTCTTTAAACCAGAAAATATCTACAACAGTTAAGTGACCCCTGTATATTTTGTAAATATAAAAAGTGAATTGAAGATTAATGAAATGCTTGAAAAATCTGCCTATAATGAGAAAAAGTCAAATTATATTGTGTATTGATTGACTTGGAAAAAGTAAGTAGAGAAGTTTCATGGAATTATATAAAAAAGGGATTTTTACAAAAAACTATTTCATCGTTAGGAGAAGTACTATTGAGGATTTTATTAGGCAATGACAATTTGACTAGTTGTATAGATTCATACTTATAGTTTGTAAAACGAACGAAGAGGGCTGGGGTACCTGGGAAAATCATCTCTTATTCACACACACTCACTTCCATGCCCCCAGGCTTGCTGGCTAATTAGTGACTTTCCAACTTTTGATACAAAGACAACTTTCTTAAGTTGTTGAAAAATATCTACTGAATTTAATTTTTATGAAATATATTTGAAAATGACTCAAAACTTTTGTAAAAACATAAGGGAGAAATAATGTGAATAAAAAAAAGTAGTATAGTCAAGAAATATTGTAGAAATATATTTGTCATACAATTATTAACCTTATTTAATAATTATATGAACGAATCTAATTTGTCCTAACTTAAAATATATACATAAAAGAGACAATTATGTACAAACATTGTAAAAATAGCGAAGCACATTATTATTAGCATTATTACATATTAATAAAATAAAACATTAATAAGACTTAGAAAAAAAAACGGACAGATATCAATTGATATTACAAATAAAAGTAATAATCCATTAAATTGTATAAAAATCAAACTATAAATGAAACATCCTATAAACTTTAGACATATAGACTTAAACACTTAAACCATAATGGTACCAGGAATGTTATTAATTTTGGTTTGCCTATGTAGCTTTCAATTACGAAAACACACATAAATTTGGAAGCGCTTGTATAATACCAAACGTATCTGTAATTAGGTACCAGATTGAAAAAAATCCCTCTTGCGTTAAAAATAATTGTCAGTTATAAGTTAAGTTATTCTTAATAATTTTACTTGGTGATAATAAAAGAATAATTTAAAAAATAAAAATAAAATATGTGGTTAATTTTACAAGGTGATAGAATAGTTTAGAAAAAGTATTGCTAAAAGATGAAATATATGAGATAATTTTGTGGGTAAATAAACGTTTTTGAATAAGTAAATAGTACTTGTATAGGTATTATTCACACTATATTTTTGAGTTTTCACTTACTACACATACTAAAAGAAGAGCGATGATGCTGAGGTTGTCTTCTTCACAATGACTCTGGTGTCAAGTTAATGATGCATTCTTGAACACTACTTTGATCAAGGCTCTATTACATTCCTGGTAAATTATTTTTTTGTATGTGTTCGTAATACTCCATGTAGCCTACTTGAGTTAATATGGCAATGACCTCCATGTCAGATTTTCTATATATTTCAGCTTGAAATTGTGGGTTTTCCCCTTCACATCACTTCTATTAGGTTGAAACAGGAAGTGGTGTGACGGGAGGGTAATAGTTTAAAACCCAAATTCTGCTGCTTTGGAGTCAACTACATTAGTTGGTTGTGTTCTGTGGAGACGAATAAGCTGATAAAGCTTTGGCTTCCGAAGATCGTATGAAAAGAGTTTTTGTAGCCAGTTCTTCGTTTCAGCCTTCGTTGAAGACGTTCTCGGGTTCTATTCTTCAGTCTGGAGTGATATGATGCGTTGTCCATAATAATCGTTGACCCGTGTGTGGAATAGCTGGGAGAACCATTCTCTAAAACAAAAGCATTTTATCTTTGTGGTAGTCTCCCGTTTACTTTGACTAAAACATCAGAGGTCACTAAAACATCATTTATTCACTTCCTTCATGAACAATTATTAATTGTTTTCCCTTTCCCAGAATACCTTTCACTGAGTCATCTGTCCAACCTTTGTGTTTGATTCTAACTTCATTTATTCATAAAAACATCGTTGTACTCAAATATCTGTTTTATTTCACCATCTAGACTAACGTTTATATTGCTACTCAATCTTTGGCACATTTCATATTTATTCTTTGAACTTTTTTAAGATATCTGCGCTGAGAGATCATTTCCATTTGAAGAATTAGTCATTATAACTTACACTATCATTTCTACAAAATGCCGGTTGAGCAGAAATTTTATAAATAATATGACTATGGTTTTTAAAAATATTACAATTTTTATGGTTTTAAATTACGAATTTGTGATTCAATTTTTGATTACGTCAGATGAAGCTCTATTTGAGCTTTATAGTTTCAGTGAAAAATCAAAATATACTATACTGAAAGGAGTATAAGCCCCTGGAACTGCTTGTAAATACTGTCAATATCATATGAGAAGGTTTAGTATCAGATGAATCATCAATGTTTTGACATCAGTAATGTTGGTTTCACGAACATGGAATACAGGGTATTGGTAAACAGATACTATAAGTAATACTATTCGGCAGCCGATCATTCCAGAATTCCGTGACGTAGCTTGTCAGGTGGTTATCTGACTTAATATTTTTGTGTTAACTTTCTTTGGGGATACCAAGTTTGTCAAAGGGGATTGGCTAAACTAGTCAATTTAACGTAAATAATTGTGAAACATCTCGAAGCAAGAACTCTGAGGAGATGCTGTGTAGAGCAGAGTGGGGAGCAGCAAGCTTTTAAGTTAAATATACAAGTATGTTACTAAGTCGTTGAAAGTTATTTAATAGATGGTGTTTTCTTGTAGAACAAGCTTACGGAAAATCAATTTAAATCAAACATAAAGTAACATAGTTTCCCTGTAAATAGTTTATGACAGGAATTTGTTTGTTTTATACTTGTTTACATTCCATTAGCCAACTCTGCCCCACCCCATTAATAAGTAATATCATTATATAGTAGTATAGCTGCCATAGCGTGTAAGTTTGTTTCCATAATAGAAAATGTCATAGTTTTATCATCCTGTTTAATTAGTATTTGTAGTATTTCGGAATGTTTTGTTTCAACAACCACGAAACAAATTTCAATAAACAAAAACAAGTTTGAAACCTATTTGAGTTGATTCGGCCTTTTTTTTATGAAGTACAAGTGAACCGTAACGTCAGGTATAGAATGACGGTATTATAATGTAAACTATGCATGGAAATTCTGTGGTAAACCAAAATACAATTGAATAATGTTTGTTTCTTTGTCTATGAATACAAGTAGATGCTCATTTATAATCATGTTTTGTATAAATGTCTAAAGAAATCGGCAGATAGATTTTTGAAGACGTAAAAATGAAATAAAAAAGTATAAGATTCTCTTTAGTGTAATTATTATTATATATGTATGTACGCCATTATCCAGGAGGCAGAGGTAGAGCTATTTTTGTGTAGATTACTATTTTTCTGAATATGTATAACTTTTCTGTTAGCTGATGTACAGATTTAAGCGATTTATATATATTTGAGTGCTTATTATTTAAACAAATATCTCTTATTCTACATGTTAATATTAAATATTAATAGTCTTAACTAAATTGTGTTGTGTGATCGTGGAAAAATTGGTACGGCAAGAGTGGACTCATAATGTTACTGGGGTAAGCCCTACAAATTCGAAACTTGAAACTAGTGTAGATAAGTGGTTACATAAATAAAACTGTAAAGATAAAATTAAAACCTATGAAGAGTTCATAATTGAAGAGATGAGAAAGCGTACATTATGTTACCATATTCTTTGATTAAAAAGTTTAATTGATCACGTTTATGTATCATATAAGTACAATAGTAGATTTTTAAAGATTCTACAAATAGTGATTGAAAGGTATATATAAAATCGAGTATAATAGCTCCACAAAGCTTAGCTCTTTGTCGAGCATTGATGGTTGAAGTGAAGCTAAATTCAAATAACTCAATGAGGCTCTACTAAAATTTTCGTTACTCTGCAATTTAATTCCTAATAAAATACGCCTGATTGCTAATTTAATGCAATCAACGTCTAATGAAGGAATGTTTCAAAATGCAAACGAAAGTTGAATACAATTAAGTCACAACTGGAAAAATTATAATTTGACTCCAGAACTTTGGAATTGCCTAAAATTAGTTTATTTTATTAAATGAAAAGCAAAAAAGATTACACGATTGCTGTTTTTCAATTTAAAAAAACTAAACAAATACAGAGAATAATGTAAAAACAGTATGAAAGGAAACATTCGTAATGATAATATATAATTAAATTTTCTATTCTTAATTTAATATTTAAATTTGAACTCAAGAGTGTAAATAAACGCAGTGTCACATCGCGTGTTCTTGACAATGTACTCAGTTTTATGTTTACAAACTATGTTACTTACGTCACAAGGGACCTATTTACAACCTTGACTTACTGCCGGATATGCTAATATATTAAATACAGTAATATTAATATATTATTGATTGATAATCTATCGTGTGACCTTGCTTCTATCGTATATCTCAAACCATTGCCTGCATCATACACTAGGGAAATGTTATAACATCTTACGGTCTTCAATAGTAACGTATTATTTGGAACACTCAGATTCTTCGGACGTTATATTGAGGCTGAAATTTTAATATTGTGCTTTTTTGGAAAATGTTTCAACAGAAAAAAGAGTCAAATTAAACATTTATTCAGTTGTATTTGACAACTCATTTATAACTAGCTACAGTTTATGGGTACATTCAGCCGTATACCGGTTCGGTGGGATCCACCACTCTGACGTCACAATCTACCAGTAGATCTAACCAGTGCGGCCGAATCCAAACAATGTAGGGTTGGTTCTAGGTATTGTTTGAAGATAGGATAGAAGTTTTATTAAAAATTTATAACAGAACTACAAGTACAGTAATGAAACCAATAATATCGTTCTAGTACAACATATCTTGTCACTTGTCTTGTTTGGTTGGTAACACTGTGAACACATTCCTTTTACAGTCTTATGGAAACTTATATAAAAGTAGTAGGTATATTTTTATACTTTAATAATCTATGTGAAGAATTTCTCTGTTGAAAAACGTATGTTTGTTTGAATGTATAAAAACAATATCATTTTCTTTAATGATTAATGTAAGACATTATCCCTGATTAATTAGATTTCGAATAACATTAAAAAAAAAAAAAATCATAAATCAATTTATGTATTTAGAAGATAATATTCATTTAAAGCTACAGCTGACTGAATGTTGACGACCATTGTTAAAAAATTTGTGGTGGTTTACTTTTATTTGGTTTTGTGGATGGTTGAGCGAGAAAGTCTGTGTTTTGTTTTGAACCATTTTTTGGTTATGTGCGAAAGAACGATTACACAAATTAGGCGGTTCCTAAAATAATATTACAAAAGTCTCCCCAGAATCGAATTTCCTTTATATTAACTCCACACTCGTTTAATTAGAGCAATAATGATAAGGAATTATTGATTATTATTATTGAATATTATAAGATTGCCACAACTAGAATCTGAACCTGCTTTGCTTTTTTAAAAACCAAACTTTGTGTAGCAGTGATATTTCAATGCAGTGGTGACAACATCACAACAAAGCTGTTTGCTGTTTGTAGGATTATAAAAGCTTTGTCGGATGTTGATGAATTGGTTTTGGCCGAAGTCGATAAGTGATTTGGGTGTAGTTGTCAGGGCAATAATTCATAAGTCTAATTCAAGAATTATTATGAGGCAATTTTCTTTGTAGAATCCTAAATATTAATCAACCCTTTAAAAGGAAGTTTTTTTTTGGTTATTTGGTTACAAAGTCGCTACTTTTATATGGAGCTTTCAGTTATGATTTTATTTTGAATTTTACTTAATTTTGTTTTATATGTAAACTATATTAGCTTTGGTTTCAGTTAGGCCTATTCTATTTTATTTTTTGTATTATACTCAAATAGCTTTGTCCCCCATCCTCGGTTGTTATTTGCTGCATCATACTTTAAAAGAAATAATGCATTCATTATGTGTGTGTGTGTGTGTGTGTGTGTGTGTGTGTGTGTATGAAAGTACTTTTTCTTAACATGATTTTATCGCCATAAAGAGAAAAATTCTACCAGTTTTGGACACTGTGCTAAAAAGTCCATATATTAATTTAACTTCCAAAAAATAGTAGTTTTTATCAAAAACGTTTTACAAAAAGTGACAACGTTTGATTTTTATTATAAAGGCAGTGAACCGAGGTAAAATGTATTGAAAAAATAAGTTTGATTAAAATCGGTAACTAAATAAAATATGCTTATAATTAGGATTGCAAATTAAAACTGTGTTTGTTAAAATGTTTAAAAGTATTATTTTTGACTATTTTTTTACAATGAACTGTTGACCTCTATCAATAATACAAATAAATAATAATAACAGAATATTGAATCGTCATGAAAAATATCAAGTTAGTAAACCCGATAAACGGACATTTAAAAATATTAAAAATAATTATACAACGAAAATACAAAACTGTGTATAGAACAACTAGATTATAGTATTATAAGAGGGACTTAAAAATCACAAGAAATTGGATTCAGCTGATCAAAGAGGTCTCGCAATTGTCGAAATTTTTATACATTTGCTCTTTAGAAGGCTTAAAATAATCAATTATCAAGATTTTGTCTGAAATTTTCACTGAATTCTAAACATTTCGTAGCAAAGTTTGTTAAGTAAAACCTTACCTAAGAACCAACCCGAATAATACAAGGTTGTCCATAATTAATATTTTTAAATTTTATAGTTTGAATAAAAATTTAAATTAATTTTGAATGTCACAACTTTAGTAATATACTGAGCCAAATTAAAGCAAATTTATTTTCGAATTTTTAATGAATAAATGGCATACAAATTGAGCGTAATTTTTTTATACATTCACGAAGGTCAAACAATGACAATTCCCACGGGAAGCCATAATGACGAAAATATACACAATATTACTATAAATATACGGCATTGAGTTATCTCATTGTTTTGATCATTTCCGTAGATTGCACACTACTCTACACAAGTCCTAACCCTTGCGTGTTGCTGATGTATATCAAGTCTATTTCTAAGCTTCACTATATATTCAGGGCTTTACTATTCTAAGCACCCATATTTCAAGCATTGTACTCAAGTATATTAGTCTTTTTAAATTTTAATAATTACCTTTTCAGTACCTATTTGCTTATCCTGATTTGAAATCAGTGAAATCAAGAAATGTATACGTACAAATAAATTTCGCACAACGTTTATATAAAGAGAAACAAAATAATAATACTGGTTGAAACATTAATCAAAATAAATAAAACAACAAGTAAATTGAAATAGGTTGGGGAACCAATTTTAAAATTTTTACAAACTTAAACTGCTTATGACATATATTCGAGACACAATTAAAATCAGTGTACCTCAAGGACTGAGTTTTTGAGAATATGTTTCTATTTATGATTTATTGATGTTTAATAATCGCAAGTTAAACAGTGTCACCTGAAGGACATATGTTGAGGGAATAAATAGGGACGCAGAAGATAGAAGACAAATTATTGAAATGAATTGCTGAAAAATAGAGTTGTTAACATTAAATCGTAAAAAGAATTGTTTTGTACAGTTAAAAGAATACTTTGAAGTTCTTAGTTTTTATGAAAAACAACGATTTTTTAGACATTTGTTCAATCCTCCTATTTTGTTATTTATGTTTCCAAATGTTATTGATAGGTATAAAATGAAGAGTGATAACGTTTTTGAAAACTTTGAAATACATGAACGTTTACCATTCAATTGCCTGATATAATAAATCATAATCTACGAATATATTTTAAATATGCTAAAAATACTTAAATTTTGGGAGTTTATAAAAATGACATTTATGATCTTTCATAGAATAAACATGTCTGTTTCATTTTAGAAATGTATGCCTTCATTGTGCTTGACAGTTCCTTTTCGTTTGTTACTGGTTTTGACATAAGTCTAGAAAATCTTAGAAATCTCTGAAACAAGTAGACTACACGCAATTATATAATTCCTTAGATACATTGAGAGTTGTGATCGAACACCCCAACCATTTATGTACCTAAATATGTTCTATAATTAGATTAATCTGCTAAATAAAAATCACGAAATACTTATTCAACTGCAATAGGATTAAAATTAAGCTAATATTATGTAAAATAGCAAATCTTGTTGCTTATATTTAGGAAAAAAACCGTGTTGAACATTTAAACAGTGAAAAATATGAATTGATGAAATTGATAAATAAATTTATAGTATTTCTCTACTTTTCATGTATTTGTATTAAAAATTCAAACATTCAGGTTTTGTATTTATACTGTCACTGAACGTCGCTAATGTTCACAATTTTTTTTATCGAACCAACATTTTATCATTTCAAGAACAGTGTTTCAAACTGTTCGTCTACTCATTACTTTTTTTAACCATTTATCAGTACATTAGCTGAAAACCAATATTTCCGATTTTTATTTACGGTTGAAATATAGACCGAGATTTTTAATAATCTAAATAGTAAATAAATGTCAATGTTTGTATTATATTTTATGAAATAGCAGTCAAAGTATGCGACAAATAGAAGAGTAAAAACTAACTCAACTTAACATATTATGCAGAGTGTTGAAAAAATATCAGGACGGCTTAATATCTCTGGTTTTAGTTTCGGCAGAGATAGAAAAAACTGAATTTTCGTAGAAATTGACCTCTTATATAAACAGAGTGAGACGAAATTCTAGAAAATGCATAAAGTGTAGTTTTTTCCCTACTTCAGAACTATTAAAAATATATATTTTTTTAAAGCAGAAAAAATACATTAAATGATAAAACAAATACATATAATATTAATTTTCCACAGATTTATCGTGGTTTAAGGTTGGGAGAAATACCAATATATTTTTTTTAGATCAAATTGTAGCGAAAAAACAAAATTATTAAAACAATTTAAAAATTATCCTTCTTAAACTAACAAATATTTTCCAAAGGTCAAATAAATCTGTCACACGAGAAGCTAATGACGGAAAATTATACAAGATTAGTATAAATAATGTAGGTACCGTATTGAGATATCTCATTATTTTGATCGGTTGACAGGTTGGAGAGAGCCTGCGAGGTTACCCGACTTATCCCCTATAAATTATATTTTTGGTGCTACTTACAGAACACTGTTTATAAAGTTAAACCGAATGACATCAATAACTTAACACAGGGAATAATGAAGATTCCGAATCCCTCCTTCTGAGTTGCTACAAAATGTAATAAAGTATATTATAATCGCCCTATATAGCTCACTGCCCTATTGCAGAAGTATGGTAGTCTTCCAAAAATGTCTAATTTTAATCTTAGAAGGGGGTTAGAAATAATAAAAGTAAATAATAACGTTTTTCAATATATATTTTTATATAACACAAAAATATTTGCATGGTTCCAAAACAAAGTGGGAAAAATTCATTTTTGGTACTTAGTTTTTGGCTCACTGTATAAATAGACGAGATAGTTTTTACAAAATTCAGTTCTAAATGGGAACCAGAGATATTGAGCCGCTCAATATTTTTGAACATTCCGTATATTTGTAAATGTATAAATGTAAAAAAATGAACGACCCATTAAATATTTAATTGTGATTTAAACATATTTCTTTCCCATTATATTGTGAGGAAGTAATGTAATCACAAATATTTGTATACTCTTTTCTTATTTAGCATATTTATTTTGTGTTATATAGTTAAATTGTGTAATTTATGAAAGGAGCTCATTTTTACCAAAAGATGAGGCCTATCTAGAAAAATAATGTTTGAAAAATTCAAACTAGCATAGTAAACAAATTGAAATGTAAACGGAAAATATCTGTAAAGTTCCCAGAATTTGTGTGTGTGACACGAATTCTTAAAAGGGTTAAATTATGAAAAGGTTTGGTATTCACCTTTCATTAGTATTCTGAACAAATCTCATTGATTTTAAGTAATTTCTTTCAACCAAGTTCACCACTACACATAAAAGAGGAAAAAAACTAAAATATTCTGAACGCTTACAAAAGCGAAATTTGGTATTCATATTTACGCAGAACACAGGAAATAAAAATAAACTATTATATACGTAATCAAGTAACCATAGGTCAGTAGAACTTCACACTGCACAAACCAAAATGGTAAACCGAGTTGTGTGTTGTACTGTTGAACTGTGGTTTCCTATCATGAATATTCAGTTATTTTAACCATTCATTTTCAGTTCATTTTAGTTCTGTATTTACTCGGTTTAGTTCCTAACATATGTTTAGGCTTAAAGTCCCTTGGTTTCATGCTTTTTATATTCTTTGATGACGAGGAAATAATTGTATAAATAACCTAATTGTGTTTTAGTTAACTCTTACCAAAGAGGAGTTAACACAACAAAAGACAAAAACAATTACATTTAACAATCCATTATCATCAGAACGCTGTAAGGTAATGAAATAAATTCGAAGTGAACATTTCCTCATTACTTCCAACTTTAGATTTTGTTACCTTATTCTTAAACGTAGAGCTATTACGTTTTATAATTATTTTTTGAACACTGGTATTGAACACTGTTTCTTGTTTTTAAAGAGCGCAAGTTAACACACAGTTAAATTTTCAATTTTAAACTGAACTAGTTTTCATGAAGTTTTACACTAAGAAATCCGATTTTTGTTCAGTTTTTTTCGTAACCAATTTTGAAAATGTGTACCATACTAAATAAATTTGTAACAGAATGAGTTTTAATATTTTGTTTACCAGTTTTCATCAAGCTTTTGACAAATATTTGTGTCTAACTTTACATATATTTTAAATTTTATTGACATGTCCTATTTTCGTCGTCAATGTGGTATTCCTTTGGATGAAAGCCGACTTTTGGGTACAAACTTTGGATGACTGGTCTGACAGAACTCCTCAAGGTTGGTCTACTTGCTTCTACAACTTGTTAAGTGAAAATTGTGGACGCAGTCGGTGATGCTGCTTTCCTAGTTGTTTGTAGAATTTATGCTACCTCTTGTTTCGTCTATAGCATTAAAGTCACTATTTTGTTTGACTTAAGAAATCGTAACACATCTTCTGAATAATGTTTATAGTATTAATGTAGTATATAGTTTAGGAATAGTTTTAATTGTCATTTCTTATGACAGTTTATATATATAGTAATTTCCATGAGTTTATTTTGATATAGTTCAATTATAAATCTCCTATAATGGCGTAAAACTTGTTTTAGACACTTCCGCTTCCGTACAACTGTCATAGTATTGATTAAACTTCACAACTTTAGATATTTGCATAACGTCTCATCTCTGTCTCATTCTTATTACGTAATATTATTGTTGACTCTCCTTATTTGTATATTTTCTCTCCTTCACTCTATATATAGATATAGAGTCTCTCTCCATCTGCGAGAAAGGAAGTAAACAAGCAAGAGAAGAGAACACAAACTACGAATGCAATATCCTTTTTGGTTTAGTTTCTATTTTATAAATAAAAAAAGAAGTTTTTACAAAACTTTATGTTATGTAGTATGTGTTGTTATGTAGGTATGATTGTCTGTTTACCATTAGATTTGTGTGTGTGTCAAAACAATTCATATGTTTTTCTTTTACTCCGATGTTTTGTATTTTTTAATTATTCCATTAGGAATATTATTTTAAATGCATATAAAAATATAGAACAACAATAAATGTAGTGAAAGCAATAAAACTGTTATTGTATAGGATATTTCATAAGTTATCTTGTTTGGTTACATGCGAAAGTTTTATCTTTTGGGTCTTAAATGTCGTTAAACTAGAATCGTTTTTGTAATATAATCAAAATACAAATATTAGATTTAATTGAAATAGTAAACTATGATTTCAATAAATTTTTAATAATTATTTACAATTTATGTTTTAATAAATTAATTCCGAGCAACCAAATTTACATATATAATGTTAATAATAATACATTTTGTGAAATTGCAACAAGACCTGCCAAGGGATTGAAACTATTTGAAGTTAAATAGAAATAAAAAAAAATTGTAAGATATAAAATGACTTTTAAAGTTTATTTTTTGCTTTACGAGAAAGATTTTCCAGAAATCGACAGGAAAAAACAACTAAGGTTTTTTACTCAATTTATACACTATCTATGTGACGTAATAGGAGTAACAAATTAGTTGTAACACTTTTTAGTTGAACTCAGTTAAATTATATTTTATAATATAAAAATACATCTAAAAATTTTAAAAAAACATTAGGATTTAAAACTCCCTCTCGTAATAATACTTTTGTCATGTCAGTTAGTTGGAACAAGCGAGTGAATGAATATATGCATGGCTCTCGTGATATGTGCTTTTCTTGTCAAAGTAAATATTGGAAACTTGAGAGATGAAATTTAGAAAGAAAAAGATTGTTATGTCAAAAACGTGAAATATGAACTTCGTAAGTATTTCTATTGGATAAAATAGATAGATTTTAATGTATGATGACTTATTTACGTTTAACATTCATTTCTATTCACATTTTAACATTTTGAACACTGAATATTCCACTTTAATTATTGAATTATTGTTTTTTTAAATTTTGTAATGCGATAAATATGGTATACAATGTATAACGTATTAAAAAAATTCTATTGAAGAATATGAAAGTTTTGTACAAACATACACATAAACAAAACAAAAGCTTAAGCCAACAAAAATTGATCTCCTCTAAAGTTAAATGAATATAGCATTATTTAGTCTTTACCAATTTCGATCAAATTTCAGTATAACTTGAAGGTAAATAAGGAACCAAACAAGAGGTATAAACAAATTACGGTTGCATGTAATTGTAAAAAAAAAATATATATTATGAAATGAAAATGATATGAAAGAGTGTATTTTCATTATTTTAAGTGAAATTTAATATTTTTCATTAAATAAGCTGGACGTTGATATAAATGCAAGGATTTTAGTAGAAAAATCATTTTAATGCCACCACAACTTCTAGCTTCCCTACTCTAATTAAGACCTGCGACCCCTAAGCTTCAGCTTTGTTCAACTAGTCGGTAATCCCCACTAAATATGCAAGCCTAAACAAATTGTTTTGAGAATACCAAAATAAGTTCTTACTAACGTGTATGAGGAGTTAAATGTATGAGAACAAAGCTTTGTTATAACAGACGATATTATTGTGGAAGTTCTCAAATAATTGAACTAATTAGTTTTACGATTTACATAAAATTGGAAGAAATAATTGCACGAATGTCAGATGTTTATCATTGAACAAATACAAACCCCATGAAATGGATAGATTAGAGTAAAGTTGTTTTCATGATTTATGAAGAGTCTTTAAATGATAAATAAGTGATACTTTACTTTATGTGACGTCACTTACTCTATCAGACGAGTTTTGATCTATAACTCTATAACAGTAGGAGAGAACTAAACCCATAAAATTAAAGCTTTTTTGTACCTACTATGTTGAAAACATATATTATTTTACTATCCAGTTGCAAATGCTTAGTTTATGCCGGTATTTTCAACATTAATAACATTACGTTATCATGTAAAGAAAAAAAAAATCAAATTAAACATTTTATCAGCCATATTTGACAGCTCAGTTACAATCTATCGGCCCATTCAGCCGCACAGCTGTTTGGTAGAATCCACCACTCTGACGTCACCAGCGAACCAGTGCGGCCGAATTCAATCAATATAGGGAATTAGGTACTGCTTGAAAATGGGATAGAATATTTTGAGGAATGAAGGTATATTCAAAATTTACAGCAGAATTAAATTTAATGTAAACAATAAAATGTTGATTGGTCAACAGATCTTGTCACTTGTCTTGTTTGGTTGGTAACACTGTGAACAAATTCCTTTAGGGTATCTTAATAAATTGTTTTTACAAATCATTTCTGCTTTTCTTGCGGATAAAAAGAACATCCGTGACAATATTATTCGATAAACACTACTAAATCATTAAATAAATATAAAAAAATAGTAGTAATAACGATACATACATATCGACCTAATATATATAAGTAAAGATTATTGGGTTCCTTTTGAATTGATATTACTTCACGTATTTCATTAAATATTTGTATTCGTTGATCTTTCAATCGATGGTTGTGATTTGAGTTATTTTTTGTCTGTGAAATTCTTTTTCTCATTTATAATAAAGTTTCAAAGGTTATATCTAAGGGGTAGAGATGAAGCTGATTAACTCTTTTTTAATACATAACACAGCATAGTGTGTATCTGGAGGTTTTAGTTAAATGTTAGAACAATCGGAAAACAAGAAGGTTGAGGCTAGAAGTTTTGTGTACATGCAAAAACTGAAGATAATGATTTTTTCATTAAAATGTAATCTTAGTCTTGTTGAAAATGAAGTGTTTGTTGTGGAAAATTGTGTTATTGAAACGGAAAATATGTGATATATAAAGTATATGTAAATTTTGTATAATATTGATTAAGAGAATTGGCAGTGAAAATGTCTGAAAAAATAATACATTAGATAGATAAAACTGAAAAGGGAATTGTGAACTCTTTCTTTGAAATAAAGTTTCAACGCTTATTATATCCAGAAGGCAGAGACATAGGCAGAAGTTTGTGCAAAGCAGATTACACCTACTGCTTCTCTGAATTTGAAATAATACTCTTACGTCAGTTCACGTACAAACTTGAGTTGCAGTTTGTTCTCGACGTGTTTACGCCAAGTAAAATTATGTTACATTTAAAAAATTCCAACTAAATATAAAATTAATGTATGAACAATGTATGAAACACACGACGGAGCAAATAATATTATGAGGGTAAGTCTAAAAAATGCACTTTGCCGGCGTGAGTGATGACAGTTAATGCATAGGTAAAACTTTAAAGAGGAAGTAAAATTGTGAAAGACATCAATATACCTTACCTCTCCCTATAGATTATTTATGAAACAAGTACCATAAAGCTAAAATATAATTTTTAGCATCTGCCAATATTCTGCTATCTGCATTCTATATATTTAGATTTTTTGTTTTTAATTTTTAAATAATTATTAGAATACTTTTTTAAAATATAACTGTACACTCAAACCTCACTCACTCTTACACATATATAAATAAAGAAATACAATATATTTATGTAATACAAGTAAAAATATTATCAAAAATTAAATTCTTCCATTAAGGACCATCTGTCTGTAATGCCATGTCTGTAAGAGCAAAGTTCAAACCAGATCATTCCGGAATTCTAGCTTAAACAACAACACTTGGATTCTAGTCATCTTATTAGAAACTGAACTGAGTAAATACAGGACATTTTGAAATAAAATGATGTACGTCCTCTTTGGTTCGCATGTTATAGAAATAACACAAATACTCCACCCCTCAAATAATGGTTTATAATTTTAATTAATTAATTCAAATCTCAACACTTAAATGCCAAATTTATTTCATGTTTATTTGGTTAATTATTAAGATATTTCTTATCGCCTGGATTCAAATATTAGTAAAACCTGTAATGATTTTACTTATTGCAGCAAAAAAAAAAAAGAATTTTAATTTTGTTCAATGCTGATTTTAGAATTAAAAAATTTAATCAACTGGAAATAAATAGCGGGTTTTTCGTCCTACAACTATAAGTTCTTATCTTTTTCAACTTCATATATGAATCCCAGTTGTATCCTTCATCTTTAGACCTCCCAAGAAATATTATATTTTAAAACTTCTATGGCTAATATTGTAGGTAATCTGTCATTTTTTGTACAAAATGCTTTAAACTAATATTTCATGTGGAGCTTCAATGTATAACAATACAACTTATCTAGTTTTTTCCTATGTAAATCGAATAGTTTAGCTTGCAAATCACAGTAATTTTATTGTGATGCAAGCTTAATATTTTCAACTTAATATTTTCAATATTGTTATTCTCAAGATATCTCCAAATTTGATTTACTTAGTAAACCTTTGCCTTTTTTACAGCTTGAAAACACGTTAATTTTGCGATAAAGGAATGTATTTATAGCTGAAAACGTTTTGCCATGTGCTACAAACGAGAGACGTGATGATTCTCAAAGGATAAATTTGAAGTTAATTCAAGACGTGAATTACTTAAAATTTCTATTGGTTTATAATCAGACATCAAACATGGCTGCCAGTCTCCATCACTTTCTAAATATTATTATCTTAGATTTTATAAAAACATAATCTTAAATACCATGAATATCATACAAGTTGATTAGTGGATTTTTACAAGTTCTTAATAACAGTGATGACAAAGAAATCTAAAGTCAATAGGCTGCAATAGGGTAGTTATTAACTTTCATATTTTGTTTTTTTTAGGTTGATTTAAATCCAAGTTTAAATATCTCACTGACCCTCAACGAAATATCTGCAAACTAATTTGTTTAATTTAAAACTAAATATATCGTGTGACTTGATTCAGCTTATGTCTATAACGCGTTTCGAAACATATGTTTCATTATCAGATTCTCCAAAATATTAAATTGTTCACATCACATATACACAAAAAACAACAACACATAACTCACAAAACGTAACACCCAATCGAAACATGTACTACGGATAGACGTCTATTATGTTGGGCGTTCGAACGACTACCGATAAAAGTTGTTTAATTTAATTGATTTTCTAACAGAATAGGTTTTACTGCTAAATTGTTAGAGAATTATGGAATATTTCGAAATATAAAGTAACAAATTAAGCCACAACTGGAAAAATTACATTTGAATCGAGAGCTGTGAAATTGCTAAAAAACTTGAAATATTTAAAACAAACAAAGAAAGTTTATTAGATTATGGTTATTACATTTTTAGTATTATAAACTGAACAAATAAGCAGAATGTAAGAATGAACCAACAGACAGTATGAGTAATGTTATGAACGGCCCTTCAAAATATGCCTGGGTTCTTATTTATTAATTAAATATCAGATCAGTGGTTCAGTATTTTATTAGCTCTTATCTTTGTTATTAAACTTATATCCATTTCTCTGATACTTTACTACAACACTTTACTACAAGACTTTAATACAATAATTTAAATACAAAACTTTAATACAATAATTTAACTACAAAACTTTAATACAATAATAGGAATTTAATTAAACAATAAAACAAAACAATATTATTTATTTAAAGCCCAGAAGTATTCCAACTATTGTTATTCTTTAAATAAATGAGATTACATTTTAATAGTGATTTTATAAAAATAGAAATGCTTGCTTACGGTTTGTTGAGTAGATTTCCTGGGCCATCTTCCACCACGGCTAGCCACACAGCCGTGTATCTTCCCAGCTCCAAAAAGACAAGAGAGAGCTCCAAATCCTGTTGATCGCTTATATACCTTTTGTTGTCTTGGTAACCTAGTTGAGTTTGCAAGTCAAGCATTTCAACATTTTTTTACTTGTTTCACAATAGTTGGGTCATTTTGAGCTTTGTGAATATGATTTCTTCCTAATATAACCTAATATTAACTTATTCCTAACAGTAACAATATAATATAATTTGATTTTCCCAATTTAAATTTGTCCACGAGGGAGTAAATCGACGCAGTAACAACGCGCATGGAAGGGGGGTATCAGTTAAGTGAGATAATTTCTGCAAATTATGTTATTTACTTCACAAAGGACGTACCTGCAACATGTACATTACAGCCGTATATAACGGACAGAGAAGAGGTAACTTATTTTTTTTTATGAGCGTTGTAGTAATTTTCTGAGGTGGTGAATAACAATCAAACCATAACCTATCGTTTTTACGCCCTTTTTATCGGATTCATCGGTGACTTGAGTGTCTTGCACAAGGTAGAAACCATTTTTTTTTTTTAAAACAGTGATCATATTATTGCAACTTAACTTCAAATCAAATATGAAAGAGTACTTGATTAAGAATAGTAATTTTTGCAGTATAATATAAAATCTTTGAACACCTGAAAATATGGAATCTGTTGTGCCATTTTACGTAACAATAAGAGATCTACGAGGAGACATTCATTAGTGCTTGGGATTTCAAATCGCTGCATTTGCAGAATTCTTTATGATTTCCTCTTGCAAAATGCCGATTGTACAGAAACTGTTTGGGTATGACTATGTGGGGAAGACATTTTTAATGGTTTTAAATAAAGATCCAAAATTTTCAGACCTTTCGATCACGTCAAATGAAGTTTTATGCTTTTTATGGTTAAGTGAATAATCAAAATATGCAATACTGGTGTAAGCAAACCTAATGGAACTGTATAAGAAATCTCTTTACAATGAATAAGTTACGTATTGGTATGCATATCAGATTTTTGGTCAGTTTTTTTCTTTACATAATATTATAATATGAGAGAAGTTATTGTAAATTCTGAGTGTAATTTGACTGTATATTCTGTCATTATGATGGAATGATTATTATATAATAGGAGAATAATTATGGTTTGAGATTATTATTTGACTTAATTGCTGTCTTCCTTATCAGGAACGTTGGCCCTTGACAAAACATCGCTAGCGGACTATGTCTGCAGTCATAGTCTTGCTCCACGTTTTCCCTGCCACATTCCCTTCCTTTTCGATTTACTCGTCATCTTCGGCCAGCCGTTTCTTCTTTGTCCCTAGGGGTTCTAATCAAATGCTGTTAGTTCAATAACGCCTGACTCTTTTCTTGGATTGTGTCCAATCTTATTTTCATTTTAACTAATAATAACTGGTTTTAGAAAGATATAACTACAGTTCTTACAACAAATATGTAATTTGACAGCATAATATTTCTATTTGGCGGCCACTTATTTCACGATTCTGTGACGTAGCCTGTTCAAAGTTTGTCAAATCTGACTTGCTGATATGGTCACTTTAATGTGAAAGAATTAAGAAAGATATCATAAAAAGAACCATGTGATGCTGCGCAGATCATATTGGGGAATGATGACAGCTAAATGTATTACCGAGTGGATGTATTTAAGAAATGTTAATGTTATAATTAGTCTACTTTAAAGCGTAAAGTTACAATTTACCAGCGTAACGTATATTATTAAACATTTTGATAGTTCATAATGGTTTACAATCCATTAGTTAACTCTGCCCCACCCCATTGTTTATCAAGCCAATCGTAATGTTACTTTCGCCGCTATTTTAGAATGTGAATTTCCTTCCATAGAAATATGTCTTAGTTGTGACTGTATTTTTGTTTGTAGTAATAAAGAAACTCAAATTTTTGCCATTTTGGAAATGTTTTGTTTTGAAAATTAAACAAATTTTCATAAAGTGAAAATGTTTGGTCAGTCACAAAATACTTGAACGAGTAATTCGTTCCGAAGGGAAAAGTTCGAATGAACAATTTCAAGTCTTAAACAAACAATTATTGCAACAAAGGTTGAATTATTTTGAGTAATAGTTACTTCTACGAATTCTTTTAAAACACGGAATTAAATAACAAGTGACAAATTCTGAACTGATCAGGACCAGGGTTTGAATTACTAATTCCAGTTTTACACGTTTACACGGTAGCGTATTTGGTATGACGTTAGTGTACAAAATTTCGGGTTTGAATGTTAGTCTAGTCTCCTTTTTTTAGTTAATTAAGAAAGGTATTGGGTTTAAAACTTCTGTTTTATAAAAATAAACACTGAATTTATTTCAAAAGATTTTATTACTTTGATTTTTTTGCTTCGCTATTAAGCTTTATGCTAGTTAGGGCACATTAACAAACTAATTTACTGACTAAAACTAACGGGCTAGAAGGGCTCGTTATACGTTGTACATATGCAGTCGACTTCGCAAAATATAAACTAAATAAATGATAATAGATAAAATCCAAATATTGTACAACTAAAAACCTAAATAAAGTAAATAATAACACAGATTTATGTGACTTATTTAACATATATTTATTATAAATTTGATAAAGAAAATTACCTTGGAGTAATTTAATAATTATTGCCTGATGTAAAATGTAATAAGAGTGACTCTAAATACGCGGTTGTTGGTTGAACTTGTTATTCATTAACTGCTAATTTTGTTAATGTAATTGTAATTGGGCATTCATAAGTTGGCAATGGTAAAATATCATTTATTTACGAAGTAAGTATAAATGATAATGTATTGAATGGTACAGCAAATAAAACTTTAAGATTTATTTACATTTATCAAAAATGTTCAATGCGGTTTCTTTTGTTTACATGACAGATACTGTTAGCAATTTCATTCTAAATTTTACGAATGTACAATCGTTATCGAGCAACTGCTTCTGTTATTAGACATCGCAGTTCATTTAGACTTAAAGGAAATAATTTAGACTTTGCAAGCCTCATATAAAGAAATCCAAGTGAGGAAAATGTTGAGATCAATCAACCAAACTATCATTCAAATACGTCAAATCTAAGTCTTCATGAAGCGATAAAATATCGCTTTGAAAATGTGGAGTTGTACCATCTTGTTAACATAATATGTCCAGGTAAATAATGGCAGTAGTAATATTACCAGAAAAAAAATAATGTGTCTTACTTTTTGTCAGACTTTAAAGTGCCAGAAACATAATTTCAGCTAGTTTTTCATATGTTCTATTAGTTCTTTTCGATTTTCAGCACTATACTATGTCGGTTTACCTGAGATGGAAAATAGCCTAATCACTGAACACAATTTGATTTAATAAAATTATCATCGTTATCCATTATATCAGTTATTTCAATATGTCACCTTATCTTGTCCTTTCCACTTAAAGTTTGTAGCATCTGTAGTCTATTTTTTGGGAGAGTGTTCAAGTTCTAGGACTGTTTAGTTGACATTATGAGTCTCTGAACGTAAGTCTGATGCATATATGTTCGATAGGTCTACTCTGACTTAGGTTCCTGCTTTACACAACTAGATTCAAGGAAATGATTATACCATTCAGTAATAGTCTGTCTTTATGTAGGTTCTTTTGATTTTTAATTTCCTTTCACAACAGTGACTGATTGCAATTCATGAAATAAACAAAGCAAACAATAAGAATTTCCGGACGTTTATACTACTCTACTTAATATTTGTTAATAATTGGTGAGATCTACATAACATAAAATAAGTGATAATCAATATAAAAACGTATTTTTACCGTTTTGTTCCTAGCGGCTGTCAAGTGAACTCAATTTAGAAGACTTAAGTTGACTTTACTGCCGTTATGAGCTACGGCATGAGGCATGGTATATATACCAAATGAACCCATATTGAATATTTGTAATACCTACAAACAAAACTTGAAAATTTTGCAATTATTACTCAATTCATTGTTGCTTTTACTTAGGCCTACTTTATAAAGTAATGTTACTTTTGTAAATATAATTTGTAAATATTCCTGTATAATTAAATTAGTAGGGGTATTACTGCCACGAAGACGGTACTGACAGTTTAATTGCATCTGTACACAAAATAACAATCGACTTTACCTTTCAATGCTTTGTTGTCTCTGGAAGGCTTAATTAAAATGTCGGTGGTTTTTCAGTTCGTTAGGTTGTTTCTCGCTTGTTCAACTGGCATAAATTATTCCAGTTAACTGGTAAGTAACAATCAATAAATGAAAAGTTTTAAAATAACTACGTTATTGATTCCAACATAAAAGCAGCTCTAAAATTAACTTGTTAAATTACATGTAAGTTATGTATGTTTGTTTAATTTAATTGAAAAATTAATTTCAAAGTTTTTTATCCTGATCAAACTAATCTATTTTTTGAAAGGTGTTCAAAAAGTAATATCTTATTTAAATACTGTTAATTGCTTTATAAATTTCGTAATAAGTTCGTAAAACTATTTAAAAGATTTTTCAAATCAAGTGACTGTAAAGTGAAAAGCTTACCTGATTAATAGCTACGAGAGACATAATGAATCCATGAACGATCAATCGTAAAATAGAAACTATGTATACATGTCCTATCGGCAGCCAATTGGTGTGACATCATGACCGTGTCAATCATTTGTTACAGTATGCCTTGATATCACACAAGTGTGGGATTCAAAGACTTTATATAAAAAACCAAGAACCAAATGTGGTTCAATTGAGAGCCAAGTTCCCTTGAGGTGTAGAGTGGGTTGGAGTTATAAAAATAAAAAATAAATTTGTTAAACTGAATATTCTTTTCATATTGAAATATTCATACTTTGAATTAGAGATATATGAGTTATCAGGTGTGAATAATAAACAATGGAACTAAGTTGCTACCTTTTAAAGAAAGCAGTAAGACATTATCTTCACTTCTTTTGAAGTTACCTTGGACTTATTTGAAACTGCATGACAATCATCAACACTCTCGATCGTTCAGTTGATTGTGAGTTATTGTTTAGTGTAGTTGTGATATTTGGCGTTTGCTGAAATAATTTTAACTTTAAAAGTTGAACAACATCTCAATTTGAAATCGTAGTAAAATTGATCAAAACCAACGGAATGTTTAAAAAAATTTACCGATATTTATGGGCAAAACTGTATGTCTAATATATGTCTGTTTGAGTGGACAAAAGAATCATGACAGACGTTACATCGTGGGAGAATATGTCCGCACTGGATGACCTTCAAATTCAAAAACAGAAGAAAATGTAAAACAAACTTGTTCGCCGGCTAAGTGTCTGAATCACAGCTGAAGTTGTGAACATTAACAAAGATACTGCGTGGAACATAACACTTGCGAATGTTAACATGAAAAAGGATGATGAGAAAAAGTAAGATGGTTACTAATGTTTTCAGACCAGACCAAAAAGTGTCTCTTCCTAGTCTGATCATGAGATGAGACAAAACGACAGTTAATGAACTGGAAATCACCGAGAATCACCAATAATGAAAATGGAAAAAAGTTTGTCATAGTAAGTCCAAATTTAAAGACATTCTCATTATGGCTTTGAAAATTTTTAAACATGGCTTTTAAAAGGTACAGCAGAGGACTAGCGTCATTATAAGGATGTTTTGACCAAGCTGAAGAAAGAGTCAGAAAAAACGTCCAGAATATGATGTTTTTCTTTCCATTAAAGTGAAGTTTGTGCTTAAAGGAACACGTTTTTAGTCAGTTGATGTGTTAAGGATGAAAACGGCGGATGTGTTAAAATAACTGTTAGAAAGAGATCTGCTCCCCGTCGAAAGCGAATGGTGCCCATAGAAGGAGAAAAACATTAGAATTATTGTAATGAATGTAAAGGTGAGTTGTTGTATCACTCATTAGACACACCTTAATGAATTATAACTGTATTTTTATGATTTTAATAGAATTAAAGTGGATTTAAATTTGGTTTATTATTTCCATGAAGATATTATTGACGATAACGGTTGTTAAATTATACCTGTTTATAATTTCCAAACAAAATAACATTGAATTTATCTTTATTTATAGTTTTTTGTCTCAGTTAATTAAGATTTAATTAAAATGTTCCGTTAAGACAAAAAGAAAAATTAAATAGTTAGAGAACTCTGATAACGAGAAAAACGTGTCAGATCCTTTCCACTTCACCCTCCATAATGAACAATCAATTGGGTTTATCGATTGTGGGAGGGGCTACTTATATTAAATATACAGTAGGCCCGAATGTAGTGATACTAATCAAGCTTTACTGTCTTGTTGGGCTGATATTAATACTATAGGTGGACGAAATTTAGTTTTGACTACTATAATAAATTGTTATTTCAAAGTAAATATTTTAAACTTTTATAAATATACAGAACATCTGATAATAATATTATTATTTATAATCTTTTTTCTTACTTCTTGTTTGAGATGTATCACTTTATCATTACAGCTGTTTCGGTACTAGTACCATCATCAGATGACATTCACACATACACTGAGCACTAATACGCAATACACAGAAATAAATAAAAAAAAATTATTACATAATATTGGTACTGCAGAACACTTTAAAGTATAGTCAATTACATACAAAGTATTTGCTACTGAGTCATAATCAAACATACTCAGTACACATCCTGTACATGTGGCAGTCAATTACATACTCAGTATTTACTACTGAGTCATAATCAGACATACTCAGTACACATCCTATACTTGTGGCAAACAATTACATACTCAAAATTTACTACTGAGTCATAATCAGACATACTCAGTACACATCCTGTACATGTGGCAGTCAATTACATACTCAGTATTTACTACTGAGTCATAATCAGACATATTCAGTACACATCCTGTACATGTGGCAGTCAATTACATACTCAGTATTTACTACTGAGTCATAATCAGACATATTCAGTACACATCCTATACTTGTGGCATTCAATTACATACTCAGTATTTTCTACTGAATCATAATCAGACATACTCAGTACACATCTTGTACATGTGGCAGTCAATTTCATACTCAGTATTTGCAACCGAGTCATAATCAGATATACTCAGTACACATTCAGTACTTGTTTATGTGGTTCATTACCACAAGTATAGGATGTGTCCACCCCCCTCAATTTATAATTTGACGTGTACTGCCAATATTATTTAATATTTTCGTTAATTTTTGCGTGTATTGTGTATTAGTGTTTAGTGTGTGTGTGTGTGTGTGTGTGTGTGTGTGTGTGTGTGTGTGTGTGTGTGTGTGTGTGTGTGTGTGTGTGTGTGTGGATGTCATCTGATGATGTTACTACTACTAAAACATCTGACAAAGTGAAATAAACACCTGAAACAAAGACTGCAAGACGTAAGTATAAACTTTATAATTTCTTATTAAGCAAGTCGTAAAGAAAAATGGAAATTATACAATTAATGCTTTTTTTTGCGTTAGAATACAGTAATGAATTAGTAAATTAAGTGGGTTTATTTATATATATATATAAAAAGAAATAATGTATACTCATATTTACCTAATAAATACATAAGTCTTAATGGTTTTGTTTTTCATTAAAATATTTTGTTAGTTTAATCCTATAGATATGTTGAGTTTCAGGTTGTGTATTCGATGTATATGAAACTATTTCTCTTAAAGTAATAATATATTAATGATTTTATTCAGTAAGCAGAGGAAGTGGTAAAGGGTTTGTTTGTACAAAGTAAATATGTAACATTCTTACATTAAAATTTTATTGCAAGTTTGTATTTAATCCTAAAATATTTAAAAGTGGTATATAAATTAAGAATGGGAACAGTATGGCTGGATATTACACGAGTGGACGGGATATTACATGGTAAATTTAAAAAGTCATTTGATGCGAAAAAGAATAGTTTAAATATACAATTAAACAGGGATATTTATAATTGCTTATAAATAGTAAACATAATTAAGTTAGTGCTTAAACATGTACATAAAATCCAGAACTGTGTCATTATCCAAAAATAATCTATTTTAATAAAGTGTAAAGAAGCTTTATTACAGTTTTTCAAACTTTTTTCATTAGGAAGTTTACAACATAGAGTGACGAGGTACTAATCTAAATTCAGTTGAGGATGCTGAAACTAATCATAGAGTTGATCGTCGCTATTACTCGCCAGTAAGAATGCTGCTGTCAGGTTTAGACAGCATATTTTGCATTATGAGAAAGAAGGGAAACAATAGAATGTACCATTAGAATCCACTCATCAAGTCCTTTTCCAAGTATAACTATAACACATTGTGGTGTTGGTTAATAGAAGAGAAAATTGGTATAGTGGAAAACAGGCCGGGAATGGTTATATTATTCATAAGTCAAATAATGAAAGATAGATTAATCTATGTTCTTCACAGTTGATAACAAAAACTAAATAATGGTTCAACCAATTATTATACGTCGCGTACGGAAAACCAATGGGAATTCTGATTACTATTGAAATAAATTTTAGTTACATGTACAAAATTTTATAGAAAATAATTCTAAGAACGTGTCTTACAAAAGTTGAAAGTTATCAGTTAATATTAAATAATCCTAAGTGTTAAATTAAATAAAAGAAAAGTGTAGAAACCGAAAGAATCTTCCAATTGGTCCAGACAATTGGAGAAGAGAGCCATCACCCAATCAGAAAGGATAGCCATTTTGGAACGAATTTCAAAGAAGACGCAATGCCAAAAAACCAGAAGAATAATGTCACTCTGAGTGTGTACCAGGAAGAAGAGAGTTTACCTAATTAGTGCTAAAATAGTTTTGTGTGATAGTGTAAAGACTTCAAATTGCTAAGTAACTGTTAATTATCTCACCTTTAAAATTTTTTAAAATAAAAAATAATATATAACAAGAAATTTTAATAAATAAAAACTTAAACTTTTATCATCCATAGAAGAACAACACTCCATAGAAGAAATAAGCAATTGATTTTTTAAAACGCACTATATGAATTCAATATTTTCTTAAAACAAATTATTTATTTTTTAATTTTTGGTGGAAGTCATTAATGAAGCCAGCACTAACTTCCATCCCCAAGATATTCATAAATATATGACCTTTAATAGGTTATATGAAACTGGTAAAATAGTATTATGAGTTTTATTTCCGTGGCCTATTATATACATATGTGTGTATATAAATGTATGTATACAGAGACAAATGAGAACAATTAATTATGATCTTGTAACTTTTGATTTTGAGTTTTGCCCAAACTTGTAGACATTGAAAATAATTAAACTTCATGTAAAACGTTTTCTTTTATAATAAGTCAGATATATAAAAATTGTCACTGATATAATAAAATTTAAACAAATTGACCTTTTGTTATAACAGACGAATTGTAGGCGTTTTTTTCTTTATAGGAGAAAAGAATTTAATGATATCAGATAATTTAATCAGTCCATCTCTTTATAACGGCTTCACATCTCACGTCTAACAAGAAAATCGTGTAACAACTTTTTAAATTCGGACTGTCAGTTAGATTGAAACCTAAACCTTATTGTTTTGTAATGCACGAGGAAAACAAGTTAATTAGACATAACCAAAAATAATTTTCGAAACCTGTTTGAAACCTATTAAAAATATAGAAAATTGCTAACATTAACTGGAACTTAATTATATAATATTATAAAACTATGAATGGTTAGTAGTTTTACTGTAAGTTAATAGACGAATAATATTATGCCAATATTATTTCAACGTTAGAAATTTTACTTAAACTACTTGTTGCCAATATGAACTGTGCAATAAATATTGGAAAATTAATTATTCCACTTTTACATTAATCATTCATTAAAATGTCCAGGCATGTTGTCATATATATATAATAGTTTTGTAGTATATAGAGTGTATTAATTCAGAATTATAATAAAAGTTTGACATATTAGGTTTCAAATTATAATTAATAGTATCATCCCTTTAAAATAAACAATACTTCATAGTTCTATATTTAATTACTATGATCAATATATATATATATATATATATATATATATATATATATATATATATATATATGTATATATATATATATATATATATATATTGATCATAGTAATTAAAAATATACATTATCTATTGCGTTTTAAAAATAGTGACTTTATTATTTGTTTCAATATGAAACATATTTAGTCATATAACTGATCATAGCAAGAAGCTGATGAAAGAATATGAATTCTCGCTCACATTTTCCCCTTTGTCATAATTTATATAATTATAAAATGTTAAGAGTTATTGACCTCTTATTTTTATAACAAGTGTTTATTTAATCGTAAGTCCATAAATCCACCTACCACGGAAATAAGCATGTTGCTTCCTCGAAGTTCATTAATTGTTGCAAGGTATTTATATTTAAAACTTGATTTTTATTTAATCACAAAATTGATAAAAGGAAGCTTCTAATGAAGTGGATATGATGTTTCCTCATATTTTCAGTTTGCCATGTTATTATAATATATATAACTAGAAAACAAAATAGCTATTGACCTCATGATTTTGTCAAACAATGTGATAAGATGTAAAAGGAATCTGATAATTAAATGGGTGTTTTACGTCATTTTTATAGTCTAGTTATATTGTCATTATATTTACGTCATTTTAATGTCAATATATCCAAATACTATTAACTAAATACAAAATTTACAAGACACCAAAAGTTTTTTTTTTAATGACAAAAAATAGTATATATTTCATCACTAGGATCGAAAAGCTTCTTTTGGTCCAAGTGATGAACTATATTTTTCGTTATACTGCAAACAATATAAAACATTATAACATAATATAAAAAAATAAAATGTTATAACCTATTTACCTTCAAATCGATGGTAAAAGCTGTTTTATCGGTTATTTACAATCTATAGTATAGGTTGTTTTTATAGATGCTTTACAATTGTTAATTATTTCTTATAAATGAAGTAACAGCTTATGACCTCGACCTCAGCTGATATTTTAGGTCCTAGGACTAAAAAGAAACACTTTAGCATCTCAATGCATGTATTTTAAACAGCTGTTTTTGAACCAGTATGACAAAAAATGGGTTTTGTTAATTTTCCACTAGCTTAAAGAATAATCGAGTCATTGTCAAAAAAACTGAAAATAAAATCAAAATATTTTTGAATATTATGTGTTTTAATAGTTAAAATTTTTGTTTTTGTTTCGGACGAGGAAAAACGAAGTAATGCTAACAAAAGTAATGATGTTACAAACAAACAACATAATTTAAAACTGATAGTTTCAATTAGTAACAAAAAGTTTTATTGTCAAACACTATGTGGACAGACGGAAGCATTTTAGGACATATGTACCTAGGAACTTATTTAACTTATTTTGACCCAAGGAACTATTTCCTGTAGTTTCGGAACGTAGTTTGGAAACAGCCTGTATATCTTTAATAGAATCAAACTTTACTCAAATAAAAACTAATGAAAAATAGAAAGATATTCCATATAAATTTTAAACCCTTTTGTAAAGCTATCAAGGTCATAACCATTCATGCCTAAATATTACATAGAACTAGTCGTTTTGATTTATTTTAAATGTTTACTACTAGCACTTAAATATAAGCTATTTCACTTTTTATGTTATGAAACGATAATACCTAACTGTGTGTAAAGTCTGCGTTTATTCCCCGTAAACTTTTTAATTGTGTTAATAAAATTCGTGTCAGATTAATCATTAATAGAGTAATAGTAATAGTTAATATGTGATTAAATAAACTACAAGAATACATCAATTAATATTTAATAACTTTTAAATATATTAATTTCTAATATTTAACAAATCAAACAGTTTTCTAACAATTTATTTTTGTTTTAAAGTATAAGGTATAAGGCATTGGATTCCTATATTATATATATTAAAAACATTGCCTTGTAATCGAGTGAAGAAATTAATCTTTAAAGAGTTTTGCGAATGAATAAACATTTGATTAAATTATAACACAGTATAACAAACACAAAGAACACAATTCTCACAATTTTTTTTTTTTTAAAATACGCCTAAGTATCAAACTTATAGTTTGATTGGTGTAGCTCGTGTATCACTGAAGAGGACGACCTTGTCCTTGAAACGCGTCTGATACTTAGGCGTATTTTTTTTGTGATAATTGTGTTCTGTGTGTTTGTTATACTGTATAATTTTTCTCATGAGTCAAGCTCAACATTTAATATAAAATTATAACACATTTAATGAATCCAATTATTGTTGAACCTGAAAATGTTCCTTGTTGAAAACGTTCTTTTAATAATCCGATTTATCTTAAACAAATAATTTATCCAGAAGGGAGAGTTTGATTAATTTTCTAATTCTTTTAAACAAACATTTATAATAAAGAAGGGCTTATTCACATAGTAGAATTATAACTTCATTTAGAAACTTTATAGGTAGAGAATTAAATAAATAAAACAACAATATAAACATTTCTGACCTAAACTGAGCAGGATTTGAAAACAGAGCTCCATTATCGTGTGTGTGTGTGTGTGTGTGTGTGTGTGTGTGTGTGTGTGTGTGTGTGTGTGTGTGTGTGTGTGTGTGTGTATCCACTTGTTGTTTACTTTACTAACAAGTAGGGATCAATTCAACTTTTGGTTTTTCAAAATCGATAAACGGATAAAGGAAATAATAAAGGATAGAAAATATTTAAAATGTTTGAAATTCGTCAATATGGAACGAAAATGGAATTTTATTGTTATTAAGAATGGAGTGAAATTTGTGAATTGTAAATCTAATTTTTAAAATATTTTAATTAAATATGATTGTTCCTCGAATGAGATTATACAGGAAATTATAGTTTTGTGCAGACGTTCTTCTTGACATCTTGACAGTTTAACAAAATACTAAGTATTGTTAAACGCTAAAACTGTTATTTTTTAGATTGAAATACTGTGTAATTATTAACGATGCTGAGAGTTATTAAATACACTTTTTTTCCTTTTTTTTCTTACATTTCCAAACAAAATAACAAGTATTAGTAATTTGTTTTCTCGGATTGAAGGCTTAATTAAATTGTTCCATTAAGTTAAAAAGCATGATGAAATTAGTAGACAACTTTAACAGTATTAAACACAAACAATGGGTTCATCGATTGACTAAAACTTTAAACTGTATACTTATAACAAATATACATTAGGTCTAAATGTACTGAAATTAACAAAGCTCTTGTTGTGTTGTACGTCTTTTATCTTGTTTGGTTAATTATCTACACTGGAGACGCATTTGGCTTTAGCATATCAAAATAAACAGTTTTTAGAAAGAAAGAAAAGTTTTTCGACTTTCCATGAATATATATATATATATATATATATATATATATAACCTGATGGTAATATTGTAGTGTTATTTATTGTTATTAAAAAAAATACAAGAATACAGAAAAAGAACATTCAATAAAACAAACATACAATATAACGCGTATAATTAAATAAAGAATTTTTATTTATTTATTTTATTTTATATTTTCTATCTAACTTACCATACTTTATGACATGAATATAATATAACAAAATCTTTAACAAAACAAAGAATAATAATATATACCCTTGACAAAACAAAGAAAATAAAAAATACAACAAGTTTTAAATTATCAAATAGATGGAAAAACCACTTAAATGGTTTATTTCTGAATAATTAATATTTTCTAAAAATTAAATTTTAAATTAAGTTCTTGCCTTAATTTCAATATTTGTCGATGACATTTTACTAGACTTGCCCAATGGTTTCCATTTAATATGTTTATTTTGTAGCGTTTCTAAATACAATAATTAAGTAGTATTAATAATATAAGGCTTAACTTACAACTCTTAATAGAGATGTATATGTATCTTTCGAAACAAAATATTATTATAGCGATAAAAATAAATCTGATTGTAAAATATGGTTGAGTGTTGTTGTTTTTTCAATTCATATTGTCAATGTTCATGATCTGAGTTTTGCGAGATGTATGCAACTCTGGTCTAATTAACTATAAATGTGTCAAAGCAATCTAGGAGACAGTGGATGATAAGATTTGTGTAAAATAAAATATTCAACACAAGAATACCTTAATGTGCGACATTTATACGTTAGTTCAGTACAAATTTAAGTAACATTGATAATTATATTTCCTACTCATTAATAAAATTGTTGGTTCATAATAAAATTTAAAACGAAATACAAAATGTACGATTGTTAATTAACGAAAAAAAATATCGAAACAACACGAAGGACCCATAGTGGTACGAGAGTATACTCCTCCCCAGAAGGAGTGAAGTTATTGGATGCACAAATAAAACGGAAACGAGAACGTTTCAACCTTTAGACAGGAAATTATTAATTTCTTATGAAAAGTAAACATGATAAAGTTAGTGTGATGTTTATATTTATGCATTATGTTGTCCTATCCTTTGATGTTGACTGTATAACTGATATGCATATCAAATAAGTAAAGTTGTGGTTTCCTAAGTCTTTACAAGGCGTGGTGTAAAATTAAATTAAACATCGTATGTAAGTATCGTTGTAATTAATGCACATATCATAGTAATTACTCCGGTTTATTGAGAGTTGGTGGTCAAAGTGAAACAAAGTTTAAATTGTTTCCTTAAACGTAACAACTATTTCTTTGCTCTGCAAACTCTTTTGTTTAGTTAATTTAATAAAATATGGTTAACAATCATGCGATTCAAAGATCGGAATTTCTTTAGTTGTGTAACAATATTCTGATCTTTGAATCCAGAGTTATGGAATTGACTAAAATAGACAAAAAAAATAATAAAATAAAGAAAGATAAAATAAATAAGAAAAGTTTACATTACAGATTTCTAACTTCGGTATTATAAAATACAAAGTGAGCATAAACCACGTGTAATATGCGTAAAAATAAAATGTTCAAAGATTAAAATAACGCAGACTGCTGTATCTCTCGGCACTTACTTGCACCAACTTGTAATCTGTACATTACTGCCAGGTGTATTATGTTGTACACAAAGTGCATTGTACTCTGGCTGCTACTCTATCAGGTGAGCTAGCTCCCATCGTAACATATTCCAACATAAGACGTTATATTATTGCCTATAGCTACAGATACAATACATGATAACCCAATGATTTCTGGGCTACAGATTATGTTAGGAAAATATTTTAAAATCTCACAGCTATCAACAGTAACGGGCTCTGGAGTGTTTAGTTTAAATTTACAGTTGAAATTCAACTTTGATATATTGCTATTTCAGCATTGGTTTGTTTTAACAACATCGACAAGATATTCAAGAGATATAAACAATATTCAAACATGTTTAAATAGATTCTGGTACTTTAAGAACTTACAAATTGTAATAATTAAGTGAATTAAAGTGTTATATAAACAAAATTTCGATATTTTAAAGTAAACGACAAACAGAATTTCTTTGCTGGAATTAGCTGAACCACTATATAAATGAAAAAATGTACAGAGTACTTTGAATATGTAAAGCAGATGTAAGCTGCATACAAACATTAGTTTAATCCAATTATCTGTAAAAATTAGCCTTTAGATAGAGTTATAAACGTATTAAGTAGTTTACTAAATTACAAAGCAATTTAGTGTGTTTAGTGGATGAAATTATTCCTTGAAAATACAAATTTACTCAAACAAGTTCTGTCAACACAATGGATGATTAAATCCTTAACAATTAACTTTATTATCAGAAGGGAAACTTTGAAATTAACTTTCCATTTTCAACAAATATTTATAATGAAGGAGGATGTGTTTACTTTGAAAAGTTAAAACTAATTTTAAACACTCCTCAAGCAATGAATAAGATAAAATAATATTATATAATATATCGACACAACCAGGATAAGGATTTGAAGCAGGAATTATATTTTGTACGATTAACGAATAGTGCTTATTAATATTATGGTTTAATGGAACATTTGCCATCATTTGTGTATAAGAAACGACGTTTTTTGAGTGTAAATTAACTCTCCTTATCAAGCGAAAAAATCTATAACATAAAAGAAAAAAAACACCAATATAGCCTAGTAGCCGTGGCGTGTAATTAGTGGCGTGTTGGAAACTAAATGTAAATCTACAAGATCACACAAAAATCATGTTTCAGTTATTGTTTCGTTATTGTAGTTTCATGTATCACTGAGGATGACGACTTTGTCGTTGAAACGCGTTTGATTAAGTAAACATAATTTTTGTGAGATCTTGTGTTCGGGATTTTGTTCTATCTAATATTTTCTCACAAGTCAAGCTCAATATGTATTTGTAAATCTACAACCTAAGAAAAGAACTAAAGTTTAAAATTATGCCTGAGCAGTTAAAACTATGACTAAATATAAACGTAATCTTTTATATACAGAAATTATGTCAAATGTCAATCAAACCATATTCAAAATATGAAAAATTCATAATTATCAAAAAACTTCAAACCATAATAGTGCGTGTGCCTTAATTTGGAAGTCACTTATAATTTCACTGATGATTATTTACCTGAAGATATTATTTCAAACATTTTAGTTTAAAAAAGAGGTTAGTTTTAATACTGTTTTTAGGTGGAACGTAATAATGAAATTATTTCAGAAAGTGAAAGTTTGTAACTTTTTATTTGTTGTTGGTTTTATAAAGGGTGGACTAATTAGGTGTTTAGTGTCACTTAGAAATTAATAATTTTTCTTTTAAATCCTTAGTCTCACATAAAATTTTTCTGGTTGTTTAAAGGCAACATTTGTTTGTGTCTCAGTCATCACCGCCCTTAGAAATAATAAGACTGTTATAATTTTATGCGTTAGAATTTGTATGTGTTTTGTTTGTTATTGTTGGGTTTACAATAGTGTCTACTTGTCATATTAACTTGGAGCGGATGCTTAATGTTACTACAGCAAGTTTCAAAATGTCCATATCAATCTATGCAAGTGAATAAACAGGTAATTTGTAATTCTTTATGAAAATTAAAAATGATAAAATTAGTACGATATATAAATACATTTTGTTGTCCTACTATTTGACATCAAAATGTTTAAGTGATGAAATTATACATCGTATAGGAAAAATAATACATTAAAAAAAGTTTATACAAACTGTGAAGAAAAATTATATCAAATGTTAAGTGCATTAGTTGGAAATAGGGAAGTTATAAACTCATTTGTTGAGAGTTGATAGTTGAGCTTAAACCTATTTTAAATTGTTTACTGACACGCTAACCTCTTTTTCGTAGTATGCGAACTAATTTGTTTAATATAATTGAATTATTAATACATTTTCATTAGTTTTAACAGTTGCTATGTAAATTTTTCTGAAATTATCTTCGCGATTTCTAATTAAATTATATTTTAAATTAAATTAAAATGTAGAATATTTAACTTTGAGTATTAATATATAATTTGAGTATATCTACAGTTGTCAGCGTGCATTAAAAATATTTATTAAATATATTCACAGAAAATTGTTTCTTAAGATTTATGTTGCCTAATGAACAATGTATTCTTTTTAACATCGCCTCCTTTTTAACATTAAAGTTTTTGTTACATCTCCTATCTTGTCACAGTAGCAAACCATTCGTATGGCTTTTGTTACTTTTTATTATTATATTCTCTAATATCATACATTTAAAAATATTTTATAATTTACAAGAGGTTAAAATATCATTTATTTGAGAAAATTCTAGCTTCTAAATTGAAAATACTGTGAAGGTAAAAGAGCAAAGAAAAAGAGACAAACATATTTACCGTGTACAACGTTTGACTATTTTTACAATATAGTTCAATATATTTTGTTTTGAACTTTTTAGATGGAAGTCGGGTTTTCCTGTCGTAACTACAGGCCTATTTCCTTTATTATTAGGTAGGGAATAAAGAAAGAGCGAAAGTTACACCATCTCCCCTCCCCTACTAAAAAAAAAAAAAAAAACAGCTCTCCTATTATAGAGCCTAGTGATAGGCTATTCTTAAAGCTCTTCTCTTGGACGCAAATATTTTCAGATATTACTGCTATCAACCATCGAATGAGATACTTCCTAGATTGTTTACAGGTTCCTGAAGTAAAAATCCTCACCATGGAAGACGTGTCAGGAAACAATTTACTTTTCTGACGGTAGTAAGTCACTGCTTAGGTAATGTACCATGTGTCCCAAAATTCGCGTCTCTTCTATAAGATTTAAACAAGTGATTACAAAACACATTCTCTGGGGAAAATGAAAGACTAAAAAATAATAATTTTTAACATATAGGCCACTTTGGACATTCCCTCCAAAATTGGGTTTCTGGAAAACAACTCAAATATATTAAATGATACGTCAAATTAAAAGAAGTAGTTCTTAGAGTAATCAAACCGAAGGCAGCTGTTTCCCCTATATAATACTTCCGATTGAAATTTTAAAAAAATGTCTACTTAAGTTTAACATAGTATGATTACATACAGAAACTTAACCATATTCCAATGCTCAAACAATAATTTTTAATTAGCGGAGTATTTCAGATCTAACATGAATCTGCAATATTCTTTGTATAATTAAGTAGGAGACAAAGTTATCGATGCTATACTTAAGGCTGTAAGTTAACTAACTTAAGAGTGTTTCATATTCAAAGAAGGTGTAAGCTACTTTGCATAAACAAACTTTTGTCTTCATCTCCTGAATAGCGTTGAAACAATATTAGCTCGATATACAAATACATCGAAATACTCAAAACATGAACATCTACTGAACAACATGAAAGATTAAGAAATCTAAACAATTATGTATAAAAAACTAACGTTTAATACTTGTAATATTATTTCAAAAGAAACATATAATACTCATTTAAATGTTTAAATTAGTCAAGCTGTATATATTATTTTTTTAGCAATAAAATTGCTCCCTTTTTGGTCTTTAATGCTTATAAATAACAAGAGAGGGATGTAAATTAAAGAGTAACTAGGGATTTCATTATATTCAGTAAAATAAAAAGCGAAACAGTTAGTGTCAAGTTATTGTACAGATTGTCAATAGTCATTGGAATAGTAGATTTTTGCAATGAACACTAAAATAAATTTAAAAAAAATTTTTGTCATAAGTTTTCCTCGTGTATTTTATTTTGGGAAAATTATTCAGAAAACTTGTCACCTTTACCAAGTTTTTGCGAATACGTGTGACGGTTTGTGACTTTTCTGAGGTTCAAATCTAAAGTTCATAAATTATACCCTTCAATTAGATTACCTAAGAAGAGATTAGTGAATCTTTTTTTTTTGCGGTAGGGGATTCATCCGGATGACCATATTATGATTTAGAGGGGGGGGGGGAGTTATAAAAGTCTTATATAAAGCGGGATGAAAGCAGAATCAAGTAATTTAGGTTAATACTGTACTTCTAAAAAACACAACAGACATAGAAATTATAATATATAATAAAACAAATATTAAAATATTATATTATTAGATACCTAACTATTTAGTTACTTGTATTTATTGACACGTAAAAGTTCTTTATTTTCTGGGGAAAGCAAAAATAAATATTTTTTAAATAAAAATTGTAAATGATACGTAAATGTAAAATTCGTCCATAGTGTTAATTACTAGTCAAACAATAGATATTGAGCACAATAACAGCTGTTTTGGTTTCACAACTTTTAGACCCACTGGAGGATATTTATTTTAGGTAGACATATTCATTACTTGTCGCAATATATAAACCAATTGCTTGTTCGTTATGGAGAGTGAGGTGGAGCGTTATTAGATACGTTTTTATTGCTGGCAGAGTTAATAGATGTTCAATGAGCACTGTGGTGAGTGTGAACACTATAAAACCCTGAGTCCCCTACCACAAGTTTGGGACAATAACACAAACACAAATAAAATAAAATATTTATTTGCCTTCTGTTATTTTAATTCCCTGATGTACATTTCGGTAACTAAGTTACCATCATCGGAGGGATTTGAGAATTACTTCAGATTTGGCAGAGTTGTCTAACTACATAAATATTCCTTTCAGGTTTAACGGAAGATTTTAAATTAGCCTCTTACGGACGACAACAAATATTGAAAGTTGAAGTTAATTGTATTTTGTTTGGAAATAGAAAAAAAAAGTATCGGTAATATCTTCTTGTAAATAATTAACTATATACATAATAATTCTATTATATTTCAGTCATAAAAATAACATATCAAATTGAAGTTTATCTATTAAATAGCGAGACTAATACAACAACTTATCTTTATTTATATGTATCACAATTACAAAGTTCGACTCCTTTAATTGTCCCCATTCCCAATTATACAACGATACAGACTTGTTTTCCATGGGTTGAAGGCGGAGAGCAGATCAACTCAGATATACAACATATCTGCTGTTTATATTTGACTGTATCGAAACGATGTAAGACAGATTCTACTTTAAGGTAAAGACAAACGTTACGCGGTCCCAAATCTGACAAAAACTGAAGATTTTTAGTATGTATGTCGGTTGTAGCAACGTGCTGCTCCTGGGTAAAGTTGATTTAATTTAATTTATTTTCGCATTTTTCTTTCTATACTATTTGTGTGTGTATAAGCTTGTAGTGTAAATATTTTTGTAGTCTAGCATAATAAAACATTTAGTGCAGTGAAGATGAGTGGTGGAAATTAAGAGTACTGATTGACAGTGAAAACAGGCGAGAGAGAAGGGTTGCTTCTGTTACATAATGAAACCGCAGTTCAGCTAAAGCCAGTTTTAAAGTCTCGGATTTATCTCCTAACTATACTGCTGATTTCCTTGACAATCTCTTCTTTTGATTAAACACATTTTTTCTTTCGTTTTCTCACTCCGTTCTTTGTCATCCCGGGATGAGCGTTTCTTCTTTGCTAGGTGGTCTGTCGGCTAATTATTCATCAGCACGGATTTACTCATCACCACAGCTCCGTCCAAAATTCTCATTTTCTCTGTTCAAGCTCTTCCTAAACGTTCGTTGTCCATACCGTTTTAACAGATATTAGTAACACTATTGCCCTTATAAATATCACTTCAATAGTATTTAATGAATAATAAATAATAAATAATAATAATAAATACCCTCAACACAAATACCCTCCTAGTTATAGCTCTCTAGTTCTAGTTCTCTGAAACTCAAATCGAAACTGTCCATACCGTTTACCTCCGTGGAAATAATAGACGTGCTTTGTCACACACTTTCTGAGAATTTCGAAAACGCCGTTATCTGAAAACTGAACCCGTGATTACAATTTGTATAAATTTAATAAAAATAAATAAAATAATCTAGAGCACTATGCTGAGTTCTATCGAGCTACCCTTCGTGGTGCACACGGAAGCACAGCGGATAAACTCCGAAGAGTTTGGTCATATTCTTGGCGGTTTAGCTCTGCAGCTAAACTGCAAAGAGACGTGTGTTATAAATCTGTTCCGACCACAGAGGCTGAAACCAAGATTAGCTCAGTTGATTTCAGTCTACGAGCGATGTGACCTCGTCACATGTTTGATACTTTGAATTAGTTGGATATATTGGTCCTTATGGACGTTGTCAAAAATATAATTTAAAATTGTCTTTTTAGATATGAATCTAAATAAATTATGTATAAATTAAAAAAACATTTATTTATATTATGAATTATAATTTTCCTTTGGATAATATTAGTTTTTATAGGAAAATTACCGAGATGTAATAACTGTTTTTGACAGTTTTGTAAGTAATTGACAGTTATTGTTGAAGGTAAAACACAAGATTATTCAACTGGCTAATGTTTATTATATAACTTTTACTTAGTAATTTAAACATAATAGAATTAAATTTACTCGGGTTTATCATTTTAATTATGACATGTGATACTGACAATTGCAATTTTCTTTCATTTTATAATTCCAAACAAAATGACAATCTACTTTCTCATTCAAAATAGGTATTTGTTTTTTCCGTTAATTAAAATGTTCCGAAAGGCTCTGTTAGCGAAAATAATTGTCCGTTTTACTTCACTCTTCATTAAATACAAACAATTTGTCTATTTATAATAAATATAGAGCATGCCTAAATGTAGTGAAACGAACATACATCTTGGAACTTGCATTGTTTGGCTGATATTCGACAATGTCAACGAATTTTACTTATAATAATAGACTATTTTTAATGTATACGAAGGAAATATTTTCGACTCTACACGAATAAAAAGAACATTTTTTGATAATATTATCAACGCGTTTATTGTAAAACAGTATAACTATATCATAAATAATTAGTTTTGGAGTTAACTTTAAAGTATCGTAGATCTTGTAAGTTGTTTAGTTGACTGACTAGCTGTTTCCCGCTGTTTCGCACGCGAATATTTCAGATTCAAGATGGATTGATAAATTAGCTAAATAATACAAATATTATGATGGTATTGAAATTAGCTCAATTATAGTTTTTGAGAATTGTTTTTTTTATACATATCTATGTTAAAATATTTAATGATAAATCAACGCTTTTACAGGATTAAAGCTTAAAATAAAAACAACTGATTATTTTTTTTCTACACACGCATTCATGCACCCATACACACAAATATATTTGTTTATATTTGTCACTGAAGTGTTTCATATAGACAAGATTATTTTGTACTGGATTTTGAACATATGAAAATATCACTTTTTTCCCCTATCAGCCGATTATTATAACATTCAGTAAAACATTTGTTTTTTATAAATATTAGACATGTCTTTCCCATAAGAAATTTAAAGGCAGTAACAACTAATTTTTCCCAGAGGAGAAAGACAGTGGTAAGCTCTACTTTTTAAGCACTATAACCTTGAGAAATGTCATAGCAATCGGTCCAGTAGTTTCTGAAATTAACGTCAAAAAAGTTGTTTGTGTTTCGACCACAGGATGTTAGTGAAAACAATATGACATTATAGAGGTCTGTTCATTAAAACAGATTTGAATAGTTTCAAAATTTTAGGCCAAAATCAAGTTTTCAAAATGTTACACAACACAAGCTAACCTAGCTTTGTGTTGAATTATTAAAGCTGATGGATCTAATCAGATGTTTTAACTATATATTATATATTATATTGGTTGCTATGTTTCACACTGGTCTAGGGTACCCCTAACCTAATCTTTGTGTTGAACTATTAAAGCTGATGGACCTAATTATAAGTGTCATAGTTGAATGCTGAGACATGTCAGTGTAATAACTATTGGAGTCGGAATAATTATCACCGTTATTATTTTCAGAAAACGCAAAAAATCTATCCCAGTTTTCTATTAAATGTAATAAAATTATATGACAACAACCCTTCTTGAGTATTATTCATAATATAAGACAGAGATCGAAATAGATACGCACCATCCCCAATAATTGGAATTGCGATGTGCAATATATTATTAATGTATTAATATTACTGTGTATTATTATTGTGTATTATATATTACTAATGTGTAACCATTAGTATTTAAATAATTAATAATGATATTATATCATTTAAATATATAATATAATTTATTCGTATATATTTCCTTATAAAACTACGTTATAACAACGAAATTAATTTGTTTGAAACGAAATCTAAAACAAAACTGAATTATTCCATGCTTGGTATAACCTAAATTATCAGAATAATTTAATTAATTATTGATGATGATGAACTCAATCAGGTGTTTTACCTGTATTTTTATGCAAAAAATTGTTATGGTAATAAATATAAAATGGCTTCAAGTCGGCCTAGTTGTGATACAAATGTGTAAAGCCTAATCACATTTTAAAAACTAATTTTTTACCCCTAAAAATCAACATTTCGTAAAAATAGTTTCTTAGTGAGCATCTAAGAGTCCATAAGAATACATCTTCAAATTTGCAGATCATTATCTTCAGTAGTTTTTGGTATACGTTGATTATGAATCAGTCAGTCAGTTTGCCAGGACTTCTTATTTTATAGTTCATGTTTTAAGTTTTATGAGTTATTTAAAACATTTTGCTCAAACCCACATATTCAAGAGGCAGAGACAGAAGTGTGTTTGTGTAAAATAGATTACTTCTTCTCCGATTGTGCAGCAACATTTCTCCGTCTTCTTATTAAAAAAAAAAAACGAGTAAATATTGATACATTTGGATCCTATTTATTTTGACAGGAAAAACTTTTATTACACGCAACAAACATACAAAATATATGATTACTTGATTGTAGAAGAATATTGAAACCTAATAATGGACTTATAAACAAATATTGCGCATGACTTGGGGGATGTTTTAAAATTAAAATTATATTTGCAATCAATAAAATTTGTATTAAACGCGTTTCAACTACTATGTTGCCATTTCGATTGATGCATGAGCTACAGTAATTACATTATAACCATGTTTAGATTTTTGTATCATTGAAGATGGCGACATTGTCGTTAAAACGCGTTTGAGTTGATACACGATTTGTTTGTGAGAAATAGTGTTCAAATTTAATTTAAATATTTATATTGGTCAGTAATGTCAATGAGGGCAGGTGAAAAAAGTCGATCCATCGACGCGAACGAAGTCAATGGATGTATGGCTAATACCAGGAGGGTAACAACGAGAGAGGTAAATACATAATTACTCATTAAAGTAATTACTCATTAAAGTAATTACTCATGAATAAGTTAGTGCAATATTGTTGTACACATTATGTGATTATATTCGTTGATACGGAAAGTTAAATTGATCATATTTATCATATATAGCAGATTTAATGAGCAGCGATAGAAAATTTAATTTAAATTCTATGTTTTGTGTCTAGAATAGAGTAGTAATTAATTAACTCTCTACTGACATACTATTTTGAATTACAAACTAACTTGTTTCATTTAATTAAATTTCTTTAAAGTAGTCGGAATTCTTATTGTTGTATCGTACAATTTAAAATGTTTCGAAAAGTAAGCGGAATTTGAGTAAATGAAATCACAACTGGAAAAAATCCAATCTAATCAGTTTCGGAAAAGAGAGGAGATCTAGTTAACATTATGCAAAGAAATTTATAGAAAGTTTAAAATGTTACAGTTTTTTTGAACTTTAGTACTGTAAGCTGAATAAATACATAGCATTGTGACTGTTATACCTACATACATCCAGATATCCAGCCATAATTAGCCACACTATTATTAGTCATACATATATTTTTTAAAAAATTTCTTCATGCTGGTAGATTGACGTAGCCGATCCCTTTTCATTGCGTTAGTATCAGCTTCATAGTTTTATTTTGACAGTTATGTTAGTTACGTCACATGGGTACAATATGAGTTTTACTGTCACTATACATCGGGTCAGGTTATCACATTATCATGATATTTATGAATCGATCGATGCCTATTAAAAAGATAGATTAAATCTCGAACACAAGATCTTTCAAAAATTACGTTTATTTAATCAATCGCGGTTCAACGACAAAGTCGCCATCCTCAGTGATACTTGAATACATCAGTTATATTGATCTTGAATACATAGGTATCTTTTGCGTAACTGGCCATATCCATCATTAAGAAATTTCGGCCTAACGTTCCACTAATTTACTATCTGGAAAACTTCCCATACATGATGTAAACACTGTCCCGAAACAATAAACACAAAATAAATACCAGTTCCACTTATGACGTCACGTAAGTTTTTCGAGATAAAATATACGGCTGCTCAACTGATTAATGTGTATTATTTAACTGTTACTTTGTAATTGAAATATAAATTAGATTTTACTCGGGTTGATAATTTTAATGAAGACAGATGGTACTGACAGTTGTTAATTGCACCTTTTAAACAAATTCCTAAACAAAATGACAATCTACTTTCATTTTCAAAGTAGTTATTTGTTTTCTCTGTTAATTAAAATGTTCCGAAAAAAGGAAACAACCTAGACGAGTCTGACAGCTAGGAATACTTGTCTGATTGTCTGTCTGTTCCACTCCACTCTTCATTAAATACAAATAATTGGTTTATTGATTGAGAGAAGCAGTAAAGTGTCTACCTATAATAAATATAATGAAATAATCAATACTGTTATCTTAGAACTTGCATTGTTTGAATGATATTCAATATTGAATTTTACCCCTTCCGTATTATATAATCCATTTGTTTTACAAAGTAAATATTTCCAATTGTCTACCAAAATGTACATTTTACATTAGCATTGACGCGTCTCTGTTTAAAACAACATTAGTATGTCGTGAAAAAATGGATATGGAGTAAAATTATAAAGATGTATTTAGTTTCGTTCATCTTTTGTATAGTTGTATAGTTGATATTCATGATTAAAATTTCTCGAGCTATTATAAATACTTTATTTCAAATTTATAATGTTTACCATTTCATATTCAAATGGCATAGGTATTCTTTCCCTGAGTATGTAACACTCTTAAGTTAGTTTACTTAAAAATAATATTATTATACATAATTTATACATTTGTATCTTATTTATTGTTACAGACAAGACTTAATATTATATTTTCACAATAAAGACTATTTACCTCCAACTAAGTTCAAAATATATTAGTGTTTTGATGGATATTGTACGGTAGTATACTGAGTAAACTTTGACGTCAGTGGGCGTACGAACACAAGGAAGAGGATTAAGTTTAAACTTATAAATAGATTTAACTAATTTTTGTACTTACTGCTCACAGTCCGTTTTTCTTTCTTTTATTTTTTATTGAGTTAGATCCCCTCCAACCAAAGTCTAGCTAAAATATTGAACTGACAAGAGGAAAAACCAGTATTGAATCAGGCACGTACGCGGACACACGTGAACTCGAGTGATTTGTTCATGAACTTATGTGTTTTAAAGCAGTGTTTATGTATTACGTGTTATTTGTGAATGTGATGTGTATACGTTTTAATTTATACAATAGACGCGCATCAACGAATGCAAGAATTCCAGTAAAAATCTAGGTTTGATAATGCCTGAACAATAGGCGAAACGACGTAACCAATAAAAATAAAAGAAAGAAAAACGGTAAAAAAAAGTACAAAAATTAGTTAAATATAAATATAACCAGTCTAGTAAGGCAATCAATAATCATTATAAATAGACTAAAAGTTTTATCATTGCTTATGAAAAGTAAAGATACGAAAGATAATGCGATGTTGTATACAATGTTATGCAATGATATTCATTGTTATAAAAAGTTATATTGATCACATTTAAATATTCTATTATTAAGAAGGTGGTATTAACAATAATGGAAAATTATATGTAATTCTCCGATTTACACTGTAAACAGGATAGTATTTACAGTTTAAAATTATAAGCAGTTCACAAAACAGCTGTTTTCTACATTCTACGTTTACCGCACGCACCGTGCTTTGCTGTTTTTTTACACACACAGGTTGCCATAGCAACAATAGTAACACGTAAGCGTTCTAACCTCAGTATTTCCTTCTAAACTACACAAATGATGATATAAAATGAAATATAATGTAAAATAAATACATTTTTTAAAATGAATTATTTTTTCTGTGTAACTTGTTTGATTGTCCACCGTTACAACTTTGATTATTATGAAAAATTTTGTGAGTCATTCGTACGAAAAGTGCTAAGGCCGCACTTTACTAGGCGTCGTGCGGAAAAGGTTACATTGCACAATAATTACAGAAACCCTAGTTAAACCTTCATTTATTGAGTATTGGCGTGTGACCTGAAGTGTCGTTGATGGTTTAAATAGCATACTGACTCGTTATCTTTATTCTTTTTTTGCCTTCTAAACTAATTTGTTCAATTGTTAGATCAATTAAAGTGTTGATTTTTATTCTGTGGCTATGTTATGTTAATTTATTATTATTGTTCTGAGGTGATGATTTAGAATCTGTTTTAATCTTGTTTTTTCATTTTTTCCCTTTTTTTCCCAATTAATTTGTCTTTATATCTTTATTCTTTTGCCTTGTAATCTAATATGTTTAATTGAATTCCTTTTCAAATACGTATTGAATTTTCAATTGTTACATCAATCGAAGTGTTGATTGTATTCTGTGACTATGTATGTTATTTATCATTAACTGGCCTCGCGATATCCACGGCAATCACAGTAGGCTATAAAATACCCTCAACACAAATACCCTGGAGGCTAAATGTTTCTAAGTACCAAATAAAATGTCTTGAAATTAAAAGGAAAGAGTTGCCTATTTATCATTATTTTAATAAATACAAAGAAAGGGTATAAAATTATAGTTTTCTTTAATTGAGTACATTAAATTCAGTACTGATGGTTATATCAACAAAAAATATGCAAGGAATTTATACGTAAACATAATACAATTATAATGAGGTTGTAAAGCCACGTTGAGTGACGTCTGTTAATTGGTTTGTGTTAATCGATTAACAATTGGTTTATCGATTAACAGAAACTGCGAAGTGTCTACCTTTTATATTATACAGTTAGACTACATGAATCGAAACCAACAACTCTTATCGTGCTGTATAACTTGAAACTTATCTATCAATGAAAATGTTTTCGAATTTTCATGAATAAAAATAACACCTGATGGTGATGTTTTAGTAAAAATTTACTTAGTATTTTAAATAACAACGTTTTAGATTTAACTAATTTATGATTAAAAATTACAATAAATGTGTCTACTGAAGCAATGTTATTATATCAATTTTCGAATAGAATTATAAAATTGGAAAAAATGTAGCCTACATGATGTGAGTTAGTTTTGGGAAGTACCTATATGAACTCTTATTTTACAAACTAATAACGCATCAACATTTATTTTTGAGGAGGCAAAGGAAAAAGTGTGTTTGTGCACAGTATATTACTTAGTTTATTTGTGTAAAAATTTAATGGCTCGTTGACGACAGCAAAGTTTAATGTGAATTCATAGACAAAACTGAAACGAGAATGTTTGAACCAATACATATACAGGAAATTATTAAATTCTTATGAAACATAAAGTTGGGAACATTTGTGCGAATTTAATTAAGTTGTGTTATTTTTTGGTAATCAAGTTTATTGTAACACGTATCAAATCGTGGATTATTAAATCTCTACAAACCGTGGCGCAAAAAACACTAAAGTTGCGTGTTTTAGCGTAAATATCTTAGCAATTAAGTCTCATTAAGGTGATGTAAAGTTCAAATTGCTTTCTGACACGCTTATCATCATTCCTTTACTTTGCAAACATATTTGTTAAATTTCATTGAATTTCTAATAAAATATTGTCAACAATTATGGAATAATGAAATTTGAGTAAAATTAAATCATATCTCATAAAATTACGATCTTTGAATCCGGAGTTGTATATATTGTCTGAAAATAGTTTGGACTATTTAAAAAAATGTATGAAAAGGTAAACTGTATAAATACCGAGCAAGGTGACGATAAATCAACATGAAGTATGAAGGAAAAATTTGTTTAAATAAATTGTAATTTAATTTGACTTAATTTGTTTCACTAGGTACTTAACTTCATCGAGATTAATACAAATTATGCTACTTGCGTCTCACGGGACCAACTTGCAACCTATACTTTACTGCTGGATGTATTTAAGCTATACAATACAATCTGCTATCTATCATGTATTGCTGTCATCGTACTATATCCCAATATAAAACGTAATGTTACTGCCCACAGCCCCAGATACCCATACATGGTAACCCAAATGGTACCTGGGTTATTAATATATCTCAGGAACATGTTATCACATATTGATTTCGTATGTGCAGTTATATTAAAACTCAAAATTTATTGTTTTTATCATTTCAAAAATGGTTTGTTTAAAAACATTGAAACAAAGTCATTAGTAAGGCATACAAATAAAATACTGCTATTATACTGTAATTTATAACAAAATTGTTTTTCTTACTCTGGCTAAACCGTGGGAAAATTAAAAAAAGTACGCTTTTTATCTTGTATATAATATGTTACTCTACTATAATAGCTGAAGAAATTTGCCATTAGATTAGTTTATGAACGTACTAAGTAATTTACTAAATTATCAATAATTAAACGTATTTAGTGGATAAAATTATTCGTCGAAAACGTAAGTATACTGAAAACGTTCTGTCAACACATTGGCTGATTAAATAGTTGACAATTGACTTGATCAGAAGGGAAACTTTGAAATCAACTTTACAATTCCAATAAACAAACATTTATATTGAAGAAGGAAGTATTTACTTTGAATAATTAAAACTGCTTTAGGCACAATTAAAGTAATGAATTTAATTGAATTAAAATTAAACCTTAGCTGGACCAGGATTCAAACTTGGAGCTCCAGCTTTGTAGATTTAACAAACTGAAAAGTATCTGTTTACACAATTGCAGATTTGGATTCGAATTCAGATCCGATTTGAAAATCAGATCGAGTCCTTTTCATCACGACCAGGATAAGGGTTGAAATCCGGACTTCCACATTGCACGATTAACAAATATACAATATGTCTAATATACCTAATTTGTAACATACCTGTGAAATAACTGAAGATATCATTTTAGACATTTTAATTTAATAATGCTGTTTGGTTTAAAAGAGTAAGAATTATTTCAGAAAGTTTGTTAATATTTATTTGATTTTTCGTTTATATTATGACTGCTGAACTACGAGTGTGTAGTAAAACTTAGAAAATCCATCGATAACTCACGATTTTATGGATCAATGTTGTTTGTTAGGATCAATATATAAATATATACACACACACACACACACACACACACACATATATATATATATATATATATATATATATATATATATATGATCCGACCAAAGTTCGGAGAAGTTCGATGGACTCTGTAATTCAAGGACCTGAAAGCAAGCCTTACGAAAGAAGAAGTGATGTTGGTGGTTAGAGAAATGGGAGGCAAGATCACTATCAGAGAGATGTGACCAATAAGAGGGGATACGCAAACAATTACCATAAGATGTCTAACTTCCGCTCCAACCCTGAAGAAATTATTCACAGTACCGAACCTCCACATTTGACGAAGTATAACAGGCTTCCCCTGCTTATATCTTCCATGTTGTCCAGTGGACACCTTCTCCAAGACCATTTACATTATTCTTGTTCTTGTTAGTACAGGCCCTGATTGCTATATCTTTGCTCTTGTCCGATATCTATTTTTTATCAGGTTCACATAAGATAACCAAGTCAGTACCTTGTTTTTAAGCAGATCCATGGCCGTTACATATCTGTTGGTCGCTAGGATCCTATCCGTAACATATCATACTATCGAATTATTACCGTGCTTTTGCCTCCTCAGACTTACTAACAGGCTCGGTTTCCTTTTTTATTTCCATCTTCTTGGGAGTGAAGATATATATTATTCTGGTACAGTAAGGAACAGTACCTTTTCTCAAAACACTGACGTTTATTTAACGTAGAATCAGTACTGCAAACAAGATTTCGCTTTGTTGGCACTATTCAGAATTGCAGCATGTAATATAAAAATAACTTTACTCTCTTATTGGGTTTACTCTCTTATTTGCAATTTCATATTTTTGAATATTATTGAATATATTCACAGAATATTTTTTAGCTATACGAAATCAGGTTTGCAGGACAGTTTGTACGTTAAATGAAGATTCAAATGAGGTGCTATAAGACATATTTTCCTAAAATTCTGTTTGAGCTCTACTCTTCCAATAATTATGCCACTATGAGCCACAAGCCTGGTGTGTTTACCTGGCAGAGAATTTATTGTTAATTATAGTTTTGGTTAACTTTTTACAAATTTAAGTAGACAAATGTTCAATTTTAATAGTTTTTCATTACTCTAAGATGATGTATCTCCAGATAAGGTATATAACTTTTTTTTTGTCTTGTCTCTATATCACAATTTTTGAGTTGTCTCTCGAAATCCAATTTAGAGGTTACATAAAAATTGACCTATCTAACATTTGATCTTCATGACGGTCATACCGTCATCCTGGGAAATATAAATACAACGACAATCCTATCAGTTAACAATTATAACTATCTATAAGTATAATATATATTTAGTGTTCATGGTATATATGTTTGATAGATTTTGATTACTCTTTTTTTTTAACGATATTTTTAATTTATGACTGGAATTGAATTCAATATAGCAAAATAAATCGTAAGTAATATTTGTCTTAGAACTTTAACTATAAAATATTATTAATCACAATGAAAACTATATTTTGCTTTTAAATTGAAAATCTAATCTAATTAGAAGCACTAAGTTAAAATCAGAAAACTTTTAAATTAAATGTTAACTAATTCTGATTGATTAAGAATTCAATTAAATTAATGAAATTACTTCGCCAAGCAAATGAAAAGAGGTTAACGTGTCAGTAGACAATTATAGGTTAACTTCAGCTCATCTATCAAGTCTCAACAAACGAGTGTTAAGAACGTCTTTATTTCAAACGTAATGCACTTGACATTTTATGCAATTTTCTTTCACAGTTAGTAGAAACCTTTAAAAATCCATTATTTTTGTTATACCATGTAAACACATTTTTATGAAAAGTATAGGACAGAGAAAAGTATATATGAATGTTTATTCAGTCACTTAACTCGTGTCGATTGATCTACCTTTTGGAATTGCTGTAGTAACAAATTTTTCCTGTGAACAAACGATATTTCGTGTTTAGTTGGAGTATTTCATATCGAACATGAATCGGCAATTAACATCGACTGAACAACATGAAATATTAACGAAATTAATCATATGATTCCAATTCTATTCTAAAAGTAATTTTTTATCATACAGTAGTACCATTTCAATAGAGATACGTTAATACTTATGTAAATATTTAGACAGTTCAATCTGAATACATTTTTATTTTTTAGCAATAAACCAGCTCTTTATTTAAATGCTTAATAATTTATTTATTTAAATCTTTAATTTAAGAGTTATTAATGAGTAGATTTTATTGAGTAAAAATTATTAATTAATCCAATTTATCAAACTTCATTGGAATAGTGTACTTTAACAATACGAACACTCAAATAAAACATTGTTCCCCTTTAAAAAATGTTTGCGTAAACGTTCATCTGTTTTTAATTTTGTGAGTTTAAAACCAAAAGTTCAAAAATCATACCGTAGGCCTAAAACCAAATTATCTGATAAATGAAAGCGGCGTGAATATTGGTTCAGTAGTATTTGCTTTAGAGATGATACATCCGGACTTCCGGACATCTTATGATTTGAGGGGGGGGGTTATCTTTATTGTATCTTTAACGTAATAAAAACTAGTTTAAAAAAAATAAAATGTCGTTTTACAAAGCGGTATCATGAGATTTCTGCGAATTTAAAATAAACAACGAACCAATGAATTTAAAAAAATAAACAAAATATTTATCAAATATTACGTTATAAGAATACCGTGACATTGTAGTGGTATAGAGTAGTATATTTTTTAAAGATTTAGGTTTTTATTTTGAAGCCAATAAATAATTTGTATTTACTAATTAATTACTGTATTTATTAATAAACATCAGCGAAAGTCAAAAATAAATATTCGTATCAAAATTAAATAAGATTTGACCATAATGCTAATTGTCAGCCGATCAGTACAAGTTACAAAACATTCAACACAATAGTAGCTTTGTTGGTTTCGCTACATGTAGTCCTACTGTATATTGTAACAGGTAGACACTCTACTGCTTCTGTTATTCGATAAACCAATTGTTTGTGTTCAAAGAGGTGGAACGGATTGACGATCAGATAGATTTACTTCGCTGTCAGAGTTGTCCAACAATTTAACCTGCTTTTCTGACTTAACATTTTAATTAGGTTGTTTACAGACGTCAAAGAAAAATGTTGAAAGTTAAAGTCAATTTATAACTGAAAATAAATAGTAACATAGATTTAAATACAAACTTGCATATTTTAATAACAAAAATAAACGATTATGTATCGAGATACAGTATTCAGTTTATCAAACGTGTATTTAAGCTAAACTTATATTCTACCTTTACCTCAATATGCATTTTGTTAAATGATTCAGTTTGACGTATTTAATCATTCTTGACAGTACTTTTAGCCCACTTTATAGGAACGTGACTTAAAAATCTATTGTTTTGTCTTGGGTCTATCATTCTGTACATCAAAAGAGACTCTATTTGGATCCCACATATCTCTAGGCTCGCTGTAATAAAATAGTTGACACGATGGTGTAGTCACTGCCTTTACCTCTAAATTGGGTATCGATAAGACCCGTATGGATCGTTTCTATCGTGAGTTTCTTCGTTCATGGGCTCATTAAGGATCTGATACTTATTAATTCGTTAAATTTGTCGGTTTATAAGCACTTGATCTGGAAGACATAGAATTGTTTCTGAAGCCTTCCTTCATAGCTAAGTCCAAAGTAGAGTAGGAGCCAGACGAGTTGTAGGAATCAGCAGGCAGTCCATTACTATCCTTCTATGGACTGCATAGTTCAGCATTCCTAACTTACTAAAAACAAATTTATTTCTTATGTAAAATATTTTATTGTAGTAGGAGAAAAACTATTTGTTAATAATTAATATCAGTCTTACATACTCATACGGTTATGATAAAATGGACAGAGACAGTTTTGTGAAACAATGTCTACGCAGGATAGTACGCAGTAGGCGGATAAAATGAACTCCACCAACTCCATTGCCTCTTACTCTAACTTTGACGACACTGGCGAACATAATTCGATTATGCTAATTACATATTCTACAAACTATATTCTAAATATGAAAAAAACTTTTAACAACCCTTTGCCAAATGTGAATGAAATTCTAAACGATGTCAAGTTTTCATTCGGAATCGTGCCAGTATTGGGTCAGTGTACTCATCAATTTATAACGTTTCCTCCTACAATGTTTGTTAAATCCTAATTTTGTTCCTTCATGTATTATTCAAATGACACATTTTTAGTTCTCACGGTTAGATATATGAAACGCACACATTGTAATGTTTATACCTTCAGGATTTTTGGTTTTTAAGATGCTCCATTCATCAAGCGAAATTATATTGAGTGATTACGTTAACTGGATTGTAATATTGGTTTTGAATTTGTAGCAGGACTTGTTCCGATTAACTAACGTTTTAACTATAGAATGTTTTCAAAATTAACATCTTTAGTCTATCTGTAGGTTGTGTATTTACAAACCTACTAATTAAGGATATTTTGTGTTCAATAACAAATTAAAAGTATTGATTATCCATTTTATTTACATGTGATTTTATATGTAAATTCATATTTATATGATTTTGGTGAGATGAGATATTGCCTAATGACGTTTTGATTATTGAAAGAGGAACGTATTTTATATTTCTTAAGAACGCGCTTATATTCTTTCCTATTATTCCGGCACATCAAGAACAATAATGGTTCGTCTGTTTCTTTAAACTCTTTCTTTTTGTTTAACATCTTTTTTAAATTTAAATATTATGAATTGAGGATATCCATTGATAATTAAGTCATCCCTAATTCAATTTAGACACATAATATGAGACCAAATTATCTCTGCCAAGTAGGAAAGAGCTACTTCTTCCTTAACTATTAGTATGGCTAGAGAAATAGTTTAGATATCGATGTGTGTAAATCGAAATCTTAACATCTCACGGCTCATCACATAAAAAAGCTAAGTTTAACATTTTCCATGGTTTGAGAGATAGAATTAGAAGTATTATTTTAGAATAAAAAAAAACCGTTTTAATTTAGTGTGTCCATGAGGTCATATTTAGTGTCGTCTACATATATATGCCAAACGTTAGTCTAAACTCTGAAGAATCAATGACTTTCTTCTCGAATTCTTACATACACTTATTAGCAAAAAGTAAAACTTATTGGATGGTCATACCGTCATCCTGGGAAATATAAATACAACGACAATCCTATCAGTTAAACCAGTATAGAAATTAAATCCATTATGGGGCTTCCATTGATAAAAATGAATAAAAATTAAAAAATTCCACTTCTTGGAGTGATGACTAGGTCAAGCGTTAAACGTTTGAAAGGGGAAAGAAAATATCGTTTAATTTGATAAACCATTAAGTCATATTTCCGTTGGCTTACAAACCCTATAGATATCCCTATGTTAGTTGACCTATTATTCCTTGTGTGATATAGTTCTGAGATTTATGGATCACGTTTGTATTTGTATTTAGTCTTAGTTATTTTGACTGCTAAAGGCTTGGTTTTCTTCCTAGATTACTAGTTTTAGTTTTCACGCTATAGGTTGGCGTTTTCGCTTTTTGCTTGTTCTAGGTTTATCACTTGATAAAGTTTTAAAAATTATACTCTCGTAAAGTCGTTTATTAGTTTGCATATACAAAATGATGATATATTGTTTGGTTTCTGAAAATTTCTTGCTACTTCAAATAATTTTAAGAAACCGGGTTTTTTTCAAACATACACTTTAGCTATTTTATATTAGTCTATAAAGTTGTTTTATATATTACTGTAAAACTATTTGTTCATTGTAATTATTTTTTATTGAAAATATATATTGTAATTAATACATTTATAATGAAAAAAATATTTTCAATGTCATTAAGTATTAATTTTGCAGTAGAAGTAAAAATCTTCTATAAATTCTACGACATATTAGCTTTATATATTTGCAAATGATAAAGAGTCAAATATTTACGTTTCTGATCAATTTACTAAATGAACGTTGGCGTTATTATTATTATAAAATTATAATTTTAGATAAATAGTATACAAATCACATTGAATTTACTATAAATACTTAGAGGTGAAAGAAGGAAGGTAGATAATCTCAGTTGGTTATGAAAATAGATCTAGGAAAATGAATAATGCAAGAAGGGATTACAGTGGAATGTTGTCTTTCCGAACGAAATCTAATTATGTTACTTGAATGTCCACAGGGGCTTTGACAAAGGAACTAAATTGATTTAGTTTTAAATGAACAAAATTATAATTTGTGATACTTTGATTTTACCATTACATTTATAGAAATGACTATTTTGTAGGAGGTAAACAACGCAAACACATTCATCAGTCATCTGCTGTCCCCTCCGTTAAATGTTGTATTTTTAATTTAGTTTGTCACACATGTACAATTTGAATCCGGTATGTGGTATGAAACTCACTTTAAGTAGATTATAACATACCATTAATTAAAAAATTGTGTGTGTTTCTTTTTACTTAATATTTGACTTCTACACTATTACAGACCAAATTAAAAAATAATTTTACGTTTTGAACAAATTCATGATAATAAATTTATAAATAAATATTGAGCTTGGACTTGTGAGATGATATCAGTTAGTATAAAACTACAACACAAGACCTCACAAACATTCATTATGTGTATTATATGAAGATGTTTGACCTTGAAATTACACATGAAATTGAATTAGAATTCTTTATAAATGTCGTATTCATGATTAGTCTAAGTTTTATTGCTTTTATTAATCTTTTTTCTAATCACTATATGAAATTTGAATATCTAATTGTGTTTTGCATTATATTGATAAACTACAGGTAATCCAATTAAAAAATGTGTTTACCTTCGTTTTATAATGTTTTCTACAAACGAAACAAAGACATAAATAACTACCATGTCTTAAAAAGATCCTATTACTATTATATCCAATACCTTATGTTATTTTTGTTAAGATTTTATGTCATGTTTGCGTCATTCTTCTTTAGAACCTATTTTTTTTAGTTTTTCGTAATTATTTGCAAGCATAGTTCGATTTGTTTTTATTTCAAAGATTTTGTTTGCCGTGTCAAATAATGCCTGAAACATAAATCTTTATAATAAAGAGGGAGTATTATTATAATTATGTGATATGATGTATCTTCACTATAACTTCTACAGCAACAAGTGGTTTAAACAGTGCCTGGAAATGTAATGGTTCGATGATCAAGATCCACTATTATTTAAAACATTGATAGTAACGCATTCTCGAGTAATAAGGTACTGTTTATTAATACTGCAATAATATCATTACATTATTAATAATAATTTGTACATTGAAGCAAATTTTAAAAGTGGTGGGAAAAAGATGTGATAGTTACTATTTCGAAAACAAATTCGATTTATATACAAATCGACTTCTTGAAATCATTCATTAAAGCATAAGAGGTAAAAACAAAAACAACAAAGAATTATAATGTAGATAGCTTAAAACTTAATAGGTTTTTATTTAAAAAACATAAAGTGGATGTTGTTTCAAGGTTTTATTTTTTATTCTAGAAAGTTTAATTTCCCGATTCTATTAAACTTGCACAGTCTATTCAGCAGTCCTCTACACAATCGTCTAATAGTACCGACATTTTTGATACTTTAACAAAATATTTATAAAACGAATTCCATTAAATAACTCGTTAAGTTTGTACTAAGTAGGAAATATATAAATAAGTGAAAGGGATTTCATTTAAAATACCTATTCAGAAATTTATTCCTAGTGGATTTCGATTTAAATTTTATTTATTTAATGTTTTTAAGATACATCTTTTAGTATAAGTTAGTCTCATAATATACATATTAAACAAAAATTAAGTCTTTTCGGTTAAATAATCAAAAAAAATTTACATAATATATAAACCATAAGCCATTTCATAAAAGAAATTTTTAAAATACACAAAAGACCATTTAAATGTAATTATTATTCAAATTTCAAAATCAACCCATAACTAGATAAAACGTATAACAGAAAACATAACATAAAACGTACCACAGAAATAATATACAAATAAAACATTAACACTGAAAATAACATATTTTATTTAAAATAAAATTTAAAAAACTTTAGTGAGTACGGACTTAGCGATCTCTCTTTTAATCTTTCTTATCAGATCTCTCATTACCAATTCTTGTTCTTATCCGTCTGACCCTGTATTTATTGGAGTATTAAAGGGCTAGGGGTCTTTATTTTATTTCCTTTTCTTAATTTGTGTTATAAGGCGATGATGATCGAAAGGTTTTTATCTTAAAAATAGAAGCGAAAAACTGAAAACAGCTGCCAGCTTAATTCTAATGCTTTAAAATAATAAATTGAATCAATTCTGTAAAATTCAAACGCTCAAATGAATGAATTTATTTACAAAGGAGTCATTCTTCTTGAATAATAACACATCACACACTCAAAAAATTTACTTACGAATAATAAATGCAATAAAGAATCTTGTGTTAACGAATTACAAACTGTACAAATATTATTACTGGCAAATTAGCCTTATGAATCACTTTATGGAGTACTGGTGGAAATTTATTAAGTATAGCATATCGCGGAAGAATACATTTATGTTTTAATTTATAACTGCTGTTGGTTGAATTAAGGAAGTGAAAATATAGGATGGTTGGAATCGATGCAGGATATTGTATGAAATGAGTTGATTTCCATGTGTATTAACACTTATATTTACTATTATTGAAGAAAATAAATTTTGAATCAATATTAAAATAATTAATTTTAAAAGACTATATAACATTAACAAGTTAAACAAATAAATTAATAGGTTCATCAGATCTATTTGTCAGACAAAATATAAAGGGATTTTATTTGTTGAGCGTAGGTTGCTCTGTTTTCTACTTTATATAATATTTAAATCCTTAGAGTATGGCCAATCTTAAGACAATATCTTCAACATGATCCTTAGGGACAATCTTCAGCTAAATGTATGTAAAGCTATAAAGCCCATGTCATATATTATACACCTAATACCGGAAGCTACACAGCTTCTTCGCCCTTATATCCGACCTTGATGGAGGAATTCACTATATTATATGTTTGACATGAAGGTAATCTTTAATTGAATAACTTACAATAATCAAAAAATTTTTTAATAGATATCAGTTTTTATATTTTAAATTTGTTGAAAACAAAATATCCCGGACATTTTTTCAAGAATTTTTATGATTAAAAAAAAGTTTAAAAAATTTGTAACATCTTATTTAACAATATATTATGTAATTATGAATAATTTCCTTTTTTTAGTCCGTCCACCAATCCTCAAAAAATAAGTGGGATTACCGGTTTCGGCGGTCTATGTCGCCATCTTCAGATCTACTTAAGAGTCTTTACACAATCAATGGCATACATTTTTTAGTGTCTCCCATTTTGAGATTGTTAATGCGTAAATTGTTTTTACTTGTCATTACGAATAATAAAGATCACACAAAAACAAAAACACTATCCTCACTAACACTAATACACAATTAATTGATAAGTTTAATTCAATTAGGTCACTGTTACAGTGGATAAAGTTGCAACCATAAGTTGTGAAAACCATAAAAAAAAGAGAAATAAAATAACAGATGTATTATGCAGAACAATAATTGTAAATTCATTTGGTTAAAAAATAGAGTTTCTCACCAAAGTTCGAAATTTGGTTTTTTTACGTTTAGAAAAATTCTCTCTATTTTAAGGACACCCAAGAACGATACAGCGACTGATATATTAAAAAATCGATGTTTTTCAAAAGGTGAAGTTCCTAATTTCCCTTCAATTAATTATTGTTATTAACGTTGTGTGTTCAACTGAAAAGTTCTTAACGTTTGAAAAGCAGACATTTACGATGTAAATATCTCCCCTACTTTTTCCGAATTATTTCTATCTATATTAATAAGTATAAATATAAATGTACGTCTTCATTTTTTACACAGAATATTCCACCCGGGTAATTTATTACTCGAAATAGTATTACATAACTTTATTGCTATATCTGTTTGTCAACAAAATAGTAAATGTTGGAAATATGTGAAATTGAAACATCTAGATACAAAAAGACATTTATAATCAATCAATTGGTTGCATTGAATATATGAACTTTATAAAAGGTGTACGATCTTACAACATTATAAAACATACAGAATTTTTTGAATTGTCACGTTGTCAACGGCTAAGAAACTGACGTGGACAAATCTTCGGTTCAAGTTGTTTTATCTGCAATGTCAGTCGGCACTTCTCAATTCATTACTGACTAATGTAAGGTAGTCAAGTCGTTAAGAATAGAAATCTCACTTTAGTTTACTATTTGTTTTCAAAATGTTAGGTTAAATTATTTAACTTATGATATCATTAAGTTTTTAGCTACAGTAGTACATTTTATATGGAGATGAAAATATATGAATATGTAGTATCTGTAGATCTGATATATTAAATAAGGTTAATGATAATTAAGGAAGTGTTAATCCTCCAATAATAAATTGTCAATATAAAATTAATTTACAATTATTAATCGGATGTATATAAAATAATCATACAAAGTTGACTTTTCTTCCTGACTACTATCGGTCACACGTAACACAAAAACCCATTCACATTCGTTCCTTGATGTGGCCACATCCTTCCACTTCTAGTATATTCGGCAAGTTAAGGATATGGCTAGATCAATGAATTAATTTTTATATAATTTTAACAAATACCAACTTGGTATGTAATTTCATACATGTATATATATCCGCGTAGTGAACGTGTTTTGTGTTACGTATGCACGCCTGAGGATGCCTTCTGCTAAGCCGAAACAGCTGTAGCAATAAATAAGAAATTGAACTACTTTTGACAAGTCATGTAAACCAATACTTTAATAAAGTGATAAAAATAATTTCAAAATTGGGTTAATATATTATAAGTACAAATACAAAGGTCTGTTTATCGTACACAAATATAATAAATTCATTACAAGAAAATAATACATTGACTTAGTACGTATTTTGTGTCAAAGTAACACAAACGGTTGACTAGTATCCTTTAACCTAAAAACTCGCCAATTTATAGACATTTATTAATTATATTTTTACAATATTTACTGTTTAGCAGTTTTCCTAATCAGATAACTAAGTTTTCTACTTTTTCCAACAAACTTCTTCCTCCTGGATATATGTGTTGAAATATGAATTATTTGAGAGACAGAGCTTTTGTGCCCCTTAGAAAACTCAAATAACGAACTTAACAATTTCAACGAAACAAAACATATTTTTACATATCTATAAAAAAACTAATTGGCAATGATGTAATCTTATTTCAGAGACATAAATAAATTGTGTATATTTATATATTAGTTTAATCTGTACGTTATGTGGTTTAGCTATAAACCAGCCCCTTCTTTCTTCTTTAATGCTTATATCTAACAAGCTAGGAGTGTATTTCAAATATACTGATGCGGCTTTATTTTCCAGTAGCAAACGATAGCATTTGCGACAAATATTTTTTTCAGCGTGTCGATAGTCTTTGGATTAGCAATTTTTATATATAAAAAAAAATTACATTTTCAATTTCCGATTTCTTGTAGGGAAAGAAGGGTCTTCAAACTTACTAAATTATTTGCAATATTTTTTTTTTACTTTCAAACAAATTTTTATTAACCAAACTTTGTGTACAAGACTTAAAAGGAAGAGATTAGTAAAGGTGGCATGAAAATAAAGCCTATTTGGTATTAGATAGGTCTGAAATTAAAGCTGTAAATTTTTGTTGTTGATACTTTAAATGTTGCCTCCTAACTTTACAAGTGGAAAATACAACACTGTATATATTTATTATTTGTTTATGTTGTATGTAAATATATACAAATACTTTGAAATAAAGAAAATAGTTTTAAAATGTTACAACAATACATTGTTAGAATGCTACTAATTAGTGGTATAGGTTAGTTAGTTTTGTGTAATGGTGTATTTTGTTGTTGTTTTAGCAGATAAATTAATTGTATTTACTACTGTATTTATCAACTCAAATAACAACAGCTACTAATATTTTCAACAGATATTCTTTTTATTCACGGATAGTACAAAGCATTTACACTTCATACAAAAATAAAATTCCTCCATATTATTGATTTTAAACCAAACAAATGAAGTTAAAAAATATATAGCCTAATTTAAGCTTTGTTGGTTTCGCTACACTCCGTATATACAAATATTGTAACTGCTGTTTCTTGGGATTGCTAAACCAATTATTTGTATTTAATGAACAGTGCATTGGAACTGACAGATGGTCAGAACGTCACTGCCAGAGTTGTCTAATGATTTAATTTTCCTTTTCACGAATTTTTTTTTCACAGTAGATAAAGAAGTAAATTAAAAGTTAAAGTCAGTACCGTTTTCATGATAAAAATAAAATTAACTTAATAATTATGTAACTAGTGTTGCTAATACAGTTGATCAACCCTGTATTCTATGGTTCCTTCCTATTACTTGCTATGTTGTTGTCTCGTATCAACCTGTCTTTCAATTGGTACAACTTACTCGTTTCTTGGGTATTATGTTCGCCAAATGACTGTTTTTTTTTTATAACACTTCTGCTATATCAGTAGCTTTGAAGAGTCACAATTTTTCGAAACAGATATTAACTACCAGTTCTGTAAAACACCATACCATGCTGTATTAATGATGTTTTTACTTTCTCATATACAAAGAAATATCCGTTTTGAGATTCTGTGAGCCCAAACAATGGTTTTGGGAATGGTGTTAGTATGTTGTCTATTGTATGTGAAAGGGTGCAGTGTAACGAGTGGACAGATTTGATAAAATTTAGTATGTGGCTATATTTTGGCTATATCGCGGGACTTTATTTAATTTTTCTTTTTTCAATAACTTAATATTTGAAATACCTGTCAGTAGACAAAAGACATTCAGATTTTCTCTATCTCGAGTCTAATTATTTTTATAAAATTTAGCCTTTTGTTACCTTTCCAAAAAGTATTCTTCGCCATCTATCCAAAAATACCTGTTTGTGAGTTATTGGTAAAACCAAAAACATTGGCGACGGAGCTAGTTACATAGTATTTTATCAAAATTCTTTCTATCAATTTCGTTTAAATTGTGTAAGACTGTCAATAATAGGAAATTAAAGTTAAGGAATAGTTTCCAAAAAATGAAAATGAATATCGACCGCCATCACTTAAACTTAATTTTAGGCGATGACGAAGGAAATAGTTTTTCGCCTTAAACCCTTCCCCCCCCAAATAATATTTATGATTGAGATGATTTTATGACACAAGTGACTATTTTATAATTTATTGTGGGAAGTTGGATATGATTCCATTATCTTAGATTATTCGAATATAACTTATGTTCTGGGATTTGTAATTAAAAATATATAATCACTCGACCAAAATATTTATTGACAAAATAAATGCTGAAAATTTCATTAAATTGTAATAAGCTACACACATTTTAGTGGCTAGTTTCTATATTTATTTATAATCCTTAATAATGTACTTTGTTTAGCAGAGCTAGAAATAAAATTCAAGTGAAAATGACAATAGTGTTGGCATAAAACTAACCACCAGAATTAGAATGTAGTCTAAGTACAACCATTGTTAAATCTGATTTCTAAATGCTATTTATTTCATAAATATTCAACACATCTTCATGAATAAACAAGAGAAACGTCAAGAAAATTGAGTTAACGAGAGAGCTTGAACTCTATCTCAGTGCAATCAATTAAACCTTTCAGTTAATGTTTTAAATATAAATTAATTTTTGATTGAAACGATAGATTTAAACATTTAATTTGTTTTATATGATGATGTAATAATTCAGAGTAATGCAATTCATATATTAGTGGGGAGTATTCTAGTAATTAAAGGTTAGGAAAATGATTATTGGAATGAAATATGAAAAAAAAAAAGTGTATAATTTAAGAAAGATATTCAATATAATCAGTTTCAATACAACATGGTATTTAATAAAATTTCTAATATTTTGCTTGATAGAGGGTGAGTAATGTTGAAACTATTCAAATTCGATATATATATATATATATATATATATATATATATATATATATATATGTAGATGTTAGTGTTAAGTATATATAGGGTAAACACCACTATATAATTCACTACTCTTAGACTTGTAGAGTGAATAGCGAAGAATGTGCCAAAAAATCTGGGCGATAGTGAAACAAAATTGACAATAAAATATTTTGCTTCGTTTTCAAAAAATATTTCATTCCATTTCGTTTATCTTTTCGCCTCGGATTATAGAGAAAAAAATGTAACTTTTCAGTTAAAAATTATATTTTCTCACTTTACTCTTTCACCTAGCCTGTATGGGTGAAAAACTACATTAAATTTCCCATTAGACAGAACTAACAATTTTTTACTATCGGCAATGTACATTAACCTGCCACAATATGGCCACAAACATGAAGAATGGGAATGTTTTGAAATCTTTGTTAAAAAAAAAAAAAAAAAAAAAAAACTTACATCTATAGAAGTTCAAATTAAAAAAAAACTTACTGCTATCCATAAAAGTTTCAGCGGTATAAGCGAATTGATAATTTACTTTTTTGATCATATAATTAGGCTTATAGAAAGTCAAAAGTCGTGATAAAATATTAAGGATTTTGGTTCTCTAATCGACACTCAACAGTTTGACAAAATTTGACAATTTTGTTTTTATAGTATGTTGGTAATAACTCTCTACAAAAGAAAGAAAACGTCAACATTGTCATAATTATCAAGGGTAATTATCTTGTCAAATAACGATATGACAAACAAACAGGTGTACGACTAAAATATAAATACTCTATTGGGTTTATATGTTTATTTTGATAAACTAATTGATACTTTTTTGTATCTTTCTTGACCTAATACGTAAATTCATTTAGTTTGTTACATTACCCCAATCAAAATACTTTATTTTTTGTATGGATTTTCTTCATTGTTTTTTTTTAGTGTTATTTTCAAGTTTTTTTAAAGTCTGTTTTTATAATTCCGCTATTTACAAATAGAGACTATGCTACCATGGTTAATATATTTATGGTTTTCTGTAATGAAAACGCACTTAAAACCGAGGAAGAGTATTGACTACTATATCCCATACGTCGTTCTCTTATCGGCGGTGTGTTTGCAAGGATACATCGGACATTCTCAGAAACTGGCACATTTGTGGCGGAATATAAAAGGCGGTAGGATATTTAGGATGTTGAGATGGAGGAGTTTGTTCTTGATTGAGTGCAGTAGGACTTCACTGTAAGCTTACCATACCTACCACTTAATGACTGTTTAAGCTTAGGAAGTCACAAAACCCTAGCGAAGGTTGAATATTAATCTTCATTGTTAAGGTTGTCCACAACGAGATATTATGAAACATCCCTGGTTCAGAAAAATACTGTCTATTCATGAAACACGGCATGGTATTCTTGATTCCCAGAATCAACTTAGTATGCTGTACAGAATCCTCATGTTGCTCGTTAAGATCTTTTCAGGCTTAATGTTTGGGCTGTGTATATGGAGACTGGTCGGTCATGTGTGTTTGAAGAAAATCTTAATGGCAACATGTACCTAAATTTCCGTTCAACATCAGCTTCTGGTGTTGCTTGAAGAGATCCATGTAGAGCAACGCCCTACCCTCACCTGCAACCTTTCGTCAGTTATTGTTTTAATGAGCAGTAGTACAGTTTTATTGAAAGGGAAGGGCCCATTCCGTGGCCGGTAATATCCCCCGATATCAATCCTATGGTCGGAGATCGTAAGTTTTGAAGATTTGAGAAGAAAGCTAAATAATGCCATAAAAATCCTGAGAAAATCAATGTCCTTGAGAATTACATTATCATTACATTGAGGGCTAGAGAGTGTATTATACGCCATGGGTAACAATTTGATTAGTATACAAACAATATGTGAACTGTTATATTAAAAGTAAGTTTGAAAAATAAAATAACTGTTTACATAACAAATGTACGTAATTACCAGTGTAGAATACAATTAAAATAAAATAAAAAAAAATTAGAGAGTTATTGTCAAATTTTATGGCTGAGTATTAATTTTTATTTAAATAAATTGTAAATTTATCCGTGAGTAGTTCTATGTATCCTGGGGCTTCGTTTCCAGAATCTGAGTGGGAATTTTTACCTCTGAAAATAGAGTGGCTCAAGACTTGCCTTAACTGCAATAGGAATGCATTTCGTACTATTTGTAATGACCACGGAAGGCTTTATTCTGGATCAAATCAAGGGTGGCTCGCAGAGATTATGTAAGAACATATTTTACACCATTGTTATAAGTAAAATCAATGATTATTAAATATTAATTCCTTAAATACTGGATAGGGAAATTAATTATATTGTTTTGTACAGGTTACTGATTATAACTTATTTGTATGTCTTTATTGGCTAATAAGTTGATTAGTTTTAGAAATGGTTAGTTTTGTGTGGATAATGTTTGGTCTAATGCTCTTATTTAACATCTTTACAGCTATTTTTAGCAAAAGGGAAAATGAACATTATAAAATAAATGTTTCATCCATAGCGTTTTGGAAAACTTTGGATTCTAAGTTTTATTTAAGAACTAAAATACACTGTCCTTCGTTCTGAAAACATTGAATAATAATTAGGAACAATAAGAAGACTAATGAACTGTATTGGGTATTTTACGTAATACGAGAAATTATAAATAAAAAGAAGTGGTAGAAAGGTTAGAAATATAATCTTAGCAGTAAAAATAACAACTTTTATAGGTCAAAACTAAGCACTGGATTTTAAAATGATAAAGTTGTAAATAATAATTTGTTAAATTTGATAGTGCACTGAAATTTCTTACATAATACATAAATATTCAACACATCTTCATGAATAAACAAGAGGATTTCAAGAAACTTGAGCTAACGAGAGGGTTTTGTGAATACTTGAGCTAACGAATACTTGTCGATTTAGGTTTTGTGAATTCATAATGCAAAACAATTAAACTTTGGAATTAATGTTTTTAAATTCAGTTGATTTTTTATTGGAAGTATAGATGTACATGTAATTAGTTTTATTTATAGATCTAATACTTAAATAATTAATCAAAGTGATTTATGATAAATTATTCATATTCTATTATAAATAATTTTGTAGGTTAAAACAAAATTTAACACTGAGATGTAAAATTGATGATTATTTGATAGGTTATAATTTATTTATTTAGCTGTCCTCAGTTCCGCTCGTGTGGAAAACGTATTTTTTTTGCGTTTATCCTTATTTAGATTCAATTCCGCCTCCTCGGACTACAGAATTTACATTAATTCCAAGCTTAAGACAGGGTATTAAAAAAGCTATGTTTGATTTAACATTTTTTAAATTTATTGTCAAGTAATTCTTGTCGATATAAATAACCTGTTTATTTTAGAAGTCTAAATTTTTGATAGTAAGCACTTTTATATTATTAATTAATATTTTCTACCGATTTTGTAAGAATTTTATTTGACGCGCAGATTCTTCTACTAAAATGTATATCTTTAAAGACTTTAAGCAAAGCCTAGGGCCGGCTAAGTCTTTTGTTAAATGGAATTAATTGCCATTCGTCTTATTACACATAAATAAAAATAGCTGATGTCTGTTATATTTTTTGTTTGGACTGTAAAATTTGGTAGGCCTACCTCATTTCCATTATTTATTTTTTTGTTCTTATAAATGTGTTTCAAAAACAGAATGATATGCGTGATAAAACAACAAACCGATGTAATATCCTCCACCAATTCTATAGAGTCAGTAAATTAAAGCTAAGGTTACATCTTACCTAGTGTACTCTCTCGAGTCGCTAAAACTAAAGTCTTTGTGAAGCGTTAGTAATATTATTTTTAATTAAAAAGTTTTAACTATATATCAACTTAGTTATTGACAAAATATATATTGTTGGTGAAATGTCAAACATGTACATGGTTTAAGAATATGGTTTCCTTCTTAATCGGTAGCAAACAATTGTATAAACTGCATAAGTACTTCACAAATTAAAAATAAGATTTTAGTTCCGATTAGTTTCAAATTAAGTACCAAATTTGTTCTGATAAATAGATGTGGTCATTGACAATTTTAAGAAAAAGTGAGTATTTTGGTTTGATAAAAAATTTACAAATAATAATAATAAAAAAATTCAATTAAAAAAAAAAATAAATAAAGTTATTACGACCAACAACTATTTTTTGATTTGCTATTTTTAGCTTAACATAATAAATATTTCGTTTTTAAAATTTACACAATTACTTATCCTTTAATAGGAATCCGCATATAAGTTTAATTTAAATTCCTTGAAATGTTCCACAGTAACTCTAAAGTAAAAAAAGTGCTACTTATTACAGATTGTGCATACCTTACAGTTTTTTAGGCAACGTTGCAATGACGTGGTATGTAGTTAGTTAGATAATTTAATAACAAATACGACTATAGATCAAAGTTATTCTTTAATACAAAGAAAATACACTGAAACTGTAAGTATTTGCTCAAATACAGTTTCCCAGAAAGCTTCAGGAGGATATGGTACAAAAATTTCAATGCAATTACTTTCATGTATGAAACAATCCTCTTTCCTCTTGCATCCCGTTACAATTATATGTTCCTCTAATAAAAAAAAAAACATGAAAGATAAACAAGAATAGTAACAAAGAATTGCAGTATTGATAATCTAGAACCATACTTCAATCTACTAAAAACCAAACGCGCCAAAACAAGCAATACTGGAATTGAAGCGGTTGTGGTGAATATTTCGATCAGTTGATACCATTGTTGATTGTTGTTATGTTACATTCCTTATTATTAATTTCTAGTTTGAGGTTATGTTACACTATAATGGTTGTATAACACCTCAAGAAAAACTTTGTATTGTAGAGAATTATTTATTTTCACATGGAGTAAATATTTCAGGTTAGGACTAACTAATATTGATTTTTAAGAACAATTTCACAAGCAGCTGTCGTTGAAATCATTACGTACGAAATTATTTGAAAGAGATCTCACGAGGTTTTGTTTTGATAGAAATCTGGATTTAGGTTCCCAGTTAGAAACTCTTGCTTTGCTTCAAGAAACATTTGGCGACCGCCTTGTTTCCCTAGGAACAGATTTTCCATATCCACTATATTCCCCTTACCTCGCGACCTGACGCCTATTTTTGGAAAATGTTGAAGGAAAGTATTTTCCGAGACGATCCACCATCGCCGAACTTCGAGAAGGGATAACTAGATGAATAACGCAACAACCCATTTTCACCAATGTTTCAAAATCTCCAAGACCACTACGAATGTTGCCAAAAATCGAGGCCATATAGAACATATGCTTTTATAACACTAAAAATGTATGCTCACTTTGACTCTTGTAAGTTTGTTAAAACATTTTAAACATGTAATTTCGGTACCGTTAGTTTTGGACATTTTTTGGCGCATATAAAGTAAAGATTTCTGCAAGAGAAGTTTATGTTGAAGAAATATATTCCTCTTTTTATTACAGAAAGTTTAAATAACAATTCTATTAAAACTTGTAATGCCTCTTCAGCTAAATTGTGCATAATATCGCCTTTAACACGAAACGTAATTTTAAAGTTTAAAAAAAAACTGTTCATAAAACAACGATAAATATCTTGAGTTTAAAGTTTCAATTAAGTGGGAGGAAAATAATGGAATAATACTTTCACTCATAAAAAACATAACTCATTCAATGTGGAATATTGATTTTAATAACTATAATTTATATCGCCAACAATCTCTTGTATGTGTTCTTACTGTATTGCACTTATTTCATATCAATAAAGTGCTTATGAACATGACTTTAGTGTACTGTATTGAACAGTAAACAGTTTTTTTTAACATAATACTTTTGAAATGTGGTATCATTAGAGATCATTTGTGAATTATATTTTAAAAATCTCACTGGTCGTCTTAATAATATTTTCTCGCACACTCTTCTTCTTGTTTTATATTCTAGTTGCTTTCCTATCAGGTCTTAATGTGACCAAGTAGTTCTCCATCACGTCTGACGCTTTTAGAGTATTCAATGGTGTTTATATTTTATTTTCTTCTTTTTTTTAAGTGGATGATGACCGAGAGATTTGAACAAGAAAAAAAATTATACAAAAATAATATATCATGTGTTGCGATTTATAAAGCATGTTTTCAAAATGAAGGATGTCGTTTATTTAAAATATAAATAAGAAATGGAATAAAACCAACAGATGGTGTTTGTATTAGATATACATGTGCACCGACATATTTTTTACATAAAATTAAAACGAAGCTTTCATACTGAATGACTATATCCGTTTTACTCGTAAACGACTAATTTGTTAACACATTAAAATAAATAAACAATTAAAATATTGTCCGCCTCTTCAACAGACTGATAGTAGAACAACGCAACTAGTTAATAATTGATGAATTTATTATACGGTTGTGGAAACAACGTATTCCAAGGGGAAAACCTGACCAGATAATTGAAGAGGATAAACATGGCGGGGATGAAACAAAGTTCCTCTGTCACATCCATGTCCAATACATTACCTTAATAAGATCTGCAATGTCTGTAGTTTTGTGTTATCTTGTATTCTAAATATATAGTTATTTATTTATGTGTATCAAATATCATGAATGTAAAAAAGACAGTTTTGTAGTCTAAAACTCTATTTAATCTTCCTCCATTTTCTATAATTCGCCATTTCTTGTGTATGAATTACAATTATGATAAACTACTATAATAACGCTAGAAAACCATACAAATACACATATTTGCAACTATTACGAAACTTTGACCTTTATTCCTAAAAAAATTAAGTATTTGAATCTGTTATTAATTAACAATTAAATTACCTATGGATTCCGCCAGGTGACTTACTTTTTAAACACTAACGCGTTTCAAAGCATCTGCTCCATCTTTAGAGTTCTTTTATCATACATATATATGTAAATGTCCGTGTGTTTTTATGTTTTATTTTAATGTATTAACGATCTCAACTGAGTGAAAAGAAAAAGAACTCTGAAGATGGAGCAGATGCTTTGAAACGCGTTAGTGTTTAAAAAAGAAGTCACCTGGCGGAAACTATATAAGGTAATTTAATTGTTAGTTAAAACAATAGTGACTTGGATACTAGCAACATGATTCTGTTATTAATATTTAGTTTAATTTTTCTTTTTTTGCTCAAGTTATTTTAAATAAATTTAAGAGACATAATAATTTAATAATTTTACTAGTTTTGTATTCTATATAATAAGTACTTTTTGACAAACGTATTATCTATGTTGTAACTATGAAATGTATTTACTTATTTTTATTTAGAAACTCTGCAAAGGAATCAAAGTGAGTTTGCACACCGTATATTTACATTTGTGCAATATGTTATTAATTGGTTCATAAATATAGACACACCCAGAGGCTCACACACAAAACACCATCCGAAAATAGGTTATCTTGATAAAGGCGTTAACCAAAATGTTACTTACACACACCAATAATCTGAAAATTTAAATAAACAGTCAAATCCTAAATTCCTGGGGTCTGTAATATAGAATTCGGCTATAATAAAATTAAGTAAAATAAATAGTTGATTTAATAAGGTTTCTATGTTTCTAATTTAGGATTTTTGGAAGTATCGTCGAAAACGTTAAAGATAACTGTTTGAAAACAAAACATCGTACGTCATATAAAGAACGACAAGACGAGATGAAGTCTTCAGAATGGAAGTACTGCTGTCTGTGATTGTAATGATTGATGGCTTAGTGTGGTTTTTGTATCATACAACGTTTCTTTATTTCATATTTTACATGCTTGTATTCTATGATTTCAGTAGTTTAAAATTAAATTAATAGTAATAATAATAATAAAAATAAAGATAACTACTGATTCACTATATAAAATGATAAAATAAATAATTAAAGTAGGTTTGAAGATTTGGTTTTTGATTGTGACATTTTTTATTCACTATCCTATGTCAGTACAAAGTCAGTTCAACGCTTTCTTCTACTAAACTTGTACTAATTTTAAGCATAGTAGATAGGAATTTCGGGATATAACAGTGTTGTAGAGAAGTTATACGACTGAAAAAGCTCAAAAAGCGATAAGTGTGGTTTTCTGTGGACTATTATAAACTCTTTAGATATTTTATTCTGTGAAATAAATGCGTTGATGGTTTAAGTAAACAATAGTGAGATTACGTAGATGTATTGTGAAATTTTTAAAATTTCTAAGTTGCCTCAAATGAACACACACATATATATATATATATATATATATATATATATATATATATATACTGGTTTAATTTATCTATTTCACTTTTAATCAAAAAGTAAATCGATCTGATTCTTTGGTAATATATTTTGTTCATGAATTTATTGGTTACAATTTACTGGAATGTTAAATTATTAATATTTGTATTGTATCTGAAAATATCTGACGTATCTGAAAATAAAAGATTGTTTGAAGGTTGGTATATAGTAAGAATATTAATATATTTTCTGATATATAGAATCGCCTGCACTGAGATTAAAAATTAAAAATTGATAAACATTAAAATAACGTGACAATATTGGGCAATATGGAACAACCCTTCTATTATCAACATCAATCATGTTACCTCACATGTTTAATGTTGCTGTATGACCTTCGTCCTCTCGATTTCTACGATAAGTCGGATAAAGTCATCTGCTGTTTGAGAATCGGAAATTTGTTTCGATAATTGAGGAGATTTGTTTAAAGATTTTCCATTTACCATGGATGTTTATGACCTATTAATATCACCACATGGATCTTCACACATATTTTTACAAACCATTTCATATAATAATAGGTAACATTTTTATCTAGTAGCTCAGATATTAAAATGATGAGATTAATTCCATAAGGCTGTATTTTAGATTGTAACTATGATTAAGCCTCGTTTTTGCCATTCAATACTAAGCGCATAGCAATTGACCCGACCAAAGATTTTTTTTGTTAATAAAGTGTATACATTTTTAAATTTTTAAATTAAACACTCTGGATTAAGTGTGTGACTATCGACATATTTTCGACCAGGAAATAATAATTTTTTTATTTCTGGCTATTCAGGATTGAACGTAAAAGTTATTAATAAATCAGGACTCCCAAGTGTGTGCAGATCTATGTCATAGCATCTTGAGATTTCCTATCCAGTGACCCAGTGACAGATGAGGGTGGTATGACACATTGACCCATGTTATTACCATTATCATTGGCATCTTGTAACACAGCATCTCGAAGATGTATGTAATCAGTACGTAATTGTTTTGTTTTTTTAAAAATAATGTACAATTGCCATGATTTGATCTAACCATAAGTTGCTCTGACACTCGTTGCTCTGACACTCACTGCTCTGACACTCGTTGCACTGACACTCGTTGCTCTGACACTCGTTGCTCTGACACTCGTTGCTCTGACACTCGTTGTACTGACACTCGTTGCTCTGACACTCGTTGCTCTGACACTTAATTGCTCTGACACTCGTTGCTCTGACACTCGTTGCTCTGACACTCGTTGCTCTGACACTCGGTGCTCTGACACTCGTTGCTCTGACACACGTTGCATTTGACCGTTACGACAATGCTAGACAATATCTCTAGGACCCTTAACTTCATTGCCCAGTAAAACCGCTACTGCATTAGTAGTTAAGAGTATTATAACGACCTCTATGCTGATTAGCAGGTGTGTGATCAGGATTAGACTTTGTAGCATTGTCGAGGAAATGTTTTGACGAATGATGAGACACTAAATACTAATCTTTTCAGATGTTCTGGTGACTCATGACGTGTGGGAAGTAAAACTTGACCACGAGAATAACACATGCCAGGTGCGTCATCTTTTCATCTTTTCACAAAACAATGATTAAATCATTGTACCCATTTGTAAATATTTATTATTGATATAATCCAGATGAGAATCGTGTTCAAAAGCAGAACTGAGTTTCGAAGTGGCTTTCCTATTTGAACATTAATGACAATTCTTCATACGGAGTAATGACAGAAGCTCGACGTACAGACGTGGATGACCTCAGCCGGAGGTTCTTCCACAGTTTCAAGTAATCGTAATGTAGACATTCGCCTTGCAACTACAGTCTTTCCACCAATATTCTTTCTCCCCGATCACGGCATTGTTTTAGTATAGGAACAAAAAAAAAAAATGGAAACTCTATTATAACAATCTTCGAAAGAATCAGTAGGTTGTACGGTGAATCGGCTGACAGATGGGATTGTCAGATAGATGTCTTTGCAATGACTCAATTTTATTGAAATTAATAAGATTAGACTTACACTCAGTATACTAATCCGGCTTAAACTGTAATTAGAGTGGTTTACAACGAACCTTTACAATGATTTGTTTACTTAAATACTTCTTTCGTATACTTACAGTTCTTCTATTATCGTTAAATTATCTATAAACTCAAATATTGATAAAGAAACTAAATAATTTATGATATATGCATGTATTTTCCTCTTTGTTGTAAATTGTAACTTTTTTTCCATTTCATAAAAATGTTCTTTTGTTCTGCATTGACTGTGTATGAATAGCTATTAGCGAAGAGCAAACATACTACCCAATCAAGTATTATTTTTTACGATGATTGTATATGGATGTTAATGTGTTTTCGATATAAAATATATTTTCTATTTTATTTTATTTTTATTTTTTATACTCCATTGCTCTTATTACATTGAGACAAACAAACATGATTTAGCTTGAGAAAAGAGAGAGAGAGAAAAAAAATAAAGCTTACTTTAACAACCCTTCTTCTCTTCCAACCCTGACATTAATTAGAGTATTCGTAGGCTGGAGTTTCTTATTTTTTATATTAATTTAAAATCATTCAAAATTATTTAAAACACGATAATGCATGTAGTAACTGGAAAAAAATTGATAAGAAGAGGTACGAAATAATGATGTCGTTCAATATGGAATATAAGTTTACTTAATATCGTATTTAATTATGAAAAACAAAACATATGAAATAATTACGATATAGATGACATAGAAGATACTAAAAGAAACTATACTATCGGGGTTATTCCGAAAAGAAGTTTATTCTGTAGACTTATAATTCTCCTTTCATTCGAGAAAATTTAAATAATGATTCTATTAAAACTTGGAAACTCTCTTCTACTGGATTGTGCATAATATCCCTTTTACACCAATGTAATTTTACAAAATATATATATTTTGAAGAATTACTTTAAATTGTGGGTTTAAATGTTTGGGCTAATTGTGACATATTTTATTTAATGAAACATATCCTTGATATAAAGAAAATAATTTGAACTTATTATCTAGGAAATTTAGATTATTGTTCGTATTATTACATAATTTTAATTTAGACCACGCCATCCTATGAAGATGACGTACAATATATAGGGTGAGTGCATCGTCGTCCTCAACAAGAACTTTAAAATGAGGGATCATTTTAACATTGTTTTACATTTAGTAATTTAAACCTTTAAGTTTAACAATCACATAAATATTTGTAACTTAAGGTGATTGATTACAAATATTAAGTAAAAAATAATTTTTACTTAATAAAAATCACCTTAAGTAAAAAACAATAAGGCGTTATTATATAATAAGATATTATTTTTTATATATAAATTATACAAACGCAAAAAAAAGAGTATTCAAAATAATTTAGCTTATATTTGGTTTATTTTAATAAACTTAACAAAGACTTGTGTGTTATGATAATTGTATTAGGATGATTGTAGTAGAGAAAGTATAATTTTTAAAAGGAAACCTTTATAAATTGCAAGTGGTGAAACAAGGTAAAGGAGATAACCTCAGTTGGATATAAAAATGGATTCTAGAAAGATGAATAATGCAAGAAGGTATCAGAATGGAATTTCTGAAATCCTTTTATGTTTGCGAATGACCATAGAATCTCTGTATGAGATGGAGTAAAATATCTTTTGTCAAGTAAAGAAAATCATATCTTCCGTGGTGACAGCTTGAGTATCTTAAAGCAAGTGTGGCCTTTTTTATAGACCGTCTATCTCACAGACATGTAAAGATATTTTTTTGTACCAACTTTTACTTTCCCAAGTTGTAATTTCATGTTGAAACATTTATTTTTTAATAGTTTATGTAATACTTTTAAATATTGTGTTCCTTAATATATTCTTTATTAAAAAAATTTAATTATAAATTTAGCTTAATTTTTGTGTTAGATTAGTACATATTAAACTATTTTTATTCATTTTTACAGATGTTTTTCTGGGTAACAGTTTTCATGCAACGTTCTTCGCCAGTATCTAAGTTCAATTTTTCAACTAACCGTTCTCACTTTTTAATTGTATATCGTACAAATTAAAAAAAAAATTCTTAAAATATTTTATATTTAGATTGTAAAAGTGATTTGTTCATTTATTTATTTGTAGCCCGTACAAACTCAAATAAGAGTTGTAACGGAAGTTATGCAATAATCATAGTTTCTTTTGTTCTTACTGTTTGAATTTAATTGATTTTAACTAAATAGTTTTGTTTTATAACAAGTTATTTTAGTCTTTATTAGACATTTAGAACGTTGTTTACTTCACTTTTTTAACTCTGTTCTAGAACTCGAGTTATAACAGTTTTCGTTTATTGTCCTATATCAAAATTTTAACCCCTTAATAATTATACAGTATATAAAACTGTTACAAAGCCGTACATTGTATGATCATTAATTGCACATATTAATACTTGGTGATATTTAATTTGTTTTAATTGACTTTATGAAAAGTCTATTAAATTATTTACTTTACCTTAAAATTTCATACAAAATTATTCGCCTGTTTTATAAGAAACTTTAAAATTTCGTACATTTTAACATCGGGGTCTTATTAAAATGAATGAATTATCATACTTTCTATAGTTTAGACTTTATTAGGCAAAAATCATTCCAATCTAAGTAAATCTTCTTTCTTAAACCGACCAAACCGTAAAGAATCTCTTAGAATTTTGTATATTGTGCTACTTATTCCTTAACCTGATGTATTTTTATTTTCAATTTATTGATCTACAAAACATTACATTTTGTCTGGACTGACAGTTTCGGCTTTAACCTAAACGGCATTAATTCAATTTTGTTTGTACATTACATATATTTTCTAATACTGATTAATATTACATACAATTCTAAAATTAACATTTTTCATATCTATTATAAGCTCAAAGTAATTTGTTAAACGAGAACATTGTCGGTCCTACTTAATCTTTTTTCTATTGTCCTATGACTCGTGGGACTTTCTTTAACATATTCGCTACTTATATTGAAATTAGACAATATTTTGGACATTGATGTGTCTATATTATTTCAGACCACCTCAACTTGTAATATAACTTCTACAGCCATTCAAAGTAGTATAACCTACTTAAATTGGATTTAAAAATTGTCGTGAAATGCAATGTTCTATAAACATGTTTTAAAATGCGTCGGTCCTAAGTAATTTGTATTTAGGAATAGCGTTATTATTAGACGAAATATTATACCATTTAAAACACGGTAATTAATTGTACCAAACAGATTTGGTGTGACTAATAAGAAAAACTCGATTAGAAGGGGCAAAAATATAATATGGAAATTGCTCCAAGAAGTTTATTCTAAAGAAATATAATTCACTTTTTATTTGAGAATGTTTTAAATGATGACTATTAAAACTTTGAAAGCCATTTTACTTGAATTGTGTGTAATGGCGCCTTTATATTAACGCAATTCTTCAAAGTTTTTAGAAATATCTCTCTCTCTCTCTCTCTCTCTCTCTCTCTCTCTCTCTCTCTCTCTCTCTCTCTCTCTCTCTCTCTCTCTCTCTCTCTCTCTCTCTCTCTCTCTCTCTCTCTCTCTCTCTCTCTCTCTCTCTCATTTCATATATATATATATATATATATATATATATATAAATATGTGTGTAGATTTTGTATGTTTAAGATTACGTAAGCCTATGTTTAATTAATTATTAAAGATGAGCAAATATTTTTTATTAAGTTTATGACCAAATTTGCTCCGCTCATTTTCCGACCTATATTCTGTCAGTATGTATTCGAATGTAATGTTATTGAGATGTAATGTACTTCTGTAATATAACTCAATGGTTTTGAGAGGTACACTTCAATGAAAAAACAAACATAATTATTTTAATTTAAGTTGTTGTTTTTAAATAAAGGTAAATACATTTTGATTGAGAGTTTAAGTTATTAAGTTTAGAGTAGTAGTAGTTTCATCAAATATGATTTTTTAATTAAATTCATAGACTTGGAAAGCAGATTTATTATACTACGGCGATGACTGTATACTGTAACAGATTTAGTCTTAACAGAGTTCTTGGAATTTAATTACCTATAAACATTATATATAATTTTCACATAAGAAATAAAACTTGTAGAACGACTTTAGCTAACTCACTCTTTATTTATTAAAAATATCTCCTATTATGGTTTCTAAAGCTCTTCAAGAAACTGATTTGAAATCCTAAATTTGCACTTTCTTAATTTAGATTATAATAATGAATTTTTGATCATAGCTTTGTCATCTCTGTGTTATGTGAGATTACTTAAAATCAATTTGAATTATTTCTCAATGAATATTTTATGTTAGGACAACTCAATATGTGTTTAACTTTTCGTCATTAGCGAAAAACAAAAGTATATAAATTTTTATATGTAATGAATTAATGAAAGGCAATCGAATTATAATTTTGTAATTAATTTCATAACGATAGTATAAATGTTTAGACTAGGGATAACTTAAACTGTGTAAGGTTTTGAAATGACATCTGTTTGAAAAAAAGTTCCTCAAAATAAATTATATTATTTAATTTGCAATGAACGGTATAGATCGCGATAACTTTTCTATTATTTACCACGTAAAAATCAATTACGTCATTTTTTTAGGTGAAACTTACTGAGGCATGTACGATGTCTGAGTTTTAAGTTTCAGATGTCTAATATTCTATCCAAGTACACAATGGAGCGAGATCGATGGAATATTCCTGAAGAGGTAATAGGTTTGTTACTAATTGTGATATTTATTTCGATTTGTGTACAAAGTTGACAGCTATGGAGATAAATTTACCCCATGAATGTCTTATTTCCCTTATCGTTTAGAAATTAGATTTATAGTATTCAACGGTAATAAGACTAGTCGGACGGATATTTGATGGACTTAAAACCTCCACTGCCAAGACAGATTGAATTTAATTAAACCACTTCAATTTAATTAAGTAAAGATAGACAGATGGAGGCCACCAAGATATTGCATGACATAGTCTTTCAATATAGCTGTCGGTATCATGTTTTACGTTTTTGTACAAATTTAGAATTATCTGAACGTAAAATAATAATAATAATAAAAAAAATCAATAAATAAAAAAATAATAATAATAGAAATCAAGATTTTTGTTAGGAACTCCATTTTTACTTTCAAGTTGTTACTACTATTATTTTTCTATGACGTCCGTCAGAAGGTCTGTTTGATATTATCTTTTTCATCAACGATATCAATAAAGTTATTCAGACAAATCAATACCAGACAAATATTTCGTCAGTTTGTGAAAGATGTAAATATAATTTGGTTTTACAATAATTATATATTTATTTTTACCTAGCAATCCAAATCGACAAAATGAAAGTAAAGGTTTCCACCTGATGTTCTCTCTCTCTCTCTCTCTCTCTCTCTCTCTCTCTCTCTCTCTCTCTCTCTCTCTCTCTCTCTCTCTCTCTCTCTCTCTCTCTCTCTCTCTCTCTCTCTCTCTCTCTCTCTCTCTCTCTCTCTCTCTCTCTCTCTCTCTCTCTCTCTCCTAATTCTCTGTACCTCTAACCAGAGACAGATCTAAGGACAGATAGACTGTGTGGCAGCCCGTGTATTTTACGTATTTTAGTTCAACAATTCTCTGAGTTCATGTTGGGGTTATTTTTTAAATTTGATCGATCTTTGGTTTGGTTGATAAATATCAGTGCAACCAATACTTGAAAATTAAACAATAAAGTATTAAATTTTTTCTACAAAAAACTCTGGTAAAACTTGCTTAAATTTCGAATAATTTTGTTATTAGTATATTCTTAAAGTGGCCATTAAAAAGAAAAGAAAATAACTTGCAATATTTTTGCGTTATAAAAATTGTTGCCTCCAATTATAGAATCGGTAATATTTATGATTGTATTAATAATTGCAATACAGTTACATCGATACCAACCGCCCTATATTTCCACTTCCATAACAAACGGTTTTAAATTATTTTCTGAATTCAATCAACAGGAACATGCTCTCTTTCGCTATGTGCAATAGTAAGTTTCACAGATAGAATTTGAGAATGATTCATATCGTTAGTAATGAAATACAATAATATTTATTGTCTACCTCTTGTAAATATTTGCTTTTATGAGTTCATCAATGAATCATAAATTTTCAATTTTTTTACGAGTATCTTGACTATACCGCATTGTCACGATATATGACTTACTGCAGGTGTTATTTTAAATATTTTCCTCTTAGCAATCAATTGTTATTATCAATCAGTAAGGCTAGATAACAGTCATGAGCTTAATCAGTACGTTATATTTATTGGTTGGGTCTCAATCAGTAAAAATGTTATGAAAATTAATTAAAAACATAATTTTCCATTACGAACATATACACGTCATTGAAGTTAAATATTAATTGTACCATAAGAAAGCCTTAAACCCACACATTTTATTAGAATGCGAGATGTGTCTCGCTCAGTATTCACAGAGGCTGCGTGTAGATTCATTAATCTTTTTATTTCTGCATCATTTGCCATGAAGTGTAAATAATGTACGTTGTACATTCCGCCACATATTACAATGAATTTTTAACCTCTTTTCTATTCCCAACCACCTTATCGTTTTATTATTAGTTTGGCTACATGCGTCTTGAAGAAAACATTGTAGGTGTATCTTAAAGCATTATGAGAATTAACGTAATCAATAAATTATTTTATTATAACTTCAAATAACTCTATCCATCCTTGATGGCATCAAGAGTTTTGTGACAGAACTATGGCATGGAGTTACCACACTAAGTTATATAGATACTTAATGTCAAATTTTTACGTAGCTGTGAAGTTGCACACTATACTGTTTATAATTTTCTGTGAATACGTAATCAGTTCGGTAAAAGAACTATTTTATTTATACAAACGATTTAGTCGATCTATATTTTTTATATACTCATATCTCTCTCTCTCTCCCTCTCTCATCTCTCTCGCTCTCTCCCTTATCTCTCCTCTCTCTCTCCATCTCCCTCTCTCACCCTCACTCCCTCCCTTCCCTCTACCTCCCCCTTTCTCTCCCTCCCCCTCACCCTCCCTCCCCCTCTCTCACCCTACCTCTCCCTCTCTTCTGACACTATTAGAGCATTCGAGGCCAGTTGGTTTTTTCTCTCATACATTTATAAATGAAATATGAATAGTAAAAAGAAAGACAATTTGGAGTATGGTGCAGGAGTTCGGATCCCCAGTACATGTCTATGAAGGTAAAATTTCATGTTATTTATTGTTGTTGGGTGTTTGATTCTATTTGTTGGGTTTTTTCTAAGAAAACAAAACTCATTATTTATAAACCTAATATTTTTAATTTAAAGGATTCTGTAAGTTAAATCTGACATTGTTGTATTACATCTAATACCTGGACTTCCTCCTCCTAGGATCAAAGGACTTGCCTCTAGCTGCAATATTGGCTTTGAGAGCCATTTGGGCATCAAATTGGTCCTCTTCATCTTGTCTTTCTCGTCTTTGTCGCTGATGGGGTTGAGTAAAAAATCTTTCTCTTCTGTAGCAATAGGAAGAGGTGACCTCTTTGAACTCATGTCCATTGAAATGACAGTAGACGTCTCAGGACTAATGCCCCTGGTTTCTACTGCTGTAGATGTGCGAGCGCTGGAGCCCTCAGCTGAGATCTCAGATTGATTCTAATTGTTTGTTTTTTTTTCTAAGAAAAAAAGTCATTATTTAAAAAATCTCATTTTTTAATTCAAAGTATTCTGTAAATAAAATGATACAATGATTTAAATAGAGCCGCTTTGAAAATGTAGACTCCCAAAATGTTAGATTTATAGGAGATAATATTGACACTTCCTACGTTAGTAAATAACAAGTATATTTATAAATATACATCTACAGCTGATTGATCGTCTGGAAATAGAATCATTATTGATCAAATATTCAAGTCATGAAGACAATATAAGTTAAACCTATAGGTTCAATATAACTGATATAAATTCTCTTATCAATGTATTCTGTATTTCCTGTACTTTAATCACTAAGATTTAATTTAATTTCTAGGCGAAATGGCTTGATCATCTATTTAAAAGATGACAGTTTGAAATGGCTTATTATAGAAGTAATGCCGAAAAAGTTAAAATCTGTCTAAAAATAAAACAATGTGCTTCACTTAAAAGCGACAAGGCGAGACATAATCTCTACTTAGTAAAAAGAAAGCAATGCTGCCAACGTAACGGTGGATGACTTTCTCTTAGTTACTGTAACATTAAACTTTTTTGTAGTTTTCATTCCAGTTTTATTCTAATGACTGAAATAACGCGTCACTCTGCAGCCTTTTGAAGGTTTAAGTGTTATGTTATTGTTCCAGTCACAGTGTTATGTTTGCTTAAAATCACTTCAAACTGCCACTGTATGGAAATGGGTAGATGAGTTCAGTAGCTAAATATTGTAGTTTTAACGAATAGTTAAGAAATAGTCGATATACAAAATGACCATAAACCAAATCCCATTCGTGTAGTTTCCGAATTATTGTTTTTGTCTCCAATCGGAATATTTCACACTGAAATGAAACCGGTATTATTATGTGTCTAATCCGAACATGAACTACGTTGAAAGAAAGAATGTTTGTGAGACATAAAATGTTCTATCTTAGTACGTTGTCATTAATCATATTTCACAGGAAAAATTGCTTCTCTTCGTCAAATCTTGAAAAATAAAATTACCTATAATCATTCCCCTGACAGGACAAAAAATGTAACAATTTAGAAAAATATGAAAGAGACAAAATATTTTCAAATACTATCACAGCGACTTGCCTCAAAATCACCTAGGCGAAATGATTAGGATCGCTGCAACAGGGAAGTAGCGTTGATTTTAGGAACCATGTTAGAAACGAATATAATTTCTAACGGTTATTATGATTTATTTCAACCCATACAAAATCATATCTTGTTGAATAAACGAAGTAAAATAATATCTGCTAGATAACTGTCTTCTAGTTTTTTACATGCTTTTAGTTCTGAGATATTAATCGACAAAATGGATAATGTAATGACAACCTATGAAAAACATTGTTACCGAAGAAAAGTACAGAGATAATAAAACCAATTTTACAAACTTTGCTATGATTTTTCGTGAATAACGTTTAAAACAAAACAAAGTATAATAAAAAACGGATTTCACCATTGACCTTAGAATAAAGAATCATAATAAAATAATGTATCAAACGACCATATATAAATTTAAAAAATAACTAAATTTCAATATGGCGGCTAACATTGAAAACCAGCAAAACTATAAGGTACAATACTGTATTGGGTATATACTGATTTCAACTTGTCATGAGTAGGATATAGGACACCTGGGTTACGACAAACTGGGACACCTGAATACTGGGACACTTGGGTTACAAAAGCCAATAGGCCCCTGACGTCACTTCTAGAGACGTCATAACGACGTCACTGGAGATGACGTCATTAGGGTACTAGAGACTAGGGTAACAGAATGCCCTACGTGAAACAGGTGCCCTAAGTCTAGACGCAAACCAGATGTCCAAAGTACAATGTTAACTTACCCGAGGTCTTTCCTCCTCGACATCTCGACGAAGACTAACTAAACTTAAGATATACCTAATCTATAAAGCACAATACTACGTCACAATACTACGTCACATAGAGCTATGGGAGACCTGAGTACAGATTGACTAGCGCTATGGGACACGTGAGTACAGATTGATGTCGCATAGCGCTATGGGACACCTGAGTACAGATTGACGTCACATAGCGCTATGGGACACCTGGGCACAGATAGACGTCAGCTCTAGTAACGTCATTATGACGTCTCAAAAAAAGACGCCACAACATCGTCACTGGAAATGACGTCATTGGGGAATTACTCTATGTTACTATGCTGCGTCACCAAACCCCTACATCACACAATATTACAATACATAATAGTACATCAAACAAAATTTGTAACCTAGCAGAGATCTTACCCCTTCGAAAGTTCGATGAAGACTAACTAAAATTAAGAGATAACCCACCTATAAAGCACAATACTACGTCACAATACTACGTCACAATACTACATCACAATACTACGTCACAACACTACGTCACAATACTACGTCACAATACTACGTCACAATACTACATCACAATACTACGTCACAATACTACGTCGCAATACTACGTCATAATACTACGTCACAATACTACGTCACAATACTACGTCGCAATACTACGTCATAATACTACGTCACAATACTACGTCACAATACTACGTCGCAATACTACGTCAAACAAAATTTGTAACTCACCAGAGATCTTTCCTCTTCGAAAGTTCGATGAAGACTAACTAAAATTAAGAGATAACCCACCTATAAACACAATACTACGTCACAATACCACGCTGCAATACTACATCGCAACACTACGTCACAATACTACGTCACTTGGCCTCTAACCCAACCTCGTTATTAGCTTAACGAAGACTATGTGCAATGTAAATGTAAAGCCGTAGCAATATTTAATCAAATCGGAATGTGAATAAATTTTGTCTGTAATGTTTTCGGTGGAAATAGAATATTTTTAAAAACTACTATTTGCTAAGTTACAACGTTCAAGTTGCAACTCTGTACTTAGCCTAATTTTAAATTTGTAAGGTAAGAGTAATGGACGGTAAATTCGCTGGGGGTATGGTTACTTTGACAAATTATTATAAAGACCTAAATTTAAACGCTCAACGCCTCTCTTTCTCGAATTTGTAGGCTATGGGTGTGGAACATTTTAAACGTGACAATAATTAAACAAGGGAATGTAATATGGATTCAAACTGTCACATACGTGCAATAATATCATGTATGTATTCCCTGTAAATATTGTTTTTGTTTTTAAATACGTTTTGGTGGAGGAGAACGTTTTAGGGTTTTTAAAAAAATATACTAAATTTTTTAAAGTTTTAATGACTGCAACAAGAATGCTAAAGAAAGAGATTAGTAAAAACAACATGGAAATCAGTTCAGCTGATTTGGCTGTAGAGATGATATTAAGAACATTCTCAGATTTGTTAATTTTAGTCTTATAACGAATGTTTGAGTTGATAATTTGTAAATATGTTTTAAAGTCTAGCATTTTGATATTCATAAATGTCGTTCAATTTGAATATAACACACCAGAAGTATGTAGCTAATTCAAAAATCTATTCAAACAACAGGTCGCAGACATTTTTACAAATCCAAATCCCTAAGTATATAATTGACGCATAGCATCAATATATTACAAATTCAATATAAATTGAGCCATGAAAATAGAATAATATTCAAAATATATAAAATTTACATTTTTCAGAGACATTTTATATGGTAGGCCCTATAAATAGAGTAACGTAAACTAACAAATGATCCTTTATTCCGGCGAGATGTAAGCTCAGTATATCTACAGTAGTTCAGGCCTACATATATATATATATATATATATATATATATATATATATATATATATTGTAAAACTCATCTAAAGGTTTCTGTTAAAGAAACAGAATGAGAAATTTTAAAAAGAATTCGAGAAGTCACGTATCTAAATCGAACAAATGTTGTATAAAACAGCGGAATTTCTCCGAAAACTTAATTGAATCAATTTTGTAAGTATTTCGTTAGTAACAAAAGAAGAAATACATTATTATTATTATTACAGTTCAATTCAAATTGACAGTCAACTACTTTGACTGTTTATAACAGTTTTTTATATTCACATTTACATTGGTAAATTACAGGATAATTTGATTCGTCGCAGCTTCATTTAATCCATTAATTTATATTTAAAATATATAAATTCTATTTGTTAAAAAATTAATCAATTTAATCAGTTTAAATTTTGTTCAATTTTTTAATGACAAATAACAAAAACAAAAATATCAAATGTTGATATAGAGAAATAATTACAGATTTGGTCAGTCAAATGAATTAATTTATAATATTAAGAATAAAAATATTAGCACCAAAAAATAATATTCCACTTCTGAATTTATAAATGTTTAAAACGAAAAATAAAAACACTTTTGTAATAATATAACACCAAAAATAATAATTTACTTACATGGAACAAGGTCCGTCCCTATAAAGTTGTCAACGTACATCGTGGTACTGTTCCTCGCGGTAGTTCAAATTAGACTAACCCTACATATATATTGCACATATGCTCGTATGCAATAAATTGCATAGTGGGGGGCCTTGCAAAAATAAATATCCGCTTACCAGCATACAAACAAACATCTGTTCACATGTAAGTGCATTGCATTGGTCTAACATAAATAGACGTGACATTTATAAGCTTTCCCCCTATAGTCTCCATAGCTATTGTTTTGTGAAATCGTATTTAAGTTTCAATCGTCAGTTTTTGTCAATCAACTCTTTAAATAATAATGAGAAATTAAGGAAGGGTAGCCTCAAAACAAGAATAATAAGTCCTAAATGAGGTACATTTTCTTTGTACATTTTCTTTGTACATTAGCATTCGTTTAATATGTTTTTGATTGTTTTTTCAACAGAGGTCTAGTTTATATTATAACAAGTATGCTTTCTTAAACATAACTATTTTCTTAAAACGTATTTTAAGGCAGGGGTTTTTTTTATTCGTGTGTTTATTATGTGTTTTTGAGATGTAAAAAGAAAATGAAAAATAATAATGATAATTAAAAATTAATATTAGGTTATTCTTCTACATGTCACCAGAAAAATACTCAATACATTGTTTACCTTAGGGTAAATAATGTATTGTTTTTAGAAAAGTTAATTAAAATAATTTCATTCATAAAATTTTTCTAAATATATATTTTTTAAATGTTGACAGATATTTTATATATTTAAATATAACTTAAGCTTGTGTATCTTCTGGTAAAAACAAGGTCTAAGCGTAAATACAATTTGATTAAAATTTAGTATTTTCTTTAGAAATGTTAAGATAAATGGGTAGTTAATTCCCTTATTTCTCACCGTCAAACACTCTAAATACATCCTGTGGTATTACTGGTTTCGGTGGTTTATGATACCTTCACCATACTTCCTAACCTAACCTAACCTATACCCGCCCGACTAGTACCTATAACACATAGCAATATCAAAATCTACAATGATTCTCAAATGTGTTTATTTACAACACAAAACAGACTGTTAAAAAATGAAAGTTGAAAGAGTCAGAGAGCTGTTCTGCGGTAGCTATTTGTTAGAACATGTTAAAAAATGATTACAACAATGGAAGGAAGAAAGATATTTGAATAGCTGCCTGGAAGAATGTTGTAAGATACAAAACAATAGTTGTATACAAGCATTAAAAAACTTATTATGCTTCTACTTTTTCAAAATATTTAACTTTTTGTTAAAACAGTAATCATGTTAACTTTAATCAAATTTAATTAGACTGTATTATGTTCTGTAAATAAACATGATTTTGAAATATCAAACTTTTAATGCTACCAAATGTGGAATAACGTTGTAAGGTACACAATAATAAAACGCTATAAGGCACAATATTTAAGATTTTATTATCTACTATTCAAACAATATTAATACAAACCAGTATACACTTTCTAAGCTTTTTAACAATGATTTAGTTTTTTACTACTGGTAAACCCTACTGCAAGTAAAAGGGTTTACCATTCACTAAGAACATGTAGTTACACAGGTGTGTAATAAGCTCTCGTTAGATGTTATAGTCTGTTTAATGTTAGTTGTGTATTTTAATGCAGTACGGACGCGCTATTATGCGAGTAAAAAACATCGTATAGAATTAACAAACCCGTCTACAAAAGATATCAATTTGTGTGTACAGTAGTAGTGCTCAAATGCTCAAAGGTGTTCTACTGAAGCTGAGTCCCAGAAAATTTTGAAATCCAAAAATGAAACAAAATACATGACAGAAAAAATAAAAATAGAATATAAGACAAATTACTGATTCACATAAAGTAAATAGGACAATTCCAAGGTACCTAGCTGATTATACACCTCCCTTCATCTAGTCTTGAGTTAGATACGTCTCATTCATGTTTCCTGTCAGGTCTCTCTTAATCAACTCTTGTTCTTTTTCGACTCTGTCCCTATTATTTAACAGGTGAAGACTAGAGGTATATATATATATATATATATATATATATATATATATATATATATATATATCACAAACCTACGTAATGAAAACTATTAAAAATGTAAACGTAGCAGAAGACATACATTTAAAAAATGAATTACATTTTTGCACGTTTTGAAATATACTTTAATTTCGAAAGCAGTTCGTTGACACACTGTACATACGGAGTTATAAAGCGACGGAAACATTTTTATACGTAAAGTAGAGGTTGAGATAAAACATCTATACTATTATATAAACATTTAATGGTGTCTGTCTGGGTGTGTGTTACTCAATCACGTAAAAACTACTAGACCCATTGAGCTGAAATTGTACATGGATATTCTTAGGGTCCCTGGTTAACACATAGGCCTATTTTATTTAGAAATTCCATCAGGGGCACCGCCCCACTAGCCTTGAAAACTCCTTAACACTCAATTATCTATACTCCATTATACAATTCGTAAATCACCTACGAAGGACAGGTACTCTGTTAGTATTTTATATATTTCGTTCACACATCTCAAGGGCGAGTTCGTCAAATGAGAGGGAAAAAACACCAAAAGTTCTCATCAAATCATGTCAGTATATCAGTAACATTATTAGTATTGATTTATTATTACTACAGATATATTCTAAATTTAAAAAGATATTGAAAAAAAGTAAATGTTTCTGCCCAGGATCGAACTGGGGACCTTCTGCGTGTTAGGCAGACGTGATAACCGCTACACCACGGAAACGTTGTAAAATTGTACTAATTAAATATAGCACAAAAAGTTATGTGATAAATGCTCTATCATCTGACCAAACATTTCCTCGAGTAAAAGTTTAATTTTAAAAGAACACTTTTAAACCTTTTTATAAAATAAATTCGAAAGTTGAAAAATATTAAACAAAACACACCTGTAAAAACGCAGAAAATGATAGCCGCGTTAAAACTCTACTGGTATTAAAACGTAGAAACAAATTAAAACAAATTCCTTTTGGAGTGAAAATTATAATGTCTTTGCGAAGTTAAACTTTTGGAAACTTATTTGCAAAAGGGTTATACGCGACAAGGGTTTACTTTAGTTATAAATCATACAAGTTAAAAGTTATACAGTATAATCATTGTAAAGAGTTTGCTGTAATCTCCAAAACATGTCTTAAATGTAGTTTTCACAATATTCCATCTCCCCTCGTAAACGTCTAATGTTTATATTAAAAATAAATGGTTATATCCTCACTTCAACAGGCAGTTTATCCGAAAATTCATTTATAAGATAAATCCTATGACACTTTATTTTGAATTAGTTAAGGTGGTTTATAGCTCTGTCACTTTGGGAAGAAAATTTAAGTAAAATTCATAAATTAGAGGTGTTGGATTGTTTTTATGTTCTTTTATACACAAAATTTAAAGAAATTTATATAGTGGATGAAAAAATAAACCTTGAGTTACATCTTGGGGATAGTTTTGATTTAAAGTACTTACAGTCTAAGAAATTTTAACTTTTATTTCTCACATGAATGTATAGAAAATTGTGTGATTGGTCAAAAAATTTGTGTGTTTGGTTTCGGATATTCAATTTAAATTTTGAAATTCAAGTACATAGCCTAAAAGTGGTTCTGGAATAATGTCTGATTGTCGTACATGCTACATAAACGAGAACCAACTTTTGTAAAATGTGTTGTGGACAAACATTGAGTAACTCATAATTTAGGGTAGGTGTCATAAGAAAAACATTTCATTTCATAAGAATGAACAAATTTAGGCGAAATGACCGATGAACTTACAGAATATGGACCAGATTCATATATCAGTGAGTTTGTCTCGGGAGGTCCCAAAACATACGGATACAAAGTCTCTACAAATACAGGTCAGACCGTTACGGTTTGTAAAATTAAAGGTTTCACACTAAATTTTAGAAATTCGCAGATACTAAACTTTGATTGTTTAAAAAGATTAGTTGACACCGAAGACGATGTTGACAGCATTAACGAACCAATTTACATAAGTGGTAATCAAATTAGGAGATCCGTTATTCGTGAAGTTGTTACAATAAATGAAAAGAAAAAATTTAGTATAACAGGTGCTAAAAGAAAGAGATTTGGAGAGTATGATACAGTCCCCTATGGATACAAGACCATGCGTATTTTATAAATAGCAGCTATTCTCTAAATTCTATCATTTACATGATGAATGTGAGACAGGCTATTGCCGCAGAGTTGCATAAATCGGCTCGTAGGCGTTACCCGACCAGAAATGTAACTATAAAAGGTATAAATGACCTGTATCAGGCCGATTTGGTCGAAATGATCCCTTATGCGAGAGAAAATAAAGGGTTCAAGTATATATTGACAATGATAAACTGTTTAACAAAATATGCTTTTGCTGTGCCGTTAAAAACAAAATCAGGCGTTGAAGTAGCTAAATGTTTAGACCCTATACTTAAAAAACATCGTATGAAACATTTGCAAACCGATCAAGGGAAAGAATTCTTCAACACTCGTGTGAAACAGTTAATGGTAAAATATAACATTAATCATTACCATACATACTCTGACAAAAAAGCTTCCATAGTCGAAAGGTTAAATCGTACGTTAAAAAATCTAATGTGGCGTGAATTTACAGCTCGGGGCAGCTATGAATGGTTAACCCTTTTAAAAGAAATATTAAAATCATATAATAATACAGTGCATAGTACCATAGGAATGAAACCGTCTCACGTATTGAAAAAGCATGAGAAACTATTATTACAAAAACTAGATCGTAAAACCGTAAAAGCTATACCCAAATTTAAACTAGATGAAAAAGTTAGAATTTCCAAATTTAAAAAGACGTTCGTTAAAGGTTATTTACCTAATTGGACAAACGAGGTTTTCTCAGTTTACGCTATTGTACCGTCAAAACCTATAACTTATATTCTACAAGACTCGAAGGGGGAAATTTTAAAAGGCGGGTTTTATGGTGAAGAATTAAATAGATCAAAAATAGGTAATGTATATCTTGTTGAGAAAGTTATAAAGAAAAGAGGTGATAAGATCCTTGTGAAATGGCTAGGGTTTGATCAGACACATAACTCATGGGTAAGTGAAAAGGAAATTGTCAAATAGGTTAGGTTAGGTTACGGTTACTGTAGAGTATTTAAAAAAACTTATATAATGCTCATACAAATCAATTTAACTTCAGTATTACGTCATCATGAGGGTCGAGCACTCGTTACATTCAATGAATATGACGAATTTCGACACTTTTCTCAAGAAAAAGGCTGTAAATAAAAGACACAGCTCATTACTCCCAAACACAATCAGAGCATTACTTTGCGGACCATCAAATTGCGGTAAGACTAACGTTATATTTAACTTGCTTTTTGAACCTAACGGCTTAAAATTTGCTAATGTTTACATATTTTCAAAATCCCTTCACCAACCAAAGTACAAGTTCCTGGAAAAGATTCTTGAAAATTCTGACGTCGGATACTACCCATTCACTGATAATGAATTCGTAATCCCGCCAAACGAGGCCGAACCTAATTCTATAATGATATTTGATGATATCGCTTGTGAAAAACATAACAATATACGTGCTTATTTTACTATGGGGCGTCATAATAACATTGACTCTTTCTATTTAGGTCAATCTTACAGTAATATCCCAAAACACTTGATTCGTGATAATGCAAACCTCTTAATAGTATTTAAACAGGATGATCTGAACTTACGCCACATTTACAAAGATCACGTCAATACAGACGTTTCATTTGACGAGTTTAGAAATATTTGTGCTATTGCTTGGGAGAATAAACACGGTTTTATTGTGATAGATAAAGATAGTGAAAAAGATACTGGTCGTTACAGAATAGGTTTTGACCGTTTTATTAAAGATATATAATGCGTATATTCACGTATAATGATATTCGGCCTTTTGCCAACATTTGTAAATTGCATAATCCGAAATCAAATTTATGTTCATGGTATTATACGGACAGAAAACAGTTTTGTGGAAACTATTGTAGTAGATCTGGTAGATATGGTGATATATTCAATAGAAGATGTTGGAGGCATAAAAGGCGGGGAGGTCACAGTAAAAGTTTACCACCTTTAGTTATACTCATGATTACTTCGGCTGATAGGATTTACAATAGGGAAATATGGTTGAAATTTCTAAGCGAGTGTGAAAAAAACGGTGTGCCTATTGAACTTGTTATATATAACGAACATATGTTGAAAGGCACGGTGAGACACCCTCAAAATATGATTTCGAGGTTTAGACCTTTCCCCGATTTGTTCAATACAACTGTCACCCCCTCCCACGGAGGGGTGGGATATATGAACGCGTATTTGAATATGTTACAGTATGGAAGCTCCTTACCTTTCACTTCCAAATGTGTAGTTGTCACAGAGAGAACTATACCTATACGCGGGCCTATAGCTCTATATAGAATGGCCTTAAAGGCAAAGTGCTGTATCGACATTAGTTACAATGTAAAGTTCGGCCCTCCCCCCATCATACCTAAACGAACCAGAGGTAAACAGTTTGAAGCTGTAAACAATAAAGCTCAAGGTTTGTTCACTGTAGAGTTTCTTAAGGAAGCCTTACCTACAGTACCTCAACAATGTGTTCATTTCGGGCTATCCTTTGACGGTATCAATTATACTGTAACTAACCAAAAATTGTTACAGTCTTGGATGAAATATACGGGCTCAAATTTGGACGAATTTTTATTATTAAACTCGTATCTGCTTAGTGAGCAAAGTGTTCAGCCTATAGCTAAACTTAAAAAGTTTATGGAGGACACACCAAAGAATGATTATCTCTTTGTAGCCGAAATAGCTCAATGGCGTGATAATCTAAAACGAACCTTTATATTTAAAAGTACGGACAAAATCGAGCACATTCCTCGTTTTGACAAGGACACGTACGGATACCTGAAAGGGTTGCAGTGGAGTGCTAACATATTGAAAGCATCAGCTGGTGATATAATAAAGTTCCTCCTGACTAGAAAACAATATCCGTGTTTCTTCAGATCTATAGAATTACCATGACGTCATCTAACCTTACAGCGGAGATATCACGGTTAAGGGAGGTTATTAAAAAAAAGTATCGGGCTATACGTCAAGGCGAAGCTTATACAGAGGTGCTGCTCAATAAACAATACAGCCCTATACTTAAAGAGTTGTCAAAAATAAAGGGGTCACCGTCTATACCCTATGTCAAAGACGAGGTTAAGGACGAGGTTAGGGACGTGATCAGCCCTGAGGGGAGGGGAGGGGAGGAGGAGGAGGATGAGGAGGTGGAGGAGGGGAATTTATGGGGTTCTCCTAGTTTTATGGATACTGAAATAATTGCCGAGAGTCCGGACCAACCAGGACCTAGTGTAAGGGAACTATTGTCAACACCTGAAGGGCAAAGTACATCTGAAAATTGGGTAAACAGTAATTTCAAACATCCACTGGCACGAAAATATATGCTTATAATGATGAAAGATACCGCCAGAAGTCAAATTATAGATCACAGTTACGGACCGAAAATCGAAGACAACTCTATGACGATCGGTAACAAGACTCTTCAGTTGTCGGACGATGGTGAAATTATAATTGACGGTATACACTATAGTGGGACGCCCGGGTTGTACGAGTTGGTGTTTAAACGTTTACCAGATGATGAAATATATACCGATGCCGATTTACGAGCGTATAGAGATATCTGTTTGAGATCCAGTGCACACAAGAGATCATACAATCCGAACGAAGTAGTTAATCGTAACAGATCTCTAAAATATAGAAACATTATAGAGCCGTTATTCCCTTCTAAAACAATCACAGGGAGAGGATATTCATATTGGGACAACCCTAATGAACTTTGTAACCGACTAAGACTCTTATTGGCCTCTATAGATGCTGGTCATACAGGCATGCTAACGAAATAGCCTCCATCATTGAAGAACTACGGGAAGCTGGGATTATAAAAGGTTCTGGAAATAGAAAAATTAGATCATTAATAAAATGAGCGTCGACAAGTTTGGACGTTACTCAGAGCTTAGTAAGACTCGTTCAGTGTCTGGGTCTAGAGTTACAGGATATGACCTTACACCTGAGGGAAACTACGACATAAGGGGCAAAATCTTAAGTAATGTAGCCAACCCTAAAACTAAAAAAGATGCCGTTAACCTAGAAACTCTAGAGAAAAATTGTCTAACTTTTAACAAAAAAATAAAAAAATATCATACAAAGGGTGTACCTTTGGGGGGTCTGGGCGTGGCCAAAGACGTTGATGATGCCGTAACAAAAGGTTATCTCGAGTCTCTAGTTCCAATCAAACTTATGACCGAGTATTCTGTTAATCATAATAGGATACAAGATGTAGGCAAACCTGTGGGAAATGATGATGCTGTTAACGTTATATACGCGAAGGAAAATTTTATCGTAAAGAACGGAGAGGGCTTATTTGATGCCAGTAACTCTAGAATCATTAATGTAGAAACACCTAGCGGTAAAGAGGATGCTGTCAACAAACAGTACGTTGACAATAGACTGCCACTAAATGACGGCCAATCATGTAATTTTGCGCAAAAAAGAGTAGCAAAAATCGGCTCTCCATTATTTATGGATGATGCGGTCAATTTAGCTTTTCTTATAAATAATACTGTGCATTTACTCCCGTTTGGTGAGATATTCAGTGCTAACAATAAGAAAATAAGTGGTTTACTTGACGGTACGTCTGATGTAGATGCAGTCAATTTGCGACAGTTGAAAAAATATATTCACGATATGTATGAATGGTTAAATACAAATGTATTACTCAAAAATCAAAAAGACGACTGTTTTAATGCCGAGGCAAAACGTATTTGTAATGTCGCTCGTGGTACTTCAGCAGCGGATGCTATTACATTCCATCAATTAGCCGAAGCTATTAAGTCTGCAGAATTCAACTTTGTTCACGGTATTGAACTTACGGAAGCTAGTTTGAAAAAATTTATTAACACGGAATTGATTCAACTTGCACGTGCCATTAAAACAAAATACAGTAAAGAAACTATTCCTAAAGAAGGGGTAAAGAACTGGAGATCGCTATGGGGCGCAGAGGATAAGGATGTAGAATAAATATCTAAACAATTTGTTGATTAAACTCATTCGTAAATATGACTTTGAACAGAGTGTTTGTCTTCTTTGTGTTTTGTCACTGTACAATTCTCGCTGAAGAATTCGGCAGTGACAGCTACAGTACAACACCTGAAACGCTAGATGTGACGCTATATGGCCGCTGTGGTTATAACGATAGTGTTAATCCGCTTGATGCCTCGAGGCTGTTTAAATGGAGTAATACTACGCTCTCATGGTACGTGTACGGTGGTGGTAACCGTGACCTAGTGAAAACTGTTCAGTACGCTTTCAATTTATGGAGTAGGCATTCTAATTTAATGTTTTATCGGTGCAGCTCTACACCCAACATAGTCATTTCTTTTGCTGAAAGGGATCATTTGAATTTGGTTAATGGCGCTACAAAGTGTTTTAGCGATTTTGACGGTACAGGTTCGGTTCTTGCACACGCAACACTACCCACACCGACCACTATGCAATTGGAAATTCATTTCGATACGGATGAGAATTGGGACTTTAGCATGAATCGACCTTTGGATGGCCATCAATCTTTCTATACAGTCCTTTTACACGAAATCGGACACGCTCTTGGCCTACACCATTCGCCTGTTTTAAATTCCACAATGTATCGCTATTCTATTATACCTAGTAACATTGTAGACATGTATCAAATAGATCTCTCCCCAGATACAATTAACAGTATTCAACAACTATACGGTCCTAGGATAACCACTACCACTACAACAACAACAACAACAACAACAACTACAGCTCCCACTACCACTACCACAACAACAACAAGACGGTCAAAAAATACCATTACTACAGAGACGGCTCTTCCTGATCTATGTAGTATAAGACGTAAAGTAAATACAGTTTTAATAGCCAATAATCACATATATCTGTTTTATGGGAAATATGTATGGATAATACATCTGGATAAAGCTAAAAGAGACTTGAACATAACACCCTTAATGATAACGGACTGGCTGGATTATTTACCAACAAATTTTGACGGTGTAACCTCTGTTTATCAGGCGCCTAATAACGATATAGTTTTAGTATCAAACGTGACCGTGTCCTTATTGAATACCCAAGTTTACAGAGAAAGTATGTGTATAAACTCGATGATTGGTTGAGGAGAAAGGTTAAAAGGTTAAACGCAGTACTTAATGGTAATCAGGGTAGGACTTTGGTATTTTACGATAACACTTATGTTATGAGATATGATGATTGTGCACGTCAAAGTCTGTATGAAGGCAGAATAACCGATCTTTACACTGGTCTACCAAATACTATAAGTGGCGGTTTCAGATATATAGACGGTAATCTTTACTTTTTTGGTGAAAATAACGTGTACGCATACAATGAGTTTTTAGGTTATGTGACGGGGGTTTATACTGATATATTTGATGTATTCAAAATTACATGTATGAAGGAGGAGCGTCTCAAGGACTTGTACACCTTACTATGGGATATATTTTACTCTTAATAGAATGCAGCTCACCTTTTTGATCAGTATATAAATGGATGCGAAACAAGCAACATCTATTAGACGTCGAAAGTCAAAGAGAAAAGGTTGTGGTCTTGTATCCTCGTTATTAAGTGTAGGTGATAAGGTGTTGAATAAAGCAATTGATTTATTACCCGTTGAACTACATTTACCGTCTTACAACTATTGCGGTCCAGGTACAAAACTTGCCAAACGTTTAGCGCGTGGAGATAAAGGTGTGAACCCTTTGGACGAAGCTTGTAAGGAACACGATATAGCATATAGTAGATTCGGTGATTCGGAAAGACGTAGGGGGGCTGATAAAATACTTGCTGGAAAGGCTTGGGGTAGAGTTAAAGCAGGGGACGCGTCTTTGGGTGAACGTGCCGCCGCTTTGGCTGTAGCAGCTGCAATGAAGGCTAAAACAAAATTAGGGGGTGGAAAGAGGAAAAGGGGAAAACGTACAGTACAACAACTATTGAAACAGTTAAAGGGGAAGGGTCTTTACTTGAAACCATATAAGAAAGGTGGTGGTAAGAAAAAGCGTAGGAGAGGTAAAAAAAAACGTTGTTAGATTCGTTACCAAATAGACCGTTAACAAATATTGATTTGGAGAAATATGTCTTGAAACTAAGAATCCCTTATTTTAGAGGTGTCTACATGAGAGACAGTCTTCCCTCGAAGCCCTTGAAAAATGAAAATGCTATTGTAAACCTAGATAGTATCAACGGTGAAGGTACACATTGGGTGTGTTATAAAAAACGAGGTAATAGTGTAGAGTATTTCGACAGTTTTGGAAATCTTAGACCGCCAAACGAGTTGACTAGGTACTTTGGTACAGGTGCTAATATCAACTATAACTTTAAAAGACATCAAAGCGATAACTCAGTCGTGTGCGGACATTTGTGTCTAAAGTTTCTATCATGAGTATCGTTTTAAGTGGTAATAGTTCTACAATTTCGTGTGATTTCTTTCCTCCAGTTGAGTTGGATGATGGTGAGTGGGAGGTTGGTCTCATTGACTTTGCCACTTACAATTCAATCCCTAATATAGTGGAGGGTATTAATAATAAATTTTACCTCGGCAAAGATCCAAAAGATAAAGATAGTGTTGAATTGAACATTAGTATACCTACTGGCTCATATGAAATCGAGGATATTGAAAGATATATCAAGTCACAATTGCCAGCGAAGGATGGATTATCCCTAAAACCCAACAATAATACATTGAAAGCTGAGATAAAGTGTTCTAGGCTAATTCGGTTTAAAGAGGACTCTATCGGGAAATTACTCGGTTTTAAGATCGGTGACCTTGCAGCTAATGCTAAACATGAATCTGATTTACCAGTTGATGTAATTAAAGTGAATGTTATTCGTATAGAGTGTAATATTGTGAAGGGGTCATTTCAAAACGGTACAGAGTGTCATGTTATACACGAGTTTTACCCACAAGTACCTCCAGGGTACAAGATTGTGGACATTCCACCAACAATAATATATTTACCTGTAAAAGTAAAAACTATTCATAATATCACAGTAAGTTTAACAGATCAGATCGGTGCTCCTGTAGATTTCAGAGGGGAGACTGTGTCTGTCAGATTACACTTACGACGGAATGGGTCTCGTATTTAACGACCGTCAGTATAAAAAAGACGTCAGTATAAGTCGACCCCTAGCCGAGTTAACACGACGGAATATTCTGTTCCTTAGATCGTTAGGATTCAAGGTTAAAAATGGAACTACTGGCAATAGATAGTGCTGCGAATTACGATGACGTCATCACAGGTCTTGAATACCATTCTCACAGACCATATGCGTCCTCTACTTATGGCAATAACGATGAAATTCGTATCCCACTAAATCAACAGGATGTTATTACAGTCCCTTTTGAAAGTTTGTTACATATCAAGGGTAAATTGAGTGGAACGAAGGCTGACGGTACAGCTGCATCTGTTAAGTTTGTTAACAATGCAGTAGCGTTCTTATTCGATGACATTAGATATGAGATAGCTGCTAACGAAGTGGACCGTACGAGAAATGTCGGAATTACAAGTATAATGAAAAATCTATTATCGTTACGTGAACACGAGAAGAATAAGTTAGGTAACGCGGGATGGTTGGGTATTGGTGAAACAAAAGAGGTTGAAGAATTTACTCTCTCTGTACCATTGAAGCTGTTGATGGGGTTCTTTGAGGACTACAAGAGGATAGTAGTGAATGTGAAACAAGAACTCATACTATTACGATCAGCCACTGATTGGAATGCTATCTACAGTGACAACGCTACAGACATAAAGCTTGAGATACTCAGTATACACTGGAGAGTTCCTCACCTAACAGTAACCGATACTTTTAGATTGAAAATTTTGAAAATGATAGAACGTGACAGTCCTGTACACATACCTTTCCGTACTTGGGAAATTTACGAATATCCAACATTGCCCCAATCGACTCAAATTTCTTGGACCGTTAAGACAGCTAATCAGCTGGAAAAACCTCGATATGTTATATTGGGGTTCCAAAAAGATAGAAAGAATAAAATAAAAGCAGATGCTACTTTGTTTGACAGTTGTAATGTTACAAATGTAAAACTGTATCTCAATTCACAATATTTCCCTTACGACAACTTGCACGGCGACGTTTCGATCATGTATGAGATGTATGCAAGATTTCTAAAATCTTATTATGGAAAGGAACCGTCTCCGTATCTCAGTTTGGACCAATTTCGGGATAAAGCTCCGATTTTTGTAATTGATTGTTCTAAACAGAATGATTCTATTAAATCAGGTCCTGTGGATGTGAGACTGGAAATTGAGGCTTCCGCAAATATACCTGCAAATACTTCAGCCTACTGTCTCATTCTACATGACTCACATATTGTATATACTCTCCTATCGGGTAACGTTAAAAAAGTTAATGTGTAATTGTTGTATACTGACATCATATATTTGGTTTCTGCGCATGCGCGGTAATTGATATATATAAAACTGTTCATGTTTGAACCTGTTCATTCAGTGAAGAGACATCATGTGTATATACGATTCGTTTCCAGGGAGTGTTTACGCATTCTTCAGGTTAGTGCCTACAGATCAAATAGAGGAATTTAATGACTTGATTGAGAAACTTTACTCGTTTGTTGGTAAAGACCCGAAAGAGTTTCACGGAGAATTGTGTGAAATATTCTATTATGATTTACATAAGGATAAAAATTATATAGTTGAATCGGAGCAAATATCTAGCCGTGTTTATGAAAATTTAACTGATAGGTATGACAGTGATCTTTGTCGGTATGCTTATGGTGATTGCGTATTGGTGGGTGGGATAGGTGTGGTTGATACTTACGGATATTATTCCTCTTGTAAAGACTATATAAATGGTAAATTAACATACTACCAATTTGATTTTGATGACCCGAGGTTACACGATTTTCCTCTCATACTATACCATCTTGTTGGTGATGAGAAGGAACATATATTTATTGAAGAATTTGAGGATATAATTAACGGTGGAATTGTATTTGAGGAGGAGAGGGGATAAATAAGGGTGGGGGTAGTACATAGGGTGCGAGTTTCATTCAAAAAGGTTATTTGTAGTCATGGAGTCAACGAGTACGGACGTAAATGTGAACGTCTCCACCGTGGAGGATATTGACGAGCTCGTAAAAATACCTAACCTTCAACTCGGGGTTTTTTTAAAGACTGTACATTTTTTAAATAAAGAATGTTCAAAATTCATATCAGTTGGTTTATTTCAACATACAGGATGTGAAATCGGTGTGCTTATACATGGTGGTAAGAATTTTGTGTTTTTTACACAAGAGTTGTTTAATGAAGTATTACTACTGCTTAAAGGTTCTCACATTACTGCTGCATTAGGTGAAAAAAGTAATCGTAGATTCACCTTGAGCTACGGTGAGATTTAACCACAATCTCACCGTAGCTCAAGGTGAATCTACGATTACTTTTTTCACCTAATGCAGCAGTAATGTGAGAACCTTTAAGCAGTAGTAATACTTCATTAAACAACTCTTGTGTTTTTTACACAAGAGTTGTTTAATGAAGTATTACTACTGCTTAAAGGTTCTCACATTACTGCTGCATTAGGTGAAAAAAGTAATCGTAGATTCACCTTGAGCTACGGTGAGATTGTGGTTAAATCTATTTTTGGTATTCGTTATGTTACATTTAACGACGAGCGACGAACCTTAACCTTGAACGAATCGGAGTGGGGGGCGTTTGAAGACTCTATTCCTGTTGTGACACGTCGTATTTCTGAATTATTTTATTTCGAAAACGAAATGAAAGCATACATCAATTAGAACCTAGCCGCGGACGAGATAGTACCTAGCAGTTTACCTGAGGCTGACAGGCTATACGACGAAATTACACTGTTTAAACATGGAGTACGCCGTGGTTGAGTTTCACGCGTTTATGGATAATGACAATAACTATATTATTAAAGAACTTGCAATTGTGAGCAATCACTTTTTTAGTGTTACTGTATTTAAACCTCCGTACAGTTTTGAGGGATTGAATAGTAAAGCTCAAAGGACAGCACGTTGGTTACAAAGACATCACCATTGTATACGGTGGGGAGAAGGAGGCGTGACTTATAATGAAGATTTAATACGTATACTGTGTAAACCTTTCGCTATTTTATATACTAAAGGGTTAGAGAAAGCAAAATTCCTAAGACGGTTCCACAGGAACGTGCTAGAGGTGGATTCGCAGTGTAAAGTCTCTGAGAGAGTAGATTTCAATTGTGTTTTATCAAAGCATAATAAAAAAGATAGTAAATGTGCACTGCGTAGTGCTAAATGTTACTATGATTGTCTAAAGAGTGTGTGTGTGTCTAACGGTCCCTGGCGTGGAGTTAAGTCTCCCGTAAACCGTTATGGTCCCTGGCGTGGAGTTAAGTCTCCCGTAAACCTTAAGGTCCCTGGCGTGGAGTTAAGTCTCCCGTAAACCTTTGAATGTCATAGTAATACATAGCACGGCTATGCACAAAAAAATTAAAAAAGTTAAATACAAAAAAACAAAAGTAAAAATACAAAAAAAATAAAAAAAGTAAAAATACAAAAAAAATAAAAAAGTAAAAATACAAAAATAATTTGGGGGCCGCATTTTGTAATGGAGTGGCGGTCACAGGAAATAGCGTTGGTTTGGAGCTATTTCCACAAGGGGTAAGCCTTCTGCTTACCCCGGCTTGTAATGTGGGCTCTGATACGGCTTTACTGTACCAGATGACGGTTCCAACCCCGTAGAACACAGAGGACAAGTTGTTTAGTATTTTTATACTAACAAATTACTTTCTGATTTTTCAGATAATGGAGATGTATCTTTGCAAGACTTTGGAGACTTACGTGTGCTGCGGTAACGCCTGTAAGGCTATATCCGTAAAAGATCTGGTGTTTTATAGTGTATTATTATATAATCATTGTATCGTTCGTTTTTATTTTAGTCTTCGTCGAGATGTCGAGGTGGACGGATCTCGGGTAAGTTACAAATTTTGTTTGATGTACTATTATGTATTGTAATATTGTGTGATGTAGGGGTTAGGTGACGCAGCATAATAACATAGAGTAATTCCCCATTGACGTCATTTCCAGTGACGACGTTGTGGCGTCTTTTTTGAGACGTCATAATGACGTTACTAGAGCTGACGTCTATCTGTGCCCAGGTGTCCCATAGCGCTATGTGACGTCAATCTGTACTCAGGTGTCCCATAGCGCTATGCGACATCAATCTGTACTCAAGTGCCCCATAACGCTATGGGACACCTGAGGTACAAAAGCCATTAGGCCCCTGACGTCATCTCCAGTGACGTCAGGGGCCTAATGGCTTTTGTACCTCAAGTGTCCCAGTGCTCAGGTGTCCCATAGTGCTAGTCAATCTGTACTCAGGTCTCCCATAGCTCTATGTGACGTAGTATTGTGACGTAGTATTGTGCTTTATAGATTAGGTTATATCTTAAGTTTAGTTAGTCTTCGTCGAGATGTCGAGGAGGAAAGACCTCGGGTAAGTTAACATTGTACTTTGGACATCTGGTTTGCGTCTAGACTTAGGGCACCTGTTTCACGTAGGGCATTCTGTTACCCTAGTCTCTAGTACCCTAATGACGTCATCTCCAGTGACGTCGTTATGACGTCTCTGGAAGTGACGTCAGGGGCCTATTGGCTTTTGTAACCCAAGTGTCCCAGTATTCAGGTGTCCCAGTTTGTCGTAACCCAGGTGTCCTATATCCTACTGTCATGTTTAGTCATTTTGCATATTTTCAATGCATTCATTTTCTCGTGGACACTCTGTATATCTATTAAAAATTTTTATTTAAATTTGTATTGAACTATCAACAGTTTTTGAATTAAACTAACGAACTTATTCAGATCTATATTCATGAACTAATCTAAATACTGAATAATAAAATGAATTAATCTGTATTCACACATAATTAAGTTAATGTAATTTGTACTATACCATATTAAATAAATTATACATTATATATAATTACACATTATACTTTATTATTTATTATTTGTCCGTAAAACATTAAAGAAATCACGATTTAAGTAATTTAACTTAACTAGTTAAAACAAATGGTTAGTTAAAACTTCATTTCTTTATTTATACAAAATGATTGCCTTGCATTTGTCAGTAAGGAATTAAGAAGTGCAGACATTGCAGATAAAACAACTTCACCCCAACATTTGTTAACGTCAGGTTCATAGAGATTTTGAAACTTGATAATTCAACAACTCTGACACTCATTTGCATGATTTGTAAGATTTTAAAACTTTCATTTATTCCTTGCAATCTGTGAAATCTACAACGACTTTCATGTAAACATATTTATAACATATACTCTTTCAACGGGACACAATTATATCACAGCAATAAAACTAAGTGAAGCTATTTGGAATGACAGTTTACTCAAAAAATGAATAATAAAAAGGGAAGAAAGAACACAAATTGCAAAGTCGTAAAAAAATATATATATATTAGTGTAAAAATATTCTAGTAAAGTTAATTTACGAATTATAATTTTATATTGAATTTCATTAATGAGTGTCAAACTTTTATAAATATTTTAACTACGACCAACTAGTGTGCAAGTTACTGAAATGACATTACATATATATTTATTAATTTAGGACTAACATTACAGATCGAATTGACTTTCCTATTATTAAGGAAAGCACTGTACACGTACAAAATAAATTACTAAATCAAATGTAACCTCGGAATTTTGAGTTTCAGATGTAACTTAATCTACTCAGGCACACGATGGAGCGACATCGATGAAATATTTCTGAGTAGGAAATAGACTGAACGTGATAGATTTGAGAATGAAGATAAATCAATGGGGTGACAGAATCTATGTCGTGGATGTCTACTTTTTCTTATCGTTTGAAAGTTGTGGTTAACGAGTAGGCAATGTTAATAGCAATAGCAGGACGGTAACTTGATTGGTCCTTGAAGTGACCTCCATGGGGACAGATTTCAATATAGTTGCAGCTATCCAATTTTACTGTCTTGTTAGGACTTAGGATTGAGAACAATTAATCTGCATGAAAAAGAACTGTAAGTGTAGATTTTAATTACAAATTATATTTTTTGAAGTATGTGTTTTTACAAATTTTCTATGACATCTCTCAAAATCTTAGTCTACAAGTTTTCTGTCTTCTTCTTTTTCTTCATCAACGATGACTTTAAGGCTCTTCAAACGAAGAAACAACCTGGGAATCAATAAACATCAAAACATGTATTGGTAGATTTTTTTAAAAGATGAACATTTGTTTTTACAATTACCTCGACATTTGTAGCTTATATTGCGGAAATTCGCTTCATGTAAATTATACAGATTTATTATACATTGTGATCTAAGGTAACCGAAGATAGAAGTGTAATATGGGCCTTGAATAACTCATTTTGGGGATATAGGTTTAAGTTATATATAATTCTGGGGAATTTATCATGAAATATTGTAGAAAATAGTACACTCAAAACAATTAAATTATATTACCTCTACCATAAAATGTTTGATAACTTTATTCTTTACATTTCGTAATAAATTGTTATTTTATATTCTTAGAATCATTTCATTGTGAAGAAAATAACATTAAATTTACTACACATTGTTGCCTCCATGTATCTGTAATAGAATGTGTAGAAATCTATTGTTTCTCTTCAAAACCTCAGAATCGATTCAAGCCGTCCACCTTCGTAACCGACTGAAATTATTTCCTGAATACAATCAGTAGTTGTCAATTGACAAGGCAATGTGTTCCTTGGCGATGAGCATTTCTCAATTAAGTTTCTACCAATAGAAATCGATAACGATTTGTATAATTAGTTTATCCTGTGAAATACAATAATTTTAACTGGAACCTTTAGTAGATAACTGTTTGTACCGAGTTAATACTGATCTACTGACGAGTAAAACATAATGAATATGGATAACTATCAGAATAATTTAAGAATAATGAGCTTGTAGACAGTAAACAACGGAAACTATTATGAAATCACTACAGCATGTAACAATAAAATGTAGATTTCGTGTGTAAAGTGTACTGCTGGTTTAATAATGTGCAAGAAATGCTACTTAATTAGCACTCAATCAATTTATTTATCAGCTGGGTTTGAAAAAATGTATAATGTTATCAAAATGAATTCAGTACCTATTCGACTACAAGCATGTAATCGTTCACCTTCCGTACAATTTTACTAATATTGTACGATTATGGAAACCCCAAAACACACGCAGTCTGTTAAAATACGTAACTCTGTGTTTACGGAGGCTGCGTACAGTTTGACAGGTTCATAAATCTTTCCATTTCTGTATCATATGCCATGTACTGTACTGTAAATAATGGACTTAGTAGTTTGTACATGCTGCAAAGAATTCGCTATTTCTTTACTACTTCCATAGATAAATAAAGCAGCCTTATTTTTATAATTACTAGATCGCCAATCAACTTTTTTATACCTTTTGAAAACATGCACATTTAACGTATCATATGACTGAATGTAACTTGGAGATTATATTATAGCTACAATTTACTCTATCGAACAACCAACAGATTTGTGTTATAGAACTATTGGACGGAGTTACACAGTTACATTGAACACTGATTATCTAATATCCATATGCCTGTGAAATTAGTGCACAGTTTCAAATGCGTTTGTATACTGCATATAATTGCTGTGAATTCGTAACCAGTTCAGCAATGGAATACTGAATGAATAAAACTATTCAGTTTGGAAACGTTTATATTGATCTAGAACTGACTGTAAATTTATTTATACCAATTGTGCTAACTTAACCATTTACTAATTTATAATATAACTAGTAGATAAAAAATGTTGAATCTTTACTTGTCTTCACAATTTATTCGTTATTTTGTTCAGGGACCATATTTGGAATACATTTAATGTAGTTTTTACCTGATATTTGTTTAAAATTTTGGTTGCCATCTTTGATTTGAGGTCATATACAGAAATAGTTATCTTGTTGTGTCATTTGATTAAACATCAAACATGTTTTGTCAGGTGAAGTCAGTGATCATATTTTTTATCCTACTATCTTCGAATTAGATTAAAATTTTAAGAAATTTATCTTTTTTTCAAAAGGCACATTTAATGTTTTTAAGTATTGTAACACACGGTACAGTATATGACTTAGATGTATAGGGTGATTTAATAAGAACGCCTTTTTAGATTATATCATTTTCAGATTATTCGATTATAAGAGTTTAAAAAAAATAATTTAAAAAAAAAATGTTCAAATAGTATGACGTTATTAAATAAAAGTAGATAATAAAAAGCTATTCAAGGTGGCGGATAGATAATTTAAACATCATAATAAAACATAGTACAAAAAATCAGATGTAAACTTCATTTGGTCCCAAATCGATATAATGAAAATTGTTGGAAAAAAATAACTTATTGTTCGACAACATATCATCTGATTATCATTTGGTAACAGATAAGCAACAATTCATACTAACTTTAAGTCTCTGTAATTAATTCAGCAAGTCCTTTAATTTGGGTAGACATCCTTCTTGAAGATAACACCCTTATAGCCACAATAATTCTTGAATTTCAATTTGTATATGCTATTTAATTTACATAGTATCGAACATAAACTATTGCAGTTACTTGAATAACAAAAACTAAATCCCAGTTTACTAATTGTCGATGGTTCATGATATTTGGACCACCTTTTAATTAAGTTTTATGTTGAAACCATATATTTTGAATGATGTCCGTATGCGCTTTACAGAACGCAAACCTCTTCCCAATTTTATGAAATTCTGTTGGAACGTTGATTTTTACGAAGACATTAGTCAGAAAAATTAGCCGAAACTGTGTTTTAATGATTTTCTACTCTTAGGGTAGCGGTTGTTTTATTATAAAAATTCACCAAATGGATAAAAAATCTTCTTTTTGCAGGCTTAATGGTATTACAAGAAATATCGGTTAATAATTTTTAAAAAAATTTCCCGATTTTTACAATTTCGTGTATTTTTGTGTATGTCCTATGTTCAACATTTTAACTGTAAATAATGAAACCAATATATACTAATAACTTTTAATACCTAAACAACTTTATATTTATACTATAAACGCTATATACACTTTTGTTTGATGACTGAATGGGGAAAAAAAGAAATTAGAAGCATTACACGTTGCGAATACATATAAGCTTCTTATAGCATAATTAATATTGTTTATCATAGGTGTTGTCCATTTTGTGAACATAGGTAAATTGTTTTATTTTGGAGCGTTTTATTTTCAAATTACACTTGAATATCCGTTGATTTGACAGTAAAGAGAAACATATTGTTCAAGGATTTGCTGTCAGTTCTGTGAATATTGTTATTGAACAATTTTATAGCTATCCATAAAGCATTTTTAAACTATAACAAATATTAGGCCAACGAAGAAAAAATATTATTAAACTTCTACACGGTTATCAAGCTTTCCTATAGACAAAAGAAGAAGCAGAAAGATGTATTCAGTGTTAGCTATTATGTAAATAAAAGCACGCTCTTTTAAACTGAAGACTCTCATCTCTTACGAACTCATATTGTAAAATTATTTCTTTGTAGTCTTCAACTTGAAATGCCTGAACTTGTAAGGCATCAAAGAGCTAGGTGTATTAATGTATTATTACCATTTAACTGCAGTCTGCAGCAAGGAGGTGTGTTAACATATATTTATTGGCTTCCTTTGTTGTGCACATGTGTCTACTTTTCTTTCGTAAAACTAGAAGATTATTTTTAACTAATAATTATAAAGCAATACTTTAGAAATTGACTAATTTAAGCATCCAATGTTTGTTTTATTATTTATATTGTACGCAGTTTCAGCATCTGAACAGCGAGTCCTACATCCTTTGTCCCTCTCTCTATTACACACACCACCAGTTAAACACCCCTCCCAAAAATACAGCATTTGAATTCCGTCATTTTGAAAATAAAGAGAAACATATTGTCCAAGTCTTCTGGTACCAGTTCTGTGAATATTCTTATTGAACACTTCTTAAATATTGTTGCTATGAATATTGATATTGGGAGATATTGGTAAGTCCATTTAATCGGATGTTCAAAATACAAAAATTCAATTTTTTCATTTTTTACAGAATATCAGAATATGTTTTATTTAATCTACGAAATAATAAAAAAGTATTTACATTTACTTATTTAATTATATTATTTAGTCGAATGTTTTTTCATAATGCTTAGGAAAATACTTTAAAAAAAAGAAAAAAAAAAACAAAAAAAACAATAGTAATACAGAAATATGAAATGAAAAAATCAAGTTCGAATCTCACATCACATAATATTCAGCATTATTAGATAACACCAATAGAAGAGATATAGTGCGTAATCAATGTAGAATCTCAGTACAACTACGCTCCCGATCGGATGTTATAACTTTAACACACAAAATAATATGTATACGTTTTTTAAGTGTTGTGTGTAATTTTATGTTATGTATTTTTAATATATATACAGAGTGGTTATAAAGTCCCTTCCCACCAACTTTTTTCAACAATTTATATTTAAAGTGTTTTTCAATGCTACCACTAATTACGTAGATAGAAATTAACTTTTGAGCTATCCTAAAATATTGGGAGTTACCTGAGGTCTAAGATATATTAGTCAACTTCCTAATTATTTATGAGAAGATAGTCATGCCTACATGTCGATTAACACTGCCTCTTCTCCCTGAAAACAATGGTGCAATTAAAATTCAAAAGGGTTGTACCGTTTCCAAGAAATAAGTAAAATCATTTCAAAGATGTATGAGTTGACTTAAAAGTTGTAATGAGAAGATAGCCATGTGGCATGTTGATTAACACTAACTTTTTTTCCCTGAAACAAGAGAATAAAGGGAGTGTTAATCGACATGTCGCATAGCTATCTTCTCATAAAATTTAAGTCAAATCCTACATCTTTGATCTACTGATTTCTTGGAAACTGTACAACCCTTTTGAATTTTAATTGCACAATTATTTTCGGGGAAAAAGTCAGTGTTAATCGACATGTCGCATAACTATCTTGACGTAAAGAATTCGTAAACTTAACTTCTATATCTTAGATCTCAGGTAACTCCCAATATTTTAGAATACCTCAAAAGTTAGAGTTTCTACCTATATAATGAATGGTATTATTGAAAAACACTTTAAATATAAATTGTTGAAAAATGTAGGGGGGGGGGGAGGACTTTATAACCTCCCGGTATAAACATTATGTATACAAGTCTGTAATATCAAAGGAGGTTAACGTGGATTACTATCCTGAAGATGCTGACACTTTGACGCAGCAAAACTTGTAGTAATGTTACTACTATGAAAGTATGAACTACTTTATAAATATATTGTTATTAAATATATACTCATACGATAAAAATTTTATTAAAAAGGTAATATGTTTGTATATCCTAAACTGAATATGCCACATTTTAGTACATATATTTTTAAATTTCTGAATACATATCACTCTTTGAAAAATCTTGAAACAGTTTGTAAATCAACAAGCTCAGTAAAATCTTCCAAGAACAAAAGAAGTATAATTAAAGAATTGCTAATGCCGTTATATTTTATAGTAGAAATGGAAGGTGCTATATATTTTACCAGTGTTTTAAAAATAATATAAAATCAAAGAAATACTAAGACTTTTAAAATAGTAAAGAAAAACAAAAACCCAATGTTAAATGTTTGATGAGATGTGACATTTGTATGTCAAACCCAATTTATGATTTTGTTTTTCAATATTTGTAGATAACATTTAAAATTTCTAAAAATATTATAACTTTTGTTGTATAGTTAATTATGACCAAATTCATACAAAATCTGAATAAATCACTACGTACTGGAACGTGGACAGATGTACATATCACTTTTCCTAATATCTTCCTTCTATGATCTAATTGTACATTATGAAACCTCATTTTCAATATTTGAATTTTGAAAGCCTTAGCAAATTGATTATGATTACCAATCTTCAGAACCTACTTTTCTTTTGTATGAAATACAATTAAAATAACTTAAGAAAATAACAGTAATTGTCAAAAAGGCTGTATAAATAACAATTCTTAATCGGCAACGGTGCAATCTTATATTTGTATTAGTCGAAGTTTCATTAGTATTCTATTGATGCCTGTCTTATATCTCATAACAAAGTTGAACAGGATCTATTTATTTATTCTATAAAGCCCTGAATAAAGCGGCAACTCCCTTCCGTCAGACTTCGTTGCAACACTAACACAAACAATGGAAAGAAAACAATTTCAACTGAATTCTGGTGGTTGCAATTTCCATGGATATTGAGAAAAGTCTACGATTCATTGTTTACAGAAACGAATAATCCCTAGAATTTTTGGGGATGAAAGATCTTATAAACTTGTTACAAAAATATAGAGTTTTTTGAACTAATACAAGAAACGTAGATTAACTCGGTCATATAAAAGTTTCTTTTCTTTTCTTTGAAATATATACAGCGTGTGGGGATAAACATGAAGTGAAACATATCCCAATATTTTTGTTAATAATTGGTATACAAAATTCAAACTTTGAAAGTGTTAGTTTGGGTTGGTGTTAGTTTGGGTTGGGATTTTATTTGGGGATAACAACTTTTTTATTTCCTCTTGGTGTGAACTAGGGAGGGGGGGATCAAATAAAATATCTTTAAAGGTAAGGGTAACATTGGTAATAGCAGATAATTTGATAAGCAGAGAAAAATTGCAAAAAGAAAAGATAAATCTGTTGAACCAGTCTAAAATGACGGGAGGTCAAAGTTTAAAAGACTTCTGTTTAAGCATATTTCATATAAAAGAAGAACAGTTTTTAACAAACAAATGACTATTATATAATGCTTCTTTTGAAATAGTTACAATAATAATAATTTTTTGTCTTAAACAGAATAAACAATCTATTCACAACTATTAAGACTCCTTAATTATAGGCGAACATCAAAGCCAACGTTGTACATTCTAAACTAAGTCAATAATTTGTTTCATAAACCGCTCTACGTTTTAAAGATAAGTTAGTTTGTCAAGCTGTTTTAAATATCACCGGCCACTATTTTGGATAAGTTCTATAAGGTCAACTCGCTCACTGAAGAGTGTGATGTTAAGTAATCAAATTTTATGTTAAAATTTTTTTACAAATATTTTTCTAAAAATTATGTTTTATATTGAATAAAGTTGAGGAAAAAATACGAGTTTGATTAATTTAAATGATTATGAATAATGAAATTTAAACTTATAAAATACAACAGAAAATTTATATAATTTAATCTCTTCTAAGAACAGGATCTAAAACTTTAACGTAGATTTTTTGTAGAGGTTTAAATATAAACTTTCAAAATCTGAAATGTTAATGTTAGTATCTTTTGTTATAAATGCCGCACTAATAATAGCTTTACTGGTTCATCTCGTTTTGACGTTGACGTGTATACAGTAAAAACTGCTAAACGGATTTTAATTTTTAATGGTGCATTTTATTCGTTTCGTGCGTGATTTTTTAAAAAAAACATTTTCAATTTGAGCCATTGTTGAACGGAAAAGGAGAATAATTAAATTTGTAAAATCAACATTGTTGACTATATTTTTAGTTGATTTCACATATAATTAAGGAAAAAAATTACAATATTTATTCTTAAAACTGTATGTAACGTCTAAGAAGGAAGAGTAAAGACTCTTATCCCCCCCCCACCTCTATAATTCAAGGTAACTAACGATATTCATGTTTAATGTTGTATCACTTTTGCTGTTTCGAGTGTATTTTAGGCGTCCATCTTTAGACCAGTATCAAACGAGGTTGTAAAACAACAAGATTAAATTAATTACATTAAAAGTACATCACTAGGTGACATTTTAAAGTGCAATACCGGTATTCAAAGAATTTAATCATTATTAATTTAAATCAGTAATTCATGAAACTTCCTTACAAGATTTTTTACAAATTATACATAGAAACACGTAAATTTTTATAAACCTTTACGTAAAAAAAGAGATATAATTATTAATAAATTAAACTTTTATAATATCTCAAAGGTCTCACGCAATTTAAGGTTGATCATGGTCGCTTGTTTTGTTTTGTCTTCAAATATTTCACACCGTATTGTTATAACTTTAATAAATTCATTAATGTTGTATTATTTACTTTAAAGAAATATATTTATAACTCAATAATTTAACATGAAATTGAATTTGATTGCTTGTGATAACAAAGGCAGGTGAAATAAAGAGCATTATAGATGGAATCAATATGCTGTGACCTTTTGTCAATACTTAACATTTCTATAGAGTAGGAAATGGAGGCGCCCGCAGGAAGTTCAATAGTATTAAAGAGAGTTTGTAAAGTCGACCAGATTATATAGAAGAATTTGTTTAAGAGGAAAACAATAATGGTTAAAAATACCGCATGAATAAAAAGATTTTTGTGGCATTGAGAGGTATGTTGTGTTGTACAAATACATATTGAGATATGACCTAAAATATTAAAATAATTGATATAAATAACCTCAAATTTATTTACGTTTTTGTGTTAGCTGATTTTAATGAAACTCAATATATATATATACGTTTTTAAGATTGTGAGTTGAAAAATCGGATTAAGTACAAAATTTTGGGGGAAAAAAATCTCAATAACATTACATTCGAATACATACTGACAGAATATATTACTCAAAGGTCGGCAAATGAGCGGAGCAAATTTGGTTAAAAACTTAATAAAAAATATTTGCTCCTCTTTAACGATTGATTAAACATTGGTTTTTTGCAATCTTAAATATACAAAATCATCTGTATACGGTATATATGAAATGAGAGAGAGACAGTGCGGATTTTCTTTGGCGGGGAGAGAATTAGGCGGGGAGAGAGAGAGAGAGAGAGAGAGAGAGAGAGAGAGAGAGAGAGAGAGAGAGAGAGAGAGAGAGAGAGAGAGAGAGAGAGAGAGAGAGAGAGAGAGAGAGAGAGAGAGGGGGGATTGAGAGAGGGAGGGAGGGAGAGAGAGAGAGAGAGAGAGAGAGAGAGAGAGAGAGAGAGAGAGAGAGAGAGAGAGAGAGAGAGAGAGAGAGAGAGAGAGAGAGAGGGGGATTGAGAGAGGGAGGGAGAGAGAGAGAGAGAGAAGACCCATGGCGCTATTTAACAGCAACTGGTCACAATCGACCAACCAGCCATTCTTTTCTGCAACTCATACCCTAAAATTTAATTTAAGTTTACACAGTCAACTTAAGTCAAGTGATTAAGCCTACAAGTCCCCTTCGAACCCTATGTACAGTAGCCTCAGACTAGGATTGTTTCTGGTGTAACAATCCTCCACCAGAGGCTTCTAGAGTAGAGGGGAGGGGGCTTGTCCTCCATTCTACTTGCTTCCCTAGCCTGACTTGAAGGTATAACCCATTCCAAGAAAACTAGGTACACAAATTACACAAACTAGCTACATTTAATTCCTAAAGTTAAAACTTCGTTACAGACTTTTGTGAACGTTTTATTCTTATTCACACCGATAAAAGAAACGAAAGTAGGGTACGCGTTTACACAGAAGCATTCGAGGTCTATATATTTTTATTGGAGTTGTACTGCTGAAAGTAAACGCAACAAACAAAATGTGGTTTCCCATCTTTTCCTCTCCACCCCAGTCACATTCCTACCTTGAGGACACTGTAGGTTCAGATTTGTTTCATACAATTAAAGTACACTCTGGGACTCATTACACCAACTCAAATGGTCTCTTCCTCCTTAAGTCGTCGTGGGAGGAAATTATTGTTGGGCCTCGATGTTTGTATGGATCAGTGTTTCCTGGCTGTCCTTTTGATGTCGACCACAACAAGGGGTATTGCCTTTATGAATGTCCTAGTTTCGTATAAAACATGGTCCATGTACTATACATCTAAGTACTTTATTTTGAAATCTGAGGATCCATTAAATGTAGGAGTTAATGCATATCCCCAGAGCTGTGTAGCATACGTTCTTTCACTCTCTTCAATATCTTATTATAAAAAAGTATGTTATTTTGTACAGATAGAGGGGACCCCTTAGCCAGTACATATTAAAAATTTAACGTTATATTCTTTTTCCCTTTTCTTTGTGTTGCTTCCATTTTATTTTCGCAACCATATCCAGATATTTGGCAGAATTGACACGTGTGATGCATCATAAATTTCGATGTAATTATCTTCTGATATATTTTTTATGTAAAATATCGAAGTACGTTGATTTCGTCTCATTTAAACTGATTCGTCATTTTTTGGTCCAGTTGCAATGTTGTGGGCAGCCATTTGCAGTTTACTGAATGATTCTACTGCACTGTTTCCAATTACAAGAAATTGGCATAACACAGAATCATCACATACAAATAAAAAAAAATGGAGAAAAAGATTATAGTGCACATTTCTATGGTACACTAATTTTCAATATGGTTTTAATGACTCACGAAACACATAACCCTTAATTTATACTCACAACCTCACTCAGATAATTATTTTGAAATAAAAACAAACAAAAATTATAAAACATATTTAATCTTTATATGTTAAGGCATTTTCATACCAGTTGTTATCAAAGAAGCATCATTAATATATAAACGTTAAATTGAAAAACAGCTATTACAAGAATAAGTTACTATTAAAATTAAAATTTTATAAAATAACACTACGGAATTTAATTATAGTGCCACTTTAATTGACTAGGGCTAACAGATTAGTACATGTAGAAATGCAATTTTATTTTCCTTTTTTCTAAGAGAACTTGTACTAAGGATTACTCCACAAGGTAGTAAGTTTTATCATTATTTAAGACAAATATATTAATGTTCCACGGGTTGATTTTAAATCCAGCATCCTCCTTTTATTTTAATGCGCCTGAGGATTGCTTGACATAATTAGGGTCGTAACTCTCTCGCTATGAGAGGGTCGCCTCAAAATGAGACACTCAAAATGTTACTTCAAGTTCTGTTATTACTGCAGAAAAGTTTAATAAATGGGAACACATTACAGTATGCATGATGAACAATAAATAAAAGTACTTTGAGAAGAATTGTTAATTTAAGCTTCTAACACTAGAAAAATGAGTGACATATCTGGGCCTGACAGAAATTGTTATTTAGATTATCATGTAGTAACTCTAGTCTGTTTCATTGAATACAATATTAATATACTTTGATAAATGATAATTTGAGATAACTTTATTTCCTAACACATACAATAAACTTAGTTCTTAAACTTAATTAAAACTTTTGAGCTAACTATTAATTAAAATATTCCATTAACTGAAATTAACTTTATGTAATCAATTTCAATTATCTTAAATGACCGAATAATGTATAATAAATATACAGATTAATAATAATCTTCTCACTTATTCTAAAAAACAAAGGAATCGTATGCATCTTTATTGACAACGTTTTAAATGTTTTGAATTAACTTACATTTCATTTAAACAATCTTAAAATATCTTATTAGTACTTAACATTATTCATTATAGCAGCTATAAAAAATATCTCGGGATAGTTAAATAAGTTTAAAACTTTAAAAAATAGAAAACTGAAACCTGAGCAATGTTTTTTGGTGTAAATTAAAGTATTTATCATAAGATAAATTCACGCTAATTTTTTCAAGTGTAAGGCTTTATCGAGTAATACCTCATCCCCCCCCGGGGCTCACAGCTTGTGGGTACGGGATTGGTAATCCCGGGGTTCCGAGCTGGAGCTCACCTTACTTCAACTTGTCTTGGGTGAGTTCCTTATTCTTTCCATCTTTCCTATAAGGTCACTCTTGACCGAATCTTGTTCTTTCGACCCCGACGCTATTAGAGTATTCGAGGGCTAGGGAGTTTTCTTTTTTCCCAATCTTCTCTTTCTTTCAACTAAGAAATATGGAAATGTGTGATAAATTAACAATTATACCCCAAGTGGGCAACCCTGAAAAAGGAAATCCCACCATCAGCTCTGATCGAGTGAAAGCCTCGGTGGCTGGCGCTATTCTGCACTATTTTGGGGGCGGCCAATCGCACTATTCTGCAGGAGGGGTGGATCACTTGGCCCAAGTAAATGCTACAAGTGAAACAAAAATGAAAGAACCTGTTCCTCTTAGAAGGAGTATGACGTCAAGAACACCACCGACACCAGCGAATATGGACGGAATGTCTTCTAAGGAATAGGGAGATCGAGATGGTATGGATAAGAAGAAAGAGGTTGGGGACGCAGGTCTCGAGGAGTTTATTTTAGAAACTATAGTCGTAACTACCGATAAGGAGACGGAGAGTCTTAGAATTCAAATTGATGAAGCTGATAAAAATGAAGAAATACAGTTGCAATCCATAAGAGAAACTCCAGATTGATGTGCCAAGCTGCAGGGAAGCAGAAAAATGTTAATATGGCCATAAAGAATGGACTAGTACATATACAAGAGGGATTAGAGGTGCTAGATGCATGCCGACTGATGCGGAGGAATGCAGTGCGAGGCCTGATTGAGAGGGCACCCTTGACAGTGGTCAGTAGTCTTGTAGGGTGCAAGACTCAACCATCAAGAAAGCGTCCACGAATATCGACAACGAGCCCAGAAGTAGGGGATACGTTGCAAGATCAACAGAGAGTAGAAGCAGGAACGGATAAACAGGAATGGAGCACTGTTGTCCGAAAGAGCGGAGACCAGGAAGTAAACTAGTAGAAGATTAACCGAAGCAAATACCTGTTGTTCCAAGACAGCCTATACTGGTAATACTAAGCAGCCTACTAACGCAAGCTACAAAAAAAGAAGTAAGACCAAGACGGAAGGCGATGATTATAAGACCAGCACAGGGAAAGGCTATGCAAAGGTCCTCAGAGCGGTACGAAAAGAGGTGCGACCGGAGGATTCTGGTTTCGAGATTCGTAGCGTTCGCAAGACATGTGCTGATCGAGTTAAGCAACTGCCGGGATCAGGCAGGCTTGCAGAGCGCGATCAAATCAGCCATAGGGGAAGGTGGAGACGTCCGATGCATTGTACCTAGGCTGAAACTCGAAGTACTAGATCTTGATGCCTGCACGAGTGAGGCGGAAGTCGAGGAGGCTATTAAAAACACTATGGGGGAAAATATCGAATGACTATATCAAAGTTCACATGATTGGACCAAACAAAAGAGAACAATGCATGGCCATAGTCGAGACGGAAGAGGCAGCAGGTATAAAACTGCTAAGTAAAGGAAAAATCAAAATTGGATGGGTGGTAGCTAGACTCAGACGTCGGCTAGAGGTGACAAGGTGCTACAGATGCCTAGAATATGGGCATAGGAAAAGAGAATGTAAGGGCCCGGACAGAAGCAGTGTTTGCTGGAGGTGTGGTAAGAGTGACCACAAGGCGGCACAATGCAAAGAAGATCCGCACTGTGTCTTGTGCACGGAGCGCGGAGCAGTAGAAGCAGGTCATATCCCAGGTACGGGAACAAATAAGGTGTTTCGGGACGCGATAGCATTGGCGAAGGACACACGCAGAAAATGGTAAAGATACTGCAGGCTAATATGAATCGAAGCAGGGGTGCTGATGAACTAATTGAGCAACTGGTGCAAGAAACTGAAACCCACATCACCAATATAAGCGAGCAGTACCGGAACAAAGACATTCAGAACTGGTATGCTGATACTACGGGAACAGCGGCGATTTGTGTAACAAATACTCAAATGGTACCGGTGAACAGAAAAGGTCTATGAAACGGATATGTCTGGATAAAGAGCAGGGAAATGACAATCGTTAGCTGCTATCTATCTCCTAACGAAGGGATAAGTGCGTACCAAGAGAAACTCGATGAGATAGAGGATACTCTTGGCGAACATCGCAGTAATAATCTGGTGGGGGACTTTAACGCCAGAGCAAAGTGTTCCCCAGACTATCCACGTCACCTGGAATTTAATTTAGCTCATAATTTTTATGCGTTATTCCTGCATTGGACTGTAAAAAAACCTCACAATAAACACCTTTATTTATACACCTGTTGTAAATCCTGTTGTAGTTCAGTTGTACTATCTTGAAAAGGGAGAGTGTGTCTAATTTTAGGCAAGTTTTTTATATCGCTACTTCATAACTAACACTATTGAATTTATTAGTTTAGTGGAGAAACAGCAAAGTTTAAATTAAGTACATAGTTTATATTTTACAGTCTGTGAGAAGCAGGTTGTAGAATCCTTAATTTGGCGGGCTGGTTAAGGAGTGATAAGGTTGAATACCAACTCTACATTCTTGACATAAACATCATAACCAAAACTTATCATCATCTCACTTGATGTTATAATACTCTAATACACTTGTGCTCATATCACTTATAATTTTTGAGTAATCTCGATAATACCAATATCAATTTCTTAAAGTTAAAGTTGATATAAAGCCAATATTAACTTCTTCCCCATAGGGTCATATCTTTAAATAAATATTGCAGCTCACAAGATCCAAATGTACCAATTTCCATTTATATAAAAATTGAGAAAAAAGAAGAAAAAAAAGAATTAAGGGAAGAACCTCAAAGTTCTCTTGTCCCACTTAATCGCCTAGAGGAATGCGCCGGTCTAAAGTGGAATATTTTATCTCGTGGATTTTTTTTATGACTACTGTCTCTACGTTTACGACTTTAGAATTTTTTTTCTTCCATATGGAAATTATAACTGAAGTACATACTTAAGAAGATTTCAGTTGTAATTTCGATATGGAAGCAGAAATATCTAAAGTCTTAAACTCTATACTTAGTTGTAATTTTACAACTCTTTACCTACTATTGGTGGACATTTGTTTGTTCGTACCCCTTTGCCTTTTCCCCAAGTTAACATTTCTTAAAGAAGGTTAATTTTACAAGTTTTCTTCCCTATCACAACTAAAATAGAAAACTACTTAAGTATGAAATATTTACAACTCTTAAACTACTTTCACAATTTCAAACTTTTTCAATATCAGTTTTAGTTTGATTTTTGAAAACTCTTAAATAACTAAATAACAAACTAAGTAATTTGAAAATTGTCCACTTACTTTTCCGTTCATAGAATTATTGAGTTCAGACAGTTAAAAGTAGTGATTAAATATGAAGATATTGCTAGTTTTGATTCTCTAATTATCACTGAATCAATCGTGATATTTTTACAAACATTATATATATATATATATATATATATATATATTTGTACTCATTAGTTAATAAGTATTTGTTGAAAGTGGATTGGTAATAACTCTCTACAAATCCCAACTTTTAACTTTTTAAACGCAAAAATTTTATGAACTAACAAGTAAATTAGCGATTTTAGTTTGTTTGTAAAACCAATTTGAATTTTAACTAAAATTTCAAAACATATACTTTTTTCATGTTTGGGGGCTTGTAAATAAATTTATATTCTCAGTATCAAAAAAAGATATTATTATTTTATTATAGGGAATTTAATGCAGTTTTGGAATTGGGGTCAGTTTACTTACTTGGTGACAAATAAAGTGAAAAAATATAATTTTTAACTAAAAAGTTATGTTTTGTTAAAAAAAAGGGAAACAAATTATATCTCGGAAAGGAAGCGATATTGGAGGGGACTTATTATAATCAATTTTGTTCCAAATAAAGTGTACCATCACTCTTTTTTTCCTCCACATTCTTCACCATTTACCCTGTATATATACATAAAATCATTTCTTTATTGTGGTAAATATCAACAGCCTTTAATGTTATATTTAAGAATTATGTACTTAAATTTATATCCATATTACGTAATATACATACATATATACATAGTTATATGTATATTACATTGCATAATTTTAATTTTGTATGTGTTTTAACTTTGACTTATAAGTGTTAATTATTGAAGTTATAAAGTGTTAGATTTATTTTAAATAATTTTAACATAGATACAGTCATTATTTTTAATATAATACTGAAAATTTTAATAGGCCGCCTAATTTGTTTTGAACTTAATTGGAAGAGACTAGCCTAGTTAGTATAGACGTATCGACCAAACTTTGGTTTTTAATTACGTAAGTTTTTTATATTGTTTTTATCGACATACTATCCACATATGAAAGAAAAATTATTTTCCTGTACATTCAATTTCAATTTTAAGTATTTTAAGAAATACTAGCAAACGTTTATTTATGTTAGAAACGACGGTTTAGTAAGTGAGTTTCGATTATTGCCCTTAATTTTTCGAAAGTATTTGATCATAGTAATTTGAATCAAAACCATTAAATTTTAACTTATGTCGGGCTTTCATGGATCATAATATTCTTCATTTTACTTGCAACCCTGCACTAGTAATTTTCAAAGATTTTGACATTATGTTACATATTTTGTTTATGTATGTATGATTTCTTAAGGGTTTTCAAGTACGTAAAGATGTGTTTAGTTCTATTTGGGGATTTGTACAGATTAATAATTAAGTATGAAATGAAAATATCTCACTTATTTCTTAGTAGAAATCTAGAGGAATATGTACTGATTTTGTTTCTTTTATGCTTAGGTGACAGATTGATGGTAGATTAAACTATGTAGTAACGTAATGAAACAAGATGGCGTCATGCAGTTCGAGGAATCTCAGCAGCTCCTTGCCGCTCCACATCCCACTAAAGGTAAATTATTTAATAATAAATGTTTAGCAAAAAGGGAACGGCATAACTTAGTTTCATGATGAAAGAGTAGAATTATATTTGAAAGTAACTAATTTTATACAAAACGTACCCCTATAATGCAGAACAATGCACCAGGCAGCAGAACAAGTGCTATTATTATTAAGTTGTATGTAGTTTATTTCAAGTTGTTTACTTTAGTTAAATATAAAATTATGTCAAGGAATTAAAACAGTGTGAGAAATATAATACTCACAATTAATCCAATAATAATAATAATAATTTATTTTTCACAAAGTTAACCAAAAAAATTAATTTTTTCAGTATATGAAAAAATATGCAAAAGAAAAAAGCACTTAAAAATCTATACTACACAAGAAAGTGTATGAATTGAAAACACTAGAAAAAAAAACTTTCCCTTTGAAATGTATTCATATTGAAAAACTAGACCATAGAAGATGTTGAATATCTAAACGCGCATTAAAATCTTATTTGAAACTAAATTGTAACGTAATTAATTTAGAAACAAGAAGGCGTCATGAAGTTCCAGGAATTTCAGTAGCTCCTTGCCACTCCTACCCACACTCATGATTAGCTGCAAAAAAGAAAATAATACGGTGTGATTCTTATGTACCCGAACTGCATTTCTTTTTCATGTTAGCTACGAAACTACCATTTTGCTACCAAGATTGCTCACTTCATTGCAAGTTGTAATATGTTTGAGTAACCTTGGGAACAGAGTTTTGTGATGACGTCATTTCTTCGTCCCATCGCCATGTACATGTGCTAGTCAATCCGTCATTAGTTTCACGAGGAATCATAGAGTCCCATTGTTGGAACTAATTTCGCGGTAAAATCTTACAATCGTTGTGTTGACTTATTCGTAGGAAACTGATGCTTCAGGGAAATCAACAGTGTGTGATCTTACGCGACGTTTTCATGACACAAGAAATGTTAATGACAAACCATCAACTCTCAGTCAGTACGTCAGACTTTACAAAGGGTGCTCAACAGACTCTTATGCGTTCTCCCGGTAAATGACTTCGTGGTAATCTCAACAGATAGAAAATTATTTAATCTTACAGAACCACTAAACGTCTGAAGCTGCTGCAGCCATATTAAGTCGGGTAGGTCACAAATTACGTCCTTTGGATGCATAAAAGAGCGTAACCTATTATGATTGGTTTAAGAGATTCATTCTCAACGGTAAGAATAATCAACTTGACACTATTTTTGTTTAAATGGATACATTAACAGTCAAAACACTTGCATCTGGGATGCTGCTAATCATCCTCACGTTTTGCAAGAGGTTCTACCCCCCCCCCCGGCGAAAATTGGATTTTGTTGTGCAGAAAGAGAATTGTTGAACCGTTGTTCTTCGACAACAGAGGTAATTCCGTTGTTTATGAAGAAATCATACAGTAATTTGTAGCTATGCTTTGAGTTGATGAACGATATTGTTGGTTTCAACAAGACGGTGGGATTTGTCATACAACTAATGAAACAATAACGATGCTTCGTAAATTCTTCGACGATCCATTAAGTTCGAAAAATCTGTGACCATCATAGTCGTTGGTTTGTCTTCTCAATATTTTTTTCTGTGGAGCTATCATAAGGACTGAATAATCCTAGAACGCTGTCAAATTTACAAAATACCATAACTGACGCAGTAAGAGGCACCCCCCCCAATGTACTGAAACGCGTAGGCTATATGAAAACATGTGTCGTCAAGTAGATTTGTATCTGTTACAAAATGGACGAAAATTTCAGCGATTTTTGTACAGGTATCTTAAAAACTATAATTTCTAATGTATATAAATAAATATCGTATGTAATTACTGAGTATAAGAAAGTCTTTTATTTTACAAAATGTCTGTTTGTGACTCTCCGACTGCTGTATTTACGTATATAAATGTCAGTAGCAGATCATCCCTTCAAGCAGTTTGTATTAATTAATATGTTAATTTAATACTTTACACAGTTTGTATTTAAATAGAATTATTTTGTAATTTGATTGGGAAAATAGTATATATATTTTTAATAAAGAAAATAGTTATAAAATTTTGTAATTGTGTTTTATTTGAACAAGCTTTATGTTTTATTTTGCAAATACGACCTTATGCTCCATTTGTTTTTGCTTTTGACAATTTTTTAACCAAAGCAGTATCTCAAATTTGTATGCTGAAGTTACCAAAAATTAATTTGTTAATTTGGGAATAGTAACATAGTTGTTTGTTGTGCCTAACTTTATCTCTATTTTACAAAACCAAAAGCCTGTCTCGATAATTTAAAAGGCACATATTTGAGATAAATAAATTAAAACAAACTTTAAAACTGGATGTTAAACAAAAATATAAAATAATAATGAACGTATTACAAAAATATTAAAATTTTTCAAACTGTTGTCTGTTTAGTCAGAACAATAAGAATTAAATAAAGGAAGTCTTTACTTTAATCACAATGAATTTGAAAGAGCATACAAATACATATATGTCAAATATATTAAACCATATCTACGCTATGAACTTTTGAGTACCTTAATTAAGTGAAACAAGGTGGTATGAAATATTTATCTGTATTTTTGTTTCAAAATAAATTAGCAACATCTTTCGACTTATTGGAAATTAATAAACTGAAACTGGATTATCGTTGTAATTTGACTGATTCTATATAATAGTATTTAGCCTGGTTTCAATTGTTTATTTCAAGACAAATTTTAACCTCTATGAGTAATTACATAAGTTTATCATGTCTTTGTTTGTATATCAATATATAAAATTGTACTATTAATATTATCAAAGTTTCACATTGCAAATATAATATAAACGATTAGGAACATTTTCTAATAAATATTCTAACTATAAATACGAGAGGAAGATACATCTCATATAAATAATACAATATAAATATTATACAAATTGATGGAATTTTAATGTCTGAAATTTGAGATTGTAGTTTTTCATTTATGGTATTTATTCATGATAATAATAAACTATTAACGATTTTTTTTAACTAATATAATTGTGGTATCACAGACTTATGCTGATAAAAAAGATTTATACATTTATGATAGTTTGTTACAATGAAAGTTTTGTAAATTTAAAGAGTGTACGTGATTGGTTTTATTTCGTAAAATGACCACGACTAAACATTTAGTTAGAACTTACAAGGTTGGTTTTAATGTCGAGACTCATTTATTTTATATTAATATTAATACTTTATGAATAACATTTTTGTAATTTGTAAATAAATTTTCCCATTTAATATTAAACAATACACTTAGTTGTTAGTTAATTCAATTACGAGTATAATAAGGGTGGAGAGTTTAATTTCAATTTGTAAAATTCAATAAACATGTAAATTGTTCCATTTAGAAAGTTTGTCTTAAAGGACTTTAAATATAATCATATTGCATAACCGTAGAGTTTATGAGTTTCCTTATAACGGTTTGATTTGATTTTATTTAGATAATGTTCAGTTACGTTTAATTCATTAAATTACCTTTTGCAATAAATTATTGATAACGTAATTTTTATCTTTAACGAAAAATGCTAAATAAATTAATACATAAGAGGAAAACAGAACAATAGAAAACAGTTATTGTATTATATACAATTATATTTACAGTAAAATCAGAAAATATCATCACGGCGCAGCTGCCCATGTAGGACCCTAGCCTAAACCACCTCCTCCATACTCACTTGTCCTTATATCGTCTGCGCCACTCCAGTAGTCCCAATTGTTTTTCCACATCATCCATATCTCTTCCTAGTTCTGCCCCCTTTTCTTCTTTCTCCCCGTTAACAGTTTATTTAATATGTTTTAGTTTACTTAGAAACATTTAATTTAAAAGGTTTTCATTTTCTTCTCGAAAATTTCTTCTCCATTTTTGAAGAAATAAATGCAATTATTTTATTTAAAAATATAATTTAAATTAAACCTAATAATAATAATGAGAATCCTTATGATAGTAGGCAAAAGTGTTTTTGTCTTTTGTGGAACCTGTTGTGTGGCGGCTTTTCTCTTGGTATTATTATTTGTAGCTGCACAAAATGAGATTATATGGTTACATATAAATCTAAGACATAAAAAAAAAATATATCAAAAACCGTTTCAAATACATCTATTTGGGAATTTATCAAAAATTTAATTCTTTTAGTAATATTAAATTTTAGAAATAGTAAAACTAGTTAACTAAAGTTCAGTTAAAATATCTGTCACCAAAGTTATTATTGCTCAGTTTATTTTTATTTAATGGCGAGGTTATGTTATCAAAAAAATTGTTTTTATAGTATATGACTTTGTTCTTGTACCGTAATGAAATGTGTTTGAGGATTCCGAGTATTGATTTAGATGTTTTACAAAGGCAGTTATTTAGATTTTACAAATGGATTTAGTATCGTCTCACGTGTCCGAGTTTCTTCAATGAAGATAGAACGTTCAATTTAGCAATTAACTTTTAAGAAATTGTGGTTTTTAATTGTTCCAACATATAAACAAAAAGAGTAAATGACTTACATAAATTCTGAACAGTTAAATTTATATTCAGTGAGAAATCTTATTCCTATTGAAATATTTACATTACAATATTTAAACAAATTGCCCTATATACATATGTATTATGAAGGTTAAAATTACTTTTGTAAAAAGGAATATATTAAAATTGTGATCTCAACACTCATTTCTGTTTTTGATAAGTTGTCTGCTCATTTTTCTGTAACAAAATAATGATTTTACTGTGTCAGAAATCTCCTTGTTAGTATGATCTTATGACAAGGAATGAAACAATTTATTGATGTTACGGCCAGAATTTATTTCTCTCGTAATTTGTTGTTTGTCTACTCTGCGTTAGTTTGCTTTTCAATTAAGGTGGCTCCCATTTTTATCACCACCCTTCCCCCGCCTTGTGCATATTGACTAATCGATAAGAACTATCTAAGTGACGGGACTTAACGAGGCATCAACGCCTGATCGTCCACCTTCATGTGAAGCCGTAACCTTTGTGCTGCTCATGATTTATTCTGAGATTTTTAATAACCTTATTTATCAGGATTATGCATTCAATTAAGTTTCAATTATATAGTAAAATCAATTATATAGTTTATATATATATAAACGAAAACATAATTAAGGCTCATAAGTAAAGCTATCGGACATTCTTATTAGCCAAACCAGTTTAGAAATAAGACCGTTATGACTTTCGTTAATAAAAAAGTGAAATAAATGTCGGAGATAAACATTATTCTACTCAATAAGGCTGAAATTTTGCCGCTTACGTTTTAAAAGAGGTTCTTCCCCCCGATAAACTGTTAGGACAACTTTCTCATGACTCCACCCATTATAATCAGTTGCCTACTATCCTGTATGTTGTGGATTTATCTGATATTTAGTCTTAGCTTTGACTAAATACACATCTGCAGATATTGCTGCCAGCCATGCTTGTACGTTACAAGTGTGCATGATAATAGTCGTTGACAGTCAGAGTACGAAATTCCTCCGCCATGTTGGGTCTACTCAGTTAGTTGGTAGAAGTTCTGAGTTGGTAAGACATTCCTCTTTTTTGGCTGTACTCAGTTCCTTATACATTTCCTTAGAATGACTATTTATAGTGTATTATATTGCGTTACTGACTGAAGTCATTGAAGATCACGTTGCCACATAGTGCTGAGTAGCTCCTACCTATGCAAGTTTCATGTGATATGACTAATACATCTCACTGTGACCATGACGGGCAATCTTTGTTTATATTCTTGTGTAAATTAGAAAATAAGAACATGAATCCTGACAGCTGACGCCCTTAAGGGCTACATTTTACTAAAACTTTTAAAAAATCGTTAGAGCTGCTATTGAGAAAATATAATTTACGTTTATTATTATGACTGGTACCTACATATTTTGAGATGTTACAAAGCCATAAATGTTAAATGAAGAATAAATTTAATGTTCATTTTGTCTTACCAATAAAGCACAAATGTTGTTTCTTTATGACAGTAACCACTATCTCATTTATCGATATAACAATAAAAGGTTCTTAACTGCCGACATCTAGGAAGTGTTAAAAGCACTAGAGTCTATAATCCATCAATCCCTGTTTTTTATCTCTTTTCGTTTATTGTATTTTGTTTTAATGAAGTTGAGAAGTCTCTAGTATTGTGGCACCAAAACTAAAATTTATTTATTCCTTCTTTTCTTGTTAAATAAAGTATATACAAGTTGTCTTCCAGTTTCAGCTCACTTAAAATAAATGTCTTTTTAAGATACAATCTTGTTGAGCACTGTGGTGAAATTCACAATAATAATTTGAATTTGCCCCTAACCACAATCACTGGAACTTAATAAAACACAACTATCTGATTAATTGTTCTTTATTAATTATATCCACTTAATGCCCTGATGTACATTTCAATAACATGGTTATCATCATCGGAAGGTCTTGCTTATAAACTAAATCTAACCTTACATATATATTACTAAAATAAAATTAAACCTAAAACTATGATAACCTGAGTGCAGGCTAAAATCCCTCCCACTCCACATATCAGTTGACCAGTAAGGGCTTGGGCTGGACCTTTGTCAAGTTATTGTTATATGTCTTTGACCTATGGAGTGGGTCATACACAATATGATTAAAACAAAGTGAAAAAGGCAGTGTCTGTTATTATTTAAAATTTCTAAACATTTTCTTATTTTTGAAATATTTCTCACAATGTTAGAAATTTCAAAAGCGTAATAATACGATTAACTATAAATTTATAGTTATATATAAAAACAAAAACAGGTTAAAGTTATAATTTATGTTATTCATGGACAATTTATGGTGGTTATTTATACATAATGGGTATGGGGTATACTCATGCACAATTTATGTCAATTGCGGACAGGTTTTTTGTTTTGAATCAAATTTCAATTTTACATAATCAAGTATGTTATGAAATCAATTTTCATCAGTTTTGGTCTTTAAATATTTTTGGTATTTTTATTTTAAGGGAAATAACATTCATGTATTTTTAATTTGTTTAATATAGTTGTACAACATTTCAATTTTCTTTACACTTATTGTTAAAACTATATTTATTAATATTCAGATAAATAAATGTTTACTAAAATCCATGTATAGCTATTTTGTTAGCTATTTTTTTCCTTATAATGTCTTCTGTTTGCACAAACAAACTTCATGTTCTGAAGATATTTGACGAAGCTCTTAATTAACTGTTCCTTAGTCTCTGCTTCATTTGTCACGTCTATTTCAGTGCTTAAACATTTCTCCTTGGCTTTATACACATCACAGTAACTACAGGTGTCTGTTCAAGGATATTCGAAACTAATTTTAAACTTTGAGTTCAACATGGTGCGATAACTTTACTTTCAAATAAGTTGATTGCTATTCAATACTCTAATCTGTAGTGACTGTTAGGGCTCTAGAAAGACAAGACGTGTCAACGGTTTCTTGCCCTAGTGCGTGGGGACAATCTTCATGAAGATATTGTTTTAAAGAAAAATTATTGTGAAGAGCTTGTTTTTGACGAGCTGACATTACTGTACTATAATAATGTTAATAATCTGATATTTTCCAAAATTATTATTATTTTAGACAAGCTAATTAGAGTATAGTAAAAAAAATGTTATAGCTATATTCAGTCATTTTAGATAGACAGTTATTTAATTTAAATATTAAAGTAAAAATTAGTAACCTAAGAAGTAAAAAAACTCTATTTAGGTCCAGGGTATATTGCAGGTTTTGATTTATTAAGTGAAAGGCATAATAGTATAATATGTACTTGGACAATTTTAAATCAAAATCGTTATTGCCGATTTTGAGAAAATCGTAATATTGTGTTTCATTCTTATGGTATCTACTCTCGTAAAAAAAGTTAAAAAAGTCCCGAGATATGGCTTAAATATGCTTACAAGTCAAATTTGATTAAAATTGGTCTACTAGTTTGGGCTGTAGAGTACAACACAGACGAGATACGCCAAACATATAAAAAATAACGGACAGCTCCAAAAACTTCTTTGTTATATTTAATAGGACCTCAAAATGGATGTATTATGCCACAACAAGAATCAACATAAAATTTGTACACGTTATCTAAATTATATGTAAAAAAAAGAAAACAAATCGTAATAATGATGAAGAAAACTAAATGTCTGGTTGTGATATTTTTTACACACACAGACGCAGATGGAGTGTGCGCGTGCGCTTGTCTGCGAGTGCGTGTGTGTAATTATGGTCATAATAAGCCCTTTAATTACAATTTAAATGTTTACTAGATATTATATATTACAAATTAAAGACGTCACTTTTCGTAGCGTTTGTAACCTGTACAACTAAAGTTTAAAGTTAACAGCTTCGATCAAATTTGTGCACACATTACCTGGCCGACGAAACTTTACTCTTTACTTGACAAACATGAAAAGTTGGTAAACTACCTACCGTATACTAATACTTTAAAGCCTTACTATATTGATTATTCAATAAGCTGTAGCCAAGTTCTGATAGGGAATACTTGAGAACTTGTTAAGCTTAACGTTTTCATAGAAAGTTAATCTGTTACAGTAAAACGTTAAAGTAAATACTGTTGCTAATAAAATATAAAATTCATTCAAAAAAGTAAAAAAGTCGTCACAAACAAATATTTTCAATATTAGAACCCCATTAGTTGAAGATTTTGGTATGAAACATTTTGCCTTTTGATTTATGAAAGTTGTTAAAAGAATACAAACTCTGACCTCCCACCACCATTAAGTGGCGTTATAAAAGAAAAATAGTTTAAAATAAAAAAAAAACTTTAATAAAAACATAATAACAATAGTACCAGGTGTCTCAAAATAAAGTTTATATTTATTGTATCGATTAAAAAAGTAAGCCTTTTATCGAAAATTTTTTTATTAATTATTAAATTACACAATTTGAGAATTTATTTTAATTAATGCGTTCGCGGCACTCATATAGTCGAACAGTAAAATTTCTTATGACGGCTCGGCAGGTAAACTCCGTGATGGCTGCCATTTCGTGACGAATATTTTCTTTCAAATGTCTGTGGGAAGTCGGTTTATTGATTTGAGATATCCCCACGGGAAAAAGTCGATAGGGTTAAATCAGGACTGCTTGGAGGCCAATTTGCCAGGAAATATTTCACGAACTCGTGGTAGAGACGTATTGAACGTGTGTGACGTTGCTGGAACCGTGTTCTTTGGTTATAGCTAGGAAAGTTTTGCAATTCAGGCAACAAGAAGTCGTCTAACATCTCCTCTGAATTCACTTTAACTGCACGTCCTCTTTCATCTTCAAAAAAATAAGGGCTGATAATTCTCTACGCTGACAACGCTGCGCATACGGTCACTTTAGGCGAATGAAGAGCTTTCTAATGGTTTAGATTTCTAATGATTTCTTCTTTATACAATTACATTTATATTAATCCCCTCTTTAAATATAATACATTTTTAAAATGTTGGCCACTTAAGTCTTAGTGTTGGTATTTTATTGTGAACCTTAGGAAGTTGTTTCTATATATATATTTCTGCGATAACTATTTAGTGTTTATATATTTCGAGTGAAACTTTCATAATTTTAGAAATTAGGAGGGAGAGAGTTCAATAAAAATACCAGACAACTCTACAAGTATTTATATTTTCATTAAACTATTGCTTCATATGCATGGGAGTGTTGATGATTTCGTCTTGGAATGTATACCCATTACCGCTCTACATAACAATCAAGATTGCGACACGACGATTAGAAAATTGTATAGTACAATATTAAATTTTTTACATAATTAGTTATTTATACTGGAACTACTTTTATTATTGACTATAAAAGAAGGAGAATTAGATCCTGCATGACAATGTCTCAGAAACGTTCGTTGAATTGATAAATAATCATGAAAAATGGCAAAATTCCACTTTTATTTTAATTAAAAATTTAAAAAATAATTTATATTTCAAAAAGATAAATTCCTAAAGTATACAATAAAAAATACATAAGGACCGGTTAGATTTATTGGAAGAGGCGGTTTATTTATGTTAAATATTGTAACTATTTTACTTATTTCATAAATTTAATACACATATTAATCTGAAATTTTTAAAGAAACGTCCACACAGATATTGTAAAAATATTCTATGAAGAAACCGGTATATTTTAATATTTAAATACTATAAGGGCGAGATTTTATATTTTCAGACAATTATTATAACCTATAATGTAAATTTATAATTAAAAAATAAAATAAAATTTTCTACTTTACTTTTTAATAACAAGCTACTATTTTATTATAAGAAAAAAATTGCTGTATCCTACTTGTCTGTAAAAAAGAGATGATCGCGTACTCTTATATTTTTAATTAGGATTTGATAGCTTAACTAGTTTTGTAAGTCGATAAATTTTATAATTCAATAAGTTTGAATTTTTTGATACAATTTTTCTGTTATTTACGTCCAAATAGTCTTTCTTTGGAGTCAATATTTTCAATGGGATTAAGTCTAACTGTCTACGTTAGAGCCTAATTGAATAACAATCGTTAGCGTCTGCTTTCTTATGAAAGATGCCCTAAAATATTAAGTTATTGTAATAATGGTTTAAATTTCTAGACCTAAACAAACTGTAACAATTTGAGTGGAATCACTGAATATTTTTAGCTTGAGGGGTTTTTTGGACGGTTTTAGTAAAAGATTTTCAATTATTCAGTGATTAGATGTCGTAGATATGAGATTTATTTGAATTTTAAATTGCTATTAACTCTAAATAAAATTGTATCAATTTAGTAATTTTTATAAAAACCAGTGTTCAAAACTGTTTAAATTGTACAATACCCTAAATAATCAGATATAATAATCATACTTTAAGGGTAAATCCCGACCTAATATACCCCAACTTACTTTGAACACATTTGGTACAGTCCTTTTTGCTGTGGATACGATTTAAGACAGATAATTAAATATATAGAATTTTTTTAAATAACTAATTTGGATCACAGATATCCAAAATCGACATTTACATAAAAAACTAGAAATCGATTTTCGGAACACAATGCTTTACTTTAGCATCGTAAATGTGAGAAATAAAATATTTTATGTTCAACAAATACAAGGTTGTGAACATTAAAGTCGGTAACACTTCGCTTCTTAGTTCCATTAATGGACATCAGTGATATTAATGTTGTTTGTCGTCCCGGTAGTTTATGGTTTGTATATGTTTACCTTCGTAATAAAAGTGACACTCGGTTTTCTTTTTTATCACGGCACAACAATGTTTTGTTTACACGACGTAAAGTCAATAAGAGATCAGCAAGAAACTGGCGTCGGGTCCGATCGATGGATTGTCCTTTCCCTCCTTCCACCCTCGTATCCCAAGTTTCAAATATATTATATTATATGAACAACTTTTAGTCAATTGATAAAATGCTCTAAAGTAATCTTAATAAATGAATGGAAAAAATTGGGATGAGGGGAAACTATCAATGCTTCTTATTTTTTTAGTAAATTAAAATTTAAAATAAATATTTTTTATAATTTACCGCTTTCGAGGAAAAATGGCTTCCTGCAGACTTTCCATTGCATCTTGTAATTATTATACCAATGTAATTTGATTTGATTAAACACTACGTTAACCAGACACTAAGTTTATTATTAAAGGGGGTGGATTTTTACCGTTTGGATCTTCAAGGTAATTTCAGTTCCTAAAAATGAAAAAAAACTGGGTGTGTGTTTATGACCACACGATAGAAGTGAAAACTATATTTAAATAATGATAAATAAAATAAAATTTCACAGGGAAAAATGTGCATGAAATTTTTGCTTAAAAAATTAAATACCTATAAGTAGTAAACTATTGTACGCATTATTTATTTCTGTGAGAAATTTATTAATATAATTATTAACTTATACTAATTGATTTCTAAGTCTTTCATACTATTGGAGAAATGAGAGAAGTTACCTTGATGCGAAATACATGTTTTACTATTATTAAAATGCAGCACAAATTGTAAACACTGTAAATATTACACTGATCATATACAATAACATTGGAATGACGCGAGCGCGATTAATGTCGAGTGGAGCCGAGTAAACCCGATTCAGCGTAACCGACCCGAGCGTGACGATTCACTTACGTTCATTCCTCAGCAAAAAGGAAGTTTCACTTCAAAATTCTGACAAGTACGTTGAATATCACTGCTCTCAGCTGTAACAGCTGTGGTGACCGTTCTATAGGAGCAGAATCTACTAACGTTTCTTTCTACTAACTCTGTTATTTTAGGTGGAATCTCATTCACCAGTGTCTATGTAGTATAGCTACTATCCGTTGTAAGTCATACATGATTAATGTGAGAATTGTTTATGGTTTAAAGGAAATATTTTTGAACGTATCCTATTTCTTCATGGCTACGAATGTTCAACAGATAGGATCACTTCATCTGTTGCTCGTTGGTGAACTCTTTTGACGACCATTCCTTCACTCCGAATCTCACATTTTGGACCTTAATCATCCAAAGATATTCAACAACGTTACCCTACCGGGTACTGAACTAAAGGAATATAATTTGTGTCCTAGAAATATTTTTTACTTCTAAAACTCTAAACTTGATTCCCTCCCAGGGTTTTAGGTGAGCATTGACAGAAAGTAAATTCGTTGACAGACTACTTTTATCTGATCTGTGTAATTGAAATCCCCATGTTTTTAAGGTATCATCAACAAATTTAAAATTCAATTCCATTTAATTTTTGAAACGATTTTATAATATTTTGTAGGATTTAATATATTTGACTACGTATAAGCCTATGTGAAAGAGTAAAAAGCAAATCATTTACACGAATTACAATTAATTATTATAGTCTTACGCGTAGGTATTGTACTTATTAATTGTAGTTTTTCTAATTAGGTTTCTTTAGGCTAACACGTTCATAATCAGATTAATTTCTTATATCTGACAATAAATATTTACATCTATTATTTATTTGAAGGTATCATCCAATAAACCATTTTATCATTAACGTTACTATTTTATGCTCATTGGTGTGAATTCTTCATGTGTATTTTATTTTAATATTCATTTTGTATGAAATCTGTAAACGTAATAATTAGAATGGCATTAATGTTGTGTATAATTCATAATTTACACGATTGAGAGTATATTTGGTAAATATTCCCTAAAGGTATTGAAATATTGTCAAATCGTAATGTAAAATAGATTGCCTGAGATTTACATCTAAAAGACATTACGAGAGTTTAACAAAGATGAACTGCACAGTAGGGACAGCACAATCGATTAGAGAACAGTGTACATTTGAGAGTGCAAATAAAACAAAAGTTATCGAGAAACAATTCCGGTGTGGGAAACACAAGTCTAAATGGGAGGGTAATGTCATGAAATTGGTTAAATGTCCACTGTTTATAGGTGTCTTTTTAGAATTATGGACTTTAGAAGTCGGACTTTTAAATATTGTGTTCATAAGGTTGCTTCTTCTTCTTAATTTCTTAACGTGCTCACTTGTCTACTAACATATAAACATCAAGGCCACACGGTGTGGGTTGTAGTAGATCCGATACATTGGCGATTGTAATGCAAAGGAAATTTCATTTAGAATTATTGAGAGGTTCAATATAGAAGTTCATAAAACATCAAAGATAATGCAAAAACTTCAGTGAGTGCTCTTCCTCAGTGGAAATTTTCTTTCCTCACAAACTGATGGAAGGTTTGACGAGAAAGTATAATGCTATTAAACAAGACAATCAAGGACTCCGAAAAGATAATATTGACCTGTGAAGAACGGTTAAAAATAATAAAATAAGAGTGAAGAAGCTTTAGCATTGCTAGCGCCCAAGATAACATTGAAAGAAAGCAGTTCCAGAAAAAAAAAAAAAAAAAAAAAAAAAAAAGGTTACAAGAATTCTGACTGACGGGGGTGTTGAAGAAACAGTATGTGTCGAAAATTGACTGAGAAGATGGTGGTTGACATTGCTTATCGTGTTTACAATAAGATGTAGATATCATCCATCATCGCCAATTTAGTATCTCACGAGAGAGAATTCAGGGCTTATGGGTTCAAGAACAAAGGATGGAACCTGGGCAACAAGTATAAGATAAAGGTACTTTGTTCGGAAAGAAGATACTGTATTTGTGGTGTAAGGTAAAATCACATTGTTAGGAAATAAGGCAGGCTTACTATGATTGGCGAAAGGCATAGAAACATCCAGTGTACTTACAGAAATTATATCTTATTATATCTTAACTTAATGTTAAACAGTAGTGTATGTACACAGAGGAATTTAATTCATGTTTTGGTTTAGTATTAGACTTTAGTGAATGGAGTTTGGATTCTAATTATTCTGTAACACTTGATATTTTCACAGGAAACTTTTCGAATAACATTGAGCAATAATATTTAAAAAATCTAACCACAATCAAAACCTTAACTTTCTATAATGTGTAAATATACATTCACATACTTAGAAGATTAAGTATATGTAGTTTACTGCTAAACTATCTTTGACATAAATGTAGCGTTTGAAGAATTTTTAAAAGCTACATAAAATCCTCATATATGAAGTTTAAAGAATAAATGTACTCTTTAAGGTGGTCAAAAGATAAATAAAAATCATAGCATTTAAATACAAAATCAAAATAATTCTATCTCTAAATCAATGAATAACTTATTAAATAAATTCCAGGAAAAAACAGAAGCTAGCAAAGAGGTTTAAGAAAATCATATTGTATATATGACACAAATTTAAATCGATACTAAAAGAATATTAAAGATTCGCCGAATGTTTCACTATACCACATGTGTACGAGGGAACTGAGTTGAGAGTAAATACCGTGTATACAACTACGGTACAGGTACGACTGAAGGAAAACATTAGGGATAGTTTACTATGCCGGACATGTAGGAGTTAATTGTGTTATTGAGCTATATCTTATGTATTAGACCTGTCATAAATTATGTATTTCGTGGAAATCGGTTTTGCGGAACATTTAAACTAATTAAAATCGTGATAAGGCTTAATTAGTCTATTATAACTTAGCCTATTGCAATTAGAAGTTGTTTTATTTTTCGCTGTATGAATACACGTCTATAATTTCTACTAAACGTCAAAGAATATTAACGTAACTGTTATCGAAACCTCACCCAATTGTTATACATATTAATATTTAAGAGAAAATATTTTACATCGAAGGGAAAACATCAAAGAATATTTCCCTTTTCCAGGTAGTAATGACTGCGATATGTTTCATCTTTATACAAAAACGAGTGAAATCAATCCAAAAATTACATATTGGACTTTAGAGAAATTAAAAAGAGAGATATTCACAAAAAAACCCATCATAGATTTTTTGACACACCACTTTACTACACGAAAAAGTAAAAAAGCAAGAATGATGCTTTAGCAATTGATTATTTTAGTTATCTATATTTTGACTAAATTAGTTTCATGGCTTAACTTCTTTTAATTTATGTTACCCTAATCATGTTTGATAATATTTTTGAATTTGTAGGATAAACTTGTTAAAATGTAAACTGATATCACACTTATCTATTGATAAGAACTATGATGGAGTGTCACACTCGTAGTCCATGTCAGATGACAGCTTGTTCATAATCAATTAATCACTAATTCATTCTGTACCAGCACCCGGTATAGCGCATCATATCACGTTGTTCTTGAAATGTTTGTTTTGGTATCTGAAATACATTATGGACTATAAAATTATTCTATTTCAATCTGACGGAAAAATTTTAAGGTAGATAATCAATGAAGGTTTCCAAACAGTAAGATTCAGTTTGTTTAATAAAGTTGACTTACTGTTTTTAAAGTAAGAAAAAACATGATTAGAAATCATTAAGTAATTAATTAGTTAGTTGTAATTTGTTTGGATGAAGTGCGGAATTGACAATTTGTACTGTAAAACTAGCAAATATTTCATGTCATTTATGTTTTTTTTTAATGTGTAAATTTTAAGAATAAATCTTAATAATTATGTTTTAAATAAATAAATCGTAAATTGAATGTTTTCATTCATACGTTCAACTGGTTTTCTTTTTTAAAAATAATTTTGTATGATACGTGATTAAAAAGTTGCCTTTAAATAGCGTACTTCAAAAATTACCAAGGGTTTTTTCTGCCTTATCTTTATTGACATATATTTGTATACTGGGACATCTTTTCAGTTATGTACTAGGTGTAGAACACATTCCTAGAAGGAGAACAATTCTATTGAATCATTGAAAGTACTCCTGCGGACTGGTCATCCGCTCGGGTGATCGTAATAACAGTAATTATATAATATGAATCAGAACTTTTATTACTCTATGCATAAGCCTATAAAGAAGGAGTAATAATTAGTTCAAAATATTGGAATATATTTTCGCCGACTAATTTCCTACCTCGCCGAATCCCTTATGTTTATTTATATATTATTTACTTATAATTCCTCACAGCCAAAATGGTGCCTACTTACAAAATAATTGAAACGATCTCTTCCTTACAAATTATCTATAAATGTATACATTTGTTTTTTTGTCAAAAGTTAATGGCAGACAGCTTAGAGAATATTTGTATGTATACGATGAAGAAATAATGGCCCCAACGTTCAGCATTTATTTTACATAATTCTTGGTGCAATAAATATAAAGTGAAATTAACTGATTATCTCCTGAATTCGTTGAGTGATTTAACTTGCCCTAGTTCGTAGTACTAAAGTGAGTTTATTGTCTTAGTTTATAATGAGAGTAATAATGTTAGCCCATTACTGGCAGTAAAATTAGTTTTTAAGATGTTAAAATATACTTGACTCTAATAATGTAATTGTGATTTCGAAATTAAAAACGAATTTCATTTAATGTTACTTAATAGGTTTTCTAAAAACTTTATTTATATTTAGCTCATGACAATCGTATTTCAGAACATTTTCAGTAATACAATTTTACAGATACAGCAAAACCAATTCAGTTTTTACATTTTTGCTGTATCTGAAAAATAAGTGGTATTTAGTCGTTGAGAACAACTTAAAATCAAAATTTTTAATAGTAAAGGAAATGAATGAACAAGATAGATCTAAAATTATAAAGCTGGAGATATTGAGGAATAACAGAAAACTTAATGGCATCATGTAATCTGTGGATAAACATTAAAACATTTGTGTTGCACTTGCAGGGGAAGTGAGTCCTCGAAGTAATCTTAGCGTGACTATTTTAGACTTTCCCACTTCGGACAACGATGCTTCAGATTCTGCTCCAGCACATCGTCGAGAATCCAACAACAGCATTAGTGACACTTATGCACCGAGCAGTGAGTACAACAAACTTGTGTATTTCCAACTTACAAATAATTACCAAACGTCTATATTCAAACTAATATCTTTTTACTTTAATTAAATTTAACGCTATTTTTTATAAGTTGTTAACTGTCTGATTATTTATAGTTGATTTTCATAGTCAGTTAATTAAGTTCATTGTATTAATGACTAAAACCATATAAAATATATTTACTTTTCGTTTTAAGAATAGAAAACAACGCTTCCATAATATCATTTTTATAATTTGAATGCGTTGCTGACAAATTTAATTATATTAATAATTGATATAGCGTTCCTTAATACAGCCTTTGTTGAAAAAAAAATTACGGAAATTAAGAACTTTAAAATTGGCTATATATTATGTTTACCCAACTAGCACCTACTCCCAAACTGCCATTTTCGGAGAGAGATAATCCTGTTGCCTGCTAGAAGGCTTTTCAGTGGGGTAATGTATAAAAGTACAATGAGTTCACTTAATCGTAATTCTAACCCTCGGAATCAGAATTTGGTATTAACCGTAGTTATCCTAACTGAGACTTCCTTATGTACCAAACTGTAACACTAGTCATTAGAACAACTGATTAAAGTATATTTAACTAATTGTGTAAACATTTTCGAAAATTCCGTAAAAGGCATTTATAAGAATATAAGAAAGTTATTTACTGTACATTTAAATGAGAGTTAATATATTAAAAACAGAATGACTGTTTTGTCATCCTATAGCTTATATAGCTCATGTAAGTTAAGGTAAGAGTTAACAAACTATTTTATACATTATAACTTTTTTACAAAAAGTTTGAAAAATTATGACATCCACGATTTAAAAACGTTCAAAATAAATAAGAACATAGTTCTTACATTTAAATAAGAAGTAACTTAATATATGTTTTCAAAGTTAAGCTTCAAATTTTTCTTCTAACCAACGGCTTATTGTTGATTTGTATTTAGTAATTACAGTTTGTTAAGGTATTTGTATAAAATGATTGGAAAAAATAATTTTTTAAATAAAATATATTTTAAATTGTATTAGGAGGGGATTTCGTGATATTTAGTAAATATGTTTATTAAAACATGAGAACCAGTTTAAGTCTCATGTTATATATATATTTAATACTCACACTAATGCTTTGTTAACGTGTATTTACATATTTTCTTGAAAAAAAACAATAACATTATATATATATATATATATATATATATATATATATATATATATATATATTTGTAATTTCCTTTCTAACTCGGCATTTATTTTACAGAGACTATTTATCGATTACTGGTAAATTCTGAAAATATTGGAAATGCATTTAGGCTAAGAGTTACTTTTATTTGTAAACACATTACAGTATTGACTTTTTCTTGTTGTTTAAAAACAAAAACCTTTGGGTCAAATCTTTTTTTTAAAAAGAAGAAGAAGAGCATAAAATAAAGACCCCTAACACTCAATACTCGAATAACTTTAAGGTCGGAAAAGAACTATAGTTGGTAAAGAGGGACCTAACAGGAACGATAAAAGAGAGTGGCCTAATCCAAGACTACAAGGAATTGATTTCGAAAAAAATAAATTGATTTAAATATATTCCTTTTGTTTTACACTGCATTTGAAAATGAAAATCAAAATTATGATTGTATTCCTTAGAGAAAGATTAGTAATCGTGGACATGATTCATAAATGTTTTGAAGGAAGTTCTTTTAATTTTCAAAAAATATATTATACAAAAATTAATATAAAATTGAATATGAAGTTCAAAACCGAAAAATAAAAATATGTTTTGAAAAGAATCCCCATACAATAGAATAATAATTCAAGGATAAAATAAAGTAAAAGCTTAAAGTTTCAAAATATTTTAATAATATAAATGAGCTACAATTGTTTCGCCTTGCGGCATCATCGGGCAACTTTACCTAAATTTTACTATCAACAAATACATTTTTTTTTGGATTAACTGGAAAGAAAAATAAATAAAATGCACTTGAATATTATTAATTTTATTTGTATAATGAATATATTAAAAAGTTGTATGATAGGTCCAAGAAGTGATCAAGCCTGGATGTTTTCGTCCACAGATTTTTGTTTTAAAGATTTGTTTAACATCCTAACCTAACCTAAAATAGCAAATTTATCATATAATTATTTATTTATTTTGAATACAAAAAATGATATTGATATGTTATAGCTTTATGTTACTGAATATTTGAAGTATTTATCTCTACCGGAATATTTACATTCTAAACATTTCAAAAGGTTACTTGTTTCAACTACTTTTCATATCTTATTTTGTTTCATATACATTATATTTGTGGTGTTTTTGACTCATGGATGAATTTAGAAATTTACGTGTATAAATAATAGTGTTGCCTAAATGGTACTAGAGCCATAATAATCAGAGCGTAGTAGTCCACTAGAAGGAGAGAATGACCTCCTTCAGTCATCCTCGAGGGATTAATCCACTCTAACTACCTCGAAGACGGCTCCTTGATAATATCCTGGAGAGTGATCATTTATAATAATGAGGTCTGGCATTGCAGTTTGGGGATTTAACACCTCTGACATTGCTTCCCTTAAATTGATAAACGAACATTAGAAATCGTAACGATTCACAGATAAAGCCAAGATTTATGAATATCTGTATCCACATAATACAACATTAGTGAGTTGATTAGTGTAAACCGGTTAAGTCATAAATTTTGGTAGGTATGTTTTAATAGTAAGATTGGTGCGCTAGGGTACTGTCATGAATCTCAGATCAGCGCTCACTTCCAAACTTACCTCAGTCGTTAACCGAAATCTTACCATTTATGTAATAAATTTGCATGTAATAGTTAAAACCCTTATCTAACCACAAACTTTTGAAAGCCTTGTAATTTTTCATCAAATATTTCCCTGTGTTTGAATTTCTAAAGTTAATTCTAACTCGATGCTGTAAAATATTGTTACAATTTTCAACAATTTTGGTAAAGAAAAATACTAAACAATAACCAGTTATGCAGACAACGTCTGTTGTCTTCCAATATATCTATTACAAGGACGAACATTTAGATACACTCCAAGAAATCACTATTTATTTACAACAAAATTAAAAGCGACAGAAAAGATCTTTCAAAGTAAAAAAAGAAAGAAAAAAGTTAGGTTAGGTATATAGGTGGTAATATGTAACTTCGTTATCAGTGAACAAACTTAATTTGTTGTTAACAAACAAATTTATTGCTGTCTGGGAACTCTAACGTCATGACCAATGTAACCTTTTTAAAGTAATTTTAAAATTACCTATGCCAAACGCTAACTTTGTAATGCATTTTTATATTCATGTATGCATCACTGTGTGCGATATGTATTTGCAATATATTTTTCATTATACTGCAACGAAACAGCTCTTTTTCAATGAAAGCAATGAGCACAAGAAGTGGCGTTTTGGTATTGTTGTCTGAGCGCACGATAAAAATAGCTGGATCACAAAAAAATCTTTTCAGTGAACTAACCTAAAAATAAGCAACAATAAATAATGTCTGTTAAAGAAGAGTTGGCTAATCTAAAACAAGATATAATCCTTTGTTTGATAAACGGCACCATGACAGTTTTTAGGAAAATGACCGAAAGTCCTTAATTATTACACCATCTTTCTACAATTATTAGTATAAAAAACTCTTCACCATACTCCTGAGCATATATTCCATGGTTATTTAGAATCATAAGCAGGTCATCCGCCACTTGGTTCCATAGAAGAAAGTTGTAAGTCTTAGCTAAATGATTTTCTTGTATGGGTAATAAACACTTCTTTTGAAATTTTCCAAGAAGTTGGAATTACCTCGGTCTCTAAGCTTAACCTAAACAGATGTAGCAGCTTCTGTAAAAAACATGAAAAGATCTCATCGACTTCTGGAGATTTAAATAGTTGAAATGATTTTAAAGCAAATTTATCATGTTTAGTCATCAAGCTTTATAGAAATAAGTTAAAAGCATTAAGAATATTTCTTAGTGTGGCGTTGTAGACTCTGAGTAACATCTTTGAAAGGCCGGAGCAGAGAATGATAGGATCTGCAGTTTTTTTCAAGTCCCCAAACCATTCTAGTTAAATTTGGTATAGTCCTGTAGAAAAGAGCTAAAAATATGTTGCTATCAGATTGATGTATAAAGGATAAAATACCTTTGACCCCGCCTCTGTGATGTACTATAAATACTGAGGGAGTTAGTAGGTGGAGGGGCTTCTTTAGTCGGGAATTTTATAAATGTGTTGAAGTAGAGGAGAACAATAGATTTCTCAAGATCACAGTATTACAACAAATTCCTCAAAATCACCCCATACAACAACAACTTGGATTAAATAAGTCATATATATTCATAAATTTAAGAACATACATCTTATTTTCACTCTCCAAATATAGTACATAACAGTGATATTAGGCGAGCTAGTAGGTCTACTCAAGAGCTCCTTTTTCCTAATAATTCCAGAAAAATTACATCGCGAACAGTGCGTGAATAATGCAGCGGAGTTTCATCACACTCGAAGAATAATTCATACAAATTTCACTATGAATTAATTGAAGCTCTAGAGTAACATAATTTCAGTAAGTTCAAATTAATCCAAAGTGTAATATGCCCCACTAAAACAAAACTCAATTGGCTTTCAATCTCAAATTTGGAGTCAGTAGTATTTATTTTAATAGCTTCAATTAGGGCTCTTCAAATGAACTGAACGAGAGGATGTTGTTTTATCAAACTAAAGTACTGTAAATAAAAAGTGAGTGTAAAAGCCATCTTAATTTAAAACTAACTAAACTTAGTATAAGCTTTAAACTCATACGATCGACATTATGTTGAACTGAATTCATTGAAGTTTACACTCTGCAGATATGTCCATTTAAATTATCTGAACTAAGACATAAGTTATTGTAATATGTAATACAGTATATTGTAACAGATGTAAGTTCTTAATCGATTTTAGTAAGATTGGTCAGAATAAATAATAAAAATGTTTAAGAAAATCCTCCAGATAATTTCCTGACTGATTTAGTTAAGTTCTGTAGCAAAGTAGTAAATCATCTTTCCTGTTTTTTCTCCTGTAATTACAGATTTGGAGGTTCATTTCGTGGTCTGTTTAATATTATCATACGATATTCAAATTTCTTAGTCAAATATAAAATAATCCTGCACGACGGCTGTAATTTTAAAATTACTGTTCCAAAACAACAAATTACTTCATGCGTTTACAACAGATACTCGGTTTTCTGTAGTTAAAATGTTACATACACTTATAATATACAAAATTAGTAACCAACATGAAATATAATTATACTTAATGAAAACTAGCAAAGTAATAACGTAATAGTAATTTAGCATTCAATAACTATCGTACTACTTGCATTTCTAAAATTTTGATCAAAATAGAAATAAGTAATATTTTTTGTCGAATGCAATGACTTTAAAAAAACCCTCCTTGTATATATTAAAATATATGTGGTTGTTTGAAAATGTGTTTTTGAAATAGGTGATCGGTTCCTTTCAAAAGAAATTGTGTTTATAAGAAAAGTTAGACATACCGAATAAACACTTCATATTTTCATATTTATATTAGAGATGGAAGATTTTCTAAACTCATTCCAAAAATAAGGGCGTGGTAGATTAGATTTCGATATTTTAAATGCAATTAATTAACTTTACTTACCCAGTGTACAAAGTATAGCGTGAGTTTGGTAATCGATCCTTGTTGTTTTATTGCTCTTCAAGTTGCACATCGTTAGGAAACTGAAAACGTGTATTTCGACAAACCGTCCTTTAGTCGTCATTGTTGATTGTGCGTAAACAAAAATTAAGTAAGGTACATGCAGCTTCGTATAGAGTGCGTTCGTTTTGAACTCTATTGAAATAATAAAAAATGTAATTAAAACTGTGAAAATGGTGGGAATTCATTTTTTTGTCATATCTAGTGTGTTATTCAACTCACAAGAATGTCACACCAAGATAGGTAAGAGTTTGGTGAATTTATTTTTACATGTTATAACAGCATCTCTACGAGGATAATAATAAAATTATTGCCAAGCTCGCAAAGTATTGAACTCTGACCTCGCAAGAAAATGTGACATTCATGTAGTTGAGATATCCGGCTGGGCCACGTCACAGACACGAGCGTAGCGTGAAAAAAGGATTTTTAAAACTTTAAAAAAACCCCACTAAATATTCTGTTGCCCTAATTACATATATCTAATACTTTTAACAAATTAGTTAAAAATAATTTTACTTTATGTACTTTGTTTTATTTCTAGAAATAAAATGGCGTAATGAAAGTTAAAACAATTAAGAGTTTGTATTTTCTAAATGGATGAATATTTTTTTAAACTTCAAAAATAAAGACGTTAATTTAGGGTTTCATTTCAAAGTATTTGTTTCTCGTATATTCACTTTTCATTTCCGAACATTGTAATAAAAATGTCTTCACATATATTTTACAAAAGACCGAAAATAATCTGATGGGACGAATTCTTCGGGCGTGGTGGTACATATAGGTTTTAAGAAACACTTAAACAGGTTTTGTGATTGTACGATGGCATTGTCATGAGCAAAATTTGTTAAAAACTGTAGAAAAGAGTTATAAAATGAAGGGTTTCATAAAGATAAATTTACGTAAATAGACAGATTTCGATTTATTGGTTGACTACGTGAATGTTTCTGACCAACAAAGAGCATATTAAATTTGAACTGTGAAGTAATTCTGACATGGAAGTTTGAAAACGCGAACAGTTTTCACTTCTCTGATAACCAATCTCTTTGAATAAAAAAACAGGAGAGATAAATAAAGAAATTTAACATTGCAGACGGAGTGATCACGTACAAAGTGAATAGATCTGTCGCTTGTTTCATTATTCAAGACTTCACCACTTCGAGTCCAAACAGCTTGATTGTAAGTATTCAAATATTCAATGGACAGTAATTTCTTTGGCAAGAATAGAACGGTTGTACGCTAGCAATGTAATTTGTTACAACTTGCTACGATTTACCTGTACTAAATTGTTTCATTTCATCTTAAACAAAATCTACCATCTGTGCATCCGCCACGGACGGTAAGCGGAAACAGTCAAATCAACTAAAAATTTCACTGAACAACTGTAATGCATTTTATTGTTTATTAAATTTGAAAAAATCTAATAACGTAACAGATTGTGTGTTGTTGAACAAACACAATTACGTGTGTTATGGTCGCTCTTTCAAATGTTGAAATAATAAATGTTTAACATTACAAAGACGAAATTAAATTTTAAAGATTTTAAACGAGCGCCATTTTGAACCTTGTTATTGGAATTGGCTGGTTAACAAAATAACCAAGGTCTTCATGACAAAGAAGTTTCACCAAGTTTAGAGAAAATTTTAAAATATTTTAAGCAGAGGGGGCATGACAATTATTGGCACATACCGAGTGTTTCCGTTCATCCGTATCAAATTTAAGCTAGAAACTTGTAAAGGTTTTGCTTAATCCTTTTGGACAAGAAGAATTTTAAATGCAAATGTATTTGATAATTTAGGGGCTCCAAGAGAGAACTATATTCGGGGATAGGGATCTATTTATGAAGATTTTATGATGTAAACATAAGTCAATTTTACTTTATTTTAAAAGTGTTGAAAACCAAACATTTTGTCATAACATTTTTCTCCGCACTTTATGTTCATCAGGATCTTGATTACGACTTTTATATAAATAAAAATTAAGACCTTAATTAGACATCAGCCTTAAATAACCTTTGCGATGATGTACCATCTAAAAAAATAATACCTCATGTCTCACAACTCCAATATAAAAATTTAAAAGGTTAGAGATTACTCAACAATAATCAACTAAAAGTTAAGTCTGAATAGAAATAATTAAAATGGCTACAAATCTGTGAGAATCAACAATAGACATCCTTTATTGATTCAGACCAATCTTCTACAATGTCTAACACGATCAAGCCTCGTGCATATCTAACAAGGTCGTAGACTATTGGAAGGCCAAGAATTGAGTTTTAATCATTGAACATAATGAGATTTTCCCCTCCTACAAAGGCTTAGGAAATAGCCCAGTTTCAGTCAATATTGAAATACACTCTTTGAAGGAAATTGTCTTCTGCTTGACTAACACTTATGGAAGCGTGAATCAGGGACCATTTATTAGTTGCTGTCATTTATTGATATCTTTAAATAAAAAGTATCCGTTCATGGATTTTACTGGAACGGTGAAGCTTTGTGTAAATTAGAGCATTCTTCTTTCATAAATTAAATAAATATTGTATTTCAACGTAATCATGGTTTAAACCAAATTGTAACTAATTTTATAAACCATCTACGGTATGCTTTACGTAAATTATTTGTATATTTAGTGCTATTGTGAAGAAATAATTTTCTCCTTCCATATTGTTGGAAACATTAATTTTAATCTAATATAAAATGAACTCAGGAAAGACTGAAAAACCATTTATTTATAAAGAGAGTATGACTGTGTGACATAACTTATTGAATTATTTACTTTTTACTTTTTTGGAAAAATATATAACATTGTATTGGGGAAACATCGAGGTTGATATTTTGTGAATATATTTATTTTGTGCCCTCTTGAGCTTTAAAAAGTGTTTTCTACAAAATATATGTCTGTCTGTAATTTTCAATGATGGCACAGACATCGTTTTATCGATTTTGATTTAAAACATTTTTTCTATTCAAGACATAAATTATAACCGTAGAAGCTCAAAAATTTGGGGTGCTTTTCAAAAGAAAAAATACTAAAATTTTATTCTTTAAATATCGGTTTAACTGTTGCTTAATAATACTCTTCAAGATCTTACGAAACGTATTATTCGCCTCTTCATTTGAAATTTTGGGAGTTATCGATAAAAATAAAACTAAAAAATTGCATGGAGTTATTATAAAGGTATACGATCATTTCTACGAATTTTAGTAAGGTTTTGGTAAAGTAATAATCCAATCCCGTCTGTAAAATCGCAAGTAAAAAACACATTTCGGAAGTGGTTGTAAATACGGAAATAAACTGAATCATAAACAACCCACATATAAACTCAATTCAATCAATTACGTGGAAGAGCCAAAAGGATGAATTTATAGCACGAGTTAAGCAGTTAGAAAGTAATAAATATAAGTAAGTAACTCTATGGTTCACTTGGTTTGCGTGTCCAAACAAGCAAAGTGGGAAGTTTTAATAAAGATGGTGGCAACGTTCCGTCCTACGAAGTGATAAAAGATGAGCAACTACGAGGTTCACAAAAGTGGTAGAGGCTCATGGTGACTGGTTGCTTAAATTAGAATTGCATCAGTGTTCCACTCTAACAATTATTATCAAAGTATGATGTATCAAAGTGATTATATTTCTATTGTAAACTGCATTTGTTTAAGTATTTTTCACTATTTATTTTTGTTGTTTTATATAAGTACATCAGTAAACAATATTATGTTCTATTCTGTAATGGGATGACATTATGTCTCCTCAGTAAGAGCTTCAGTGGCCCTCTCCTAGTCATCCAGACAAAAATATCTTACCCTTTACCAATCGTTGCTATATTTCGATGTACCTTATTGGTAAAAGAAAGTTGATGTTTTGCAAGTCCGTAACATAAAACATTTCCCATTGAGCTCTTCATACCTTATCCTACAATACCTCAAATGGACTGCAACAAAATCCTCAGCTGTTTCTCCAAACCTGCATCGATAACATGCAGGTACATATTCCTCATCCCTCATAATTTAAAAATGGCTATTTAACGTATAATCCCTATTTATGATAATTACCTTTCAAACCCTTTCTTTCTCTTCCTTCATCGATTCTGTTTAGGGTTATCTTGGATTGTCTACAGTCATCCCTGTTTTGACCTGACCTACACATCCATCTTGAGACTGTTAAGACTAGTTCAGGATCTACAAAAGAACTATCTTTTCCACCTTTTAATTCTTAGTAACTCTATTCTAATCAGACTAACGCATTTTTACATTATTGAGGTAGATATAAATTTCCTCGAACTTAATGAGCTCAGTATTGCTCTTCTCTCTAAGCAGATTATGACCTTACTCTTAGCTGAAGAAAATACCTATTCTAGGCTATTAGCACTGCCTTAAATTGGAATATTACTTAGCGGGTAAGCAATTTTCAATTTTTTGATAAATAAACTGGAGTTTGAAATATCAGCGTCACCCACCGAGTTTGTAAATAATATCCCAGTCATCCTCTACGAAGTTATCCTCAATCCAGTCGTTCATTTCGACTAAAAGCACAAAAAACGTTTAGTTTGTGTTAATCCCTTTCGTACTGAATAAACTCCCTTGGGTTTTCTGTTTTCTGATCCCCATATTCTTACGTTGTGGCGATTTACTTGTCCACTGAGGTGGAAGGTAGCCTCATCGCTGAACACTAGTCTATCAAAAAATCTATCATTTTCAAACTGTTCAATCATAGCGAGGCAAATATCTCTGCGTTTTGGCTTGTCAGTAAGCCTTAATGCTTGTAACAGTTGCAGTTTGTACGGTTTAAGTCTCATCCGCTTGCGTAAGATATGCCATACTGTAGATTGTGGTATATGAAGTTCCTTACTACCTTTGCAGGTTGATGTTTTAGACTACGTGCATTCTTAGCTACAATTCTCTCCAAAGAATTGCGTCCTCCGTGGTCTGTGGACGGCCCGAACTTTGCTTGGCATACAAACACCCAGTTGTCTCAAACTACCTCACTCAACTAGCTATGCAGTTCCGATGAGGAGGATCCTTTTTTAATTTTGTTCGAAAGTTCCGTTGAACACTATCAACAGCATGAGTTCGAGAGAACTCAAAAACACAAAACGCTTTTTCTTGCTTCGTGGTAACTATTTGATAAACGGTTTAGCGTTAGTCAACCAAGCAAACAAAACAAAATATAACCTTACCAGAAAAACTTATAAACACGCCCTTTTCATTGTTGCAATAATCAGTTGTTTTAATTAATGCAAACAGAAGTACCAACTGTTTTAGTTTAGTGTTAGTCAACCAAGCAACCAAGACAAAAACATAACCTTATCAATACAAACTTATAAACATGCCCTTCCAATTGTTGCAACAATCACCTGTTTTAATTCATGCAAACAGAAGTACCTCTGTTTAGATTTGCACTATTCTTTTTGAATTACCCCGTACTTTACTGTTTAAAAGTGTATTTATATCAACAATATTATAAAAAAATATTGAAAGTAAATTTTTATTAAATGTTTGGAAGCTCAATTTTTAACTACTGTGGTTGTCTTAAATAAAATAAAAATAGGACAGCCTAGATTTTCACATGTATACTCAAGTATTGATCATTCAACTTAATTGTTTAAAAAAATATATTCACCTCAATATATGTCTTATAAATGATTAACTGCTAAAATTTCAACTTGGGAGCATTTAGTCCAATTAATACGAGTGCTTAGTCTGTAATCCTAGCGTCAGCATGTTGTGACTAAAATAAACAACCCACCATTACAAGACGTTGTTAACCAATACTGAACTACCCTTTGTCAAGTAAACTATTAGCTTGATAAAGTTCAACCATTATACTCAACAACGCGATAACAACGTCCAGCTTGAATTCTATAGATCAGTATTGGATATTACTGTACTAAATCAGCCCTTTAAGCAACGTTAAACTTTCATAAACTAATAATCTGTCTACAGCACAAATTCTAACCGTCATAATACATTTACAACTCAGTACAACCATTACAGCCCACAATATAATCGGGTTGTATAAACCTATTCAAGACATAGAGTGACTTTGTAATGTGGCTATTAGAAATAAACATATTACTGCAATTAGTTAAAGATATACTCCCAGAAACGATAATCTAGATAACTATGATTTTGGTAATGTGGTGTCGATGTGTTTAGTTAAGCACCACATTAAGTCAAATACATACTGAACCATCATTACCTTGCAGCTCCTTTCATAATATTATGATGTCGCTTTATTACCCCAATTACTCGTCAAGCTAAGGGAGGTCTTATTTTAACTCGACCATTTAGCTTTCGTCTTTTTATTTGTGAGTTTATTACGCAGTTACGACCCAAAAAAAGGTAAAAATTTAGGGGTAGGTGAACCGAGGACCGTTATAATTTCACGCGCGTGTCTGTTCGTTTGGCGAAAAAATTAATATGTTGGCGCTAGGACAAATTTAAAGTGTCAGATATCATCCACGCTCCTCTAACTTGAACGCGGGATGACTTACAATTCTAAACAAAATATTTTGATTTAAAATTAAATAGCAGTGGGAAATCATATATTATAGTGTTTAGTATGAGAAATACAACTTTATTTAATCACATAATGAGAAATGCGTTGCGTACGAATTTTAGAAGCAATTTTTGTGAGATTTGAGAAAAACAATTCAAGCCATTAAAAATGTATTGCATTTTCATTGATTTCTCTTTATTAGGGACCCTAGGCAAAACGAAGTGTCTCTGTCACGCGAGTGTTTGTCTGTATAATTTAAATTGCCGCATAAAAGACTTCGACTTTATAAAAATAAATGTCCCTATATGCTTACGGACCCTAAGTCTTGTGGTTTGAGCACGGGATTGACCTTTTATTGTAATTTTATTTTATGTTTTAAAATGGGGGCTGTAAAAACAGTTACTGCACTGTTAAAAGATATGGACACAAGTGCTCCGATTAAAAATAAAGCACGTGTTCCCCATATTCGTGAATAATAAATAGTCTCATATTTTGAAGTCGTTAAAAAACGTTCAAAAATTTAATTTGAACTGTTTTCACTAAGTTTCCTAAGGAATGTTATTACGGGAGAAAATTATACAAACTTTTCTCACCCACTACCTGTGTTGTGTTTCTATTTAGATGAATTTATTTTTTTTAGTTACACCGTTTTGTTTCCAACTCTACCAACGAATTGAGCCAAAAACCACTGAGGCTAAACTAGTGTGGATGAAGGTTCGTTTTTGAGTTAAGGCAATCAGTATTCAGGGCTTATATGCATAGATGGGTAACATTTACTTCCCCTCTTATCAGACTGTATCAGTAAAATTTTATTGTTTTTTTCTTTTTACAGGTATTTTGTTAAAGTTTACAGTAGATGTGTTATTACTTACTTTTACTTTTTGTTCTATTGAATATCGTACTCTAGACAAGAGCCACATTGGGTTTACATGAAATATTTATCAGTTAATAATTTAATAATAACGAGTATATAAAAATTAGTAATGTACAGGATCTTTCAAAAGTACGTTAAAATTACACGTGTTCTTTATTATTTTACTTATTGCAAAACAACTAATATTTATTTCTTTAATAAGAGAGGGATTTAATACCTAAATAATAAGATAACTATATACATAACAATAAATACAATTACTTCAAATAATATATAATCAGATGTTAAATGTGGTTATTTTTTTACACTTTTACAAACAGCAATCTTTCTTTTACAAAGTAGAAGGCTTAAGAGTTTAAAGTGTAATTATTACTAGTACTTTTTAGTGATGGTTTCTTTAAAATCTTCGATCATTGTTAAGGATCTGTTGAAGTAGACCTTACCCTTTAAATATGTCTATAGCTGGAAGCTCATTCAATTTAAGTACAGAGATCTTGAAAGCTAGGATGTAGAACACGGCATCCAGTTAAAAAAATATTCACATAATACAAACTATCTTAGGCTTATCAGTATCTTTCAATTAAAATGGTAAATATGATTTTGTAACGATGCATTTTGAAAGGATATGTCTTATAAGGATATGCCATACTGGAGTGTTAATCAAGTACATTCGTTGTGCAACTTTCATAAAATTTTACAGTGAGTAGTGATGAGTTTTTAATCACTCAACTATTTTTCCTTGTGAGAATTCCGCAATTATATTGAACAAATTAATGTTTTACTAATTTCTTTCTAACTCCAACATAACGTCTTTGTTATTCCGGTCAACACAAACTGCACGGAACTATTACGATTACGGAACTGTTTTTAGTTTGCCGTGAAATTTCTGGCACATTAATTATAACACTGGAAAAAGCCAATAAATATGTGTCATATATTTAAACGGGCACATATAGAACACATTAATATGACCTAATTAGAGTCATACAACCAATGTGCTTTTAAATCAAACAGGTAATTGCAATCATGATATGTTCAATAATTGCTATGGCAAATTGTTGAGCTAATATGCTCTTAAGTGTAAATTTTTATATACGAGATACAGTAACATGTTGGTTTAATTTTGTAATATATATTTTTTAAAATTATAATTAATGTTACAATTTATATAAAATTTAAAAAGATTAATACAAGTGACCGACGAGATTAAAAAAATCTTGAAATTTGTGGAATATTATATTGATTTTTAACGTCTAACTTGGCATAATAACTAATACAAAATGTTTTATTTGAATTTGGAGCCAATTACAATGTAAATATTGTAGATATAAATAATTATGAAGTGTTTTGTAAAAAAAACTAAAAGCAATGAATATGGTCTAGAGATTTAACAATCGCCTTTATAAAATTTTTCATAGAGTCATATTTTGACATGGTAATATTATAAAATAAAGTATATTATGATAATAGATCATTACTTTTAGTTTTTTACATAAAATAGCATACTTATTTATATCTACAATATGTACATTTTAATTGGCTACAAAATCAAATAAAACATTTTGTATTAGTTATTTTGCGAAGTTAGACATTAAAAATCAATATAATTTTCCTCCAATTTCAAAATTAATTAGTACAGTCACTCACCTCTAAGAATGTTTTAAAATTATTATAAAATGTAACATTTATTACAAATTTTGTAATTAAAATTATATTATAAAGTTAAACCAACATGTTACTAAATATATAAAAAGTTACCTGTAAGAGCATATTAGGTCAAAAATAAGAACGGATAACGTTTAAAGTTTAAGTATATTAATATAACATACTTTTTATGCATGATTTAAAGCAAGAAATCAATGTGAGTCCATCCCTAATTAAATATGAACGTATACATCTTTGAAATGGAATACTTTAAATAAAATATATAGCCTTCATTGTTTTCTTCGTATTTACATAAATTGAAAGAAAAGGGGTGTGTCTATCGCAAGCAGTTGATTTTGTAAATTTTATAATGTACTCTACGAGGTGCACTGTAAAACCATTGCAGTACAATAATTTCATTATTTGACCAGCTGTACTTGACATCCTAAATCTCTCTTACTCTAAAGCCCCACGAGATTGACGGGTGGAAGTTGTGTAAGGGAGGCATCCAGATGTACAATTTTAAACGAGAAAGTGATCATTACATAGTGAGTCAAAATTGTAGAAACACCTCATCAACTTTGAAACTAAATACAGTAACGTTCATGAAACATCTACTACTATACTTGTTGATTAGAAACATAATTTTATCCCCTTTTTGGGAGTGTCACAAAGATTGTAACTAATATATTTTAGAAGATAACACCCTTTGAGTAGTGTATCATTTTAAACGCATTCTTAAAGGAAAAAAATTGTATAAATAAAAATTTGCTACGATGTGTGTATCCAAAATGATGGTGGAAAAAGAATTGAATTCACAAAATAAAATTCGTTGTCAAAGGAACTGTAATGGCAAATACATTAATTTAAAAATAACATTTTAATTTGTTAACGATTTGTTAGTACATAACTTTTTTTGTTTTTCATTTTAATGTAATAAAAGTTCAAATTGTCCTCATTCTGTATTCTACACTGTGCCAGTCGGTTGTAAAAGGGTGACTCTGCATTAATCAATGATAACATAGCGATATTTTGGCTGGTTCTCGAATTCTATTTTGTAAATAATTGATATGTTGGTTAATTTTTAATTTATTGAATTTAACGCTATTACTTTTTTTACCAGAAAGTATTGAAAATACAATAATATTTCAAGTGAAAAATATATTATAAGTTCTATTAAAATATGACAGTTTATGACAGTTTTTTTTTTTTTTAATAGGGCTACGATTATTATATGTTGCATAGAACAATTCACAAACCTTTTCATGTTTATTAAGTAACATGTTAAAAGTGAAGGGAGGGAGGGAGGGAGGGAGGGAGGGAGGGAGGGAGGGAGAGAGAGAGAGAGGGAGAGAGAGAGAGAGAGATTATGGTATTTGATAATCATTTTCAAAAAGGAAAGATTCTCCCACTGTGGTATAGAAATTTGGTTGATTTATTTGAAATTAAAACAGTATATACTTTAATTTGGCAAGCCATCCTATTCATTGCATTCATTCTGAAAAGCTGCAGATTTCATAATAAATAAAACTAATTTTACTATAGAAGCATCACAAATTCGAAATGAAACCTCTGACACAGTTATTATTAATAAAGTGATTGTGGATTGCACGATATAGTTAATCTTAAAACTATAGCTGGAAGCCATGCTGATAACTTTTTTACCACATCTCAGATTAAAACACTTCATTATTTTAAGTACGTACTTCATATGTTGACAAATGAGAGAAGACAAAAAACGCTATTTCCTGTATGATTCACGTATCCTTCAATTATATCACCTTGTTTTGAATTAATCAAGTTTTTGGGCGTCATGGAAGGAATAAGACTGTCGTAATCTCCAATCCCGACAGAGTTCTAACATAATGTACAATACATGTTTTTACTTTAAATTTTGTTTTAAATTCTTAACTAAAGCCTATAGTACAACTCTTTTCTAATTTCCTCTATCTAAACGTTTTTCTATCTCGCAAAATACCTTGTTGCTTAAGAGCCCTATGTAATTATGATCGAAAAAATTGAATCTTCACTACCTGCCAGTGTTGTTTTAAAGGCAGTGCCTTTTAGTTAATACCTTGCTTTACGGAATAGAATGTGTGAGCATCATATGCAGACACAATTATTTTAATGAATCCCTCAAATACAATGTTACCCTTTAACGTTAATGTAACTAAATAAAAGTGTCAGTTATATAAAAACTAACACAATGTACAGAAAAAATGTAACTCAGTACGATTTCCTAAATTATTTTAATGAAGTATTACGAAGTTGAAATGCTTCCGTGATATAATACGGTTTTAATTTAACTTCTTCCTTACCAATCATGTCCTTGAAATAATTTAACGCGGATAATTATGTGTGAAAAAAAAAACAACTATTACATCACATTATGTATATTTTTCATTTCACCCACTAGATGGCTCTTAGCTACAAATACATTGTTTTGCCTGATTGTAATTGATTGTTTTATATACTGTATATAACGGCAGGTCAGTACTGAAATAACTGAAACAGTGAAAAAGTATGAATCAGTTAAGAGACGACTATTTTAAAATAATAATATTGTGTCTGTATTGACTTTGTAGTTGACAGTGATATGGATCCCAATTATTCCATAGAGAATCATTCTGAAGGCGACAGCATTGTAACCCCGAGGACTTTGAAGTATTGGATTAAGCTGTTGACAAGAATACTTTCATAAAAATAACATAGACATTATCAAGATATTTATGTATATTAATAATGGATTCATTTTGTATAAGTAGATGTAACACGGAAACAAATTTATAAAAATAACTTTGTTAGTAACACGTTATTTGTGCTAGGTAGCCAACTAATAAATGAACAGTGTTTATTTTTGTGATGAACAAAAATATTTATTCAGTTTATACTGATAGTGGTAAGCTACAAATTTTCAAGATAATTATAATGTGTGTGTTATGTGTGTGTATGTGTTTTTTTATTAATCAAATATTTTAACAATTGGGATAATTTTTTATTTACAATGTTTGGAAATGAGATTACGATCTTATTTTGTTGACCTAATATGGTCCCTTCATGGAACTTGCTAAACGATTCGTACTAAAAATAAAAAAGTTTTCATAACAAATTTGTACATAGCCGGACAAAAATTTGTTCATGTAAAGCGTTTATTTAAAACAGTAAGAGATAGAAAAAGATCAAATACAAAAAAAAAAAAAAAAAAAAAAAAATGCTCGTTTTGAAAAGACCTTTTATTTGATATAAATGTTATTATAAGTTGTTATTTAAGAATTATGAGTTTTATGGATTTTGTATTCTTCAAGTTTTTTAAAATTTACAAAATCCAGTGAAAAATGCCCCTACCACACGTTTTCTTAAAGAATAGCTGGTGCTGTTCCGTATTGTAGGTAGGGTAACACGGTACTTTATTTTCAAGTCCTACTTCGAAACGTTTTGGTACACCCTGTACATACGGTTAAAGATAATTAACTTTTGTTTGCACCAAAATGTTCAGGGTAATTAGACCTTTAAATTGATGTATCACACAACCCAGTTTATATTAGAAAAATCCTCAAAAAGCACCCCTATCCCCCAAATTGGGCGCTTTTGGGGCATTTTTCAAAATTGAAAATAATTTTATTGGATTCTGTGAGGCCAAGTTAGGGGGAAATGAGAAAGAAAAAGTGTTCAAGTAAGTTAGTAAGACAGCTATAAATACTGCACGGGTGGTCTGCCTCATCCTGTATATTGATTTGCACAATAATTTTGGTCGTATGCTTTCATACTTCACCAAACGTTTTTCTATATAGCTGTGTTAGTTTTTGAGATATTCGGCATCCAAAGTTCATTATTACTTTCAATCAAAAACTCTGAACACGGGACTTTTAGAAAATTATGTGCTTTATTACCACCACTTAATTTATAGTTGTAAAAAAACTGGAAATGAAGCCAAAATATAACCACATATCAAATTTTATCAACACCTAACCACAATACCAGATTTTTTCTTTAGAACACTGTAAGGATCAGATACTTACAGTGTCTGTAAGGTCAGATAGATGTTACTTTCAAAAAAACCTTTTTTACATTTATGGTTTTAAAATTGATATCCTTTAGAAACTAAACCTCATTTTTTAAAACTATACGTAACTATTTTATAATATAAGTCTACTATTTATATGTGGAGAAATAATAATTTAATGAAAAAATGAACACATTTGGACTAAAATAAAATAAAAATTAATAAAACCTCCATTTGTCAATATAACAGCCACCATAATATATTCTGTAAACCGCCTTGCCATGTTGGCAAAATATTTCTCTTACATTTTGTATGAAAGTTTAAAAAAACTATAGTTTGACAAAGAAGTATTTTCTATTTTATACTTCTATCTTAGTTCTAAATGTTTATACAATGTTTACAGCTCTTGATACGCTCTATAAAGTCAATTGACGATTTTAAAGTTAGATGTAGCATTTATCCATCAATTTACAAAAAAAGAAATGATCTCCAAATAGAGAAAACTAGTTTACCTTTTAATCTAAAGTAACCACATACAATTTTATTTGATTACTTAGATAACAAATTATTTAAAGTCATGCATTTTTGTAAACAGTTTGAGCTAAAGTAAAAAGTAAATATCTTCATTTAGTGTAATACTATGTATTAGCAATATAAAGCTTTTTTTACATTTATCTAGCTGTCAAAATAGCATATAACCATCAAATAAATTTTACGAACATTTTGGACACATTTAGAGGAACGTGTTTAATATTTTCCTGTTTGCTTAAAATAAAGTTGTTTTTAAAACAATACGTATTCTTCAATTTTACTCGGTTATTAGTCAATTTTGACATTGACTGCACTCAAACGAAAATAAAAACTAACGAAATAAACTATTTTCCTTCAAAATATAATCAGTGGTTCAGGTTTTAGACCTATCAAACAATACAAACAAAAGCTTGAGTGAACGGGATACTACAAAATGTTCGATTTAATTTAAATTTTATCAGCTGTTTCTCTACAATTTTAACTCGTTTCTTGATCCGAAGTAGCCCCATAGTAAATCTGTAGACAATATATCAATTGAAGAAACGGAGCAGAGAATCAAGTGCTCAAAACATCGATTTATTACATACAGTGTGGTGTGTTTTCATTATAACCTAGTTGGCCGATATTCCCAAGTAGATACTGTAAGTCAGTGTTACGGCGTACGAGTAGGCAATTCTAATACACAGCGCCTTCAACTATTTAGTTATGTGTGAGGGAATTCCTATCGTAAACAATTACAAGAATTGGCTAAACTCAAAGTTGGAACGGTATTGAAAGGAAATATATGGTAATAATATTCCATCATTTTTGTAATAAACAGTTATCTTCCATATTTTACTGACTGAGAAATATTCACTTTTCCTAGTAACGTGATCAATACTCACAATAACAAAACACAACTTAATAAGTTATAGTCCAATTCATCAAAAAATAATACTTCTCAGCACAGCTCTCGTACCATTTACTGATTAACTTTAAGAAAATAACTAAATAAACAACAATAACAAATAAAGCTACTGTCAACAATCAACCCGCTACTAGTTAAAACAATTTAAAACACAAAACAAAAATAATAACAAAAAATAACATTTTGGAACCCAGCGTAACACATAACAAAATTCAAGTAGTTTATATCCTTTATGAAAAACAACAAAAACATTACAATGGCATTGAATGATCTTAGAGTTTGCAATTCTTTAGGATTGTCAGAGAATTGATTACAGTATTTTCAAAAACAAATACCCAAAGCACTGTCTGAATATTGATTTTCTTTGCTTTTTGCAATTAAAAATTTTGTTTGGTCTTACTCGTTGTGTTCTAAAAGTGATCTTGTATTGCTTTGTTTCCACTGTTTATAAAAAATAAACTCACGACTTAAATACAATTTTTTTAAAATAAATAATTCGTATAAAAATTACATACATGTCGCATATTAGAATACATATTTGTGTACATGCATTCCGAATCATTATTCATTTTATTTTAGACATTTATATTTAGACATTTTATTTTGTTACGTTCACGATTTACACGTTAAAAAAAAGTGACAATAGTTTATATAATCATAGTTCAATAAAATACAATCCTTCCTTTAACTGAATTCCCGTTGTAGTTCTTGTGTTTGCCGCTAAGTAGCAGTAGCTACAACTCCTAACAAAACTTGAAGCAATGAAGGCTTCAAAGACACACTTGTAAGGCTTACTCTTCCCTTGTATTATGAAAATTACAGTATTTGTTTTCGGTCTGTGAGCAATACATGTGTGGAAATGGGGAAACCATTCATTATTCAGTGTATTAGAGGTAGGCCTACGCTATCTATCACGTAGTTAGATTATTAGTAATGTTTTCAGGACAGGTAGTATTGTGAATATAGTTCGTCGTGTAGGCCTACATTTACAAGACTATGTGTATTGAATGAAAGCACATGGATTTTAAAGAAACATACATTATGAAACATAAAATGTACTGTACACAACTTCACTTCATAATATTTTGCGTTTTTGTTTAATATATTCACGATAGGTTTTAGTAAGAACATTTAGTATTATATTATTTTTTATTGGTAAATTTGTGAATTATATGTGGTCACCTCACAAATCTGGACAAGAAAAACAATGTATACAGAGATCTATGTTTGGAATATTTCCTTAGATGATTTACTTTGGCATCACCAAGTACGAGTTTTTAATTGTATGTATTAAAACAGAATAATTTGTATATGCAATATAAACATTGACTAAATTAAATAATTAAACATGTTTCACAATTTAAATAGTCGTTAAAACAAATTAATGTAACGAGCATAAAATTTCTGTATAATAGAAAACAAATATCTCTAAGACCATTCCAAATATCTCCAACCTAAATATCAGAAAAACGTGTTAGCTTGCAGACTAAAAGTATTGGAATTTTGTTATGTTGTTTTTCCATATATTTATGACACGTGGTCATGACGCATTATGAAGTTTCTACGTCATAACCGGGCAACTTAAACTCACTTGACATGGCTAACTTTAGTTTTGATAGTAAAGTTTATTATCAAATTACAACAGTAAATGTTCAAGTTTCAAAACCCCTATAGTGCCCGAGATAAAGTAAGAAATGAGTTTACAATTTTTGTATTTGTCAGCACGTAATGTTTGAATTATATAATTTTAGTATTAAGGTGTTATAATATATTTTAATTATATTAACGGTTTTGAGTTTCGTGTTAAAAAAGTTTGCGATGTTTAAAAATTAATCTTTTTAAAGGATTTCTGTTTAGGAAAACGTTTAAATTTAAATTATTAGTTTTATTTTTGAATTAATAAGTATAAACTGAACGAGAATAAATATTTCTATAGGTTTCTGGTGTATTGTAGGAAACAAATATAAACTGATATAACATTTTCCTACTGTATTTTATCTCTAGAGAAATAATTAAATATTTAAAAAAAGAGATGCATTGATAATTTTAATGTGTTTATTATAATTTGAAAACACCAATTCGACGTTATATTGAACAATTTTAAAATTAATATTAACCACCCTACCTTTAAGAACTTGAATCAATATAAAAGTCTTTGAGTTTGTTTCATAATGAAGTTTTAGTTTTAACAAATTTGTTTACTATGGAAATATAATAAACTATTGATATTTATTACTGTAACCTCAATTAATATATTAGGGATTGATTATTTACAGATATATAGCATGAACACGATAAGAAGTTATATGTTACTTAATCATAAGTTAATGTCCACCTATAATTTGCTTGAAAATCCCAAAGTCGTTCTCTTTTCAACTTTGATTCAAAATTATATTTTTACACTTATATCGTTTTATACATGGTGGCTTAAAAGAAACTACCAGCCACTCTTATTTTAAAATAGTTGAATTTTGTTTGGGGCAATCTGTTTAAATAAAGGGCAACCTAAAACAGCAAAGTTACGATTTTTTAATTATGGGGTTAAGGAATTGGGGTTGCTCAACAATTTCAAATGGCACGTATATGCTTGTGATATCTCATTTTAAACGTTTCTAAAAGGCAAGAAAACTGACATAAAAAAATAATTAATTCCAACCCCAAAAACAAAATGGCGACCAAAAGATTTATTTTATTACGAATCTAGACGCAAGATTGACTCAGAAGACAAGAAAATCGTTTTTTTTGGTTCTCAATCTTGATTCACAGGGGTAAAATACAAAACCTGCTTGTTTTGTAGGAAATCTCTTAAATCACCAACCTAACCGAACCAACTTTTGAAAACTTCTTTGAACAAAGACTGTACTACTGAATATACGGGGTAGGTACCAAGAGAACAATTTGAACATTTAATATGAGGTCAAGTGTAAAGACATTACTGTCATACAAGGGAGTGTACCGTACTAACCTAGTTTCGTAAATAAATTAAAACCTTTTGGTCGCCATTTTGTTTTTGGTATTCGAATTTAATTTTATTTATGACATTTCTCTTGTCTCACAGATACTTTTAAAATAAGGTATCACAAACTTATAAGTGAAATTTGATTTTTTTTTTAGCAATCCCCTCGCCCCAACAAATAATAACATAAACCTTTCGTTGCTTTTTTAGTTTGCCACTTTCACCTAAAGAGATTGACGTAAACATAATTCAAATATCTCAAATATTTAAAGAAAAAGAAAGGTGGCAGTTTCTTTTCAGTCACCTGTATATCTATAGGTTCCAGATTTACACAGACTTATCAAGAAAAGTTTATTTTTTAAGACATGTAATATATTGTATAATAGTGGATTGAAATCTACACAATCATCAGGAAAGTGTATTTATACCAGATTTAGATGGAATCTCTATTGGTGTTGTACACAAAAACAATTACAAAGTTTAACACTGTTAGTGGTTTTAATAATACACAACAGTTGCTGGAGGTAAACGTTACTCTTATCAGAGAATATTACTTTTAAAATAATAAAAATTAGAAGTTAGTACGACATGTAGGAAGGAGAGTAACAAGAATACATACATGTGGGAGCAAAAAAATTCTTGAGCCTTGTAACCCCAAATTTTTATTATTACAAAATAAAAGGAAGAAAATAAAAATGTTCAGCTTTTTCTTATGGGTTGTATTCCTAAATGTTTATTATTAAAAACAAAAGCAAGAAAATCTAAATTTTCTACTTAATGTATGGATTGGATCCTCCATTTCTAAATTTTATACTTTTTCGTATAACTTGGATCCTCCATTTCTTTTATATTAAACATAAAAGCAAGATCATTTAAATTTAGACAATCTATATTTTTTCACGTTTTCTTATGGCTTTGATCTTCCAAATGTTTATTATTAAATAAAAAAGGCAAGAAAACCTTAATTTATTACTGTTTCGTATGACTTAGATCCTTAAATGTTTATTATTGAAAGACATATCAAGAAAACCTAAATTTATTACTTTTTTATATGACTTGAATCCTCCAAACGTTTATTATGAAAAACAAGCAAGAAAACTAACATTTCTACTTTTTCGCATGGCTTATATCCTCCAAATGATTATTAATAAAAAGAAAAGCAAGAAAATCTAAATTTTCTACTTTTGTAGGGCTTAGATTCTCCAAATGTTTATTATTAAAAAAGGGAAGAAAACTAAATTTTCTACTTTTCTGTATGATTTGGATCCTCCAAATGTTTATTATTGAAAAGTAAACCTTTTCTAGATATTGCCGAAATATGCCTATATGTAATAAATTTTATCAAAATTGGTTTGCTAACGACATGCCATACAGACGAACAGAAAATTCATTCAAAAAACTTCTTTTTTTTTTTATTCAGGGGACGTCAATTTATATCCATACAAAACTCCTCAGTCAACGTTTGCTACACAAGTTTATATTTGAGAAAGTAAAAGGCAAGAGAAAGTAAGAGAAGCGTGAACAATTTGTAGAGTGAAAATGATTGTACGGGCAGTTTTATGAGTTATGGTACTATATTTCAGCGGCGAGTGACGCAAACTTATCTTCACAAAGATATTTATTTGTATGGGTGGGGGATATTTTGTTCAACCAAAACCTTAGCTTATCTAAAGACATAAGGCTCTCTAAATTTACAACAATATAAACTATAGGCATATATCTTTAGAATGTGTAACTCTTTTAATAATTTACTGCTTGAGATATTTTGTGAATGTTGTATTACTTCAAACTAAATTGAAGAAGGAAAAATTAATGATGTTATCAAATTATATTCCAGAGTAATCAGATGTTATTAATTTACTCTTTCGCTGTTGTAGGTGCTTTTCTCAGCGCTGTCTTCCAACCTTACAACCAATACGGCTGAAGTACGCAAATTTGTACTGTGATTATTTTGGCCAAATTTTTAGACCTGGATTTTGCCTCTCCCATACAATCCTGTATACTGAAACTAAAAAAAAACAAAAAAAAAACTTTGCATAAACAAGGCAGTAACTTTTTTACTATTGCATACATAAAACCAAATTAAAAGATAAAATATTCCTTCACATATCTCCAAAAGTGATTTTTGTAGGTTTTGGTAAAAGAGCTATGATACGGTATTAAAAGAATGAACATAACAAAATTGGGGCTTATGATATAGATTAATTTGAATTCGTTTACTTAAACAATCTGACAAACTCTACGTAAATAAAATTATTATCTGATAAAAAATTAAAAAATACCAAAATGAGTCCACTTGTTCTTTAAATAATCCATGGACCATAGTTTCCTTTTTCAGATACTGCACTTATTAGTTTAGATATTTTAACATAATATATGTTTAGCCTTCATATTTCAACATATTTTAAAAATATCTTTAGTCGATTAATAAAAAAATCCAACATTCTATGATAGATCTATGGTTCATTTTAGTTCTTGACAGATAAGTTTTGTTTTAATCCATAATGAACAAAACTTTATTAAAATCGTTAGAGATGGTTTTGAGAAAAGGCAATTTTACGTTTTGGTTTTATACTACATAACCCCAAGAACTTAGTTACTTAAAAAAATAATAAAAGAATCGTCTCGAAATACCCCCAAAATATGTTCACGTAATAAAATTGTATCAATCGGTCCAGCCATTTACGTTGTAATTAATGCATTAAGCAGAGGTTTTCTTTATAAAACAATTTTTTTCGCGACTTAAAAACGGATATTATCATAAAATAATTCAACATCGATCTTTTACCTATCATAAAACTTTTTCTATACCGCATATGAGAGAGGGAAAGTAAAATACTAGTTTAAATATCTGCAGAAAGTAAGGAAGTACAATATTACTTCAAAGAAAAAGAAAGAAGCTAACAAGCTTAGCTAGATTTGTGTTATAGAGTTGCATTATTGCATTGTCTTTTGTTAGGAATCCCAAGTAGGACAGTTAAAAGGGTGCGTGGGGGATAGTTGAAGAAACCATACAAACCTTCAAAACGAGGAGCTTATGCCGTAAGAACAGCATGTGTAATGCTGTATTTGAAATTTTGGCTGCAATTTAATTCAGAAAAATAATTTATTACATCAACTGTGATTTAATAGTATTCAAATTTTATGTGCAACCTTACATTGAAGTTTGGTTTTCTGGTATAATTTTCTTACACTCGAAAAACTGATGAAGGGCACAAATTGATTTTTTATAAATCATAAGATCCCCGGTATATTTTTTTCAACTTAGGCTCAGTTTACTAAGACAGATTATAAGTAATAATATTAATCAAAATGCTGGTTTAACATTTTCTGGACATTTTAACATTAATGGATGAACAATTTAAACAAAAATAGCTTTTTTGAAATTGCATACAAATATAATTACCAAGCAACAAATACAATACTACACACTTGTAATACTGATTAGGTCCAATAGATTAGACCAAGTAACACAAATATTGATTAGGACTATCCTAAAGGATTGTGAAAGTGTTTTAAGATTGTCGATTTAATGAATGCAACTCTAAAATTTATTTATATCTTTTATATTTAATTTATTGTGTGATAAAGTATTGTAATAAACTTTTGAAAATTCACGTTTTGTCAGATACAATAGATATTGGCTGTAACAATTAAACTATATAATGTGTATATTAAGTATATAATTAAACTATATGATTTTATTAACAGCTGTTTTCATATTTATTATTGACTTTGAGGTTATGTTTAAACCTTACATTGCTTGGAACAAATTTGCAGATATTCTGAACGCGTTCAACTCGTGCAAAATTTTGAAGTAAATTTTTTATTGTAAACAAGGAAATGAAATTTTCATTCTTAACTCTCGTCAATTTTTTACGTAAACCTAATAAATTAGCATAGTTGTCTGCTTACCATACATTCTCAAAATGTTGACTTTTAAATAAAGTTTATGTTTTAGTGATTCCACTATTTAATCGCATGAGTCTGTTATGTTTCTATTCCACTGAATACGCAGTAATTATAAACAGAAATAAATTGTATTTTAAATGTTCTATTTGTCTATTTGATATATAATTACAGTTTAGATTCAATATGATGTACATACAATATAGGTGTTAGCCTCTTTTCTATAAGTTCACTTTTTATTCTAACACATAACCTAGATTTTCTGAAAAAGATTGGTTACAAATTGACCATATCACAAGTGTAAATAAAATATATTATTTTATATTATCAATGTAATAATTAATCGCTCGCAAGTATATTTCAGCACATATATATTTGAAATATACTTTAACTATATATTTTTGTAACTATAACTCTCTATATGATTTTCTTTGACATTGCATTTATGTTGCTTTTTTATTTTATTCACTAACTTTATATTTCACGAAAATATTATGTTTACTAGCACTTAACAAATTTCAAAAAGTAATACCTTCCTATTTTGTATTTTATTTCACAAGACTAAACATTTATTTGTCTTTAGAACTCTAACCATTTCAACAACTAGATTTAATGGGATTTCCCTATTTATATAAAATTTCCTCTCTTTGATCAATCAAGAACGTGATTTCAATCTCAAAACTAATTTATTTTAGTTAGATAAAACTATCAAATGGATTTTTTAATCGTTTATTGTTTATTTGTTTATCAGTTTGCCATAATTTTAACTCTTTGTTGTGGCTTAAGTGCACGAAGTGTTATATTATATTAATAAGTTATATGAACAGCTCTTTAAATTGTATCCCAGTGTATATTAAAAGAAGATAAACACTGAATAAGAAAGTTTTATAGACTTACAGACCCGGTATAAAACATAACAGACATAAACGGTATTTATGTTAAGTACTTGAAACAAATTTTATGTTTCCAATATAACAATCTCTGTATAAAATATTTGGGAATTTAAATGACTCATTGAAAAAGTTAGGATTAAATTGTTGTTAATGAATGGTACGGAATGGTAAATATTTAAGATCTTATTCGAAAGTTTCAGAATTTTATTATTTTTTTAAATCACAAAATATATAAGCCGGTATTTTTTTTGAAAATTTTTGTTTTAGGGCTCATTGTTTGTATGTTTGGTTTTAAGTTCAATTCCCACAGTTATACAAGATGATTTGTACCTTAGTATCAAAAAATACTTTGGGTAAAAGCAACGAAGTAGAAACTTACTCTTGAAAATGTTATTTTTCTCAATTTGCCTGGGTACTATGGATTTATTGGTGTTTTTCAAAAATATCGTGACTTATCAACGAAAAGTTACATTTTCTTAACTTTACTGCTACCAATAGTTAATTTTGAAAGCACATAAAAGAATGAGTAAAATAAAAACATTTGAATTTTGAAAAATAATACTGTTAGTGTATTTAACTGTTTTGAAATAAACAATTTTTTTGTAATACCTTAAGTATTCAAAACACTATTGTCGAATTATTGTTAGGCATAATAATTGTCAAATTGTATCAAAAACTTGCCCTTATAATGATCTTTCATTTGATATAAGACACTTCAGAGTATATTTTTTAAACGCTGGAAGAAAATCAGCTTGAAATCCAAAAAAAAAGTTTATAAATAACTGTTTTAACACAGAACTTAATAGACCACTATACTTATGATAAAGAAAATAGTAAAATTTTAGAGGGCATTTTACCTTTAATTATTTATTGAAGAACTTGAATAGTTCATATTCATTTTGTAGTGTTCTTATCATTCACTTTCACCCGTTACCTTACCAGTTCTCTTAGAATCCAGATTACCGGGATTACACGTGATCCCTCCTCAAATTTAATTGTTTTAATTTCATCTCAATTTTCTCTTATATAAAAAAAAAAAAAAACTAAGTGTCTTATACCAAAGGAAAGTTTTTTTTATATATAAGGGCAAGTTTTGATAAGATTTGACAATGGTTATGCGTAAAAACAATTCCACAATAGTGTTTTGAATATTTCAGGTTTTTTTTTTCGAAAATATCTATCTTGATTGTTTCAAACTAAATAAATACACATATTTATTACGTTTTAAAATGAAAATATTTGTATTTTACACAAAAGTTTATTCGCTTTCAGAAAATAATACCAAAAGTAACAACCGGTGGTAGGATAGTTGAGAAAATTAAACTTTTAGTCGATAAGTAGCGATATTTTCGAAAAAGAAAGTTTAAAAAAATTCACAGTTCCCAAGCAAATTGAGAGTAGAATTTTCCAAAAGTTTCTTATACTTTGTATAGTGTATATGAAGAATAAAAATATTTATCCAAAAATGTTTTGAGACTAATCACTCTGTATATCTTTGTATAATAAATTATTTATTTCTGCTTAATCATGCACAAGGCGTAAATGTTCAGAATATTGTTACAAATTAATGAAATTCTATATTACTTATTGTGTGGTATACTTTTTTGACAACATGTTTTCAGGTTTAGATCCCAGAACGCTGTTACAAGAGAGAGGCTTCGAGACGCGGTACTTGGGGAAGGAGCACAGGAGAGCGGGAGCGACATTCCAGGGCAAAGTATACAATTTCTTAGAGAGACCGACCGGCTGGAAATGTTTCATTTACCACTTCTCTGTGTAAGTCCTTTAATGTACTTTTCCTTTGTTAAATTTTAAATATCATTAGGTTATTATCAACAAACATAGCAACAGATTTTAAAAGTAACATGGGCATCAATTTTGAGTTCACTTCTGGTCGTCAAAAAGAACTGTAATATCTAACTGCGAAAAATGAGTTTGTATTTGTGTCTTAATTGGATTATTAAATCATATAAAAATGTTTTTCCAGTCGTCCAACAGTATTGAGTTTTCTTGTTTAACAGGATTTATCACAATCACATGTACCGGGTTCCTTTTTGTAAGTCACAACTTAAGCCCGCTATTAACGCGGAGAAATAATGCGAAGCACTGTACAAAACAATGATACAAAGTTGTCTCGAATCCCAGATATCTAAGGGTTAGATTTCTCGATATAGACACAGCATGAGATGTGTTTGCTGGTATTTTAATTATAATGGTTGGCATCGTAGTTTAAAAATCCATCACTGCTGGTTGTAGACCTCTTTACCGTGCATACTAGTTTGTTTGTGTGTGTATTTAAATACAGTGATATAACAGCTTCATGGTTGTAGGTCGTACAACGATGTTTTCATTGTGTGTAAATATAATATCTTTATTAAATCTTACGTTTAATGTTTTTTAAAATTGCAAACTAAGAGAGCTATCGATCAAAGCCTTAATTTATAATTAAGTAGTCCCAAAACAAAAAAAAATTTAGTCAAATTTGAAATCTATTGAAAGCTATTTTCACTTTGTGATAAGTTTGTTTTACACAAACGGTAAATGTCGGTAAACTTCAAAATGAACATAGAACAGCTGATACTGTTTTCCAATTGGGATAAATGGATAATAATGAGTTTTGTTAAAAAAAGAATTAAGTGTTTGGTTTTTGGAGATCCAGTAGTTTAATATCGTACTTTCTAAATCTGAAATAAATGAGCCTGATACTACTTAAAATGCGAAAACAAATTTATTTGGGAAATAGAGAAATATGAGCTTATCTGAAATATTACTATTCATCCTGCTTTTTGAAAATTCCAAACTTCCTGTTTATTATCTAAATTTTAAATGTGATTCCGAATTAAATTTCTGTAAGATGTCTGAACGGAGTTGAAACATTTAAAGTATGTTTGGATTTAGTTTTGTCTGATAATGGACAGACATTGTGGACTTATGATTACAAGAATGTGTTGATTGTTTAAATACGCCCCAATTAAAAGTTTTAATTGTTGAAACTGACTTCAGCTACTAAACAATTGCCTGACGTTTTAATCTGGCCTGTAAGAGATGGCCAACAATTACGTTAGATAAATCGTCTTAATTAAAAGTTTCAAGACTTTCTTTCTTAGTAGAGTCTGAATTCGAATTCGATCAATGGCCCTCTGCACCCTTTCCCTCTTTCTTTGCATAGGCAAACAGTAGGTTTGTTATAAATTTAATTGTAGTGTACCTTGTTGTAGTTTTGACGTAATTGCACGAAATTTTCTAACAACAAAAAAACGCATTTAATAATAAATGTCTTACAATTATTATAATCTCATATAATAATATTTCTATTCTTTTTTAATTTCTCACAATATACGTTATGGGTCTAAAAATCGACGTTAAGTTTTTATAAAGGTCTTTGAGTTCAATATAGTGATATTTGGATCATACACAAAACAAATATATGGATACATGCATCCTTTTACGAACTGAAAATTAATCAAATTACACTGGTTTCTTGTAACAAACCCATTTTGATGTTTAAATAAGAAGTCTTGAGGTTTGCTGCAATACAAGACATAACGTACAAGTTGTGCATGCGTTTTACTTAAACAATGCCAAAGTGAACTTGGGTCCCTTTGAACAAAAACACTTTGTCAGAACATTGACGTTGAATAATGGATTCCATTCAAACAACAATAGCTGCACACTTATCATTGCTTGGTAATCAAGTTTCTCTGCCTGGAAATGTTTTTATAAAAATGCAAAATAAATAATATAACTTACTCAGGACGTTGCCATTGCTTATGGAAGTTTTACAGCTGGTGTAATAATTTCATGTAAGAGTATAAATTATATAAGGTATGATAAATAAATGCCTTTGAAAGCACCAACTAATATTTCCAGCACTGGCATTTCACTATTGATTTACAATGCTTAAAAAAGTTCTGAAAATTTCTGTGGTCTTCTCATACAAATATTTAACCATTTACAACTAACGTAAAAAAAAATACGTTAAAACTTATGATAGGTTTAACCAACAATTAAATTTAACGGGTTCATGTTATGTGTTCAATTGTGCAGTTGGGAATTGTGGCGATTCCTGTTAATATTCGTAATTGTGTTCAAAAATAAGAATCTATAAGCGTTCCCATGCAGTTCATAATAACTATATTGGTCTAAATAGCTTGCACATGTTAAATGGAATTCTAGGAACAGATGTGTGGTAATAGCTGCTGTGTCAAACTGGACACATATTTTTAGAAAACATCTGCACCTTGAACGAATAAAATTTTGTAATTCGTATTTAAAATAAGTTAAGAACACTTACTCGCAAAACAGTAGCGTAAAACGCTAATAATAATATTAAAAGATTAAATTATCAACAGGTTTCATATTTATTTTATTTGTGCCATTAAATGACATATCCTAACATTGATTTGTTTTACGTGTACTGTTAAATTATTATATATTTAAAAAGTCTATTTTAATATCGTAAATATAAGAAATAAACACTTTTAAAACGCATGTATACAGTATGGATATATATTGACAGACATGTTTGAAGTCATTTTATACTTTTTGCAATGTAAACTATATAAGTTTACATTATATCAAGTGCATGTCTTGAATCAGTGAATTGCTTCATTTGTTGGAAAGAAATGAACTGGTAAATTACAGAACATTTAATGTTACGTTATTATTAAGTCCGTCATTGTTATTACACGCGAGAAAGTTCTGAGTTACATCTTAGGTAATTGTTCTCTTGGGGGAACTGTTATTGTGCGTGGTCTGTGATGTGCTGCTATTAAACTAAGGTTAAATTCAACTGTTATAATTATTGTATTTAACCGTCGAAACATAAAAAATGCAAACTAATCCTACTGTCTTGAGATATTGGTTGTGGGGTCATTTACAGCCTAGGTAAAAGCTTTTTCAAATCTCAAACTTTATTAAAACACTCTAATATTTGTTGAAGATTTTACGTTTAAAAATACATAAAAAATATATAATAAATAGTTTTATGAAATGTATTAACTAACTGTGGTAATAAAAATGAAAGTGACACTAGATGTCTTTAGTGACTGCCACAACAGATTTGTTTGTATATAAAGTAGATATTTATGAAGTTTCCAAAACGCTCGTGCACAATTTTCTGTAAATAAAATTTATTGATTGCTCTGTAAAGGCCTTTCAGACCAATTTCGGTGTGCTAGGAAATCTTATCCTATTATTTCTTATCTGGAAACAATTTACTTCCTCATAACCAGCATAGATTGTAAAGAGAAGGTTGGAATGCAATGGTGAAGCTCGACAAAGTTTACAGCCATTTCAATAGAAATAATTGCATAAGTAAAGAGACAGGTATTTTCATAAGTATATGTATCATTGCAGGGTTTCGATCAGGTAAACCGAGTCCAGTAATACTAGTTATTTCAGACCATGTATATGTTGAGAGTGGATTAATACAGTCTATAGATTAATTATGCGCGAGCATGTGCGTGTGTGGCTGTGCTCGTGAGTGCGTGCGTGTAAAAAATTCGTGTAGACAATTCGTTCGAATCAAGTTAATATATTTATAGGAATCGGAATTATTAATTTCTTGATTCTAGGCATATTAATTAAAAGGAAGCTTTAACGAATAAAATATTAATTAATTTATATTAATTGAATTTAATAATTAATGACAAATTACTGGTTAAACCATATTATTAATATGAACATTCCAACATTGTCAAATAACATTAAAACTAGAATTAATATTTTTTGTTGAAAAATGTTGTTACACAATCTGGACGGTTTGTTTTTATAATATATTTATTTTAATTTGTTTAGTTAATTATTAATTTCATATTTAATGACATAATTACTTTTGCGACTTTAATTTTAATCATAGAATTTTTTATATTTAACATAATAATTAACACAAATTAAAGAATGTTTGCTGTTGCTTTCATTTTTCAATAAATAGTACAAAATTACACGTTTTCTATTAAAAGGAATCATGCATTCTCTTGTATCGGTCATATAACTGAAATATTGTGAATTTTGTTCCCCCCGATTACTTACAAATTATGAAAAAGAGACTTTTTAACCTTCAAATTGAATTTTATATACAGCTAAGTTTGCATAAAACACCAATATTTTATAACTAATATATAACATGATTTACCATCAACAAATTTTCCCATCTTAACAATTTTGCTAACGAATTCAGTTTAACTTTTTTTCAACAGATGTAGCCTAATAGTTGTATTGGTAATTTATCGATTTGTTTTAAAAAGTGTATATTTTAGGAAAACCGTACTTTTGTCTGCAGTTTAAATTAACAACCTAAATATTTACTATACAATTTAATCAGAAGAAATAAAAAATGTGATGGTAGTGTAGCATTTCCCCCACCCTTTAAATTGATTAAGTTGTCCAAGCTATACTTGAAGTCATTCTGTTGAACTATTGAGTTTATGAATACCTCGCGATTGTTGTAAAAACGAAAAGTCATTTATCACTTGATAATTTTTTAGGTATTCTGTTAAATAATTGAATTCTGATGTTTTAATAAACTACGAATTTTATTTATAGCTCTTATACAAGACAGAAATGAAATTCTGTAATTACTGCTAAGGTTATATCTTCTAATTGAAACGAACAAAAATTATCGCCAGTGTTTAAATAGTTTCTAATTTTTAATGAGAGACAAGTAGGTTTAGAACTAATATATATACACAACATATAAAATTTACAACTATTTTCAGTGGTGCTGAAACAGACTGTAAAATGTTTATGTCAACCATATTTTTGGTTTAGAACATATTAATAAGTACATGACATAAACCCTCATACAAGAAGATGTGTCTTAAGCTTACAGCACATTTATGACGCTAAGCCATGGTAATTAGTCAAGTCACATAGTTTTATTACGTTCAATTTATCAAACATAAGAAGTTATACATTTTACAAACTATATTTATTTATGTAGATAAATAACGAGATTGTCAATAAATGATATAGAGTGGATTGAAGCAAATTTCTTAGATGTAAATATAGATCCCTCAAATGTTAGTTGTACACAAAACATAAAAAACCCTTAACAATTAAAGATTTCCTTTACGGAATTAAGAAATAAAATGTAAATAACATTCAGCGTGTTGGATTAATCTATTGAACTATAGTCTTCTCCATGTTAGGAAAAGATCATACGATAATTTTGTCACTTACAAGAAAAAATCTTATCAATAAACCTATTTGTACTACGACTGAAATAATATATTACAATGCTACTTTCACTGATATAGAACCTCAAGTTGAATTTATGATTAAACTAGTGAATCAGATGATATTAAATTTGTAAAATTTGTTGTTATGATAACGAATGATGAAATTATTTAACTTTTAAGAAACAGACAGTTGAGATGTAAGTTCTTATAGGCTTAGTCTATTAAATAATTTTGGTTAATCAGAATTCTTGACGCTAGTTAAAAAGTTAAATTTCAGCTACATCAAGACAGACATTTATCTATGTATTCATGTGTAGAAGTCGTTATGATTGGTCAAGATTCAGCGTGCGTTACATTTCTATTTAATCCCTCTACTAAGGGAGCGTCGCTAACTTGTTCACTTCGCTCCAAACAATATTATGTAGTAAGACTTTACTTCCTTATGATTATGCATAATATAATTTCCTTGCTATGTATTTCATGAAAAAAATATCTTCTAGGAAAGTATGACAGTCTCATTACATGGAAATACGTAGTAATTTCATTGTCAAGTTTTTTTTTTAAATATATTTAAAATTCAGTCAAATTTCCACTTAAGTCTCACTTTAAAGACGCTCAAAACTAAATAATAAGCAGTCAAAGTAAAGTACAAACGTAAATCAATAATTGACTAACTCATCTGTAAGAATCAAGTTTAAAAAAAATCAATGAGTTACACTAAAAATGACATCACAACCTTCAAAACTATTCTTTAATCAGATATAAAAAATATTAATGACTAATAATTATCTATTTCGTCTACATTCACTAAGTGTTTTTTTTAACTCAAACCTGATAATTTTATTTTTAACAATACATAAATGATAAGGATTTATTGTTTAATCAATATACTACTATTATGATAACATGTAAAGCAGTTCAGGCATAGGAATCAGGACATGAAAGGGCTTGAACTGAAAGCATGAGGGTGAATAGATAGAGAAGGGACTTTCCTGCCTCAGCTCTTTCCGTTAATTGAAATTGACAATTATTAATTTAGGTTGATACAATATAATTAGGAATTGACGTAACCTATTTAATGGTTGACGTAACCGAATAAGATTACATCTACAGTGTGTTAAGTTTGAAATACGTTTGAATTATCTTTCATACAATAATAAAAGCGTTGAATTTCGAATAAATCTATATTCCTACCATATTGACCATATTGTAGGCCACAATATCGGGTTGCTTTCTTTAGTCCATATGCGTAAAAGTGTTCTCGAACTATATGTAGTACAGGTAAAATAGCTCAAAAATAATAATACAAATAAAAATTACCTAAGGTTAAAAATTAGCAGAGGTTATTTTTATTAATACTACTTTAGGAATCGAAACAATCTTATATCACTTTCCATATTCAAAAAAGTGTGGATGGAGGGGAGAAAATTTTTGCTGCCATATTGGTTAGGGTCATGAAGAAAAAAAATTGTGTGTGTCATTAATTTTGTTTTTATCCCCTTTAACTTGACATACCATATAGTTTTGATTCCGCTTGAAAATTTTGCTTACCTTAAAATTCCCCATTTTAGGAAGAGGGGAAAAATTCCAAACTATCATATAAGAAACTTCAGATGACCTAGTTAAAAGCACCAAAAGTTTACGGTTCTATTTAAGTTCATACATAAAGTTATAGTGGGGGGGGGGGGGGTCCTTTTTTAACACACTGTATATATTTATATATCACACAAGTTAATAAATAAACAGATAGCTGATTAATTATAAAAATATAAGTTTAAACTTATAAAGTTCCATAGATGTAAATAGGAGTTTAATAAACGTTCAATTAAACAAAATATAACACTTATTATAAATTATAAATGTTAGTTGAACCTAAATTTGTCATATAAAATGGCTGTGTATTTAATGTAACTTAAATTTATTCTTGCTAAAATGAGCGAAATGTAGAATTTTTAGTAAAATACATGTTCCCTTTTTACTTTTCACTCTCTCACAACTTATTAATCACACGGAGATAATACATTATGAATGTGAGGGAAAAATGATATTTGACAGATTTTTTCAAAATGTGGTCTTTTTGCAGAAACAATAATTAAAATACTATGTTACACTGGCAAAAATACTGCTATTGAAGACAAATTTCTCAATAGTCGGCTTTAGTGAAATCGAAAATTTTCATTTTGATGAAACTTGGGTAATATAAAACAATGTTAGAAATTACAAAAAATAAGATGGTAATTGTTGAAAAAGAAATATCGGTATACTTAAGAGATTAAGGAGCACGAACGGACCGAGTAAGGAAGTGTTGGTTCTACTTAGGTTCCAAAAAACTACAATAGGTACAACAATTTTAAACTACAATTTAAAACAATACAACTACAATTTTAAAACAACTACAAATAGTGTTTATATTTTGTGTACAATTAATTGTTAATCGATATATTTATTAACTAAAAACTTTTGCATCAAATTATTGACATCAAATAGGTAAACTTACGTCAATTTTCTAATAGAGGTCATCAGCAATATGTTAATAGATACAAAAATACAATAAAAACTACCAAATTAACTTAATGGGTGTAAGAACTGGTGAAGAGCCTAACACGCTTGCGCAGGAGATTGATGAGGACAATATAACACGCACGAAGAAATAAACACGCAAATATGACGTCACTTGGAAAATAATCGTAAAGTGGTGAAGCTCAAACAATTTGAAATAATTGTTTTTTTTTCTCAGAACAATAACAAAATTAATCAATAAAAATACAAACAAAACAATTCTATAGGGTAAAGAAAAACTAACAACTTAACAAAACCAGTTTAAAATTAAAAAAAAAATCTCTACTTACTGTAAACAATAAATTATACTTTTAAATCCTATAATAAACATTACTAATATATATATATATATATATTTGAAACTACTTACTTTTCGGAATACATACACATACAGAGAATGGCATTTAACATATCCTTAAATATGTGTTGAAGTTACCTATTATTAAACATATGCATACATTCACAAACTCTAACAACGGATTTCACTACAATACAAGGAAATAATAAATAGTTAAAATAACTAGTTTAAATCAGAACTTTTGGCCTACGGTATACAAATTTTTATATGATACAAAGAATTTTGAAAGTTGATATGAAGTTATTTTGGTCTACGTAAAATTACCATATTTGGTAATTTTTTATTACTGTCGTATGACATTGGAGTATTGAAGATAGATGTTTACCTCATCAACTACACTATTCTATCTAATTTTGATTTAAAAGCCCATTTTTATATTTGTTGTTATGTTTAGACTATTGAATAAATCAAGCTAGTAGCAATTTTGAACTACCATTGGTAAAGTTATGAAAATAGTCCCATAAGGACCAGTTTGGTGGCTGTATTACCCTCCCCTCCCTTCCACATTGGGTACCGTTGGTGTAATCTGATCTATTGAATTCAAATTTTTTCTAGTTTTATATATCCAATACACAAAGTACAGGTTAAGTTTGTCAACAAATTTGACCTTCGTTTTTTGAATGATAAACATGTTTCATAGCTTCAGGAAACCAAAAAGTGATTTTCAGTCCGTAGTCATTGGCGTTTATAGTGTACAAATAATGAACACTTTTAAAATTCAGAAAATTTGTATTCAAAATTTCAAAATGGCGGGAATATTACAGGGTTTTTGTTCATTTTCAACATATTCGTGTGTTATTCAACTTATACACACTAAATTATTAGTTTTGATATCCGGGAAAGCTGGTTCATCAACTTCAGTGTAGCGACTGGATGCTCTTTTACTCACTCAAAGCCTACCAGTTCTACCACGCTAGGGAAACTCGGTCACGTGGTCCTTTTCAGGGCCAACAAAGTGCCATTCTCCAAACATCCATTTACTGCACTAAACTTCCCCGACCCTCCCGGGTCAATCCTCTTCAGAGAACCTCCGTATATGTGTCCTCATACTGTACCTCCTACCAACCCCAACAGCAGTATAGGCTACAGCACGTTGGTGATTACGTAGCTATACGTACGGATATCGCATTTTCTTTTCCAGGGTCCCAAATTATATTTCTGATAAAAACTTCGTTATTTGTCCTTGTATAGAGGTGGGGTTATTATTAGATCCTGATAAAAACTTCGTTATTTGTCCTTGTATAGAGGTGGGGTTATTATTAGATCCTGATAAAAACTTCGTTATTTGTCCTTGTATAGAGGTGGGGTTATTATTAGATCCTGATAAAAACTTCGTTATTTGACCTTGTACAGAGGTGGGGTTATTATTACATCCTGATAAAAACTTCGTTATTTGTCCTCGTAGAGAGGTGGGGTTAATATTACATCGTGATAAAAACTTCCTTATTTGTCCTCGTAGAGAGGTGGGGTTATAATAATTACATCCTGATAAAAACTTCGTTATTTGTCCTAGTAGAGAGGTGGGGTTAATATTACATCCTGATAAAAACTTCGTTATTTGTCCTCGTAGAGAGGTGGGGTTAGTATTACATCCTGATAAAAACTTCGTTATTTGTCCTCGTAGAGAGGTGGGGTTAGTATTACATCCTGATAAAAACTTCGTTATTTGTCCTCGTAGAGAGGTGGGGTTAGTATTACATCCTGATAAAAACTTCGTTATTTGTCCTCGTAGAGAGGTGGGGTTATTATTACATCCTGATAAAAACTTCGTTATTTGTCCTCGTAGAGAGGTGGGGTTATTATTACATCCTCATAAAAACTTCGTTATTTGTCCTCGTAGAGAGGTGGTGTACACATCCAGAAATGGACTCGGAAAACATTATTTGAAATGGCTGCCGTGTTTACGTTTTCATTAAAATTATTCTCAATTTCTGTAGGGTTTTGTATGAATACACTATAATCTCCTATAACAAATTTCATGTACGTAACTTAATTATTGTCGCTATCGTACTTACGTACTGACTACATCGACGAACGACGGACAGCTTGTCCAAAATCGGTTTCCTGACGTCATGATAAGTTAAGACCAGTAGAAAAACAAACGTCGACTTTTTTTAGCGATTATCAAACTTACCCTATAATTTTGAGTAAGTATAATCATAGATTTGCATTTAAATTATCGAAGTCTAATTGAACTCCACTTCATATTTTTGTTATTAGTTTTGGTAGATCCCACAGTGAAAATAGGGAAACGTGTTACTTATTATGTTTTAATTAGTTATCATAGACGAAGATTTTGTACCAATAAAAAATTATCTAAACATATATATATATATATATAGTTGTACGTCATGCTGTTCTCTATTTTTTCTATTTGTTCTCTCTGTTAAGACATTAGTTATTTAAGTAATATGTATACACTTCTGATAATTTATATTATAAAAAGAGAAAACAAGGAGACGAGTATTTAAGAGAGCGAAGCGACAAATAATTTAAACAATTATGCATCACAAATCTACAGATTAATCTATCAATCTATTCGTGTGTCAACAATCTAACTTTAATGTTAAATTGTATAGATTACTAGCAGAGTACCCGTCCTACGTACGGGGATAACGTATAGATAATTGGGTGTTAAGGGAGAGTTTTCAAGACCTGTGGGGCGGTGCCCTGATGGAATTTCTAAATAAAAATAGCCCTATGTGTTAATATTTGTTAAAATTAAAAATGTTGTAGCAAATTATTAAAAGCTGAAAAAACTAAACGAAGATTCAAGCGCTTAAGATGAAGAAATAAGAAATCAACTCACATATATACAAAACTTGTATATACTTATTTTTGAAAAAACTAAAATAAATAAAAGTTTGTGGTAATAATTAGAAAACGCAATTGTGATATATTGAAAGATTAAACTAATGTAGGTTCAAACGTTTGGAATAAAAACTAAAAGGAACCCTATAGCAATCCTAGAAAAGATTTTTTTTTTTAATCTTGTATTTAGAGCTGATTTTTAGCTAAAAACATTAACCTTTTGCGTATTTTGTATACCATATACATCAAATATTTGAAAAGAAGGAATGTAAGAAGCCTCAGCTCGTTTCACCTTTGTAGTTTAGAGAATTATTTATTGTCGTTTTTTTTTAATATGCTTAAACGCAAACGTTTTTCAAAATATTTCTTAGTGAGGACCTATTACCTATGAGGAAGCTATATTCCAAGTTTCATTGCAATCCGTTCAGTAGTTTTTAAGAAATCGTGATGAGTGAGTGAGTCAGTGAGTGGTATTTGGCTTGTATATATAGAGATTAAAGAGTGTTATTAATCTAGATATCTATTCGTGTGACAAAAATCCAATGTGAACTATAATGTTAAATGTTATAGATTAATAATCTATCTATTCCTGTGTAAAAAATCCAATGTGAACTATAATGTTAAATGTTATAGATTAATAATCTATCTATTCGTGTGCCAAAAATCCAATGTGAACTTATTGTTAAATGTTATAGATTAATAATCTATCTATTCCTGTATAAAAAATCCAATGTGAACTATAATGTTAAATGTTATAGATTAATAATCTATCTATTCCTGTTTCAAAAATCCAATGTGAACTATAATGTTAAATGTTATAGATTAATAATCTATTTATTCGTGTGTCAAAAATCCAATGTGAACTATAATGTTAAATGTTATAGATTAATAATCTATCTATTCCTGTATCAAAAATCCAATGTGAACTATAATGTTAAATGTTATAGATTAATAATCTATCTATTCGTGTGTCAAAAATCCAATGTGAACTATAAAGTTAAATGTTATACATTAATAACCTATCTATTCGTGTGTCAAAAATCCAATGTGAACTATAATGTTAATTAAATGTTATAGATTAATAATCTATTTCTTCGTGTGTCAAAAATCCAATGTGAACTATAAAGTTAAATGTTATAGATTAATAATCTATCTATTCGATGTGTCAAAAATCCTATGTGAACTATAATGTTAAATTTTATAGATTAATAAGCTATCTATTCGTATGTCAAAATCCAATGTGAACTATAATGTTAAATTTTATAGATTAATAATCTATCTATTCGTGTGTCAAAAATCCAATGTGAACTTTATTGTTAAATGTTATAGATTAATAAGCTATCTATTCGTGTGGCAACAAACCAATCTAAACTTTATAGTTAAATTTTATAGATTAATAGAGGTTGTTAATAATCTATCTATTCGTATATCATCAGTCGAATGTGAACTTAATGTTAAATTTTATAGATTATAAAAAGGTGTTATTAATATATCTATCTAATCGAGTGTCAACAATCCAATGTGAAATTTAGTTATAAATTGTATGGAATAATAAAGGGTGTTATTAATCTGTCAAAAATTCAATGTAAACTTTAGTATTAAATTTTATAAATTAAAAAGGGTGTTAACGAATCTATCTATCTATTCATGTGTCAACAATCCAATGTAAACTTTTTCTTTCCTTCCTTTTCCCAAAGTAAAGTTTGACAAAAAATTTAAAAACGCAACATTTAAAAAATAATTTTCACATTCCATTCAGATTTACACTCGCAGTCTAAGATTATTCCAAACACACAAAAATCTCAACAATAAAGCCGCACTGTAATACTGGTATCTCTTAAAAGTTAAAACAATGAATAGTTTAAATCTGTAAACGACATCACAGCCAGTCAAAACTAGTTACACATCACGATATCACACGGACTATTGAATAACATCTAATATTATTAATTATCTGTTTCACCTACATTCACTAATGGCTTTTCAACTTATAACTGATAACTTTATATTAAACAGGAATATATAAATGAATGACGATTTATTACTTAATCAATATACAACTTCATTTAAAGTTGTACAACAGGGTGATAAAATGTAAAGTGGTTTAAGGATTGGGGTTGGGAAGTGAAAGGATAAACTGAAAGCATGAGGGTGAATAAATAAGTAGAAGGGGGTGAACGCATTTGGCACTTTCCTGCCTCAGCTCTTTCCGTTAATTGAAATTGACAATAATGAATATTGGTTAGGTATAACTTAATGAAGTATCACTTTGACCTAAATAATAAATAATATAAAAAGAATTACGTAATTAAAATTATATATAATTTTACTACAATAACTTAATTTAAAGAAATGAAATTCAGATAAACCCTGTATTTCAAAAGGTGTATTGACCAATATCTGTTGTTGTCTTCTTTAGTTTATATGAAAACAAGTTCTTACGAACTAAGCCAAGTTGGTGTTCAGTTAGAAATAATTTTGTTTGCATATAACTTTCGACACTGGCATGAACAATTTTTGTATCTCTACAATTTTAAAATAGGACTTAAGGACAATTTTAGGACGAAATAAACAACTAAAGAATAAATGTAAGTTTATTCACTTTAAAAAAGATAATAAAATATTTTAAACACTCAAAACTAAACAGAAAGGATTAAATGTGAATGTGTAAATCTGAAACAATTTTCATAGTTCAAGTATTTAGATTTGAAAATGACACCACAACGATTCAATACTAGTTACTTCACATGGAATACTGTCTAAAAGGGAATAGTAATATTCCACGTACATTCACTAAAGGATTGTGAAAGGATATGTAAAAGTGGTTTTTATCCAAAATAAATAAAAATTATATAATTAGTAATATCACGGTCAAGAAAGTGGAACGTTAGGAATCTTTATCTTATCAGAGTTATAATCTAATAAAAAAAAGGTAATATCAAATTCTACCTGACTATTGTCCCTTACAATATTCATTGAAATGTAACATTCTACGTAATTGAAACTGAAAAAAAACAGCAAAATTTCCGAACCATCATATCAACAAGGTATCGTTTTGAAAACTTCGGCTTCTTTCAAATGGTCTGTGGAAAAAATAGTTAAAACACTTTCCCGACTTGTTTTTGTCCTCAAGAGGTTAAAAATACCTCAAATGCGAAAAAAAATTAAATTACATAAAATATTCAGAACTAATTGTTAAAACTGTCTATCTAGCGTATATATTTGACATGGTGGATCCAAAATGGCAGTCTTAAAGTACATAAATGTTTTTAATTGAAAAAAAAATTGTAAAATGTGCTGTAGTTAGCTTATATTTGTGTATCACTATTATAAATAACTGTTATCAAGATAAAATATATTTCAGAAACTAATTTTTTACTAATACTACAAAGAGTTGCAACCACCCCTAAACATGGAAAATTGTAATTACATCAAGTAATAACAACTAATCTTTGAAACTGCCTATGTATCGAGGTCGCTTATGAGATTATTATTGAAAAATCGCCCATCGTATGGTATAGTACAGAAATACTTATAATTGTTCAAAGAAATAAATGAAAACTCCTGTGATTGACTTGTTAATAATAATTAATCTTAAGTTACAAAACATATTCTTAGTTACATATCATCATTATAATGACATCAGTGTCATAAATTTCTTGTTCACTAATTGGTAGTGTATAGGTGCAACTACTTCCAATACACACGGTGACAGCTGTTGTGCTACACAAACCAACTTTTCTACACTTACAAACTCGTCCATAATTCCCCCCCCCCCAATTCCAATCAAGTTGGAACAAAGGTGGCTTTAAAGCTGCATCTCTATAACTGTACGTTTTAGAAAAAATAAAGTATTAAATTTGTTGTTGCTTTACAAGTTTTTATTTTGAACATTCGGTTTTTTTTTGTTGCTAAATTAAAAAAAAAAAAAACAATTCGGAAAATATTTATTTTCATGAAAAACTTTATTATACTCTGTAGTCTGATTTCTTCTACACACACCCTGTAGAAGGGGTGTAAACCACCTCTTATAAAAAAAATCTGGGGATTTTTTTTATAGGCTAAATAAAAATATTTCCAAAGGTTTGAAGTCGATACCTTGTTAATACGTAGGTTCCCGAGTCAATATCCTAATTTAATCCATTAACTGATATCTAGTATATGCATTATTAATCATGTTCGTACATTGAGAGTAAATCAACAATGCTTATCTTATCAGCTAACCGATTATACAAATTAAATCGTAGAAAAAACCATAATAATACTTTAGAAATTCAATTGTTATACATCCTACCCTTTTCAAAATATTTGTGTCCTAATCTATAGATAGACCAGGTAACCAAGTTTCCTTAGAGAGATAAATCGATATTCTACGTCATTTAAAAGCCTACTAATCGCATTATAAATTATAATATTTAAACACTTCCATAACTTACAAAGTGCTAATAAGATTTATTTTCACCAAATTATAAAGGACAAAAGTATATGAATAAATATCAATTATGGTTACATTGAAAAAAGCAGCGAACAAATCTTTTGAATTTTTACGCACCCTGTATATTTACTATTGCAATTTCAGTGCACTCTGTACATAGCTCTATTCAAGAGTTTTCGAACGCACTTTCCAGCGTCATTCTACATCAATCAGAAGCCGAGAAAAATTTATATTCCAGACTATTTCCCCGCTCTTTATATATAGACGCACGTGTCAGTGACTCGGCCCTACCGGTTCTCGTTACTATACAAATATCACATTTATATAATATATTATAAATATATTTATTTATATGCGTTTAATAATACATCTGTGTCTACGTTAGACTTCAATATAGTTTAGCCAAAAGTCAAATTAGCTTTTGCAAATAATATTGAAAAGAAAACCATAATCAAGAGAGAGTATTGTTTAGAAGCACTAAATAACTTAATAGGCCTACTTTACAATAATCAGTTTGTGTAGACAACTTAACAAAATTTTGATTGTAAACTAAACAATATTGAGAGTGAGGTTGTGACATATGTCAAACAGGTTTAAAACGGTTGACATCGAGTCCATATAGCATGGTATAAAACAACAGCCTTGCATATAAAAAATTTTAAGTTCAATGCATACGTAGAAGCTACCGCAGTTGGAAGCTTGTGTAGATAAAAAAGATGGCATCTAACGTTAATTAGTTAACACAGACTTACAGACTTTACATACATTCACTGTATAATTTAAACGTGGATCATTACGTTGACAAAGTAATTACTGTAGTATGACTGTGTATCCGCACTGTAGATGATCAATTATTATAAAATAATACGTTTGAAAAAATAATTATTCAAAAATCGTTATTTTGAGACTAACTCTACTTATCGGTATATATATATATACCGTATATATATATAATTTATAAGATAATTTATATATATATATATATATATATATATATATATATATATATATATATATATATATATATATGTTTAGATAATTTTTTATTGGTACAAAATCTTCGTCTATGATAACTAATTATAACATAATAAGTAACACGTTTCCCTATTTTCACTGTGGGATCTACCAAAACTAATAACAAAAATATGAAGTGGAGTTCAATTATCTAAACATATATATATTTCACTGGATATCGTCATGATTGCACGGGATCTGTAAATTGAACGATGCACTAAAATGTATGAAGATATTAAAAAAAACAAAAAAAAAAAAAAAAAAAACACTAACACTTGAAATACTTCAAAACCCACTTAAAAGTTTTATAACAAACGCAAAAACACGCCTTTTATAATTATTATTTATAATTGGACTTCCAACTGACGTGCTTCCGTCAAATACTTTATGATTACTCTGAGTTATTAACGGATTATTTGAAGAATATTGAAAACCTAACAATTATATATTGTATTATTACTTTAAGCTAAAGATATGAAAGAGCTGTTTCTATTGAAATAAAGACGGTTTTAGGTTAACCTATTAATTAAAACACAAGTATTATATTAATGAAATATCAATTTGTTACGTAAGAATAAGTTTTAATAAAGAAATTATAAGCTTGAAAAATATTATCAATGTTATATATTTCTAATATAATTAATAATCAAAATTAGTTGTTGCTTGAATATTTTGAATTTCAATTTTGTGTTCAAATTGGGTAAAAAGCATCTAAATTTACGCTGTAGAAAAATGAAAGAAACAACTGAGAATGAAGTAAAAATTCGTTGTATGTATTTTTGCCGGAATATTCTCTAAACACAAGTAAAAGTTTCTGAAGAAATTCTAAAGTAAATAAATGTTCTCTAAACAGCATAAATGTTCAATATTAGTGAAGGACAAAGAAAAAGTAATGTTTTTGTTTATTAAGTCAATTTTAATATTTCAACTTTATAAATAAAATCACTTTTTTATTTTTTGAAAGTATTTATCTGAACTGAACTGAACATCAACAGCTGCTTGCTGTCAGAAAGTCCTCTCACAATGTCATCGTTAAACAGTTCTTATGAGAACTACAAACAAATTTCTAAAAAGAAATACTTTCATCCAGAACGTTTAAATGTAAATGAAGGTACTCGAAGAAATTATAATATAGACAATCACTTAATTATTAGAAAAGGAAGCACTTGCTCATTAATGAGATTTGAAATCTGGTGTGATAACCGCAATAGACCAATGCGATGTGTAAAACAGAAAGCAAGCACCAAGACACAGCACATATCCTTGGGATCAACATACAAAGAACGTGAAAAAAGAAGAGAATAACACAAAAATAAATCCATCAAAATGATAAGTTGATCACTCCTATGCACTGGAATGCCAAGCAAACTAATATAATATGCATTCAGGAATCATCTCTGAATTTAGATCTTGATAGACAATATTAAGAGTTTTATATGTTTAACCAATTTAGAAGAGACAACAGAGAGGGAGGCGTTACCATCTACATTCACAGTTCAATCTTCGTCAATAGTACAAGCATGCAACTTTGCGATAGGTTGGAAGCTATCTCTAGTGAACTGAGAATAACCAAGAACATGAACATCATAATCATTAACATATAGATCTCAAATCAAAATGTTACAAGAAATGGCCTTGACAAAATTCTACCTAACATAAAATGATTTATGGTGGTGGGAGACTTTAACGGAAGACGTTCTTCTTGGAATTATGGTTCAGATAATAGAAACGGGCAAGTGTTGATCGAATGGATTCAGGATAATTACTTAGTTCTTTTAAATAAACCATCCCTAAGAATATATCAGTCACCAACGTCAGGAACCATAAACGTCTTGGACCTCACCTTGGTGTCATCGGACCTCTTTCAACCCATTGATTAAAGAGGAAACGAAACTCATTTCAGAAGAAACAAACATCCAAGTGAATGAGTTAGAAACGATCGTCATAAAGGCAGCCAAAAAAAATTCACAAGACCAAAGAAAAAAAAACCTCCCAAACATATGTTGGACCAGAAATCGCTTCCCTTAGGAAAATAGAACAGCAAGAAAAGTGTGGAAAAGGGAGCAAACTCTAGAAAACCGTGTTGTATACAACAGGGCAGCGGCAAAATTCAGGTCAGATTCAAAATATTTCACACGAATATAAGAAGGAAATGCTTAATTATTTAACAACTTATGAACCAATAGAGTTTTCCCAGGAAATTGGAAGGTTGCAAAAATAATTCTCATATGTAAACCAGGAAAAGATTAAGCAAAGGTAGATTCATACCGTCCTATATCTCTTTCATCATGTTTGGGAAAAGTAATGAAAAGGCTTGTGAACAAACGTCTGGTATGGATATAGGAATCAAATAACCTTGACTGTAAACAGTTTGGTTTCACAACAAAGCGAGGCACTTGTGATGATATATTATAATTTGTGGAAAAATTTAAACTGGCTTCACAAGAAAAGATAGCTGGTGGCAGTAATGAGCGATTTCGAAGCTGCTTTTGATAGGGTTCCATTAACGACCATCACTCTTCAATGTATGAAACTAGGGATCAAAGATAAAATGTTTACTAACTTCCTGGAGGTATTAAAACATCAATAAAGGCAATTGAATCAGACCAACAATAGGTGAAGAATGAAATCACTCAGGGATCTGTCCCCAGCTCAAACCCTTCTTAACATAGCCATCCATGATATAAATGCCAAAAAAACCTGTGGTGTAGACATGATCATATATGCGGATGCTGTAAGTGTGTGGTCTACAAACAAAGATCCTTCGCTTGCTATGTCCAAAAAGCTGTAAACAAGATCTCAAACCGGACGTCAAAACAGAGACCTCCATCTTTACCAGAAGGTAACTTTTAAAAAAAACATCAGACCAATGATCTCTCTCAAGGTTCTGACCTACAATATAACGTTAATTCTAAACCAAGTATATGGAGCATAATATACTTAAGCTCCATTTGGAGCTTAATAAATTCTAAGCTCTGCATATGGAAAGAGAGAGTTCAATAAACTCTGGATAAAACGCTACGAAATATCAAATAACCTGTGCCACTTGTTTGAAATTCAATCTACACTAAAAGATAAATCACTTTACTATGGAATTCCTCGATCAGTAGCTATCTTTGCTTCCAGAGCTAGAACAGAACACCTAGTAACTGAGTCCTACTTGAAGAGGTTCAACATGAGTGACTCAGCAATGTGTATAGCTAGAGAGAAAGAAGAGAAGACCATTGAAGACATCTTGCTTTGCTGTTGTTATCCAAGCACAGCCAGAGACACACTCAGAAGATAATTGAAGCCTAATGTAACACTACCACATATCCTAAAAGATCGGAATAACTGACCCCTGGCGAAGTCAACTTACGAGAGACATCGAGCCATTGGAAACATTCTACATGCTCGTATAAAACAATATTAATTAATTTTTATTTCAAATATTAAAGATTTATGTTAATACTTTTACGTAATAAAGTTTAATATATAAACTATGTTAGTACATTTAGCTCATTCTATTTTTCGTAGTTTGAAATACAATAGTTGTAACAGTTCAATTAAATCTTACAGTACATGTCTCCGTGCGAACTAATTTTATTAAGACGAAAATTACAATGATTACAATAACAGATTTAATAATTATGAAACATGTTAATGTGTTATAGTTTTCCAGTCTACGTTTTAGGAAACAAAACACGTTATCCCCAGATTTGAATTGACTTACACTTCATGTGGCAGTGAATTTAGTATCGCATATATTCTGACAGGTTTTATAAGATTTCAGACATACCTGTCAACAACATCCATCCGTACATTTACAGCTTTATAACAGTTGACTACTAATAATTACGTTATTCTAAAAGAAGTTTGTATATTGATCATGTTAACGGAATATGTCGGTCAGTAGTTAAGGAACGTAACAGAGGAGGAGAGGTCAGACAACCATCAGTTGGTCTTCATGGGACTATTTTCATGACTTTACTAATAGTTCAAAATTTATTACTCATTTGATTTTAAAATAGTGTTTTTTAACCTAACAGTAAATTAATTAATAAATGACAAATAATCAATTAGCTGTTAAATAAAATTATAACGCGTCAAACCTACACCAATTTCATATTACACTGATTAAAAATTACCAAGTATTTCTCATGCATTTTTTAAACATTATTTTTAGGCCAAACAATTGGCCAACAAAATTCTAAAATCAGCGTTTTATATCGGAATATTATTATTAAAAAGACTAAAGACTACATATAAATGTTCAACATTTTATTTCTACTTAAGAATTATACTAGAAGATAACTTTGATATATAAGTTTGTATATTGACCCAGTTAACATATTATTTTGGAAATAGTTAACAAAAGATCATTATGGGTTCAAAGTTTACAATTATTTTTCATATAACGTCATATATTCGTGTTTATCGCTGGTGCGTGTTATCTCGTCCTTATCAAACAACCGCTCAAGCTTGATGTGTTCTCCTCCACTTTAAACAGCTATTAAGTCAATATTACGTTTTTGTTGACTTGCCATTACAGTAATATATATTATAATATAATGACTTATAACAGATGTGAGCATTATTTAACCTATTGATTACTATACACCTATAGTAAGTACGACCGAAATATACTGACATTATATACTGTGTATTTGGTTTTAACTATCGTCCAATAAAAGTTATATAATTATATTACTTAGGCATCTTTATACCAGAACTACATGACCTTCTATCAGGTAACTTCCCTTTTCGATGATCTGGCCATTGGGGTATTATTCTTTTATGAGAAATTAAAGTTCGGTATTTTTCTTTATAGAAATAAATAATTTGTTCATTATAAAATGGGGGATTGATTTTTTTGAAAGTTTATCTATATTTTTCACAATATAGATAAATCCAGGTGGTATAAAAAAATAAAAAAATCAACTTTCAGTAACGCTTCGATTGCTGTCTATTTGGCCTTTTGTGTAGGCTACATTCTAAAAAAAAATATATTTATATCTGAAGACACAGATCTTAAAATTTAGATATCGAGGACAAATTTTGTAAACTTGAATAACCAGGGTTTAAGCTGTTTAGATAACTCTCTAACTAAACTGTTTCAAAATTGCAGTTTTGAAATAGTTCATACTTAATTTACGAAAACCGTTTAACACAAAATTTCGAAATTAATAATATATTTAATATTTTAACGAAAAATAAAATCATATCTGTGTAACCATTATGTAAATAATAATTTATTTGTATCTTTACAATACTTTGAAATATAAAAAGGTTTTCAATTCATGAAAAAAATAAAATAAATAAATTAAAAAAATATTTATATATCCAAAATGTTTTTGTATGTTAACGTCTTGGTAGAACTTAATGTTAAATGAAATAATCATGGTTTTACGAGGCAGCTTAACACAGATAGTCTGACGAAACCATGGTCGGCAAGACTCAATAAACTGTAAAATTTTACAAAATATTGTGTTTCATCCAAAAGGTAGTAAGCGAGGACTTTTTTATTTTTGGTCAAGTAAAAACTTCTCCTGGGAAAGTTTTAGACTGCTCGTTATGTGTCGTTCACAATATTATATTCCTAGTCGCAGAGCTTAGTATTCCTAGTCGGTCATGCCTTGTAACTGTTCAATAACTGTTTCGAGCGGCTTTCATTTTAACAGAAAATAAAATTGTAAATCCTGATGCATACAACGATCGGTCTATTTGTGAAGATTTTTATCCCCAAATTACATGAGATTAGTGCATCTATATAGCCTAACTCTGAAACAAACACACAACCATTGCTTGGTCAAAAATATACACTCCAAAAGAATGAGTTGGCGCTCTGATAATCTTACTATATGATCTCATACTTTAAAACGAAATAACGAAATTTTTCGCCTTCCAGAAAGGTGTTTTTAGCTAGTAAATATAGGAACTTTTGTAATTTTTTCGAGAAAGATAAACGAACTTCCTGAATGAAAAAGTCCAAAATGGAGGGGTGAGGAAATAGAAAGTTATGAATCAAAACTTATAAATGTTTCAGAAAGCAGTAAAATCGAAATAACAGAATTTATTTCCTTTATGACTTTTCGAGAAAAAAAAGGACAAATCAGTAATTAAATGTAATACGAGTGATATAAAGTATAACAATGTTACCTAACAATCATCTGGTATCCTTAGTTTCGAAGGTAAATATACTAACAATCAATATTTTATTATTCGTTATTGCAATCAATGGGCAACTGGAAGTGTATAACTTTCGTTGCATTAACTATTTGCACCGGTTGTTTCTTAGCCTACAGGTTTGTAAAATATTGTATCGAAGAAGAAATAATTCCAGACAAACAAGACGAAGATTAGATAAATCAAAAAGGAAATTAAAACGTGGATGCTAAAAAATGCTAGGAACAGCTGAAATAAATGAAGAGGAAAAGTAATATGCAAGATGCAAAATGAAAAAAGAACCCATACTTAATATATAGTGATGGTTTACACTTGTTTTCATTATTATATTATCCAATAAATTTTGTTTATAACTAAAAATGGTATCTTCCATGAATAAAATAATCAGTAAATATTTATATACTGATGACCGACGGTACTTGATAGAATTCCATGTTATTTCAAATATAACACACACAAATTATTTCGTTTATGAAAAGTTTTTCCATTCATTTTAAAATCACGCTTTAACTGATTGTTATTCTAATATTATATTTGAAATTCTCCATATTAACATCAAGGTAAAAATTTTAACATTTGAGAAATATTAGAAATTAAGAGACTTTCTTGTAATAATGTTAATTTAGTCTTAAACGATCGCACAGAATTCTTGTCTTTTTCCACTACTTCAACCTTTGTCTAAGCATGTTTAAAATATTTTAGTTGCATGGTTCTTGGATTCCAAGTCACTTTGAATAATATTATATAGGATAATATGTTAATAATAACATTAAATATTACCTTTTAATGTTCCGTCTTGTGACTTTTTTGGTCGTTCGAATGTTACGACGCGTTTCGGGACCGCAATCCCATTGTCAAGTACACTTACACAAACACAATGAAACACATAACACGTTTAAAAAACACACAAAAACACCACAGTTACAACACTTTTAAAAAACTTAATTGTGCTGGACAATTTCATCGTGTAGGTCGTAGTGTGGTCCATGGTACACTGTCGTAAACTGTCTAACGAAATATATTACTGTCCCGCATGTTTGGACAGTACCTTGAGATTTGTGAATGACCAGGTCAATACCATTTCTAAACAAACCATTCTTATACACAAACGTAAGGCCCAATGCTTATCTAACAAACAACATCCCGTCCGTAACATAACATGTAAACAAAAGTTTTATCCTCGAGTATCTAATCTTACTAACATAGACTTTGATATGAATGAAACAAACTTTCTCAATAAAGGATTAAAATACAACGTCCCAAAATTGAGTAAAAACTTTTTAACGCGTGAGGTTATTAATGCTGAATCTGCAATAAAAACATTACCTAGTAAGAAACTGCAGGACGAGACTAGGATTCTCATTAATAACAAATTAAAAAATTTCTTAAAATCTGACACAGTTTATGGAAAAAAAGGCGGGAGTTTAAAGGATATATACAGTAATGATTTTAAATGTTTAAAACAAATTAAAACTAAATTAGAAAACAATGATGCCATACTTTCAAAAGCTGATAAAGGCAATACCATAGTCGTTATTCGTAAACAAGATTATAACCAAAAAGCGTATGATTTTTTCAATGTTAATAACATCGTGAAAATACCCACTGACCCCACAAAGAAATTCGTTAAAGAATTAAATTCTACCATCAATAGATGCACGTCATTGTTGGATGACTCCACCAGACGATATTTAAAACCGATCAATGCCTTCGCTCCTCAGTTCACAGGTCTGCCCAAAATACATAAAGAAAATATTCCAATCCGTCCATTAATTAACTATACAACCGCACCAGGATACAGGACATCAAAAAAACTTGAACAACTGATAAAACATAACATCGTTTTACATAATAACTACAGTGTTTTAAGTAGCATTGATTTTGTTGAAAAAACAAAACAATTAGACGTATTTCACAGACATAAACTAATTTCGTTTGATATAGTGAATCTTTACACTAACGTACCCGTCCAAGATACCATTGACATCTTGAAAAATAATTTAATCAGCTATAATAAGCTCAGCACATCACAAATTGACGAACTCCTGTTATTACTTAAGGTCGTCTTGAACCAAAATTATTTTACATTTGACGATAATTTTTTCGTGCAAAACGAGGGTCTCGCTATGGGTTCACCGCTATCCGGACTTTTGGCGGACATATTCTTGAACCATTTAGAAAACGAATTTATTATGTCTGATCACAACCCACATAAAACAAAAATATTATTTTATACAAGATATGTTGATGATACTTTTCTCGTGTTTGATGGCACTTTACGTCAAGCGGAAGTATTAAAACTTTATCTCAACAAAATCAACCATAAAATGCAATTCACTATGGAGACCGAAATAGATAATAAAATAAACTTTCTTGATTTGACTATGACCAAGGAATATGATAAACTAAAATATAAAATTTACCGAAAATCTACCACTACTGATACCACCATTCATGCCACATCACACCATCCAATATCACAAAAAATGTCAGCATACAACTGTTTCATACACCGCCTTCTCACCATACCATTGGATAAACACGATTTCAACGATGAATTGGAAACCATTAAATATATAGCCCAAGCGAACGGATACCATGAAGCAATGATTGATAAACTTTTGCATAATCATATAAGAAATAAACAGAACCCTATCACACGATCTAAGAATAAGAATAAAAAATTCGTATCCATGGAATATTCTAACACCGTTCCGCATATGGTGAAAAATACATTGGCGAAATATGATATTACCGTCACTTTTCGCACCAACAATAATATTCAAAAATTATTACGACCCAAACGTGTAATTCCAATCGAAAAGAAGTCGGGTGTTTACAAAATCAATTGTGATGATTGTGACAGTATTTATGTGGGACAGACGGGTAGGGCATTCAAAGACCGTTTTAATGAACATTTGCCGCATACAAACATGCATAAATTAAAATCTAACTTTGCTCAACATTTAATTAATAGTAATCATTCATACACTAATTTCAACAAAAATCTGGTTCCACTTCATATTTGCAAAAAAGGTAGACTTTTGAACGCCTTAGAAGAATTCGAAATTTATAAGGAGTTTAATAACAATCCGTCTAAATTATTAAACGATCAGCTGGATTTTAAAAGTAATAGTTTATATGACACAGCCCTAGGCTATTTTAAACCGGTTTTCTAACTACAGTAATATATTTCGTTAGACAGTTTACGACAGTGTACCATGGACCACACTACGACCTACACGATGAAATTGTCCAGCACAATTAAGTTTTTTAAAAGTGTTGTAACTGTGGTGTTTTTGTGTGTTTTTTAAACGTGTTATGTGTTTCATTGTGTTTGTGTAAGTGTACTTGACAATGGGATTGCGGTCCCGAAACGCGTCGTAACATTCGAACGACCAAAAAAGTCACAAGACGGAACATTAAAAGGTAATATTTAATGTTATTATTAACATATTATCCTATATAATATGTTTAAAATAGTTTTGACGTCCTGAGTTTCCCTGCTACAGGTTCCATTGTAATGTAACGGGACTTATGGGGTTGGTCTCAAAATGTGTACAATATTTTCGTGTTAGATTATTTAGTTTTTGTATAAGCCTCGTCAATGCCGTAACTGGTGAAACCATGGTCGGCTAGACCTAATAAATATAGAATTTTATTTGAATAATCTGTAAAATCCTTTTTTTATCTGATTAAACACTTTAGTTTGGACAGTGGCAATCAATAAGTTGTAAATAAGTCTGATTAAGGTCAGACGGACTGTTTTCAAGTCTTGTGGACAATTATTCTGTAAATTAAATAAAGTAAACATAAAAGCTACCAAAATCCAATAATTGGTTCCAAAACTAACTAATTCTCAGATCTTCCAGTATTAAAACTAGTTTAATCTAAGGGTTTGTGTCAAAATTTATTTACTAAATCTAGATTTCAAATGCTAATATACTAAAAAGCGTTAAAAAATGTTTGTTTCACTGATTGAAAAGAATAAGGTGTATATCATACATATTTGTAAATACTTACGACAGCTACAACAAAGGTTTGCTATAAGATACAGAAATTTTTGTCCATTTTTCAAAAATCAGCTTTTTGGATCTACTGATTTTTATTTCTACACCCAAAAGTAAGTAGTAGTAGTAGTTGTAAAGATATTGAACGTTTTACGTAATATATTTCAGTCCTAGTAATATACATTATAAATAGAATACTATTATAAAAGTTTAGTTCTTAACGTACGCACAACTAGGTGATGTGAAATAACAGGAAGTATGGAAGTAATAAATTGATTTACTGAAAAAAGAAGTTAGAGGAAGAAATATAGAAAAATTCCCTAAACTTGATAATTATAGTGTGAAGCTTAACATGAAAAAATGAGCGTATCGTTTATTTAGTATTTAATAATTATATATAACTTTATTATATATAAGATATTATAAAACAATTTAGGTTAAATTTATTTTCGTTTTGGGACTAATTAACGAGCGTACTGATTAGACTTCTACAACGTTTGTAATAATAACAATGGTCCTGACATATTCTAATCTGTTAATTCAGCTTACACAACTGCGTTCGATTTTCAAATTTGGGAAACAAATTCAGCACAACATTAATAAAATATTTCTCAAGTTTCCACACTTTTCACGGTAAAACACAAATCAAATACTGTTGGATCAATAAAGGATGATTATATTCACATTTTTAAAGCTTAAATCAATTAATTATATATATATATATATATATATATATATATATATATATATATATATATATATATATATTCTAGGGGCCAGAAAATGTTTTACAAAAATAAAACTATTTTGAAAGTTTAAAGTTAAAATAAAAGTTTTAAGTAAAAAGTTAAAAAGACAACCTATGAAGTTAAAAATTGAATTGGATTTTAAGTTATGTTACTGTTACGCGTTTGTTGCCCCTTTATTTTAAGAAGAACAATTTTTTAATAAAATTACTTGATAACAGCTGATAAAAAATAGATCTTGATAACAGTTAGTTGTTGATTTATTCTTGTTAAATTTGATACGACGTTAGTAAATCATATGTAGTTAGCAAAATACATTTTTAATAGAGGGAAGAAATTATGTGGTCACTTATTTAATATTTATAATATAAATTTACCTAATTTTGATATCGCAAAACGTTTGGTCTTAATTATTAAGTTCTTTAGCTTAATTTTCCAGATTTACATCACTATAGAATCATAATTCTAATGGATAATTTGATTTAATCTGCAACTCATCGAAGTCAGTATCTCTGAACTAAAAATATTTATGTAAAGCTTCGAATCACCGACAGTATCAAACTCGATTCACTGAATCTGTTCCCAGCAGGTGTTACAACACTTTAACAACAACCTTATGAAAAACGCGTCTCTTGACTTATTGTAGCAATGATTTCTGTCGAGATTGCAGCAATGTTGCCGACAACGTGAGTGTTTATCAATTTTCACACGTAAAGGAAAGAGTTGTAGATAGGAATATCTCCCACAAAAAAGTTATTACGAAGGCTTTTTTTAGTAACATACTGACTGACATTTTTAAATTACAGTAAAAATTTCAAAATTAAAATACACTGAGCAAGCGTATATTGTAAACTTGTTTAACAAAAACAATATAAATACACTGCATAAAAAAATCAACATTTGAATAATAACTGCTGATATGTTTCTTCTCTAGTTATTAAACTATCATTAAACATTTCCAAAAAAAAATTCTGTATTTTATTACAGTTATTATTAATATTGATATCTCTCTATAGAAGAGTTTACAAAGACAGAAACATTATATTTTAATCAAAATAACTGCTAAATTATCCTTAATTTACCATTTGCAGACCACGCACAATTATTACAGTACATGCCCTGGAGTAAAAATTTTAAAATTAGACTCAGAACTTCATTTAATGTGATTAAACCGACTGACTAAATAATTACGAAACATTTTAAATTTGTTACGGTTTTCCATTCTACTTCTTTGAAATAAATCAACCCGTTCACAGATTTAAAACTTACTCTTCATAATGTAAACTTAGTTAACTTTCTGACAGGTATTATAAGACTTCAAACATACCTGTCAAGATTGTCAAGAACATTCATACTGTTTGTTTAATAGGGTTGCCGTTCCAAAACTAAAGTTTACAAAGTTTTTGAATGTGTCATACTCAAATTATATAAATATTTATAAAGGCTGAAAGATTATGCATTATTGGATTCGTTTTTAGTAGGGATCCATTAAACAGAATACAGATTTCATCAGGCGGTCGACGGTGATAAATGGCTTTTCGTTTTACAGCAACAATTGCAACGCATTCATCAATCCCATGGATCAACAGGAGGATTTCAAGCATAGCATGGACAGTTTGATTAATTTAAAGTGGGGAAGATCCTTTCCTGCCATTATTTTTTCTTTCTGGTTAACCTATTCAAAAAAAATAGTTAGGTTGTCAATTAATAGTAAACATACACTCTTTACCACACTTGAAATGAGTAACACTTGTAGAAATTTTAATGAATAAATTAAAGAAAACAGTTTGTAACAAAACGATGTTTCAATGAATAAGTCATCATCTTCAGTTGTTTTGAAAACGTTTTCTACATATTACAAAGCACTTAAAAAGATTCGTTTTGAGTCAAATACAGTATGTATTGTGTGTTTTCTTTATTATATGGACGCTTTATAGTAAACTGATCACTTACTAAAATAATTTTTAGGTCAGTTGGCCTAGAGGTAAAAACCATTGAAAAAATTATTATTATTTGTAATCATTATTTGAAAAAATTGATAGTGAAATTTGTTAGTGAAAAAAAAAATTAAATAAAATAAAAAATAAAATAAAAATAAATGTAACTGCTACATTTAATTAATCAGAATAGTGTTTGGTAATAATAGTACATTTTTGTTTATAAAATATTAAATTCAGTTATAAAATTTCCCCCAAAAAGGAAAGTGTTAAGTGACATTCGTGATGAGAAAATGGGGGGGGGGATTAAATAAAAGATGTTTAATGTTTAACCATATAATAATTTTTTTATTTGTAAATAATAAATAGTTTATCATTACTGACCTATAATTTATATAATAAGATTGAATTCTAAATTTTCCAATTTTAATTTTTAAAAAAAATTGTTTAACAAATTTAAAGAAATAAAAAATAATCGAGATTTGTAGAAATATATCTTAAACCTCAATGGTTAATAAAAGTTCGATGTCTCTCAAAATCAGCGTTTTGACATTTTCCTTTGTCATATTGCAACATTACTTTTTAAAAACACCTGAACCCAGTTTGCTAGATTAATCACTATTTCAAACGATTGGGAATCTGTAATAATAAAACATAATGGTTAGTGTATTGATCTTATTAGCAAGTCTTTAACATGAATGTGTTCTAAGCTCTTCATTAGTTCAAATACGTTTTATATTTCAATTTTTGTTATATTTTGTATTTAATTACACATTTCAGTTGACCCACAATTATAATGATTGCAGTTTGATAACAAACTATATGTAAAAATGGCGCAGACCATTGCACAACGTACTGACACGTATATAAAGAAACAGTTACATGACGCTCTCTTTCTTTTTTTATAAAGGTAGGAGCCGATATTTACTAAATAATTTGATTTATATTTATTACCTAGTGTCTAGTATTATATTCGTTCTTTTGATGAGATCATATATAAAAATCTCAACATCGATTTTCGTACAACACAATACTTTCTCTATTTTATCAGATATAAAAATAACTGTCTTTTTGTAGCCTAATCTCTATGTCCTGTTATCAAAATCAAAACTTCTTTAAAAGCTATGTTATTGAGCCACCAACGGAAATGGTTGCAATCTTGTATTATTTAACCCGATAAAGTTCTGAACAATTTTTCTATAATGATGAGAAAATTTTATAAAACGAATTCAAACAAAACAATTAATTTTGTATTGTTACAGTCATTTGTTGTGCTTCTTCTTCCTCATTATACTCAATACTTGACTTTAATGATGAGTGTAAGTATAAATCAATATATAGATAGAATGCATACATATTACAACAGTATTTTGATAGCAGATTATTTTGTGATTTATTACAAATAAATTAATAATCGGTAAAACATAAAATATAAAATGAATGTAAGAGTTATAATAATATTAATAATTATATATATATATATATATATATATATATATATATATATATATAGATATATAAAGATTATATAAATATTATTAATATATATATATAATATATTAATATTATTAAGATCTTATAATCATAACAACAAGATACGGTTCTTTGGGTCAAAATAAATAAAACAATTTTCTGTTAACATACGCCCTAAAATGCTTACTTTTCTGTCTGTCAAAACGTTTTGATACTGATCTACAACAGACAAAGCCAATGCTTCTTTTAAATAGCAACAGGAAAGCTTATTTGCATGTAAAATTGGCTTTGTATCTTGTA